>CM061753.1:131998322-132598322 GCA_030979885.1 Lolium multiflorum | reverse complement strand
ACTTGGAGCGTCTGTGTGCTTTTATTTTCTTTTTGTTATTTTTATTCTCTGAATAAATTCATGCTCATGTGGGAGAGAGACACGCTCCGCTTTTTCATATGGAACACTTGTGTTCTTAGTTATGTTTTTAATGTTCAATGGCGAAAGTTGATCGCTTCACTTGTTGTTATTTTGTTGGAATCAGAAAATGCTTCATATGGTTTGGAATAACTTGATACTTGGCAATTGTTTTGAGATCTGATTAGATCATGTTTAAGCTCTTGCATCATGTAGTTTAATCTATTAATGAAGAACTACATAGAGCTTGTTAAAATTTGGTTTGCATGATTGGACTCTCTAAGTCTAGATATTTTCTGGTAAAGTGTTTGAACAACAAGGAAGACAAGTAGAGTCTTATAATGCTTGCAATATGTTCTTGTGTAAGTTTTGTTGTACCTGTTCATACTTGTGTTTGCTTCAAACAACCTTGCTAGCCCAAACCTTGTACTGAGAGGAAATGCTTCTCGTGCATCCAAAACCTTGAGCCAAAACCCATGCCATTTGTGTCCACCATATCTACCTACTATGTGGTATTTCCTGCCATTCCAAGTAAATACTTCATGTGCTACCTTTAAACAATTCAAAAGCTATTATCTCTTATTTGTGTCAATGTTTTATAGCTCATGAGGAAGTATGTGGTGTTTTATCTTTCGATCTTGTCATTTACTTGACAGACTTTCACAATGGACTAGTGGCTCATCCGCTTATCCAATAATTTTGCAAAAAGAGTTGTCAATGGGGTTCCCAGCCCCAATTAATTAACTTGCATTAATAATTCTCTTCACATGTTTTGCCTGATCTATCAGTAAGCAACTTAAATTTGCAAATAGACACTCCTCCATGGTATGTGAATGTTGGAAGGCACCCGAGGATTCGGTTAGCCATGGCTTGTGTAAGCAAAGGTTGGGGGGAGTGTCATCTAATAAATAAAACTAAAGTACATGTGTAAACAAAAGAGAAGAGGGATGATCTACCTTGCTGGTAGAGATAATTTCCTTCATGGGAGCCGCTCTTGAAAGTCTGGTTGATAAGGTAGTTAGAGTACCCGCTACCATTCGTTGACAACAACAAACACCTCTAAAAAAATTTACTTTTATGCTCTCTATATGATTTCAAAACTTGAAAAGCTCTAGCACATGATTTAATCCCTGCTTCCCTCTGCGAAGGGCCTATCTTTTACTTTATGTTGAGTCAGTTTACCTACTTCCTTCCATCTTAGAAGCAAACACTTGTGTCAACTGTGCATTGATTCTTACATACTTGCTTATTTGCATTCATCATATTACTCGTGTTGACAATTATCCATGAGATATGCATGTTGAAAGTTGAAAGCAACTGCTAAAACTTATATCTTCCTTTGTGTTGCTTCGATGCCTTTACTTTGAATTTATTGCTTTATGAGTTAACTCTTATGCAAGACTTTTGATGCTTGTCTTGAAAGTACTATTCATGAAAAGTTTTGCTATATGTTATCTATTTGTTAGCAAACTATAGATCATTCCTTTGAATCACTCCATTCATGTCATATGCTTTACAATAATGTTGATCAAGATTGTGTTGGTAGCATGTCACTTCAGAAATTATTGTTGTTATCGTTTACCTACTCGAGGGCGAGTATGAACTAAGCTTGGGGATGCTTGATACGTCTCAAACGTATCTATAATTTCTGATGTTCCATGCTAGTTTTATGACAATACCTACATGTTTCGTTCACACTTTATATCGTTTTGATGCATTTTCCGGAACTAACCTATTGACGAGATGCCGAAGTGCCGCTCCTATTTTCTGTTGTTTTTGGTTTCAGAAATCCTAGTAAGGAAATATTCTAATTGGACGAAATCAACGCCCGCATCTTATAATTCCACGAAGCTTCCAGAACACCGGAGGGAGACCAGGGGCCTGGCCCACACGCCGCAGGCGGCGCGGCCTAGGGCCCGGGCGCGCCCCTATTGTCTGGTGGCCCCAGTCCCCTCCGACTCCGCCTCTTCGCCTATTTAAGCCTCCCCGACCTAAAACCTCGAGACGGAAAAGCCACGGTACGAGAAACCTTCCAGAGCCGCCGCCATCGCGAAGCCAAGATCTGGGGGACAGGAGTCTCTGTTCCGGCACGCCACCGGACGGGGAAGTGCCCCGGAAGGCTTCTCCATCGACACCACCGCCATCTTCACCGCCATCGATGTCTCCATGATGAGGAGGGAGTAGTTCTCCCTCGGGGCTAAGGGCTGTACCGGTAGCTATGTGGTTAATCTCTCTCTGTACTCCAATACAATGATCTCATGAATTGCTTTACATGATTGAGATCCATATGATGAGCTTTGTATCGCTACTAGTCTATGTGCTACTCATGTGATGTTATTGAAGTAGTCTATTCCTCCTGCATGGTGTAAAGGTGACAGTGTGTGCATCGTGTGGTTCTTGTCGTAGATTATGATCATAATCTCTTGTAGGTTATGGAGTTAATTATCGCTATGATAGTATTGATGTGATCTATTCCCCCTTTCATAGTGTAATGGTGATAGTGTGTATGCTATGTTAGTACTCGGTCTAAATTGCAAAGATCTATTATGCTCTAAGGTTACTTAAATATGAATGCTGAATGTTGTGGCGCTTGTTAACTCCGGCTTGAGGGAGCTCTTGTAGCCCTACACAACGAATGGTGTTTGTCATCCAACAAAAGATCATATGTAGCACAAGTGAGGAGAAGGTATTTATTGTGTGATCAATGTTGAGAGTGTCCAACGTTGAGAGTGAGGAAAAGAAGCGTGAGTAGACATCAGTATGCCTCCTTCTCCATATGGCCAACGTTGATATACCGTTGATCAACCACTTTTACATTGGGAGGATAGACATCATTGAATATCTGCTCTTGAACTTCGGTGTAGAAGTGACAATTGCGGACTCGAGTAGCCCGTGGCCTCTCATAGGGGTTAGTGGAGCGAAGAGCCATGTACTCATGAATGCGCATCTTGGCATAGGACACAATAGCCTTCTTTCCCTTCTTCTTATTGGCCATAGAAAAACCATGAGCAGTAGTGGCACGCGGCAAAATTTCATCGGTGTCAACAAATTCGTCCTCAACTGCCAAAACCTCTCTTCTCTTGCGCGGTCTCGCCAAACCCGATCCACTAGCACCTATGAATTAATAGAAAAACATAGAGGGACATATGTGATAAGTGCACAGGCTCATTTATTTGAGAAGCAAAAAATTCTTGACCCAAAATAAAAAAACATGAGGATGATAAAATTTTGGCCACAAATTATAGTTTAAGGTTAATACATACTAGTGTGGACATAGATCAACAAGTGATACTAGCTCCATTGCAAGATTTAGCCAAAAATCTGAGCATATAGCACCTAGAACCAAATACGTATGAACTCAAAATTCGACAAAAATACTCGGGGAGAGGGGCAATACCGAAGGCCATGGAGGAGGAGGGGATGGGGAAGACCCCCACAACACCGATCTGGCCGGAGGGTGGCCGGAGGGCCGGCGGCCGGCGGTGGCGACCGATCGGCGGCAGGGTTGGGCAAAGGTGTGTGCGTGCGTGTTGGGGAACGCTTGGAGGAAGATCATAGATCGACCCCCAGGCACCCCGTGAGATGTACCAGCCCGAGGCCGACGGTAGTACCGGCTAGGCCCCGGTGGTACTACCGGCCCAAGGCGGGCAGAGGTACCGGCCCGGAGGCGGCGGTACTACCGGCCTCTAGAGGCCCGGGTCGGCCAGCCACCTCCCACCTTCCCCTTTTTTTTAAAAAAAATTGGTTGTTTTCTTGTATCCAATCCCATCCTTCCCATTGTTTGATCTTTGATTGCTCAAAAGATCATCCAAATTTTTCTCACCTTGGGGAGGAAAGGACTTAGCAAACTTGGCCTTCAACCTAGTGTTCTCCTTAATAACATTCACATGATCACAAGAAGAAGTAGAAGAACTAGGCATATCATTTTTAGTTAATTGAATTCGAAGTTGCTCATGAGACTTCGTAAGGGTAGAGAATTCACTTTCCAAGGCCTTGTGAGCCTTTTCAAGTTTCTCTAACTCCTTGGTTAGTTTAGTATGACCAACACCAAATTCAATTTTTTTCCTTTTTAAGCACATTAGATAATTCAATAGCATGATCACGCTCTTTAGTGAGTTTGGATAAGGTTTTATTGTGAATTTCCTCAATGGAAGACAACTTTTCCTCTAGAGCTTCTCTAAGCTCTTGTTCTTCCCCAAGAGCTTGAGATAATGCACCACTCTCATCGGCATTTTCTCTCTCAAATCTCTCCTTGAGATCAAGGAGATCATTGGCATGTGCAAGCCTATCCAAGATAACTTGGACATGCTTTTTGGGTTCACCTTGCAAGTTAGAGATAAATTCATCCAAGCTAATAATTTCTCTCTTTATCTTGAGACTCTCAACATCACACTCCGAAACAATAGTCTTGGAGGTGGGTTTGGATGAAGTACTTAGAGCATCTCTAGCAGAGACTGTAAAAGTGCAAACCGAAAAACTCGAGTTCAGTCTTCCGAAAACGTGTTTACGGGTCGCAAAACGGCTGGCGCAGAACAGACCGTGTAAACTAAAACTGAAAAATGAAATATTCGAAAAATCATCATCTTCTTCACAATAACTATCCGCGCCGCTGCCTAGATCTCCTGCGCGAGCCGGCGGCCGCGCCTCTGGCTGCAACCGCGACCTTGAGAGTCAGGCGAGGACGGTCTCGCACAGGGAATCGAAGAAGCAAACGCCGGAGGAGCCGATGGGGCGCAGGTCTGGTCGGCCGTATGCGGCTGTGATTGCTGTGCGATTGCTGCTGCCTGCTCCACGTCTTAAGAGCATCTCCGCCGCGCCCCCAAACCGTCCCCCAAAGGGATTTGGGGCGCGCCGGACAAAAAGCGTTCCAGCCGCGTCCCCAAAGCCCATTTTTGTCCGGCGCGGCCCGATACGGTGTCCGGCGCCCGAGTCCGTCCCACTGGACGCTCCGGGACGCCGGACACAACGAAAAGCGAGGCCAACCGACGCGGGCCCGACCCGTCAGCGGCACGGTTAAAACCCCGTCGCCTACCTTTGGTCAAGCGACGTTAATGGCGTCCTGTTTTCCCAGGCGACGCAGGGACGCGTCTCATCATGCATGGCCGCGTGGCCGTCTGCGCCGGAGTTATTGCATGCAACCACCCGCTACCGCCGCTGTTTTAAGACGCCCTGCAGTTCTCGCCGCTCATAATCCTTCTCGTCACCGCCGCCTCCCCCTCCCAGATCTTCTCCTCGCCGCTCAAAAAATGTCGAGCTCGTCCTCCCGCAAGATCGCCGCGGCGAACGGCTTCGGCCGCGGCAGCCTCACCGTGGCGGAGGCGTGGGCGCTGTACCACGCCCGGTATCCTGTCCCGCCGGACATGCGGCTGCCAAGCAGCGGCGGCTGGAAGATGGCCGTGAACGGCATTCCGCCGCCGCCGAAGCCGAAGACGGACCAATGGAGGGACGCCATCAAGGCCCGTCGGGCTCAACTCACCGCCGAGGAGCGGTTGGATCCGACATGGGCGGTCAACGACAACGACGCCTGGTGGACGACGTACTTCCAGGCGAAGTACGACATCGAGATGCACAGCACCGACAACCTCGTCGGCGGCCCCAACAGCTGGAACAGGGAAGGCCGCGCCCTGTTCTGGGGCGTTCCGGGGCGCACCCTCGAGAACGTCATCCGCGGCCTCCGCAACGGCGCTCCAAGGTTGGAGATGCCGTCGTCGCCGCCGCCGTCTCCTCAATGGCAGCCGAGGAGGACGACGTACTCGTCCTCCTCGCACTCTTCTTCCTCGGGACCGGCGCGATCGACGCCGTCCTCGTCGTACCGGTCGGCGCCCTACACCGTCCCCAAACGGGAGGTCAAGGAGGAGCCGGCGACGCCCGTCAACACGAGGCGTGGCGGTAGCGGCAGCGGGCGGCAGCAAGGGAGGCGCGGCGGCGCCCTCCTCATCCCGAAGCCGGAGGTGAAGGAGGAGCCGGAGGAAGCGTCGCAGGCGGCGCTGCTGGCGGAGTACGAGCGGCAGCAGCGGCTCATCGCCAGCAGCGACGACCCCGAGGACTGCCCAGGGCTGCGGGCGGCGTTCTTGGCGTCCATGGACGACAAGGACGCCTGGGGGGGCGACCTGGACGCGGCGATCGCCATGTCCATCCGCGACTCCGGCAAGCCGCTGGTGGACCTCACCGACGACGGCGAGGCAGGACCAAGCGGCTTGGTGAAGGACGAGCCCGTCGACGAGCGCGGCAGGAGGTCGTCACCGACGAGATGTACAACTTCCAGCAGTACTACGACGCCTCCGGCCGCCGCAAGTGGTTCTAGATTAGGTTTAGTTTTAAAGTTAGTCAAATTTCGTTCGAATCTATGTAAGTTTGGACGAATCTAATCAAATCTAGTTAAGTTTAAAATTTGCGAAATTTTGTTTGGGGGACGCGACTGGGGAGCGACGTCCTCCAAACGCGGCACGAACGAAACACGTCCCCCAAACGCTCAATCCGGCGCGGACGGTTTGGGAAACGCGGCTGGAGATGCTCTAATTGATTGATGCTACCTAGCAGCTGCCGCGCATGTTGAAGAGATTGATTAATGCTTGGCCGTGCGAATTGCTAGCTTCTGCTGCTTGGCCGCGCCGCTGCGTGCCTGCTTGCCGCCGCGCCGCTGCGCGCCTGCCTGCCATCGTGTGACGTCATGATCTGTCGTGTCCGCCCGCCGTGCACTCCGTCTGCAGCTACGAGCTTGGCCGGCGCTGCATAATTTTATCAAAATAGCCAAAAATTGGTGGCTGGAGACGGTTGTACGGACGGCGGCGCTGGAGGAGCGGTGAGAATTCCGTTCAGTTTTGGGCCTGTAAACCATCCTTCGGTCTGTATTAATAGGAGCCAAGTGTGAAACTTTTCGGGGCCCTGAAAAAGTTTTTTGGGCTAGACAGCGAGTTCAGTCTCTGTTCTGTGCCACTTTCGACCCGAACCCGTAAATCGGCCGGAAAAATACGGTTCCGGCGTGATTTACGGGCTCTGTTAGAGGTGCTCTTACCTCGGAAGTATTGGTCATGAGGCACTTGTTGAGGTTGAAAGAGAGGTTCTCATTGGGAGATTCGAACAGAGATGTCATAGGGGTAGAGGCACTAGTGGCCTTTTCACTTAATGTGTCTTCGTGAACATCTTCTTCATCTCCGGAAGTGAGAACATTAGAAGTCTTGACCATAATACATCTTGCATTGTTGGAGGAGTCCTCATTGGGAGATTCAAAGAGTGATGATGAAGGTGTGGAGGTGATAGCAATGGCGGCCACCTCACTTCTTGAGTCGTCTTTGTCATCTTCTTCTTATCCGGAAGAATACTCCTCACGGGCAATCAACGCATACTTCGATGGCTTCTTGCAAATGTCATAGCCACTCTTCTTGACAAATGGTTTCTTGCGAGGGGCCTTTGACTTGTCCTTGAGGATGAGCTTTCCACCATGATCTTCTCTATTCTCATATGGGCACTCGGCAATGAAGTGATCTTGATTGCCACAATTGTAGCAAGTTCTAACTCTTGGGCCCTTGGCATCTCCTCTTTGGTTTCCCTTTAACTTGTACTTGGAAGGGTCTCTCCAAAAGATTTAGTGAGAAGAGCAATGTGACCATGTAGATCACGTTCGAGTTCTTCGGAGTGCCCTTCATACTTAGTTTCCCTCAAATCTTCTTCATCCTCTACACAAACATGTGCTTTCAATGCTAGGTTTTCACTTCTCTTCGTCCCAATGGCCCGGGCCCGACTATCAACCGCAATCTTTGACTCAACCTTGAAAGCATCCATTTCTTGCATGACATCATTGGAGGTCATTTGCTCAAAGTTGTGCTTGTTCTTGAGAATCCTTAGATCGGCCGGTTCAAAGGGCAATAGAGCATTGATGTACTTCCTCTTGATCCAATCATCATCAACATAAGTGGCACCAAGGTCTCGAAAGGAGATAGCAAGAGCCTTGAGACGGCGGTACATATCCCGATGATGTTCACCATCTTCCATGTAGAATCCTTCGGCTTTATTGCTAACCTCTTGGAACTTATTTTGCCTCATGCTTGAGCTTCCAAGGAATACTTCGGCGAGAATATCCCAAGCATCCTTGGCGGTTGTTGCCTTCTCGATGTAGGGTCTATCATCCTCGCTAACGGCTTGTTGAATCATATATAAGGCGGTGGCGTTGAGTTGACAATCAACCACTTCCCTGCAAGATAAACCATTAGGATTGTGAGGCTTGTATCCTTCCACAACAATTCTCCATAGTTAAATAGATGAGGAATTTAAAGAAGACTTTATCTTGGTTTTGATGGGATTCGTAGCACAGAAAACAAAAACTTTCCTACCGCAAGAACGAAACACAAGCCAAGATCTAATCTAGTAGACGGTAGCAAAGAGGATATGAAGAGACTAACCCTCAAAGATTCGCAAAGCTTAACGAGATTAGATCTCGGGGGGATGTAGTCGATCACTTGCCGCTTGCAAAAGCGCGTAGAAGATCTTGACGGTGCCACAATCGGGCAGCACCTCCGTATTCGGTCACACGTACGGTGTTGATGAAGACGACGCCCTCCTCCCCGTTCCAGCGGGCAGCGGAAGTAGTAGATCCTCTTCGGAATCCCGGCTACACGACGGCGTGGTGGCGGTGGTGGTGGAGAACTCCGGCAGGGCTTCGCCTATGCGCTGCGGGAGTGTTATGTGGAGGAGGGGCGCTAGGGTTTGGGGCGCCGGCCTCAGGGGTGCGGCCAACTGTGGCTCTTGGGGTGGCCGGCCCCCTCCCCTTGCTCCTCATTATATAGGTGGAAGCCCCAAGAGTTGTAGTCCAAGTCTTCGAATAAGACCCCAACACACAAACTTGCCATAGGTGGGAAACCTACTCAAGATGGGAGTCCTACTCAAGGTGGGACTCCCACCTTTCCTGGTGGTTGGTGGCCGGCCTTAGGTGGAGTCCACCTGGGACTCTTCCCCTTAGGGTTTGGCCGGCCATGCTAGTGGAGTCCCTCCGGGACTCCGCCTTCCATAGTGATTTCTTCCGGACTTTTCTAGAACCTTCTAGAACCTTCCATAAATGCACCGGATCATTTTCAAACTTATAAAATGACTTCCTATATATGAATATTATTCTCTGGACCATTCCGGAACTCCTCGTGATGTCCTGGATCCCATCCGAGACTCCGAACAAAACTTCGAACTCCATTCCATATTCCATATCTACTCAAACGACATAAAACCTTAAGTGTGTCACCCTACGGTTCGCGAACTATGCAGACATGGTTGAGACTTCTCTCCGACCAATAACCAATAGCGCGATCTGGAGATGCATAATGGCTCCCACATATTCAATGATGACTTAGTGATCGATTGAACCATTTACATACGATACGATTCCTTTTTCGCGATATTTTACTTGTCCGAGGTTTGATCATCGGTATCACGATACCTTGTTCAACCTTGTCCTTTGATACGTCTCAAACGTATCTATAATTTCTTATGTTCCATGCTACTTTTATGACAATACTTGAATGTTTTATACATACTTTACAGCATTATTATACATTTTCCGGCACTAACCTATTAACAAGATGCCGGCGCCGTTGCTGTTTCTGCTGTTTTTGGTTTCAGAAATCCTAGTAAGGAAATATTCTCGAATTGGACGAAATCAACGCCCAGGGTCCTATTTTTACACGAAGCTTCCAGACCGAGGGGGAAAGGAAGTGGGGCCACGAGGTGGCTGACCATAGGGCGGCGCGGCCAGGCCCCGGCCGCGCCGTGGTCCGCCCCCGATACGTCCAATTTGCATCACTATTTTGTATCATAATTTGCTGTTATTCATTGATATATTTCATATTGGGACACAATACTTATGTTATTCCATCTATTTTGCATGTTTCATCATTATTGGAGGATCAAGCACCGGAGCCAGGATTCTGCGGAAAAAGCACCGTCAACGCAATATTTCGGAAGATCAATCGTGGGAAGGAATTCTATTTTTCCATGACGGAGGGAGCGAGGGGGGGGAGAAGAGAAGAGCATGTGGGCCCAGACCATAGGCGGCGCGGCCCATGGCCCGGCCGCGCCACCCTATGCTCTGGGGGCCCCACAGCCCTTTTCGCCTCCTTTTCGCGTACTCCTTCGTCCCGAAACCTAAGCCACGAGAGGACCTCACGAAGGGTTACAGCCGCCTCTGCGGGGCGGAGAACACCAGAGAGAAAGAGCTCTCCGGCGGGCAGGAATCCGGGGAAATTCCTCCGGAGGGGGAAATCGACGCCATCGCCATCGTCATCGAGCGGGACATCATCTCCATCATCATCATCATCATCTCCACCATCTACACCGCCATCACCACCGCTGCACCTCGTCACCGCTGTAGCAATTCGGGTTAAATCTTGATTGTTTGATAGGGGAAACTCTCCCGGTGTTATTCTATACTTGTTGTAGATGCTATTGAGTGAAACCATTGAACCAAGGTTTATGTTCAGATTGTTATTCATCATCATATCACCTCTGATTGTATTCCATATGATGTCTCGTGAGTAGTTCGTTTAGTTCTTGAGGACATGGGTGAAGTCTAAATGCTAGTAGTGAATTATGGTTGAGTAATATTCAATGTTATGATATTTAAGTTGTGGTGTCATTCTTCTAGTGGTGTCGTGTGAACGTCGACTACACGACACTTCACCATTTATGGGCCTAGGGGAGTGCATCTTGTATTCGGTTGCTAATTGCGGGGTTGCCGGAGTGACAGAAACCTAAGCCCCGTTAGTATATCGATGCAGGAGGGATCGCAGGATCTCAGAGTTTAAGGCTGTGGTTAGATTTATCTTAATTACTTTCTTGTAGTTGCGGATGCTTGCAAGGGGTATAATCACAAGTATGTATTAGTCCTAGAAAGGGCGGTGCATTAGCATAGGTTCACCCACACAACACTTATCAAAACAATGAAGATTATTTAGCCACTTGAAGCGAAAGTACTAGACTAAAATCCCCATGTGTCCTCAGGAACGTTTGGTCATTATAAGTAAACAAACCGGCTTGTCCTTGGTGCTAAAAGGATTGGGCCACTCGCTGCAATTATTTCTCTCGTATTTTATTTACTTGTACTTTATTTATCCGCAATATCAAAACCCCCTGAATACTTGTCTGTGAGCATTTACAGTGAATCCTTCATCGAAACTGCTTGTCAACACCTTCTGCTCCTCGTTGGGTCGACACTCTTATTTATCGAAAGTACTACGATACACCCCCTATACTTGTGGGTCATCAAGACTATTTTCTGGCGCCGTTGCCGGGGAGTGAAGCGCTATTGGTAAGCGGAATTGGTAAGGAAATTTACTGTTTGTGCTGATTTTATTTCTGCCTGCTGCTATAAATCATTATGGAGAGATCTTCTCTTCAATTTCTATTTGGGAAATCTACTACTACTGCAACGGTAGTGGATGAAGCGCCAGGTGAGGAAGTAGTACCATATAAAATACCTATGAAAATTATTGAACGTGTTATGGATAACCGCTATGAAGGGGATGGAACTGTCCATCCTGGTGATCATTTATTGTTTTTGCATGAATTATGCGGGTTATTCAAATGTGCAGGTATTTCTATGAATGAAGTTAGGAAGAAACTATTCACTATATCGCTGTCTGGTAAAGCGGCGCACTGGTATAAATTGCTGAAGAATGGTGATTCTATTGATTGGGAGGACATTGTGCCTTTATTTTATTCCAAATTTTATCCTCCAAGTGAAATTCACAAAGATCGGAACCGCATATATAATTTCTGGCCTCATGATGGAGAGAGTATCGCCCAAGCTTGGGGGAGATTGAAGTCTTTAATGCTCAAATGCCCCATTCATGAGCTTCCTGGTAATGTTATTATTGATAATTTCTATGCAAGACTTTCTTTTCAAGACAAGACCTTGCTGGATACTTCTTGTTCTGGATCATTTACACGCAAGAATGAAGAGTTTAAAAGGGACCTTCTTGATCGGATCCAAGAAAATACTGAAGGATGGGAGAACGACAAAGATAGAGAATCAGGTATAATTTATGATTATAAATGCATTGAAGCTTTTATGGATACCGATAAATTTCGTAATATGAGTGCTACATATGGTCTTGATTCCCAAGTTGTTGCAAATCTTTATAAAGCTTTTGCCTCTCATTATGAACTGCCTAATAAGAATTTTGATAAGTATCATGAACCGTATAAAGATAAAATTGATTCATCTGTAAACAAATGTGTAGTGGTTGAAACTGTTGATAATGTTATTCCTGAAGCTTATATTGAAAAAACTCCTTTCCCTGCTAAAATGAAGGAGTACTCTGTCATATCTAGTGTAGTTAATAAAAGTGAAAAGAAACCTAAAAACCTGAAGAACAAATTAAAATTGAACCTGCTGTTGCAATAGTTAAAGATCTTGTGACTGAAAATGTGGAGGATGGTCATATTATTTTCTGTGAAGATGCTTCTAATATTGTTTCGCATCCTAATAAATCCAAACAAGTTAGTGTCCCTATGCTATCTGTTAGAATTGGTGATCATTGCTATTATGGTTTATGTGATATTGGTGCAAGTGTTAGTGCTATTCCTTATGAGCTTTACACGGAGATTATGCACGAAATTGGTTCTTGTGAACTTGAAGATATTGATGTGGTTATTCATTTGGCTAATAGAGAAACTATTTCTCCAATTGGTATTGTTCGAGATGTGGAAGTTCTATGTGGTAAGATTAAATATCCTGCTGACTTTTTGGTACTTGGTTCTGCTGCTAGTGATCATTGTCCTATCATTTTTGGTAGACCTTTTCTAAATACTTGTGGAGCTATTATAGATTGTAAGAAAGAGAAAATTTTGACTAGATTTGCTGGTGAACCTTATGAATTTAACTTTTCTAAATTTACCAAAACTCCTTATAAAGTTGACTTGCCTAGTAATGATTTTAAAATGGAGCAGTGTGCATCTATTGTTCTTGTTCCTAATAATCCTTTGCGCAACATTTGGAGAATAGTGAAAGTGAAGCTTTTAGGAAAGAAAGAGATGAGCTTGAGGAAATTTTTCTTCGCCAACCTATTCTCAAGCATGATTTACCGGTGGAAGATTTGGGTACAACACCGCCACCAAAGGAAGATCCTGTTTTTGATTTAAAGCCTTTACCCGATAATCTTAAATATGCTCATATTGATGATAAGAAAATATATCCTGTTATTATTAGTTCTAAGCTTTCAGAGATTGAGGAAGAAAGGTTATTGGAAATATTGAAGAAACACCGAGGAGCTATTGGCTATACTCTTGATGATTTGAAAGGGATTTCTCCTTCTATTTGCCAACATGCTATTAATATGGAAGAAGATGCAAAGCCTGTTGTTGAACATCAACGTCGTCTAATTCCAAAGATGAAGGAAGTGGTAAGGAACGAGGTATTAAAACTTCTTGAAGCTGGTATTATATATCCTATTGCTGATAGTAGATGGGTTAGTCCTGTGCATTGTGTTCCTAAGAAAGGAGGAATGACTGTTGTGCCTAATGATAACGATGAGCTTATTCCTCAAAGAATAGTTGTAGGTTATAGAATGTGCATTGATTTTCGAAAAGTTAATAAAGTTACTAAGAAAGATCATTACCCTTTACCCTTTATTGATCAAATGCTAGAAAGGTTATCTAAAAATACTCATTTTTGCTTTCTTGATGGTTATTCTGGGTTTTCACAAATTGCTGTTAAAGCTAAAGAAGAGAAAACCACGTTTACTTGTCCTTATGGAACTTATGCTTATAGGCGTATGCCTTTTGGTTTATGTAATGCTCCTGCTACTTTTCAAAGATGCATGTCTGCTATTTTTCATGGTTTTTGTGAAAGTATTGTAGAGGTGTTCATGGATGATTTTTCTGTCTATGGGAATTCTTTTGATAATTGCTTGCGAAACCTCGATAAAGTTTTGCAGAGATGTGAAGAAACTAACCTTGTTCTTAATTGGGAGAAATGCCACTTTATGGTTAATGAAGGAATTGTATTGGGACATAAAATTTCCGAGAGAGGTATTGAAGTTGATAGAGCTAAAGTTGAAGCAATTGAGAAGATGCCCTATCCGAGGGATGTTAAAGGTATTCGTAGTGTTCTTGGTCATGCTGGGTTTTATAGGAGATTTATTAAAGATTTCTCTAAAATTTCAAAGCCTCTTACTAATCTTCTTCAAAAAGATGTACCTTTTGTTTTTGATGATGATTGTAAGGAAGCTTTTGAAACTCTAAAGAAAGCCTTAACAACTGCTCCTGTAGTTCCTGATTGGAATTTGCCTTTTGAAATTATGTGTGATGCTAGTGATTTTGCTGTAGGCGCTGTTCTTGGACAGCGGGTAGATAAAAAATTAAATGTTATTCATTATGCTAGTAAGACTCTTGATGCTGCTCAAAGAAATTATGCTACAACTGAAAAAGAATTGTTAGCTGTAGTCTTTGCTTGTGATAAGTTTAGACCCTATATTGTTGATTCGAAAGTTACAATTCATACTGATCATGCTGCAATTAGATACCTTATGACAAAGAAAGATGCTAAGCCAAGGCTTATTAGATGGGTACTTCTGTTGCAAGAATTTGATTTACATATTATAGATAGGAAAGGTGCTGATAATCCTGTTGTTGATAATTTGTCTAGATTGGAAAATATTGCTTATGATCCTGTTCCTGTTAATGATAGTTTTCCAAATGAACAATTGGCTGTAATAAAGGTGAGCTCGCGAGAGAGCCCTTGGTATGCAGATTATGCTAACTTTATTGTTTCGAAGTATTTGCCTCCAACCTTTTCAGCTCAGCAAAGGAGGAAATTCTTTTATGACTTGAGGCATTATTTTTGGGATGACCCACACTTATATAAAGAAGGAGTGGATGGTATTATGCGAAGATGTGTTCCTGAATATGAACAACAGGAGATATTGAATAAATGTCATGGTAGTGTTTATGGAGGACATCACGCTGGAGATAGAACCGCGCAAAAGGTTCTACAATCAGGTTTTTATTGGCCAACACTCTTCAAAGATGCAAGGAAATTTATTTTATCTTGTGATGAATGTCAAAGAGTTGGTAATATCTCCAGACGCAATGAAATGCCTATGAATTATACTCTTGTTATTGAACCATTCGATTGTTGGGGATTCGACTTCATGGGTCCTTTCCCTTCTTCAGACGGTAACACTCATATACTTGTCGCTGTTGATTATGTTACTAAATGGGTAGAAGCTATACCTACAAAAAGTGCTGATGGTGAGACCTCTATAAAAATGCTTGTAGATATTATATTTCCTAGATTTGGAGTACCTAGATATATTATGACTGATGGAGGTTCTCATTTTATTCATGGAGGTTTTAGAAAAACTCTTGCTAAGTATGGTATTAATCATAGAATTGCTTCGCTTATCATCCTCAAACTAGTGGTCAAGTAGAATTATCAAATAGAGAGATTAAAGCTATCTTAGGAAAGACTGTTAATAAATCTAGGAGGAATTGGGCTAGCAAATTGAAAGAAGCACTATGGGCTTATAGAACTGCTTATAAAAATCCTATGGGAATGTCACCTTATAAAATGGTTTATGGAAAAGCTTGTCATTTACCTTTAGAACTAGAGCACAAAGCTTATTGGGCTGTTAGAGAACTAAATAAAGATCCTAAATTAGCCGGTAATAAAAGGTTGCTGCAATTAAGTTCTCTAGATGAATGGAGAAGTGAAGCTTATGAAAATGCTAAACTCTTTAAAGAAAAAGTTAAGAAATGGCATGATAGAAGGATCATCAAAAGAGAATTTAATGTTGGAGATCAAGTTCTATTGTATCGGTCTCGTCTCAGATTCTTTGCAGGGAAATTACTCTCGAAGTGGGAAGGACCATATGTTGTTGAGGAGGTGTATCGTTCAGGAGCAATTAAAATTAGCTCTCTCCAAGGCAATGCCACACAAGTGGTGAATGGACAAAGACTCAAGCATTATATCTCGGGCGATTCTTATAATGTTGATGTTGATATTATTCAAGTGGAAACACCGAGGCTTTCATCAAAGGACAAATTGACAGTCCGCCAGAACTCGGACTTTGAATAGTAACAGGTAATAATAAAGTCCGCGTTTACCTTTCCGAACATTATTTCTGCTTTTGGAAAATATGAAAAATTACGGAATCGAAACGGAGTGGAAAAGACGCGCGAGGGCCCGTCACCACAGGCCGGCGCGGCCCCACCCTGGCCGCGCCGACCTATGGTGACGGCACCTCGGCGTCCCGTTTCCACTCGTTTCGGCCTGGAACCTTCCTTTTGTCGTAAAAATATTTGCTATATAATCCCCCGGACCCCTGGAGGTCCGTAATATCGTTTTCTCGTCGTGTTGTTTCGAGCTGTTTTCTGCCAGATTTGTTTTAATCTAGAAGCACCATGGTCTCCAACAACAAGGACAAGGAACCTTTGAAGGAAAATATTCAAGACCCGGAGCTGAAGAAAGAAGATGCAAGAGAGGATGAGGAAGAAGTGGAGGAAGCTCCGCAGGAACACCAGCAAGCCACCGTTGCAAGTATTGGCGTGATATCAAATCCATCCGACGTCAAGAGGAGTGCACGAATCGCTACCGGAGGAGCGGTTCCACGTCATTACTTGGCTCCAAGGACATCTTCTCCGAGCCATTACAACCCTTACCGCAATCTAATCTACGATCGTCAAACTGAAAGGACCCCCAAGGTAGTGTTGCCAAGTAATTGGGATATAAATCGTTCTGACAATGCAGGAGAGATGAAATCTGAAGCTGAAGGATGGGGAAACAATTCTAAGAGTTGGGATTCACCACCGGACATGATTATGAGCCGCGTGGAGCACAACTCGGAGATGATTCGCAACCTCACCTATGAGATTGAAGGTTTACAGGAGCTTGTCAGGAAGCTTGTCGAGAGGAATCCATCGCCATCATCCCCGAAGGAGTAATTCATCATCGGTATTGGCATCCCCTTGGTTTGTTCCAAGCTTGGGGAGTGCCGCGGTATCACATCACCACCTTTATCTTTTACTATCAAGTAGTGTCATATCATGAGTAGGGAAGTTATCATATGGAATAGTATGCAATGTGGAAGTATCTCTCTTAGTTAGTTATCTATGTATCCGTTGGTGTGAGTTATCATTATGGAATATTAATGAGAAGTCTTATCATTTACTTTTTGCACATCTTATTTTAGTTTGCAATCTCTATTATATGATTACTCTTGACATGAGTATTGATATCACTTTGGGAGCATCAAGTAAATCTATTTGGTTTTGGCAAACTTAGCATTGGTCAATAGCAACAACATCTTGATGTTTAAATAGAAGAGAGAAATACACTTAGATATATTACTCTATTATCTCTATGCTTATGAGCTTAGTATTCTTAAGTTAAAATTGCTTGTGCTTATGAGAAAGATGCATGATTGTTTCTATCATACGTATATTTGTTTGTTTCCCTCAACCTTTATGCTTGCTATCAAACCTTGCTAGCCAAAGACCTGTATCGAGAGGGAATGCTTCTCATACATCCATAACCTTAGACCAAACCTATGCCATTTGTGTCCACCATACCTACCTACTACATGGTATTTTCTGCCATTCCAAGTAAATACTTCATGTGCTACCTTTAAATTATTCAAACTACTACTCCTTATTTGTGTCAATGTTTTATAGCTCATGAGGAAGTATGTGGTGTTTTATCTTTCAATCTTGTTGGGCGGACTTTCACCAATGGACTAGCGGCACATCCGCTTATCCAATAATTTTGCAATAAGAGCTGGCAATGAGGTTCCCAGCCTCAATTAATAACCTTCATTAATAATTCTCTTCACATGTTTTGCTCTGATTTATCAGTAAGCAACTTAATTTTGCAATAGACACTCCTCCATGGTATGTGAATGATGGAAGGCACCCGATTCGGTTAGCCATGGATTGAGAAAGCCAAGGTTGGGGGAGTGTCATCCTTAATAAAACTAAAATACATGTGTAAACAAAAGAGAAGGGGATGATCTACCTTGCTGGTAGAGATGCCGTCCCTCATGGGAGCCGCTCTTTGAAGGTTCGTTTGGCAAGGGGTTAGAATGCCCGCTACCATTCGTTGACAACAACAAACACCGCTCAAAATCTTACTTTTATTCTCTTTATATGATTTCAAAACTTGAAAAGCTCTAGCACATGATTTAATCCCTGCTTCCCTCTGCGAAGGGCCTGTCTTTTACTTTTATGTTGAGTCAGTAAACCTATTTCCCTCTATCTCAAGCAAGCAATTGAGTTGTTGTGAACCAATCATTTATGCTATGATTCAGTTAATCATGTCTTTTATACTTTCTTGTTTAGTACCAATTTTATCTGAATGAATATGACTTTGAAGTTATCAATGATTATGAAGAGATTGTCATGCTTAAATATGAAGGCTCAGCTATAAATTCTAATATGAAAGCTTTGCTTAGAAGTACAATCCGTTAGTAGTTCTCTGACCAAGAACAAAGTTTGCCATCACCAATTATGATTTCTTATGCACCTTTACTTGTGATTTCTCTTTACTTATTTCGAGATGAGTTATATGAGGAAGTTGTTTACTAGAATGTCTTGTGTGAATGAATATGATGCTTCTTGTCCGTATTTTATTTATCGACTCTTCACTCCATAAACATGTGGTCTTGTTTATCGAGCTCAGTTTCGCTTGGGGACAAGCGAGGTCTAAGCTTGGGGGGAGTTGATACGTCCAATTTGCATCACTATTTTGTATCATAATTTGCTGTTATTCATTGATATATTTCATATTGGGACACAATACTTATGTTATTTCATCTATTTTGCATGTTTCATCATTATTGGAGGATCAAGCACCGGAGCCAGGATTCTGCTGGAAAAAGCACCGTCGAACGCAATATTTCGGAAGATCAACTGTGGAAGGGAATTTCACGTAAATTCCTATTTTTCCAGATGACGGAGGGAGCCAGAAGGGGGAGAAGAGAAGAGCCACGTGGGCCCGCACCATAGGGCGGCGCGCCCATGGCCTGCTGCGCCACCCTATGCTCGGGGGCCCCACACCCTTTTCGCCTCCTTTTCTTCGCGTACTCTTCGTCCCGAAAACCTAAGCCACGAGAGGACCTCACGAAGGGTTACGCCTCTGCGGGGCGGAGAACACCAGAGAGAAAAGAGCTCTCCGGCGGGCAGGAATCCGCCGGAAATTCCCTCCCGGAGGGGGAAATCGACGCCATCGCCATCGTCATCGAGCGGGACATCATCTCCATCATCATCATCATCATCTCCACCATCTACACCGCCATCACCACCGCTGCACCTCGTCACCGCTGTAGCAATTCGGGTTAAATCTTGATTGTTTGATAGGGGAAACTCTCCCGGTGTTATTCTATACTTGTTGTAGATGCTATTGAGTGAAACCATTGAACCAAGGTTTATGTTCAGATTGTTATTCATCATCATATCACCTCTGATTGTATTCCATATGATGTCTCGTGAGTAGTTCGTTTAGTTCTTGAGGACATGGGTGAAGTCTAAATGCTAGTAGTGAATTATGGTTGAGTAATATTCAATGTTATGATATTTAAGTTGTGGTGTCATTCTTCTAGTGGTGTCGTGTGAACGTCGACTACACGACACTTCACCATTTATGGGCCTAGGGGAGTGCATCTTGTATTCGGTTGCTAATTGCGGGGTTGCCGGAGTGACAGAAACCTAAGCCCCCGTTAGTATATCGATGCAGGAGGGATCGCAGGATCTCAGAGTTTAAGGCTGTGGTTAGATTTATCTTAATTACTTTCTTGTAGTTGCGGATGCTTGCAAGGGGTATAATCACAAGTATGTATTAGTCCTAGAAAGGGCGGTGCATTAGCATAGGTTCACCCACACAACACTTATCAAAACAATGAAGATTATTTAGCCACTTGAAGCGAAAGTACTAGACTAAAATCCCCGTGTGTCCTCAAGAACGTTTGGTCATTATAAGTAAACAAACCGGCTTGTCCTTTGTGCTAAAAAGGATTGGGCCACTCGCTGCAATTATTTCTCTCGTATTTTATTTACTTGTACTTTATTTATCTGCAATATCAAAACCCCCTGAATACTTGTCTGTGAGCATTTACAGTGAATCCTTCATCGAAACTGCTTGTCAACACCTTCTGCTCCTCGTTGGGTTCGACACTCTTATTTATCGAAAGTACTACGATACACCCCCTATACTTGTGGGTCATCAGCCCCTCGCGTCGCCCCTGACCTACCCTTCCTCCTACAAATAGCCTTCGTCGGAAACCCCTGTACCGAGCCACGATACGGAAAACCTTCCAGAGACGCCGCGAATCCCATCTCGGGGGATTCAGATCGCCTCGGCACCCTGCCGGAGAGGGGAATCATCACCGGAGGGGCTCTACATCATCATGCCCGCCTCCGGATTGATGCGTGAGTAGTTCATCCTTGGACTATGGGTCCATAGCAGTAGCTAGATGGTTGTCTTCTCCGCTTGTGCTATCATTGTTTAGATCTTGTGAGCTGCCTAACATGATCAAGATCATCTATTTGTAATGCTACATGTTGTGTTTGGCGGGATCCGATGAATATAGAATATTATGTCAAGTTGATTATCAATCTATCATATATGTGTTGTTTATGTTCTTGCATGCTCTCCGTTGCTAGTAGAGGCTCTGGCCAAGTTGATACTTGTAACTCCAAGAGGGAGTAATTATGCTCGATAGTGGGTTCATGCCTCCATTGAATCTGGGATCGTGACAATAGGTTCTAAGGTTGTGGATGTGCTGTTGCTACTAGGGATAAACCATTGATGCTTTGTCTAAGGATATTTGTGTTGATTACATTACGCACCATAGTTAATGCAATTATCTGTTGTTTACAACTTAATACCGGAAGGGGTTCGGATGATAACCTGAAGGTGGATTATTTAGGCATAGATGCATGCTGGATAGCGGTCTATGTACTTTGTCGTAATGCCCTGATTAAATCACATAGTAATCATCGTTGATATGTATTGAATCTTTATTTGTCAATTGCCCGCCTGTAATTTGTTCACCCAGCATGTTAGTTATCTTATTGGAGAGACACCTCTAGTGAACTGGGACCCCGGTCCATTCTTTTACATCTGAATACATTCTGCAATCATTGTTTTTACTGTTCTTTGCAAACAAACACCATCTTCCACTCGATACGCTTAATCCTTTGTTTTCAGCAAGCCGGTGAGATTGACAACCTCATGTTTGGGGCAAAGTACTTTGATTGTGTTGTGCAGGTTCCACGTTGGCGCCGGTTTCACCGGTGTTGCGCCGCACTACACTCCTCCACCAACAACCTTCACGTGCTTCTTGGCTCCTACTGGTTCGATAACCTTGGTTTCTTTGAGGGAAAACTTGCTGCTGTGCGCATCATACCTTCCTCTTGGGGTTCCCAACGGACGTGTACATCTACGCGCATCAAGCATCTTTTTCTGGCGCCGTTGCCGGGAGATCAAGACACGCTGCAAGGGGAGTCTCCACTTCCAATCTCTTTACTTTGTTTTTGTCTTGCTTTACTTTATTTTATTTACTGTCTTGTTTGCTTCATATTAAAAACACAAAAAATTAGTTACTTTACTTTCTGTCTTATTTACTAGCTCTATATCAAAAAAACACAAAAAAATTAGTTACTCGTCTTTACTTTACTTGTTTAGTTTACTTTTTGCTTATTTCATCATGCCTCATCCTAAGTTTACCTTGAAAGACATACCGGTAGGACGGGGGTCTATAATTGGAAGAGATAATATAGAAATTTTTTTCACTCATGTTAGTACAGCTGAAGATTTTGAAGATAGACATTTGGTAGAACTTGCTCCTACTTATGAAATAGCTGTTGCTTCTTTAGTACACATGTTGGAAACTAAATTTGTTAATCTCAACCCTATAATTCAGCATATGTTTCTTACACTCTCTGATACGGAGGAAGGAGAAAAGAAAGATTTTGTCTTAGAAACCCTTCTTAAAGAATTTGGTGGTGTAGCAAGAGAGGCTAGAAAAGTCTTTATTAAATATAAGATGCTTGGTTCTTACACCAACTTTGCTAGTACCCTTGAAAAGATGGACATTGATAGAATAAAGTACACTAATAATGTTAATGATGGAGGGGATATTAAGACATCAATACCCTGCAAGCTTGTAGGAATGTTCGAGGCACTAGAAAAAAATTATGATTGGATTGTTCCCGAAAATTTATTTGATGAGAATAGCAAGCCTAAGAGTAATGAAAAGGGAGCCTCTGAAACTTACATAGATAAGATAACATGCATTGTTGAGGAAACCCCCGACACCCATGGTAATAATGTTGAAGCTCCATCTCTTGAAAACACTTGATTTGCACTTTCTGCGCCTAGCTGAAAGGCGTTAAAGAAAAGCACTTCTTGGGAGATAACCCATGTTTTATTTTATTTACTGTATTATTGAGTCTTGGAAGTTGTTTACTACTGTAGCAACCTCTCCTTATCATGTTATTGTGTCAAGTAAAGTTTCTATGCTAAAGTTGATACTATATCTGGGATTGCTGCGCAGAAACAGCATTGCTGTCTGTCACGAATTCTCGCAGAGCTCTCTGTAAAAAAATCGAAAAAATCTGAAAATTTACAAGCGTGATCCTCATATATGTACGCAACTTTCATTAGTTTTGAGTTTTTCCATTTGAGCAAGTTAAGTGCCCCTGCCAGATTCGTCTTTACGGACTGTTCTGTTTTTGACATATTCTGTCTTTTATTTCGCATTGCCGCTTTTGCTATGTTGAATGAGTTTTTTTGTTCCATTAACTTTCAGAAGCTTTGTGCAATATCCAGAAGTGTTAAGAATGATTGTGTCACCTCTGAATATGTGAATTTTTGATTATGCACTAACCCTCTAATGAGTTTGCTTGAAGTTTGGTGTGGAGGAAGTTTTCAAGGGTCAAGAGAAGATGATGATATACTATGATCAAGAAGAGCGAAAGGTCTAAGCTTGGGGATGCCCCGGTGGTTCATCCCTGCATATTTTAAGAAGACTCAAGCATCTAAGCTTGGGGATGCCTTCTTCATCGACAACATTATCAGGTCACTTCTAGTGAAACTATATTTTTATTCCATCACATCTTATGTTCTTTACATGGAGCGTCGGTTTGCTTTTATTTTCGTTTTGCTTTGAATAAAGTTGGATCCCATAATTCTTATATTGGAGATATTACGCTCCGCTTTTTCATATGGAACACTTGTGTTCTTAATTGTGCTTTAATGTTCATGGCGAAGGCTAAAATTGCTTCGTTAAATTGCTATTTGGTTGGAATCAGAAAATGCTGCATATGGTTTGGAATAACTTGGTAATTGTTTGAGCTCTCATAGATCATGTTTAAGCTCTTGCATCATGTAGTTTAATCTATTAATGAAGAACTACCGTAGAGCTTGTTTAATTTGGTTTGCATGATTGGTCTCTCTAAGTCTAGATATTTTCGAGTAAAGTGTTTTGAACAACAAGGAAGACAGTGTAGAGTCTTATAATGCTTGCAATATGTTCTTGTGTGAGTTTTGTTGTACCTGTTCATACTTGTGTTTGCTTCAAACAACCTTGCTAGCCCAAACCTTGTACTGAGAGGAAATGCTTCTCGTGCATCCAAACACCTTGAGCCAAAACCCATGCCATTTGTGTCCACCATATCTACCTACTATGTGGTATTTTTCTGCCATTCCAAAGTAAATTACTTCAGTGCTACCTTTAAAATTTCATTCCTTTATCTTTGCAATATATAGCTCATGGGACAAATAGCTTAAAAACTATTGTGGTGATGAATATGTAGTTATGTGTCTTAATTCTTATAAGTTGCTTGTTGAGCGGTAACCATGTTTCGGGGACGCCATCAACTTTTTACCTTTGTTGGATATCATGTGAGATGCTATGCATGTTCGTCTTGTCTGAAGTAAGTGCGATTTCATGATCAAATGGTTTGAGTATGCATATGTTAGAGAAGAACATTGGGCAGCCAACTAAAGCCATGTATCATGGTGGAAGTTTCAGTTTGGACATACAACCTCAATATCTTATGAGAATACTATTTGTTGTTGAATGCTTAAGCATTAAAAAGAGGAGTCCATTATCTGTTGTCTATGTTGTCCCGGTATGGATGTCTAAGTTGAGAATAATCAAAAGCGAGAAATCCAATGCGTGCTTTCTCCTTAGACACTTGTACATGCGGCATAGAGGTACCCCTTTGTGACACTTGGTTGAAACATATGTTATGCAATGATAATCCGTGTTTTCCGAGCTAAGTAGGACAAGGTGCGAGCATTATTAGTACTCTATGCATTAGACTTGCAACTTGTAGGAAGTATTATGCATAGCACATATGAATTATTACTACCGTTGACAAAATTGTTTCTATGTTTTCAAAACAAAAGCTCTAGCACAAAAATAGTAATCCATGCTTCCCTCTGCGAAGGGCCATTCTTTTACTTTATGTTGAGTCAGTTTACCCACTTCTTTCTATCTTAGAAGCAAACACTTGTGTTAACTGTGTGCATTGATTCTTACATGTTTACTTATTGCACCTGTTATATTACTCTATGTTGACAAATATCCATGAGATATACATGTTACAAGTTGAAAGCAACTGCTGAAACTTAATCATCCTTTGTGTTACTTCAATGCATTCTACTTAGAATTTATTGCTTATGAGTTAGCTCTTATGCAACTCTTATTGATACTTGTCTTGAAAGTAGTATTCATGAAAAGTTTTGCTATATGATTCATTTGTTTAGTCATTATCTTTGTTAGCAATCTTTTGTTCAGATCACTCCATTCATCTCATATGCTTTACAATAATGTTGATGAAGATTATGTTAGTAGCATGTCACTTCAGAAATTATTTGTGTTATCGTTTACCTACTTGAGGGCGAGTAGGAACTAAGCTTGGGGATGCTTGATACGTCTCAAACGTATTTATAATTTCTTATGTTCCATGCTACTTTTATGACAATACTTGAATGTTTTATACATACTTTACATCATTATTATACATTTTCCGGCACTAACCTATTAACAAGATGCCGAAGCGCCAGTTGTTTTCTTGCTTTTGGTTTCAGAAATCCTAGTAAGGAAATATTCTCGAATTGGACGAAATCAACGCCTGTGGTGTCGTCGTGGTGAACAAACAGATGCCATAGGATGGCTTATCTTGGGGCCGAATGGACGCTAGAGGATTCGGGGGAGGGTTTATGACTAGACGGGATGAACTTCCGGATGGTTTCCTCAAGAACTTGGCCAAGGCCAGAGGTTGGAGAAGAAAGACACAAGGAAGAACTCGCTCTAGTTTACTATCTTCATTGATCTCCACAGGTTACAGGTTTGAGCTTACAAGGTTCTCTCTCTATCTTCTGCTATTGTTCCGCGCATGAAAGATGCTCCCCCCTCCCTTATATAGGGGGGGGTGGCTTAGGACAAGAAACCCTAATGGGATCTTTGACTAGACAAACTACTTTACAAAGATACTTTACAAAGCTACTTTAATCATAGATGACGCCGGGGTCTTCTTTAAACAAGGAGGCTGACGTCCTCCGGCTTCTTTGGCCGTCATCCTCCTCTTTGTCTTCAGGCCTTCGTTTAAAGCCACTTTGCTTAGCTCATCCTTGTCCGCTAGCTCAGGAGAGAATCTTTGACTGGTCCTGCCGACATGTTCTTTCTTCCGGTCTCCGGCATCCTTTCTATCCGGTCCCGGTATACCCCTCTTTGGGGATACCGGCTTAGCTTACTTAGCCAAATTCCTATCTTTGAGTTCCGGTATAAATATTAAACCGGTATCTTGATGGATAAGACCATCCGGTTTGGCATGCCTTTGGCATACCGGGGGTCCCCCAACATTAGTCCCCGAAGCTGGTATAGTCCGGCGGATCCTATCCAACAGACCATGCCAGGTTCCCATGTTCTTGTATACCGGTTTAATTTATCCGGCGCTCTGCTTGGCTCCGGCATCTTTGCCCGGACTCATGCCCTCTTTCTTTGCAAGGCATTCTCCGGCTGCTTATCTTCCGGCATCTCGTTCATTTAATACTTCCTCGGCGAAGTCGAGAATATATCGGGTCCCGCGCCTGTCAGAGACATGCGCTGTGACTGACGCGCCAGTGTCAGGGGTCACTTCCGTTCGGCTTCCGCGCGCGCATTAACTGCTCCACAGTGGATCCCAACTACTTCTTTGGATCCGTGTGCGCCTCCCTGTGGCTCTTCGCTATCGCGCGTGTATCGCCGCGCCACGTGGCGATACGCGGGGCGAACCGTCGCGGCCCACGGGCTGAACCGCTACGGTTCAGCGGTTTTTCAGTCCACCTCTTTTCCTTTATAAGGTCAAACCGCCCCTTCTCCTTCTTCTTCTTCGCACTCTCCAGTTCCTCGCGCACTACCGCTCCTTGCTCGTACGCCTCCGCCACTCCGTTCGCTTGCTCGAGTTCCGCCGCCCAGCAAATCTTCGCCAGTGCGCCGCCGGACGTCGCCGGATTTCACCACGGGACGAATTTCTGTGGCGCCTTTCTCTCGGCCGCGACATTGGCGCTCCTTCAAGCTCTTCTCCGCCTCACCGTCGCCGGACTTCCTTGCCTACAGCAAGCTCGCCCAACCACCGGCGAACCTCTTCCTCTGCGACTCCGCCGCCCCAGGTTAGGCCTTATTCGTGTTTACTCCTCTTTTGCTTGCTGTTCAGATCTTGAGTTGGAAGCGTATTTACTCTTTCTTTTTCTTTGCTTTTTCTCTCTTTCGTAGATCTTCTCGCGGGGGTAGTTCTTGGGGAACTTGTTTTTCGAGTAGATACCGGGATTTCTCAAATCCAAATGTCTTCCGAACAATACCTTTCCACCTCTTCCTCCAGTAACCCGGAAGATCGCGCCTCCGACGGGGTTAGCGCAGATCTAGCCCAGATGGAATCTGACGGCGGCCAAGAGCAAGATGCCGGTAGCTCTAGCCAAGCTTCCGGCGCTGATTCTTCCGAGATCACTCGCGGAGCCTGGATGGGCTCCAGCGTTAGTAAATATGAGATTGACTGGCTATACCGGTCCCGGAGGATTCCGGAAGGAGTAACCTGCCGGCTTCCCGGCGACGAGATCGAACCGGTGCCTAACCCCGGCGAACGCGTCGTCTTCCTTGCTCATTTTGAGCGCGGCTTCGGCCTCCCTGTTTCCTCTTTTTTCCGGAGTTTCCTTGACTTTTACAAACTCCAACCTCACCACCTTCCCGGCAACGCCATTTTCTATCTCTCCTGCTATGTCACCTTCATGGAGGCTTATATCGGCATTCGTCCCACTCGTGAGACGTTTGCTCGATTCTTCGCCCTTCGGATTAATTCCGTTCAGGGCTTAGACATTCCTAAACCCAAACCCCCCGTACAATGCGGGTCTTGCATCATTGGCTCTCGTCAGGGGAGCCCCTTCTTTAAGTTTTCCGGTCTCGAGTCATGCCGGCTATGGCAAGGGACCTTCTTCTATGTTAGGAACAACGGCGCCGCAGATCTCATTGATCTGCCTCCTTTTGATCCGGCGCCGCCCACCAAGACTAATTGGAGCTACAATCCGAAGGAGTCTCACAATGAGACAAACCGGATTATACGCTTCATGAAACAACAGATGAAGGACACCAACATCTGCTCTGATGACATCATCCGCACCTTCATCTCGCGCCGGGTGCTTCCTCTTAAGCGCCGCGCCCACAAGATGTGCGAGATGTATGGCCCCGGCGATCCTACCAAGATCACCGGGCTCCCTCTCAGCAAGAAGGATGTCGTCCTTAAGGCCAGGCAGATCTGCCAGACCTCCATGCCGGAAGATTGGGAATGGGGCCTCCGGCCTCTTAGCTCTACTAACCCTCCGACCCAAGAAGTAAGAAATTACACAACTCGGGTCGGTTCACCGGAAGCTTTCATTGCGGTTAACCCCCTTTTTTCTCTTTTGTTCTTTCAGGCCAAGGACCGTTTCCCCGGCATCGAATCTGACCGGCGAGGCCGTTGCCGGAAGCGCGGTCTCGACAAGTTTGACCCCGACCCCGTCATTTTCTGGCGTGACCTGAAGATGGGCCGGACTCCAGCCGCGCGCCTCGGCAAGTCTCCGCCGGAACCGCCGGTTCGTCTGATGAACTGACCATCCTTGAGGTAGCTCTTCTTTTATACTTCTCATATTCCTTTGCTATTGTTCTTCTGTAGATGTTCCCTCAGCCAACGTCAAACCACAGGTCCATGAGCATGTCGCCCCGCTGCAGGCCGAGGCAGGCCAAGAGTTTGTGGACAAACTCATGGCCCAGGGCAAGAAGAACAAGACCCCGGCCTCTGATGCCGGCTCAAGCCAACCTCCTCCTGCCAAGCGCTTCCGGACCGAACCTCTCGCGGGTAAGGTCGTTGCTGTGAGGCGCCATAAGGGCAAACAGATGCCGACCGCTACCGGGTAAGGCTCCACTTCTCTGCTTGTTTCTTTTCTCTTTTCACCAAGTTCCTTTCCGGTTGCTTTTTTCCAACCTTTTCCTTTTCTCTTTTTCAGCCCCGCGCTCAAGCTTGGCTCTAGGCCTGAGGGCTCTGCCGGTTCGGCCAGGACCTCAACTCCTCCTCCTCATTCCAGCCCGGCACCGTCTGGTGCCGGCAACACCTCTGCCTCCCCTCTGGGGGGCACAACAAGTTCGGGGCGCGCGGCCCCTACACCGCCATCTCCGCGCGGAGGAGGACCTTGCCTCCCCTCCAGAGACCCAAGACACCGGCGCCAGCAACATGGGCGCCGGAAAAGAACCTGCCGGGCGGGCGGAACCTTCAGTTCCTCCCGTCCTTGAGAAGAAGAAAAAGAAGAAGACTTCCTCCAAGGCCGCGCCGGAAACTTCCGTGCCGGCAACCTCAACACCGACGCCGCCGCCGGAAACCTCTGCTCCTGAGGCAACCGGGGCCACGCCAACGCCTCCACCGACCCAAGGACCTCCTGCGACTGCGCCCAAGCCGCCGCCCGCGAGCCTCAAGATCACGGACTTCCTCAAGCCGGGGGCGTCCCGCGGAAAGGCCGCGGATGGCAGCGCCTCAAGCGGCTCGCAGCCTTTAGTGCTGCACGTCGGGCCTGCCGCCGCTGTGGTCCAGCACAAACCTTCCGGCCTCCTGGGCCGGATCGTTGATCTGAAGCGCGAGGGCAAGGACCTGGGGCATCTTCTCCCCTACGCCCAAAAGTGGAATGATGCGGACATCTCCGCAGCTACCCGCGGCTTGGGGAAGGACCGCCTCCCAGCGCCAGATCCCGCTGGCCCTAGGTCCACTGAAGAACACTTCACGCGGCTCAAGCACGCCGTGAAGGAGTTCGACAGCGCGTGGTACGACGCCACCAGCAACGTGGTGGTAAGTTCCTTCAACTTCTTGTAAATTTTCTTGATGCCGGTTTTCTTCTTTCCGGATCTTGTCTACTCTCCCAGTCCCCGAGTTTTGGGTTGAGAACATAGGTCTTAGCGCAAAACTTTCTTTTAAAGAATTTCAAAACCGGCATCTTTCTCATAGGATACCGCAAACTCCCAGTCCCCGAGTTTTGGGTTGAGAGCGTAGGTCTTAGCGCAAAACTCTCTCAAAACGCGCGAAACCGGCATAGCCAGTCCCCGAGTTTCGGGTTAAGATGTTGCTCTTGGCGCGAAACTTACTAGAAACGCGCGAAACCGGCATAGCCAGTCCCCGAGTTTCGGGTTAAGATCTTCGTCCTTTGCTAACATTACTTCCTTCAAATAGAGCACGGCCGACGCCCGGAAGGCTCTTTTCGAGGAGCTTCTTTGGGAGCACCGGGACCTTGCTGAGGCACACAACAAGTGCCAAGGTAATTTCTTGCGCCTCCGACATCTTTTACCGGAAGGTTTTCTTTTCTTTGTGATTTACAAGTTTTTCTTATAACAGCTTTCCCGGAAGCCTCCATCGAGGCCCTCAAGGCCCAGGTTGCCGCACTCCAAGGTACAACTCCTGTTTTTCCGGTTAACTTGCTTCTTTGTGTTTCATCTGTCTTGTGTTTTGCTAATATCCTCTTTTCCGGCTCTTAGCTGAAAAGGAGCAGCTCATCCGGGATCACCAGAAGGCCTTGGAGGCCCAGAAGGAGATCTCCAGGGAGCTCAAGGATCAGGCTATCCAGGCCGGAGTCCGGCACGCTGAGGAGCTGAAGGCCGCTGAAGCTGCTGCGGAGGCCAGGCTGAATGAAGCGCTGGAGGATGCCGGCAATGCCAATGTGGTGTTGCAGGCCGAGCTGGAAGAGGCCGCCAAAGCGCTGAAAGTAGCCGAGGGCAAAGCCGCAAAAGCGCACAAAGCTGCCGCGGAGGAGGCCACCAGGGCCCAGAAAGCAGCCGAGGGCGAGGTCGCGCGGTTGAAGGCGGAACAGAAGGAGTACGACCTTCTGGTTACGCGGACTGACGCGCTTGCCCTTCGTACGTTTTTCTTTTCTCTTTTCCGGTTTTTGCTTACAAGCTTATTCATTCCGGTATCATATGCTTAACTTTCGTTTGTCTTGTAGGGCTCTTTCCGGATTCCCAGGCTCATGCTATAAAGAAGGTTGCGGAGCACCGGGCGCAGCAGGCTGGCGATAACTTAGGTGCACCTTGGGATCCCTACGATCACTTGGTTGCTCTAAACGCGCGGGTCTCGCACATGCGCTCGGTGGACCGGAATCTTTCCGACATCCCCGAGGTGGCCTCCCAGCTTTTCAAGACCCTCTGGCCCGGCGAAGTGGTGCCCGACACCTTCTCCCTCATCAGCGACCGCTTGAAAGGTGCCTGCCGGCGGATCCGGGAGTGGCAGTGCTCTGCTGCCCGTGCCGGAGCGGACTCAGCGCTTCGCGTTGCCTGCTCCTGGTATCCGGAGCTGGATCTGGACGCCCTCGTCGGCGTGCGTGAAGGCGCTCCCACTGATCTGGACCCGGTTCTTACCGCTAAGCGGCAGGACCGCGCGTACCACATCGCGGAGTACGCTGAAATGCGCACCTTCATCCCCCCTCCTGAAGATGTCAAGGATTATCTGAGCGAGGAGGAGGAAGATGAAGGCGAGGATGTGCCACCGCAAACTCCCGATGCCGGCGCTGCTCCCCCGGAAACCCCTGCTGCCTGACTTGCGTTGTGAAAAGATATTACCTGTTCCTGGTTACTTTGTAACAAAACTCGTTAAATTCTACCCCGGTATGCCGGGGTTTATGATGTAAGATAAAACTTATCCTTTTGGTCTGTGGTACAACATTTTATGCCGGTAGGCTTATACCGGTAACTTATTAAGTTATGTTTGTCTTAAGATATTTGCTTGTTGAGTTGCTTTTTCTTGCACTGCAATGATTCCGAAATTGTTTCCGCATCCAATTGATGCATACTTGGCTCTTTTGCCTTGGCTCTGCCTACCTTCTCTGGGCATTTTTGGCGTATGAGCACAAAGTTCTTTTACCAAGCAAGCATTTCCTTGAACTTAGAAATAACTCGAAATTTTTGCAAAAAACCGGTATAACCGGGGTTAGTTAAACTTTTCCGGATTGTTCTTTCCTGCTCTCTCTTTCCGCAGTTCATGTGCTTATCCCCTACCGGTTTATCTTGCTTGCCATGAAGCCAAGTTATGGACAACAGCAGAGTCGAAGACTCCGGTATGGTCTAGCACACTACTAAACCGGAAAGAAAAAACATTCAATAGGCAACCGGTCAACAGAAAAAATAGACATGTTTCATGCAAATTAATAAGGGTAGTCCCCGAGAGTCATTCGAGGTTCCGACATCTTTTATTCATAGCAATTAAGGTACAAAAAGGAACTCTTACAGCACCACTTCAAGAGTAGAAAGGACGCAACAAAGCTACATTCCATGGGCGTTTGGTCTCCTCTCCTGACTTGTCCGCCTTTCCTTTCTTCCATTCCTGTGCATCAATCAGGTAATAGGCATCATTGTGGAGAGCCTTGCTCACAATGAAAGGTCCTTCCCACGGAGGGGAAAGCTTGTGCCGGCCTTCAGTGCGCTGCACTAGGCGTAGCACCAGGTCCCCTTCTCGGAACACTCTTGGATTAACCTTCCGGCTATGATAGCGTCTGAGGTTTTGCTGATAAATGGCTGTTCTTGCCAGAGCTAGTTCTCTTGCTTCTTCTAGCAAGTCCACATCATTTTCTCGGGCCTCCTTTACCTCTTCTTCGGTATAGAGTTGCACCCTTGGGGAATCATGGAGAATGTCGGTTGGTATGACCGCTTCAGCCCCATAAACCATGAAGAATGGCGTGTATCCGGTAGACCGGTTCGGAGTTGTTCTTAGACTCCACAGCACTGATGGTAGCTCATCGATCCAACATCCCGGCGATTTTTCCATTGCATCAATGAGTCTTGGTTTGATACCGGAAAGTACCAAAGCATTTGTTCTTTCAACTTGGCCGTTGCCTTGTGGGTGCGCCACTGAGCACAAATCCAGCCGGATATTTTTGTCTTCACAAAACCGCTTGAATTCTCCTTGAGCAAAGTTTGAGCCATTGTCAGTTATGATACTGTGCGGGTATCCATACCGCAGAATTACATCTTTTAGGAACTTTACCGCTGTGTGGCCATCACATTTTGCGATAGGCTTCACTTCCAGCCACTTGGTGAACTTATCCACCATTACCAAGATGTGAGTCATGTTTCCCCTTGCGGTTTTAAATGGTCCAACCATGTCCAGGCACCAGACAGCGAATGGCCAAGTTAGCGGTATGGTTTTTAAACCGGATGCTAGGGTATGGTTTTGCTTGGCGTACCTCTGGCACCCATTGCATTTTCTTACCATATCTTCCGCATTCTCCAAAGCCGTTGGCCAATAGAATCCATGCCGGAATACTTTTGCCACCAGTGCCCTTGACGAGGCGTGGTGCCCGCATTCTCCTCGATGAATTTCCTCAAGCATTTCTTTTCCCTCTTCCGGCTCCACACATCTCTGGAGGACACCGGTAACACTTCTCTTGTATGCCTCACCATTGATAATAGTGTAAGCTTTGGACCTCCTCTGTATCCTTCTGGATTCATTTTCGTCAACCGGCAAGGTGCCGTTGATCAGGAATTCCTTAATAGGTTTAACCCAAGATGGCGCTTCTCTAACCACAAACACCGGCATGTCTATGTCCATGTTGTCCACGAGTGTTACTTCTGCTGATACGGGTGCCGCAGTCCCCGAGCTTACCGGTGGAGTCCCCGGGTTCGCTGGAGCAGTCCCCGAGTGCGCCGGAATAGTCCCCGGGTTTCCTTCATCGATATCCATTGGCACCACATGCGACTCTGGTACGAAAATTGATTCCGATTCCGGACTTGGTTTGATTGACGGAACTCTTAAGTGTGCCAAGGCTATTCCGGGGGGAATTTCTTGCCTCGATGAGCCCAGCTTGGATAAAGCATCCGCGGCTTCATTCTCAGCCCGTGGCACATGGTGAAACTCACAGCCTTCGAAGAAGCCGGCAATCTTTTGCACGTGAAACCGGTATGAGGCCATGTTGGCATATTTTGCATCCCAATCTCCGGAACACTGCTGCACCACCAGATCTGAATCGCCGTAGCAAATGATCCGGAGCGCTCCGATTTCTTTTGCGACCTTAAGCCCGTGTATCAGAGCTTCGTACTCAGCGACATTGTTTGACGCCCTGAAGTGCACTTGTAGAACATACCGGAGGTGATCTCCTTTAGGTGAGGTGAGCACCACACCGGCACCCAGACCCTCCTTGAGTTTGGATCCGTCAAAGTGCATCTTCCAGTATTCTATCTTGTGATCTGGCGGCTTGTATTGTATTTCTGCCCAATCGACCAAGAAATCAGCTAAAGCTTGCGATTTTATGGCATCTCTTCTTTCATACACCGGTACATATGGTGATAGCTGAATTGCCCATTTTGCAATCCGGCCACTGGCATCCTTGTTACCCATGATATCGGAGATGGGTGCCTCACTCACCACCTTCATGGGGTGTTCCTCAAAGTAATGCTTGAGTTTCGTGGCGGCCATGAACACGCCATAAGTCATCTTTTGGAAGTGTGGGTAGTTCTGCTTTGAGGAGGAGAGCACCTCGCTCAGGTAGTATACCGGCCTCTGGACGGTTTTTCCTTCCTCTTCTCTTTCCACCACAACCACAACACTAACCACCCGGTTTGTTGCCGCTATATAAAGCAACATAGGTTCTCTTTCCAAGGGCGAGGCCAAGATCGGGGCCGTTACGAGCATGTTCTTCAATTCTTTAAACGCTGCGTCTGCCTGTGTGGTCCAGACGAAAGTATCCGATTTTTTCATCAAAGCATAGAGTGGCAAGGCCTTTTCTCCTAGCCTGCTTATGAACCGGCTTAGCGATGCCAAGCTTCCGGTAAACTTTTGCACATCTTTTAGTTCTCGCGGGATAGTCATTCTTTCTATTGCCCGGATTTTTACCGGATTGACCTCAATGCCCCGGCTTGACACAAGGAAACCAAGCAGCTTGCCGGCAGGGACACCGAAGGTGCATTTTGCCGGATTGAGTTTCATCCGGAACCGTCTTAGGTTGTCAAATGTTTGCCGGATGTCATCGATTAAGGTATCTTTTACTTTAGTTTTTATCACAATATCATCCACGTAAACTTGCACATTCTTTCCGATTTGATCAAACAAGCATTTTTGCATACATCGCTGGTACGTTGCACCAGCGTTGCGCAAACCAAAAGGCATTGTCACATAGCAATAAGCCCCGTGCGGGGTAATGAACGCAGTTTTTATTTGATCTTCCTTTTTCAGAGGGATTTGGTGGAATCCGGAATACGCATCCAGGAAAGACAACAACTCACACCCAGCAGTAGAATCAATCACTTGATCGATTCGGGGCAAAGGGAAAGGATCTCTTGGGCAAGCTTTGTTGAGGTTGGTGTAGTCGATGCACATGCGCCACACCTTCGGAGCTTGTGCCTCCAGGTTCTCATCTTTTTTCTTCTCGACCATCACCGGATTAGCCAGCCACTCTGTGTGCGTGACCTCCACGATGAAACCGGCAACCAACAGCTTTGTCACTTCTTCTCCAATGATTTTCCTCCTATCTTCCGCAAACCGGCGCAAAGGTTGTCTCACCGGCTTGGCATCCTTCCGGACGTTTAAAGAGTGCTCAGCCAGCTCCCTCGGAACTCCTACCAAGTCATCAGTTGACCAGGCAAAAATGTTCCGATTCTCACGGAGGAAGCTGACGAGCGCGCTTTCCTATGCTTGATCGAGGCCGGCACCGATACGAACGGTGCGCTCTGGGTAAGCCGGATCCAGGACAATGTCCTTTGTCTCGTTTGTCGGCTCGAATGCCGGTGAGGCCAGGTTTTCACTCATTGCTGCTAAGCTCAACTTGGAGGACTGAGCCAGCGCAACAGCAGTTTGCATTCTTTTCTTTTCCTCCGCTATCACCAGTGATTCTGCCAGGTTTGATCCGGCGGAAGCGGTTTCCATCGAGACTTTATAGTTTCCCACCACGGTCAAGGGTCCACGAGGTGCCGGCATCTTCATCTTGAGGTAAGCCGTATGGGTTGAGGCCATGAAAGCTGCCAATGCCGGTCTCCCCAGCAATGCATGGTAAGGACTATCTAAGTCCACCACCTCAAATTCAATGTTTTCAACACGACAATTGTCACGTCCTCCAAACGATACATCCACCCGAACTTTTCCTATCGGGGCGCAAGACAAACCGGGAACGATCCCATGGAAAGTTGTGTGAGTTGGCTGCAGCATATTCTCCGTTATGCCCAGCGTACGCATGGTGTGCTTGTACATGATGTTTATGCTGCTGCCGTTGTCTATCAGCACCTTGCTGAATTTTACCCGAGTTTCCGGCCCCTTCATGATTGGGTCCACAACAAGAGCATATCCGCCCGGATTCGGCATGATTTTGGGGTGATCCTTGAACGACCAGGTGATTTCCTGATCTGACCATAGCATGTACTTGGGTACTGCCGGCATCACCGCGTTCACTTCCATGGAACGGCGATGCACGCTTTGCCTGTCATTTGGTTCGGTAACAAAGACAACCATGCACAAATGTGGGTCTTCGTACACATTCCGGCCCAAAGGTGCCGGTGGCGGAGGTTGATCACGATTTTCCTCCACCCGGTTAACTTGCTGGTACTGTTGCCTGTTTGGCTGAGGCTGTACCGGTAGAGCATTTGCTCCAGTAAGCGGTGGTGGTGGTGGTAGTTGTTGTTGGCGCAGCATATCTTGCGGCGGCGGCAACATTGTGGCGCAGCCTTGTCCTTGCGCATCCTTCACTGCCCCTTTTTGCATTAAGTACTTAGTCCAAGAACAATCTTTCGTCAGATGGTTTGACGGGTGATCCGGGTTCGGCGTGTGCCACCGGCAAGGTTGGTCCATGGCGGCTTCCATGGTGTATTTCACAGGCTCTTGCCAATTCTTTTTCTGGCCCCAGGGTTTCTTCTCAACCCATTGCTTCTTAGGACCTGCCCATGGCTGCGATCCGGTTTTCTGTCTCTGACTGCCGCTGGCGTCATAGTTTTCTTGCACAGCAGCAACTTGCTGTGGTGCATATCTTCGATCTGGGAAATCTTCCCTTCTTTTGTTGTTCCGGTTGTCCCGGTATTGCTCTTGTCGCTGCTGCGGCGGATTCGACTGCTCCGGCTCAGCTTGTACTGCCGGTTGCATTGGGTCTCCCAACGCATAGCTATCCGCCACACGTATCATTTCCGCCAAAGTTGTTGGCATGCTTCTCTGCAGCTTTTGCCACAAAGGTGATCCTCTCCGGCATCCCTGACTGAACCAAGCAATGGCTTGTGCCTCAATCACTCCTTCACACGTATTTCTCATTGAGTTCCACCGGGTGAGATAATCCCGGTCTGTTTCTCCTGTACGCTGTTGGCACAGCGAGCTGTTGGGGCCGGTTTGGCCTCTTGTAAGTGCTGCTGAAGTTGTTCACAAAGGCTTCCTCAAAATCCAACCACCCGTTAATGCTTCCTGCCGGCAAATTGTTAAGCCAAATTCTTGCAGGACCTACCAGGTAGGACGGTATGATTCTTACCGCCCAACGCCGGTTTACTCCACCTCCAGCCACGTAAACGGCTGTGACATAATCTGCCAGCCAGTCTTCCGGCTTGGTTGTACCATCGTACGTTCTTGTGTCCCGGGGCAACTGGAAATTGCGCACCGGTGGTTCTTCTCTCATGATTCGTGGGCCAAAACACCTTGGGCCAGGAGGTCCCTCACATTCGACTATTGCGGAAAGATGTACTCTGTCCAACCTGTGCCTCGCATCCCGGTCTGGCAAACATCTTTCTCCCAGGCGTTCCCCCAAAGGGTTCCGGTGGACTCTTGTTCGTTCCACCTCGGAATCTGATTCGTCATATCCTTCCGGTTCCGCGGCTCTTGCCTGCCGGTACCCTGGTGGTGGCATTTCTTCATCGACATATGCCACTCTCGCGGCTCGATAATTTTGCCCGGTTTCATATCTACCGGCATGATTATTTCCGGCATAGCCTCCCTTGGCGTAGCCCCGATCTGCCCCTTGGCTTTTTCTACCGGCATCATGTTGCCCGGCTTTTTGCTTTCCGGCAAGAATTGGATCATACACAGTCATCTGCCGTGCGTTCTTTTCTCTTTCCCTTCTTTTGTCCGGATGGGGGGACGATGCCTGCCCATGGGACTTGCTTCCGGCATTCTTTGTTGAACGCGCGGATTTTGAGGCCACGCCTCGTTCAGCTTAGCTAGCTGCTCAGCATTTTGCTGCTCGATAGTTTTCAGCAGCTCTTTTACACGCTCTTGCTGCTTTGCCAACTCGTCTCCGGAAAGCGATTCACATAGTTCTACCGCAGCTTTAGCGGCTTTTATAGTTTTATCCGGGCTACTGTACTTAGGCTTTTCTACGATGCTTACGATACAGATGCACTTTTGCCGGCAAGAACTTCTTTGCGCAAATCCTGATCTAGATTGCGAGCCTTAAGCCGGTTTTCCGGTATCCTAGCGGCATGAGCACTAACAGAAGCAAAGCCATGGGCTGCGTTGTACTCACGTAGGGTTAGGTTCAGCTCGCGCTGCGCCCGGACGATGTCGGCACCACCGGTAAGCAGGCCTTGCGCGTGGCCTCCAGCTCCTCCTGAGCCTTTGCCGGGTCGATGTTCTGCGCGATGGGCGTGGCCAGCGTGTGCATCGCCGCTTGAAGAGGTGTTGCCGGTGGCGTTGAAGATGCTCCCGCGACGCCTGCGTCATGCTCCAGCGGCGGTTTTGCCGGGCGGGTTGATGCCGCACGTTCATCTCCTTCCTCCACAGCTCCCTTGCTGGTGTTGACCGCACCAGCCAGCATGACCTCCATGCTGCCGGCGGCGCGGCCAGCGCACAGCCACCTTGGCGGATCTGGCGCCACCAGCACCGGCGAGAGGCGCTGGCGCACAGGAACGGTGCCGAAATAGACGCGGAGGCTGCCGAACTCGATGGTGCGGCCGTTCTGCGGGAACCTGCCGCCGTTGGCGAAGCAGCCCGCGTTGTCGTTGATGAAGTCCATGTTGTAGATGCGTTGCACGAGCGCGGACACCGTGCGCTCGCCGTTGATGTCGAGGATGCCCGCCCGAATATGAACTCCAGCAAGCGCCACTTCATGCCCCACGGTGGGCGCCAACTGTCGTCGTGGTGAACAAACAGATGCCATAGGATGGCTTATCTTGGGGCCGAATGGACGCTAGAGGATTCGGGGGAGGGTTTATGACTAGACGGGATGAACTTCCGGATGGTTTCCTCAAGAACTTGGCCAAGGCCAGAGGTTGGAGAAGAAAGACACAAGGAAGAACTCGCTCTAGATCACTATCTTCATTGATCTCCACAGGTTACAGGTTTGAGCTTACAAGGTTCTCTCTCTATCTTCTGCTATTGTTCCGCGCGTATGAAAGATGCTCCCCCTCTCCTTATATAGGGGAGAGGGTGGCTTACAGGACAAGAAACCCTAATGGGATCTTTGACTAGACAAACTACTTTTACAAAGATACTTTACAAAGCTACTTTAATCATAGATGACGCCGGGGTCTTCTTTAAACAAGGAGGCTGACGTCCTCCGGCTTCTTTGGCCGTCATCCTCCTCTTTGTCTTCAGGCCTTCGTTTAAAGCCACTTTGCTTAGCTCATCCTTGTCCGCTAGCTCAGGAGAGAATCTTTGACTGGTCCTGCCGACATGTTCTTTCTTCCGGTCTCCGGCATCCTTTCTATCCGGTCCCGGTATACCCCTCTTTGGGGATACCGGCTTAGCTTACTTAGCCAAATTCCTATCTTTGAGTTCCGGTATAAATATTAAACCGGTATCTTGATGGATAAGACCATCCGGTTTGGCATGCCTTTGGCATACCGGGGGTCATCCCCCCAACACAGGGTCCTATTTTTACACGCTTCCAGAAGACCGAGGGGGAAAGGAAGTGGGGCCACGAGGTGGCCACCATAGGCGGCGCGGCCCGGCCTTGGCCGCGCGGCCCGTGGTCCGTCGCGTCGCCCCCGACCTACCCTTCCGCCTACAAATAGCCTTCGTCGTGAAACCCCCGTACCGAGAGCCACGATACGGAAAACCTTCCGAGACGCCGCCGTCGCGAATCCCATCTCGGGGATTCAGGATATCGCCTCCGGCACCCTGCCGGAGAGGGGAATCATCACCGGAGGGGCTCTACATCATCATGCCCGCCTCCGGATTGATGCGTGAGTAGTTCATCCTTGGACTATGGGTCCATAGCAGTAGCTAGATGGTTGTCTTCTCCGCTTAAGCTATCATTGTTTAGATCTTGTGAGCTGCCTAACATGATCAAGATCATCTATTTGTAATGCTACATGTTGTGTTTGGCGGGATCCGATGAATATAGAATATTATGTCAAGTTGATTATCAATCTATCATATATGTGTTGTTTATGTTCTTGCATGCTCTCCGTTGCTAGTAGAGGCTCTGGCCAAGTTGATACTTGTAACTCCAAGAGAGAGTAATTATGCTCGATAGTGGGTTCATGCCTCCATTGAATCTGGGATCGTGACAATAGGTTCTAAGGTTGTGGATGTGCTGTTGCTACTAGGGATAAAACATTGATGCTTTGTCTAAGGATATTTGTGTTGATTACATTATGCACCATACTTAATGCAATTATCTGTTGTTTACAACTTAATACTGGAAGGGGTTCGGATGATAACCTGAAGGTGGATTATTTAGGCATAGATGCATGCTGGATAGCGGTCTATGTACTTTGTCGTAATGCCCTGATTAAATCACATAGTAATCATCGTTGATATGTATTGAATCTTTATTTGTCAATTGCCCGCCTGTAATTTGTTCACCCAGCATGTTAGTTATCTTATTGGAGAGACACCTCTAGTGAACTGTGGACCCCGGTCCATTCTTTTACATCTGAATACATTCTACCGCAATCATTGTTTTTACTGTTCTTTGCAAACAAACACCATCTTCCACTCGATACGCTTAATCCTTTGTTTTCAGCAAGCCGGTGAGATTGACAACCTCACGTTACGTTGGGGCAAAGTACTTTGATTGTGTTGTGCAGGTTCCACGTTGGCGCCGATTTCACTGGTGTTGCGCCGCACTACACTCCTCCACCAACAACCTTCACGTGCTTCTTGGCTCCTACTGGTTCGATAACCTTGGTTTCTTTCTGAGGGAAAACTTGCTGCCGTGCGCATCATACCTTCCTCTTGGGGTTCCCAACGGACGTGTACATCTCGTCTCTCACAAGTACTCTTTACTCGTGCCGTGGTATGTGGTCTCTTATGAACCATTCATATGCTTGCAAGCTAATTAGACGACATTCCACCGAGAGGGCCCAGAGTATATCTATCCGTCATCGGGATGGACAAATCCCACCGTTGATCCATATGCCTCAACTCATACTTTCCGGATACCTAATCCCACCTTTATAACCACCCATTTACGCAGTGGCGTTTGATGTAATCAAAGTACCCTTCCGGTATAAGTGATTTATATGATCTCATGGTCGAAAGGACTAGGTAACTATGAATCAAAAGCTTATAGCAAATGAACTTAATGACGTGATCTTATGCTACGCTTAATTGGGTGTGTCCATTACATCATTCACATAATGACATAACCTTGTTATTAATAACATCCAATGTTCATGATCACGAAACTATGATCATATATTAATCAACAAGCTAGTTATACAAGAGGCTTACTAGGGACTTCTTGTTGTTTACATAACACACATGTATCAATGTTTCAGTTAATACAATTATAGCATGATATATAAACATTTATCATAAACAAAAAGATATATAATAACCATTTTATTATTGCCTCTTGGGCATATCTCCAACAGTCTCCCACTTGCACAAGAGTCAATAATCTAGATTACATTGTAAGGTACCTAACACCCATGGCATTCTGGTGTTGGTCATGCTTTGCCCTAGGGAGAGCTTTAGTCAACGGATCTGCTACATTCAGATCAGTGTGTACTTTGCAAATCTTTACTTCTCCATCTTCAATGTACTCGCGAATCGAATGAAAACACAGCTTGATATGCTTCAGCTTCTTGTGTGACCTTGGTTCTTGTGCATTGGCGATGGCACCCATTTTGTCACAATAAATGACTAGTGGGTCCAATGCACTAGGAACCACACCAAGCTCAACAATGAACCTCTTCATCCATACCGCTTCCGATGAAGCCTCCGAAGCCGCTATGTATTCCGATTCAGTTGAAGACTTCGCCACCGTGCACTGCTTGGAGCTGCACCACCTTACTGCAGCACCATTCAATATAAACATGTACCTAGACTGAGACTTAGAGTCATCAGGATCGGTGTTCCAACTTGCATCGGTGTAACTGGTTATAACGAGCTCTTGGTCACCGCCATAACAAAGAAACATATCCTTAGTTCTTTTCAAGTATTTCAGGATATTCTTGACCGCTGTCCAGTGTTCCATTCCCGGATCACTTTGATATCTGCTAGTCAAACTAACAGCATGTGCTATATCCGGTCTAGTACACAGCATGGCATACATGATAGAGCCTACTGCCGAGGCATAGGGGATCTGATTCATCCTCTCTCTTTCTTCTGCCGTAGCCGGACCTTGAGTCTTACTCAAGACCTTACCTGGCAACATCGGTAAGAACCTTTTCTTACTTTCATCCATTCTAAACTTCTTTAGAATCTTGTCTATGTATGTACTCTGTGAAAGCCCTATTAGGCGTCTTGATCTATCTCTATAAATCTTGATGCCAAAAAAAAAATGTACGCTGCTTCACCAAGGTCTTTCATTGAAAAACACTTATCCAAATAACCTTTTACACTGCTTAATAGTGCTATATCATTCCCAGTCAATAATATGTCATCTACATATAATATCAGGAATGCTACAGAGCTCCCACTCACTTTCTTGTAAATACAGGCCTCTCCATGACACTGTATAAACCCGAAGTCTTTGATCACCTTATCAAAGCGTCGGTTCCAACTCCGGGATGCTTGCTTCAGTCCATAAATGGAACGCTGAAGTTTGCATACCTTGTCAGCATTTTTAGGATCGACAAAACCTTTGGGTTGTACCATATACAACTCTTCCTCAATGTCACCATTAAGGAACGCCGTCTTGACATCCATTTGCCAAATCTCATAATCGAAAAATGCAGCTATTGCTCACAAAATCCTCACAGACTTTAGCTTCGCTACAGGTGAGAAGGTCTCATCATAGTCAACTCCTTGAATTTGTCGGAAACCCTTTGCGACAAGTCGAGCTTTATAGACAGTAACATTACCGTCAGCATCTGTTTTTCTCTTGAAGATCCATTTATTCTCAACAGCCTTGCGGCTATCAGGTAGATCTACCAAAGTCCACACTTTGTTATCATACATGGATCCCATTTCGGATTTCATGGCTTCTTGCCATTTGTTGGAATCTGGGCTCATCATCGCTTCTTCATACGTCGCAGGGTCTTCATCATTGTTGTCCACAATCATGACATTTAGACAAGGATCATACCAATCAGGAGTGGTACGTTCCCTTGTCGATCTGCGAGGTTCAGTAGCTACTTCGTTCGAAGTTTCATGATCATTATCATTAGCTTCCTCTTATCGGTGCAGGCGGCACAGAACATCTTCCGGTACTGCGCTACTCTGATCAACGAGAGAAGGTTCAGTAACCTCGTCGAGTTCTACTTTTCTTCCAGTCACTTCTTTAGTGAGAAACTCTTTCTCAAGAAAGGTTCCGTTCTTAGCAACAAAGATTTTGCCTTCGGATCTATGATAGAAAGTATACCCAATAGTTCCTTAGGGTATCCTATGAAGACGCATTTCTCCGCTTTGGGTTCTAACTGATGGGATTCGTAGCATAGAAAACAAAAAAAATTCTACCGCAAGAACGAAAACACAAGCCAAGATCTAGTCTAGTAGATGGTAGCAACGAGAAGATCATGAGACTAACCCTCGAAGATTTCCAAAGCCTAACGAGATTAGATCTCGTGGTGGATGTAGTCGATCACTTGCCGCTTGCAAAAGCGCGTAGAAGATCTTGACCGCTTGCAAAAGCGCGTAGAAGAACTTGACGGTGCCACAATCGGGCAGCACCTCCATACTCGGTCACACGTACGGTGTTGATGAAGATGACGTCCTCCTCCCCGTTCCAGCGGGCAGCGGAAGTAGTAGATCCTCCTCGGAATCCCGGCAGCACGACGGCGTGGTGGCGGTGGTGGTGGAGAACTCCGGCAGGGCTTCGCCTAAGCGCTATGGGAGTAGTATGAGGAGGGGAGAGGCTAGGGTTTGGGAGAGGGGGCAAGGGCTGCGACTTGTGGTGCCCTTGGGGTGCCCCTTGGCCTCTTTAAATAGGTGGCCAAGCCCCTTGGGTCGTCCAAAAACCTGCCCCCAAGTTTGGGAGAGTTCCGGTAGGTTTCCGGTTCCGAAAACCTAGTCCTACTCGGACTCTTTTGCCAATTCCGAAATTGCATTAAGGAAAGACTTCTTTTCCCTTAAGGAAACGTGGTTGCATCTATTATGGAACCCTCCGGACTTCCTTAGACATCCCGGGTCTTCCCGGACACTTCCGGAACCTTCCATAATATTCCGGACTATTCCGGTCCTTCCAAAACCTTCTAGAAGCTCCGGTCAAAACACCGGACTTTTTCCGAACCCCGGAAAATGACTTCCCATATATGAATCTTATTCTCCGGACCATTCCGAACCTCCTCGTGATGTCCTGGATCCCATCCGAGACTCCGAACAAAACTTCGAACTCCATTCCATATTCCATATCTACTTAAACGACATCAAACCTTAAGTGTGTCACCCTACGGTTCGTGAACTATGCAGACATGGTTGAGACTTCTCTCCGACCAATAACCAATAGCGGGACCTGGAGATCCATAATGGCTCCCACATATTCAACGATGACTTAGTGATCGATTGAACCATTTACATACGATACCGATTCCCTTTGTCTCGCGATATTTTACTTGTCCGAGGTTTGATCATCGGTATCCCGATACCTTGTTCAACCTCGTCTCCTGACAAGTACTCTTTTCTCATACCGTGGTATGTGGTCTCTTATGAACCATTCATATGCTTGCAAGCCATTTAGACGACATTCCACCGAGAGGGCCCAGAGTATATCTATCCGTCATCGGGATGGACAAATCCCACTGTTGATCCATATGCCTCAAGCTCATACTTTCCGGATACCTAATCCCATCTTTATAACCACCCATTTACGCAGTGGCGTTTGATGTAATCAAAGTACCCTTCCGACATAAGTGATTTATATGATCTCATGGTCGAAAGGATTAGGTAACTATGTATCGGAAAGCTTATAGCAAATGAACTTAATGACGTGATCTTATGCTACGCTTAATTGGGTGTGTCCATTACATCATTCATCAATGACATAACCTTGTTATTAATAACATCCAATGTTCATGATCATGAAACCCTGATCATCTATTAATCAACAAGCTAGTTATACAAGAGGCTTACTAGGGACTCCTTGTTGTTTACATAACACACATGTATCAATGTTTCAGTTAATACAATTATAGCATGGAATGTAAACATTTATCATAAACACAAAGATATATAATAACCATTTTATTATTGCCTCTTGGGCATATCTCCAACAGTCTCCCACTTGCACTAGAGTCAATAATCTAGTTTACATTTGTAAAGATATAACACCTTGGCCTTCTGGTGCTTTATCATGTTTTGCTCATGAGAGAGGTTTTAGTCAACGGATCTGACACGCTCAGAAACGTATGTATTTTGCAATTCATTTGCGTCTCAACGCATCACTCATTTTCCAAATGAGTCGGCATATATGCTTAGTCCTTTGGTGGAACCTTAATTCCGCGGTCTGAAATATGTCACTAATATTGTCATACACAATATAGCTTCAAAGTTCTGACACTATCGGAACTACACCAAGTTCTCAAAGAACTTTTCGACTTAACATCCTTAGTCATTGTCAAAACAATGACATACTCTGCCTTCGCTTGTAGAATCCGTCACAATATTTAGAACTCTTCTAAATCTAGCATTGTGCTACCTTTTAAACAACACTTAGCCTAATTGAGATTTGAAATTCATTTTTATATGTGATCAAACTAATATCGGTGCAACACTTTACAGCGATTTGTTTGTCATTACTCCATACAAAAATATATTTATATATATATCCTTGGTTCTTCTAAAGTACTCAAGGATATTCTTACTGTCGTCCAATGATCATCACATGAATCATTCTGGTATATGCTCATAACACTTTAGAGCATAGGACATCTGATTATGTACAAATTATACGTGATCTATTATCACTCATGTGTTTTAACTCATTGAGTGTCATATACACTCAATTCTTGTTAATCCTTCACATGAAAAGAACACCTTCCTTATATTGAACTACTTCAATATTCATTCTATGTACGTACTTAAACTTAAAATTTATTATGTGTTTCAATCTATCTTCATATATCTTGACACTAAATATGTTTTAGTCCATATCCTTTCATTGAAGCTAATTCTCAATGAAACCTTTTAATCAATTATATAATTACACTATTTATAATCAACGATATGTCAGCTACATAAAGTATTACAAATATGTCTCAGCGCTCCCACTTAATTTCTTGCAAATGCAAGCACCTTCATCGTTTCTGATGAAATCAAAAACTCTTTGACTATTTCATCCGGTGAAGATTCCAACTCCACAATACTCACTTCATCCAATTGAAGTTCGTATTCTTATCTAGTATTCTACGGACTAGCAAAACTCTTGGTTGTATCTTGTATACACCTTTAATACACACTTCTGTTAAGTAATATATTTTGCCATCCTACTAGCATATCTCATAAAGAAATATGTAGCGATTACTAGAATAATCCACATAGACTATAAGCCTTGCTACGGAAGATCTAATCTTATCGTAGTCAACTCTTTGAACTTTGTCGTAAACAACTTTTCGACAAGTTGTGCTTATTTAAGGATATTTCACCCAAGTCCATCAATTTCATAGATTCATTTACTTTCAAAAAGTATTCATCTATCTTGGATTTCATGGCGCATAGCCATTTTAACGGAGTCAGGGCCCATCATAACTTCTTTGTATGTAGTTGGTTTATCATTGTTCAAAATCAATCCTTTGTCCACAAATCATTTATTTGATCATAAAGTAAACCAAACCTACAAGGTTCAATAGGTACTTCGATCTCCATGGCTAAAACACTTTGTAGTCATGAGAGCCATGATCGTCGTGACCGCTTCCGGAACCATTTCCGATGCTGCGCTACTCTGATCATTATGCTCAGGTTCATAAACCTTATCAAGTTCTATTGTCCTCCCACTCAAATACTTTGCTAGAAACAATTTCTTGCAAATAAGAAACATTGACAAACACTTTTGTCTTTGTCTCCATGGTGGGAAGAATTCCCAATCAAATCTCTGGGATAACCAACAAAGACATTCATCCGATTTTGGTTGTAAACTTATTTACTTATGCTATGCATACCAAAATTTAAGAAAGGACTATTAGGGTTCATACCCATGCCATAACTCGTATGGTGTCATTTCAATGGATCATGATGATGCTCTATTTAGTGTAAAAGCGGTAGTTTCTAAAGCATAATCCACAAAAAAATATAATGGCGTCATTTTATATTATCTCATCATTAATCCAACAAGGTTTGGATACATCTCTTGGATACTCTATCATCATTATGATACTCCAAGAAATGTGAGTTGTAGAACAATTTCATAACTCTCTTAGATGTTTCGCTAAAACTCGTATTTCAAATATTTCCACCATGATCCAATCATAGATATTTTACTTTTCTATTACGATGATTTCTACTTCATGCTGAAATCTATTTGAATCCATTCAAATGTTTCAAACTTCTTCCTTATCGAATATATATACATATATACTCAATTCATTGTTGGAAGATTTCATGAAGTAGAAGAATCTCCCGCACACAACTATGCCCAGTGAACCACATATATCATCATGTATGTTTCCACTAAGTTAGTTGCCCGTTCAACTCTTGGCCTATGAACGGTATTTCAGTCATTCTCTTTTAGAAAATATTTGCAAGCGCCAAACGATTCAAAAATCAAATGACTCCAAAAATCCATCTGCATGGAGTTTCTTCATGCATTCCTTTCTAACATGACCTAAATGGCGGTTCCACAAATAAGTGGAATTCAAATCATTTGCCTTATGACATTTTAGCGTCAGTGTTATGTATGTGTGTTTCACCATTAAGATTTATAATAACTTATGGAGTAATGTCATAATTTGAACAACTCATTGTTTTCATTTGACCAGAGCAAAATAACAATTATTAAGTTCTTTATTATAAATTCCAAGGGCTAGGTAGAATGCCAACGACCAACACATTATTACCATATTCCTTATTAGTCACTTAGGCCATCGTATTCTTGTATTGCGTTGTATTGTATGACATCTCATACCAACTAGTACAAACACCCAAGAATTTTATTATGTGACAAAACAAGGAATACATCCATAACATGTATATCATGTATATACACCTGAGCTAGACTTTCTAGTCTTTTCTTTCTTTCTGCCAAAATATCTTTTGTAGTTTCTCTTTTAGCTTTCCTCATTCTCAGAAAACACTTCACCTTCAATAACTTCTAGGTCCATTGGTCAAATATCAATAACCTTGAGGTTCTTACTTTGAAGTTGATCATCATATGACAAGTGTTCTAGATTTCACTATTAGTAACTTTGTAATATGATGAACAATTTCACTCATAATTTTATCCATCATATTATGACGACTTTCCGAGACCATGTCTGTACATGCTAGGCTCGTAAAGTTTAACCTTTGCATGTGCAAATCTGGCTTGCACCCGTTGTATGCACTCGTGGAATCTATAACACCCGATCATCACGAGATGCTTCGAAACGACGAGTCTTAACAACGGTGCATGCTAAGGACGATCACTTCATGGATATGCGAATATCGTTAGTGCCCCAATAGTTGGAGGATTGGGACGCCTGGCGTCTTCAACCTTCATACATTCCCATAAAACTTATGAGTTTATGTAGTCTCACTAGATTATATTCTATCATCTTGCAATAAGGTCTTAGATATCACATATATCTCATACCTTGATTACTTCTGAAAACAAAATTTCCAGCTCCTTACTTTAATTTCAAACGGATTTGAACTTCAAGTTTCATGGAGACAAGATTATTTTAGGTACTAATTGAAACCATTGTTCTTTGAATCAACAATGTGAGGTTTACTAAAAGTTTGCAATAGGACTTAACCATATCTTGATTCTTTAACAATACGGTACCAGTCCGTAAAGTTATTGTTAGACTTAACAGTATTTCAATCTCAATTACAAGACTAACGCATGGTAGAAAAACGGATGCCAATTCTACAAATTTAATTCAAAATACTACTCAGACTATGTTTATGATAATTAGTTCAAGTTTTAATCTAATTACTAATGAACTCCCACTTAACACAACATCCCTCATAGTTGTTAAGTGGCACACGATCCACATCCACTACACCAAAACCGATCATCACGTGAGATGATGTAGTTTCAATGGTGAACATCAACATGTTGATCATATCATCCATATGACTCGTGTTCAACCTTTCGGTTTCCGTTGTCCCGAGGCCATGTCTGTATATGCTAGGCTCGTCAAGCAAACCCAAGTATTCCGCGTGTGTAAACATGGCTTACACCCGTTGTATGTGAACGTTGAGTCTATCACATCCGATCATCACGAGATGCTTCGAAACGACGAACTGTAGCAACGGTGCATACGAGGGAAGAACACTTTATTATCTTGATATTAATGTGAGGGATCATCTTATAATGCTACCGTCGCGATCTAAGCAAAATAAGATGCATAAAGGATTAACATCACATGCAATTCATATGTGATATGATATGGCCCTTTAGTCTTTGCGCCTTTGATCTTCATCTCCAAAGCACGGACATGATCTCCATCATCAACGGGCATGATCTCCATCATCGTCGGCGTAGCGTCAAGGTCCATGGCGCCGTCTTCATGGTTGTTCACCGTGTGTAGCAACTATTACAACTACTTTGAAACAATACTACAACATGAAATATAAAGACAACCATAAGGCTCCTGCCGGTTGCCACAATACAATAATGATCATCTCATACATATTCATCATCACATCATGGCCATATCACATCACCAAACCCTGCAAAAACAAGTTAGACGCCTCTAATTTGGTTTGCATATTTTACGTGGTTTAGGGTTTTTGAGCAAGATCCAATCTACCTACGAACATGAACCACAACGGTGATACTAGTGTTGTCAATAGAAAGAGTAAATTGGATCTTCACTATAGTGGGAGAGACAGACACCCGCAAAGCCACTTATGCAATACAAGTTGCATGTCGAACGTGGAGCAAGTCTCATGAACGCGGTCATGTAAAGTTAGCCCGGGCCGCTTCATCCCACTATGCCGCAAGATGCAAAGTACACGAACTAAAGACAACAAAAACATCAAAGGCCACACAACAATTGTGTTCTACTCGTGCAACCAATCTATGCATAGACACGGCTCTGATACCACTGATGGGATTCGTAGCATAGAAAACAAAAATTTTCCTACCGCAAGAACGAAAACACAAGCCAAGATCTAGTCTAGTAGATGGTAGCAACGAGAAGATCATGAGACTAACACTCGAAGATTTCCAAAGCCTAACGAGATTAGATCTCGTGGTGGATGTAGTCGATCACTTGCCGCTTGCAAAAGCGCGTAGAAGATCTTGACCGCTTGCAAAAGCGCGTAGAAGAACTTGACGGTGCCACAATCGGGCAGCACCTCCGTACTCGGTCACACATACGGTGTTGATAAAGACGACGTCCTCCTCCCCGTTCCAGCGGGCAGCAGAAGTAGTAGATCCTCCTCGGAATCCCGGCAGCACGACGGCGTGGTGGCGGTGGTGGTGGAGAACTCCGGCAGGGCTTCGCCTAAGCGCTATGGGAGTAGTATGAGGAGGGGAGAGGCTAGGGTTTGGGAGAGGGGGCAAGGGCTGCGACTTGTGGTGCCCTTGGGGTGCCCCTTGGCCTCTTTAAATAGGTGGCCAAGCCCCTTGGGTCGTCCAAAAACCTGCCCCCAAGTTTGGGAGAGTTCCGGTAGGTTTCCGGTTCCGAAAACCTAGTCCTACTCGGACTCTTTTGCCAATTCCGAAATTGCATTAAGGAAAGACTTCTTTTCCCTTAAGGAAACGTGGTTGCATCTATTATGGAACCCTCCGGACTTCCTTAGACATCCCGGGTCTTCCCGGACACTTCCGGAACCTTCCATAATATTCCGGACTATTCCGGTCCTTCCAAAACCTTCTAGAAGCTCCGGTCAAAACACCGGACTTTTTCCGAACCCCGGAAAATGACTTCCCATATATGAATCTTATTCTTCGGACCATTCCGAACCTCCTCGTGAAGTCCTGGATCCCATCCGAGACTCCGAACAAAACTACGAACTCCATTCCATATTCCATATCTACTTAAACGACATCAAACCTTAAGTGTGTCACCCTACGGTTCGTGAACTATGCAGACATTGTTGAGACTTCTCTCCGACCAATAACCAATAGCAGGACCTGGAGATCCATAATGGCTCCCACATATTCAACGATGACTTAGTGATCGATTGAACCATTTACAAACGATACCGATTCCCTTTGTCTCGCGATATATTACTTGTCCGAGGTTTGATCATCGGTATCCCGATACCTTGTTCAACCTCGTCTCCTAACAAGTACTCTTTTCTCGTACCGTGGTATGTGGTCTCTTATGAACCATTCATATGCTTGCAAGCCATTTAGACGACATTCCACCGAGAGGGCCTAGAGTATATCTATCCGTCATCGGGATGGACAAATCCCACTGTTGATCCATATGCCTCAAGCTCATACTTTCCGGATACCTAATCCCATCTTTATAACCACCCATTTACGCAGTGGCGTTTGATGTAATCAAAGTACCCTTCCGGCATAAGTGATTTATATGATCTCATGGTCGAAAGGATTAGGTAACTATGTATCGGAAAGCTTATAGCAAATGAACTTAATGACGTGATCTTATGCTACGCTTAATTGGGTGTGTCCATTACATCATTCATCAATGACATAACCTTGTTATTAACAACATCCAATGTTCATGATCATGAAACCCTGATCATCTATTAATCAACAAGCTAGTTATACAAGAGGCTTACTAGGGACTCCTTGTTGTTTACATAACACACATGTATCAATGTTTCAGTTAATACAATTATAGCATGGAATGTAAACATTTATCATAAACACAAAGATATATAATAACCATTTTATTATTGCCTCTTGGGCATATCTCCAACACTAACTTGTCTGGTTGTAACTTTTTTACATAGGCTTCGCAACCCCAAACTTTAAGGAACGACATCTTAGGTTTCTTATTAGACCACAATTCATACGGTGTCGTTCAACGGATTTCGATGGTGCCTTATTTAAAGTGAATGCAGCTGTCTCTAACGCATAACCCCAAAATGATGATGGCAAATCAGTAAGAGACATCATAGAATGAACCATATCTAAGAGAGTTCGATTACGACGTTCGGACACACCATTGCGCTGTGGTGTTCCCGGCGGTGTCAACTGTGAAAGTATTCCACATTTCTTCAAATGCATGCCAAACTCATAACTCAGATATTCGCCTCCGCGATCTGAACGCAGAAACTTGATCTTCTTGTTATGTTGATTTTCTACTTCACTTTGGAATTCCTTAAACTTCTGAAAGTCTCGGATTTATGTTTCATGAAATAGATATACCCATATCTACTCAGATCATCTGTGAAGGTTAGAACATAAAGATAACCACCGCGCGAGGCTACACTCACTGGTCCGCACACATCGGTATGTATGATTTCCAATAAATCTGTAGCTCGCTCCATAATACCAGAGAATGGAGTCTTAGTCATTTTTCCCATTAGACATGCTTCGCATCTATCAAGTGACTCAAAGTCAAGTGACTCAAGTAGTCCATCGGAATGGAGTTTCTTCATGCGTTTCACTCTAATATGACCAAGACGACAGTGCCACATATAAGTAGAATTATCATTCAATTTAGTTCGCTTAGCATCAATGTTATGAACATGTGTATCACTACTATCGAGATTTAATAGAAATAAAACATTCGTCTCAGGCGCGGCTTCGTTTATTCCGTAGTTCCTGTTTCGAGTTACAAATGCGAGCAACCGAACCCGTATCAAATACCCAGGCACTAGTACGAGAACCAGTAAGATAAACATCTATAACATGTATATCAGATATACCTTTCTTCTTCTTGACAAGGCCGCTCTTCAGATCAGCCAAGTACTTGGGGCAATTACGCTTCCAGTGCCCCTTCCCATTGCAGTAATAGCAGTCAGTATCAGGTTTAGGGCCATCCTTAGGCTTCTCAGGAGGCGCGGCAACTTTCTTGCCTCCCTTCTTGAGGTTGCCCTTCTTAGGTTTGCCTTGCTTCTTGAAACTGGTGGTCTTGTTGACCATCAACACTTGGTGCTCTTTCTGTATCTCAACCTCAGCAGACTTCAGCATGGAGAAGAGTTCAGGTAACTCCTTGTTCATGTTCTGCATATTGTAGTTCATCACGAAGTTCTTGTAACTTGGTGGCAGTGATTGGAGAACACGATGAATACCCAGCTGGTTAGGGATCACAATCCCCAAGTCACTGAGCTTCCTCGCGTGTCCGGACATAGCGAACACGTGCTCACTAACGGAGCTGCCCTCTTCCATCATGCAGCCAAAGAACTGCTTCGAGGCCTCATAGCTCTCCACGGCCGCATGAGTTTCAAAGATAACTTTGAGCTCACGGATCATCTCACAAGGGTCGTGGTGCTCAAAACGCTTTTGGAGCTCTAGGCTGCATAGGATGGCACACTAAACTTGAGAATATCGAATCACCCGATTCTCGAAAACATTCTTTTCTTCCTCGGATACTGCAGGGGGTGGTGGGGGACCTAGCGGTGCTTCGAGCACATATTGCAGATTTCCGCCATTGAGGAAAATCCTCACATGACGGAACAAGTCGGTGAAGTTGCTACCATTGCTTTTAAGCTTTGCTTTCTCTAGGAACTGGTTAAAATTGATTGATGGGGACGCCATGATCTACATCATATATTTGCAAAAGTTTAGACTAAGTTTATGACAAATTGAGTTCAAATTTTAATTATACAAAATTAAACTAGGTGAACTCCCACTCAAAACAATATCCCTCGCATTGTCTTAGTGATCACACGAACCAAATCCACCACACCAAGTCCGATCATCACGAGACAAGATGTAATTTCAAAGGCGAACACTCAAAGTGTTCATCATATCAATCATATGACTCATGCTCTACCTTTCGGTATCCCGTGTTCCGAGACCATGTCTGTACATGCTAGGCTCGTCAAGGCAACCTTAGTACCCACGTGTACAAAACTGGCTTGTACCCGTTGTATGCACATGTAGAATCTATCACACCCGATCATCACGTGATGCTTCGAAACGACAAGTCTTAGCAACGGTGCATACTAAGGATGAACACTTTATTAACTTGATATTTAGTGAGAGGGATCATCTTATAATGCTACCGTCGAGATCTAAGCAATATAAGATGCATAAAAGGATTAACATCACATGCAATTCATATGTGATATGATATGGCCCTTTTGTCTTTGCGCCTTTGATCTTCATCTCCAAAGCATGGACATGATCCTCCATCATCAACGGGCATGATCTCCATCATCGTCGGCGTAGCGTCAAGGTCAATGGCGTCGTCTTCATGATTGTTCTCCATGTAGCAACTATTACAACTACTTTGAAATAATACTCAACATGAAATTTAAAGACAACCATAAGGCTCCTTCCGGCTGCCACAATACAATAATGATCATCTCATATATATTCATCATCACATCATGGCCATATCACATCACCAAACCCTGCAAAAACAAGTTAGACGCATCTAATTTGGTTTGCATATTTTACGTGGTTTAGGGTTTTCGAGTAAGATCCAATCTACCTACGAACATGAACCACAACGATGATACTATTGTTGTCAACAGAAAGAGTAAATTGTATCTTCACTATAGTGGGAGAGACAGACACCCGCAAAGCCACTTATGCAATACAAGTTGCATGTCGAGCGTGGAGAAAATCTCATGAACGCGGTCATGTAAAGTTAGCCCGAGCCGCTTCATCCCACTATGCCGCAAGATGAAAAGTACATGAACTAAAGACAACAAAGCCTCAACACCCACAAAACAATTGTGTTCTACTCGTGCAACCTATCTATGCATAGACATGGCTCTGATACCACTGATGGGATTCGTAGCATAGAAAACAAAAAATTTCCTACCGCAAGAACGAAACACAAGCCAAGATCTAATCTAGTAGACGGTAGCAACGAGGAGATGAAGAGACTAACCCTCAAAGATTTGCAAAGCTTAACGAGATTAGATCTCAGGGTGGATGTAGTCGATCACTTGCCGCTTGCAAAAGCGTAGAAGATCTTGACGGTGCCACAATCAGGCAGCACCTCCGTATTCGGTCACACGTACGGTGTTGATGAAGACGACGTCCTCCTCCCCGTTCCAGCGGGCAGCAGAAGTAGTAGATCCTCCTCGGAATCCCGGCAACACGACGGTGTGGTGGCGGTGGTGGTGGAGAACTCCGGCAGGGCTTTGCCTATGCGCTGCGGGAGTGTTATGTGGAGGAGGGGCGCTAGGGTTTGGGGTGCCGGCTCAGGGGTGCAGCCAACTGTGGCTCTTGGGGTGGCCGGCCCCCTCCCCTTGCTCCTCATTATATAGGTGGAAGCCCCAACAGTTGTAGTCCAAGTTTTCGAATAAGACCCCAACACACAAACTTGCCATAGGTGGGAAACCTACTCAAGATGGGAGTCCTACTCAAAGTGGGACTCCCACCTTTCCTTGGTGGTGGCCCGGTGGAGTCCACCTGGGACTCCTCCCCTTAGGGTTTGGCCGGCCATGCTAGTGGAGTCCCTCCGGGACTCCGCCTTCCATAGTGATTTCTTCCGGACTTTTCTAGAACCTTCCATAAATGCACCGGATCATTTTCAAACTTATAAAATGACTTCCTATATATGAATCTTATTCTCCGGACCATTCCGGAACTCCTCGTGATGTCCTGGATCCTATCCGAGATTCCGAACAAAACTTCGAACTCCATTCCATATTCAATATCTACTCAAACAACATCAAACCTTAAGTGTGTCACCCTACGGTTCGCGAACTATGTAGACATGGTTGAGACGTCTCTCCGACCAATAACCAATAGCAGGATCTGGAGATCCATAATGGCTCCCACATATTCAACGATGACTTAGTGATCGATTGAACCATTTACATACGATACCGATTCCTTTTTTCACGCGATATTTTACTTGTCCGAGGTTTGATCATCGGTATCACGATACCTTGTTCAACCTCATCTCTCACAAGTACTCTTTACTCGTGCCGTGGTATGTGGTCTCTTATGAACCATTCATATGCTTGCAAGCTAATTAGACGACATTCCACCGAGAGGGCCCAGAGTATATCTATCCGTCATCGAGATGGACAAATCCCACTGTCGATCCATATGCCTCAACTCATACTTTCCGAATACCTAATCCCACCTTTATAACCACCCATTTACGCAGTGGCGTTTGATGTAATCAAAGTACCCTTCCGGTATAAGTGATTTATATGATCTCATGGTCGAAAGGACTAGGTAACTATGAATCGAAAGCTTATAGCAAATGAACTTAATGATGTGATCTTATGCTACGCTTAATTGGGTGTGTCCATTACATCATTCACATAATGACATAACCTTGTTATTAATAACATCCAATGTTCATGATCACGAAACTATGATCATCTATTAATCAACAAGCTAGTTATACAAGAGGCTTACTAGGGACTTCTTGTTGTTTACATAACACACATGTATCAATGTTTCAGTTAATACAATTATAGCATGGTATATAAACATTTATCATAAACAAAAAGATATATAATAACCATTTTATTATTGCCTCTTGGGCATATCTCCAACAGGTTTGCCACAAAGAAAATGCATTAGGATTAAGTGACGGTGGATCTCCTCGTGGATTAATGCAAGGGTGAGGAATGGGAGGATCCGGAGAGTACACAAGCGGGGGAGCAACCGTCGAGTACACTCTGGTGGCCTTAGGATCAATCTTGAGAGAGGACTCACCACTACCATCTTCCTCCTTGGTTTCGGCCTCCGTAGGGGCACCAAGAGAGGTCTTACCCAAACTAGGAATGCCAAGTTCGGTAGTGGTGGTAGGAGGGATAGGAGGTTTATTGTCTTGCATAAAGCTCATCATCATCTCCCTTAAGTCACTCATGGAGTCATTCATCGAGGAACTCCTTGATGTCTTCCACGGATGCGGGTTTCGAACTCGCAACTCCCTCTTCGGCCATACTCTCTTAGGCGGTAAAGCCTGAATAAGAGCCAATGCTCTGATACCAATTGAAAGGATCATATGAAACCTAGAGGGGGGTGAATAGGTGCAATATCAAATTTTAATTCCTTTTCAAATTAGGCTTGACACAAAGGTAAATTCTGTAGATATGCAACTATGTGAATTCACCTATATGACAAGGTACAAGCAACAATACAAGATACAAGTAGTAATGGCGGTGACATAGGCATCCCGGACGGGCCTTCCGAAGATAGTACCCGGGGTTTATTGAAGGCCCATAACCCGAAGTTTATGAAGCCCGGAAGCCCACTAAAGCGTCGAGTATGGCAAGAAGAGATAGATTAGGAATAAAGAGATTTGTAACTTTACGGGTCGAACTCAATGAGTCTCCCGGAGTTTGTAACTTGTGTAATACGAAACCCTCGGCTCCGCCTCCTATATAAGGGGGAGTCGAGGGACAAAGAAAGGATCAATCTCATTGTCAACATAACCCTAGTTTTTAGCAGTCGAGCACCTTTTCGGTCCACTTGCCCTCTACTTCCGCGAAACCCAAGTCTACAACTTGTAGGCATTGACAAGTTAATACCTTGTCAATTGGCGCCATCTGTGGGAATTAGAGGCGACAAGGAGCTGATCTCGATGGCATCGTCAACATCTTCGACAACATCGTCAACATCTTTGGTGGCAAGCAACGCGATGGATGGAGGTATACAGATCGAAACTGGTCTCGTTGATTTTGTTCCTCACCCGCCCTCCCATGTGGATGCATATGCGTATCTGGAGGAGCCCATGGAGATGACGTTCGGGAGCTTCCACTTCCGCGTCGGAAAAGAAGGATCACACCGTCTCGCGATACCGAATTCTTCGGGATCGTTTGCGGTCGATTCTGAATTCTCGGGATCGTCATCATAGTTCGAGTCAGGCGGCGAAGAGATCTCGCCGTCAAGCTTCACCAGGCCCGCTTCAAGCGGAAAACTCGCTGATATCTTCGGCAGCATGTCCTTCGGGTCGTCTGCGGACTCAAATATAAGCATCGACTCAGAGAGTGTCGACAGCTTCAACTTCATCGACATATCTACTTATGTTAGGGAGGTCTTCGCCGATCTATACGACGGTGTCATCGACCCCAAAGAGGAAGATGAAATTCCAATATATCATCAAGTCTGCGCAATTGGAGATTCAAGTCGTCAAGCGGATGAAACTTCAGAGGCTTTCGATGATCTGGGAAATCTGTAACATCCCAAATTTTAAGACAAAGAAGAAAATGAATTTCCCCTTTTCCAAAAATTGGAGCCAACAATTTTTTTTATTTACCTTACCTCATGTACATAGAGTGCATGCATGTATGTGGTGATCCTTGCTATGTTTGTTTGTTTAAAGTGTTGAGCATGTTTGCTAAACCCTAAAACCCTACCCCATCTCAAAATCAAGAAGAAACAAAGAAAAAAGAGAAATAAAAGGAAAAGTCATATGTGGGCATATAGCCATATTTGCAAATCTTGGCCTATGCCATTTTTACTTTAGCTAAATGCTTTGAAACCATTAATAAACCCGATCTAACACTAAATGAACCCTAAACCATGCCTAAGTGAATCAAATAGAAACAAATGAAAGAAAAAGAAAATAAGAATATCAAATCATATGTGCCTATGGCCATTTTTGTGAAACATTAACCTAGGCCATTTTAATTTCTTTAAATGGTTTGGAAACCTTACTAAACTAATAAGAATCACTTTTGAATCAAAGAAATGCAAATCAAATCAAAAGGAAATTTAAAAACCAAGTGACATGTGATAATGGTCAAATCTGCCAATTTTAACATCTTAACCACTTTGAGCCCTTGTATTTAGAAATTTTTAAACTAAACCCTCTCAACTCTTTGCACCTCATCCAAGACCTCATCAAAGTGATCACTTTTGGTGTTGACCATCTATGCAAATTTTTTTCAGTTGCTTAATATAATCAAGCAAAGTTGCAACACCAAATCGGGTATTAGATCATACCACATTTGGATTTCACCAAATCTCTTTCATTTTGCAAACCAACACCACCAATGTGTGCCAAACATTATTTGACACACCCCAAGAAGAAGTTTGGCCAAATTCAAATTCAAATCTCTTTCGGCCATTTTCACAAACACTTGGTGTGCAAAATTGTGGAATATACATACACTCTAATATCCATCATATTTTAGACTAAACCATCACCACAATAGTCATCATTGACTTCTCCTTGAACCTCTTGGACAAAGCCAAGCCTTGGTACCACAGTACTTGGATGATTTTTGACCAGAGCATCCCCATGCCGAGCCCTATGTCACCCTCCATGCCATCATCCTCTCTTCTCCCAGCCATCCTACCTCACCATGTCTAGCAGACGTCCCTCATGCTCCTGAACACGCCTGTACCCGCAGTTGGTCAAAAGGAGCTCTGCCCAGCCCAGAACGTGACGCACCCAGGACACCCAGAACGTGCCAGAGCGCGCCAGACATGTCCCTGGACGTGACGGTGCACAGCCTCGCCCGGACGCAGTGGATCTCCCCTCGCCCTCTCTTTTCTCCAGCATACTCACCCACGAACCAGCTCCCTCCCAGACATCTCCAAGTGGACGCCGGAGCACTGTCGCTGTCATCACAGACGACGACAGTCCGCCATAGTACTTCCAGTACCCCGACGTCACCGCACACGCCCGTCCCCCTCCTGCTGCGCTGTGACGCGCGCGAAGACCGCCATATGACGCAGCACCATCCCCTGCCCTCGCCTACGTTTCTCCGTCGATGACGAGCCCTGCCCGTGCCGCCCTGCCCTCCTCGCAACCCTATAAAATGGAGCCTCCCCTTCACCCTCTGAGCACACTATTCACATCCCCTCTCTTCTCTGAGCCTCCACGACCCCTTTCCCCTCCACATTGTCGCCGGAGCCACCTCAATTTCAAGCCGGAGTCCGCGGAACAGCCGCAGACAAAGCCGTCGATTGGAGCAACCTCAGGCGACGCCGCCAGTACCAGGAGCTCCGCCATCCTCGACAACATTGCCATGCTTCAACGCCGACCCTCGCCGGCCATCGGTGAGCCCGCCTACCCCCTAGCCTCGACGCCAGAAGGGTTGAGTCTCGCCGGAGACGACGACGCTCGTGCGCTGTTGATCTGCGATTTAATCCTACGACATCCATTCACGCGTACGAGCTTCGGCGTTATAACGCGCTGACGCCTGGGTCCCACTGTCAGGCGGCCCGCGTGTGCAAGACGCACTGCTGGGCCGGCCCGTTTACCTTTTTCCTCTCTGGACCAGTTATTTTCCCGCGCGAGCCCACGTGTTTGAATTTGGTTTAATTCGTTTAATTCAAATTCAATACTGGTGCCCAATTCAAAATTTAATGGAACCAAATCTACTGAGCCAAATTTGATAAACTTTATATTTATGGAAAGCTTATGAAATTCTCTATCAAACCCCACTAGTCTCAAGCATAGATTTGTTATAGATCACCTGCAATAAAAATGACAAGGCAGTACCTTTTCAAAATTCAAACATTCATAAAAAATCAACCATAGATTATTTGGAGTTGATTCCAACTCTCAAAAATCAAATTTCATATTGTCTGTCTGAATATGTAATAATATGACATGGTTGTTTCATATGATCATGGGCTAGATTCAAATAATGGCTATGTAGTCATTTCTAGCTCATTTATATCTATCTATTATATATTAAAAGTAAATTACGGACTCACCAGAAAATAGAGAAATCGCTAGAAAATCCCACAAAAATCAGAAACATCTGGCCATTTAATTAATAGTCAGATAATCTATAGCCATTAGATTAAACTTAACGCTTAAAATTACCCACCATTGCCATTGTACATGTCCCCTCACCGTTACCTTTTGTTTTTTCCACCACGTGTAGCCTTCAGCGCATCATCTTGAGTCGAAGAAAAAACAGATTTTTTAAGCCCTAGCGCCGATGAGTCGTCTTCAACGCTCAACATGCCAATGCATCGCTACCTGCCTGTCTCCATGGTCCCAGGCTCTTCCTTCCTCTATCATGGTTCCTCTGATTGGAAGATTCACCCGGCTGTAGTTCGTCTCCTGGACGAACGAGGTCAGGACAATATGCCACCGGTGTACGTACGCCTAATCCCCCAGCGCCCTCTCGGTTTTTTGCTCTGATCAGAAGTACATCCCGCCGCCACCGTATGTGGCTCTCCTTTTTGTTTGATATTGTTTGTCAATCCGTTTTCTGGTGATTCATCTTTCTCTTGCCTCTCTTAGATCGATTTTGATTCCTTCCGATTTGCTCTGCTTGCAGGTAGATGGGATCGAGATGGTAGATGGATGGAAGGGCTGTGTCAAAATCTAAAGCTGCACCAGGTCCACGTTCATGTGGTCGCCGGCCGGCCAGCCGCAGGGCGAGTGCTTGATCGATCGGTTCCCTTCCTGCTATATATTACAATACTGTTTGATCTAATTATTTTATGGAACGCGATTAGTGAATACACCGATGCTCTGCTGGTGATGCTAATATGATGCACACAGTAGGAATATAACACAGCGAATCATGCATCCATGCAAGATGGTTGGATCCATGGAATTAAAACAAAGCTAATTACTCACCGGTTGACTTGTAGGATTTTTTTTTTGGAGTTCATGGGGAATAGACGAACGCGAGGGCCGTCGTGGATCAGACATGAATTGCTATCTACTCATCGCTCGCGAGAACCAGTGTTGTTGTTGCGCTCACCAATAGGAATCGGCAGCTGTGTCAGAAAGACATGGTTCAGAAATTTCCATTAACTGAAGCTAGATGGATACATGCATACATACATATCAACAAATTGGAATCGTCAAGAAAACAAAGGTGCGGACTGATCACTTGATCATCAATAGGATGAACACAGGTTTTTTGCAAATGTTAGCCAAATAGTTGTTTATTTTTTCTAATCTAGGTACATGAATTTCAATTAATATCAGACATACAAATTTGTGCGTCATGCCAGTATTGCAAGTGCATTTTTTTTCCACAACTTGACTGTGCTTTACAATTGTAGATTCTAAAATAAAATAGGTTGAGGTGAGGTTGGTTGGATGTTGATCAAAGACTTACGTCAGCTCCTTGGTATATCGATATATGTTCCAGTGTCAAAATTTGGATGTGGTTTGTATAAGATTCCTCCACACAATACTTACAATCTTTAGATGCAAGTCTTCAATACTCTACATGTTCTCACACCGCCGACATGCCCATCTCTAGGTTCCCTCGGGCCTTCTCCTCGATATCACGTGTGATTGAGCATCTCCGTGCAGCTCCGTGCCATAGAATCCTTGCCTAGGTCTGTAGCTCGAACGAAACTGAGCATTCCAGTGCCAGTGTCGAGTATCAGGTTTTCTGCATGTGTCTCTGCATGATTCAAGATGAAAATTTCAGGAGACAGCAACCAGCAACCGGACCGAACAGAACAAGTACCACCAGGAAAACCATTGCATGCAAGTGCATGCTCAGGTGATTAGGTTTATTTTGTTTTTATAATGTTTAGTCATGTAGGATGATGATCATTTCAACGCTACCAAGTTATTTGCTATTGGCTTCTGAGATGCAAGTTCCTCTTGGCATCAAGGCTCCGCAGCTGAAGAATCGAACAAAAAAACATTGGTATGGTGCCTCCTGTAGATTTCTTCGGTTAATTAGCACATCATTACATTATGTTCTCACGCTGCTGACACGCCCACCTGTAGTTTTCCTCAAGCCTTCTCCTTGATCTCGCGTGTGATTGAGCAGCTCGGCGCCATAAGGTCGTCGTCTGCATCTGCAGCTTCAACGTGAGGAATGGAAGTGAGCAGTCCGGCTCCAGTGGCCAGCCTCAATGATTGCTAATTTGCAGCTCCAACGGAGCAACCAAACTGAACAGACCAGTGCCAGGGTCCAGCCTCAGTTGTTCCGCATGTGTCTCTGCATGAATTCAAGATGAAAATTTAACAAGGTTATAACCTGCGCCCAGACGGAACGGAAGAAGTGCCAGCAGGAAAACCATGAGATGCAGGATCATGCTCGGGTGATCAGCTTTATTTTGTTTTTCTAATGTTTAGTCATCATGTAGGAATATGCTGATCAGTTCAACGCACTCAAGTTATTTTCTATTGGCTTCTAAATTGAAGTTCCTTCTGGTATCAAGGCTCCAAGGGGCATTCAGTACTGTGTTAGACATACATCAGGGGACGAAGTGGAAACAAGAGCCCGCTCGCCGTCGCCAAGATCACGAGCTGGATATCCCAAAGATCATCAATTCATCCGATCGACCGGCTGCAAGTTGCGTGCATGGACTCAGTTAGGCAAAAGAATTGTCTGATGCTCAGAAACTTTAGCAACGTCAAGAAACTTCGGCAATGTCATGTTCAGAAACTTCAGCAACGTCATGTTCGTTTCTGACCACGATGTATTATCTCGAATGAGTAGTATTACTTCAATGCTCCATACAATTATTACTAGAACGTTTGGTCAGTATTGTCATATCACCAGATATTCTTGGATTCTCGAAGGAAATTTGCACGTAAGGACCTATACACACCAATGCCTTTTTTACTGCTACTACTTATCTGTTTGGTCAATATTATCACTTCATCAGATATTCTGGAACACTAGCGGGGAATTTTTGGATGTTAAGAGTTATACACAATAACGTATTTTACCTTCAACTAGCGGAGAATGATGTCAGATATTGGATTGGTAACAACCATTCTTCAACTTAGTACTTATGTTGCATATCTTATTCAAGTAACATGGATTAGAAGGAATATACTACCTCATGGATGACTATCAAAATTTCCTACACTTGGCAATTTAGAGATATCACAGTCTTTTTGTATTCGTTGTACCAAGGTTTTGTGTTAATCCTGACTAAGCATCCCGTCTGAGCTGGGCTTATTGAGCATATTTGGGTAAGTTTATATTTATTACATTTCAGTCCAAGCTCAGTTTCGCTTTACAACAGTTTTATCAAAATTAAAAAGTATTTATGATCTATTCTGATTACATTATAATAATTTGATTAAATATAATTATCATTCAAGGTAATTCATCGGGGAACTGTGGCATACAATAGTTTCATCGAGATGTGCATGCATCATTTCCTCCCCTGCTGATTTTCTTTCAATTTTATTTTCATATATGCTCACAAACATTACAATGCAAGCATCTACTAATCAACCATTTTACATTGAAAACCCAGAGCCGCACTTCGAAGAGCTCTTCACTGATATTGAAGATGATATGCATCCCCAAAGGAACTTCATAGTTTCTGAATGCTCATATTATATGGATTAACAATATTATGTATGCTTGTCATGCTTATGGGTGAACACATTAGCAAAATTATATAGTCGAAGTACTTAAATAAGGTTCATCTAAGTGAATGCTCATGTGTTCCTTTGAGCTTTTATTCCGAAAAATTATTGTTTTGATATTCATAATAGAACAACCATAAATTTGATTCCATGTAATATGTATATATCAGTAATTTTCATGAAAAAATGATATAAAAATAATATATATTTTAGCCGATTCAATTTCTATGATAATGGTTGTAAACCTTGATTATGTGTACTACAACATGACCATTTATGAATATAAGACATGTTTGACCTTTTAGGTCTCCAATTAATGACTTTCACTTATAATGAACACATTATTCATGAAAGTATTTTGCAAGGTATATGCAAGGCTATATTTTCTTGGCCATTGCAAGGTATATGCAAGGTTATATTTTCTTCGCCATGTACCTTTTTCATATATTAGGTATTAGAGTATTTTTTAAAATTCATGAAAATAATAAATATATGTCTTATATTATTAAATATATATATATATACAAAGAAAATATTTTTAATAGGATTTCAGATGCACAAAAAATAGATCTATTAAAGATGGTTGCCCGCGCATCTGCGCGGGCCACTTTTCTAGTTATTTCAAAAATAGTATTTAAATTCTATGAGATGTAGCATCTCATTTAAACCATTTTTCTAAGTAATTCAATGTGAGGTGATGACATTAGTCTTCATGACCCCATATGTTATTACTTGAGAATATTAAACCCTTTTCCCAAAATAGTACTGATTAAATGGTATGCGATATTTTATCTCATTTAAATTATTTTCCCAAATGATAAATATGAAGTGGTGACTTAGGTCAACATGAGTTCATACTTTATTATTTGAGGAGATTAAATCATAACAAGATTCAATGAGAGGAAATTATTTCTCAAAGAAAATAAATAGAAACCCTAATCAATATTTCAATGAGAGGAAATTATTTTTTTAAAAAAGAAAACAAAGTCAACCACCATGTTAATAAGGATGTGATGCTAGATTAGCTTGTGTGAACCATTTGTGTGTTTGGTCTAGTACTTAAGATTTACTTGGTAATTGTATACCTCGTATCCGTTTATAGACGCTAGTACCGAGGACTACCAGGAGGAGGAGGTCTTCTACGAGGAAGAAGAAAACTTTGATCACTGTACCACTCAAGGCAAACTATATTATTGCAAGCTATTACCAATGCAAGTTCTACTATTGCCAAGTTACTAGTGCAAGAGACTATGGAACTAGTATTGGTATTTAAAGTCTTATTCATCCAAACCCAAGTTTTATCTTGCTTTAACTTTACTTTGTTTACCAAAGCTTCTTCTTATAATTGATATTGGTCTAGAGGTAGAATACTACAAGAGCTTCAAACCTAGCCTAGAGAGCTAAAACTTAGTTAGCACCCCTCATGAGTAGTTGCTAGTGCTAAACTAAAATTGACTACTCTAGATGGGAACTTGTGAAGCAAATGACTTTGAAAACGTTGGAATGACGAGTCATTCTATTGAAATTTTTGAAGGTGAATATGACTTTTGGTGAACAAGGTGACTCTTTGACAAAAACTGATGGTTGGGTTCGGATGCGATACCATTCCAATTTTTAAGTACCCCCACAATACCTGAATCTGGGTAGGTCTTAACTGGAAACTTATGTATGTTAGTACGGGTTCCCTCTGAACAAGCGTCATAGGGGTTATGCCGAGGCTGACTCCGTTGAAAGTGAAATGACTTGAAATGAGGTGAATGTCCGACCCAAGCCTTGTGTAGTTCCGAGGATGGCGGTTTGCCATGGCTGAGAGGCCAAACTCATAGGGAGAGGTGCATGTACTAGGGTATGTAATTGAAAGGTTATGTTTGATAGTCCGCACACGGAGTGTGATAAATCAGGGTCAGTTACTCCTGACGGACTATTGCAAATATTGTGGCACAAGTGTACAACCTCTGCAGAGTGTTAAACTATTCGAATAGCCGCGTCCGCGGTCATGGACAGTTGGAAAGGCCATACTGTTCCGTCATCAGAACTTTTCAAAAAGGTGACATGTGACTGGTGACTTGTGACTTGAATGGTGACTTTGACTTGACTACCACCAAGTGGTGGGGATGACACTAATGTTCCCACTTGAGTAGTTTTTGACACATAAAGAGTCTTTGACAAATAAAGTGTTTATGAAATAAACCTGGCTTTGTGCAAATAAACCTAGAAGCTTAGAAACCATGATTAGAGCTATTAGTACTTCTACTAGTGGTAGTTTGCGAGTACTTTAAAAGTACTCACGGCTTTGTCCCTGGCTATTCAAATGGCCATACTATGAAGAGGAGAACCAATACCCGGAGGATGGACAGCAGGACGTCTATGATAACTAGGACTACTTCCCGACGTCAAGCGTTGCCTGTGGAACAGATGGACCGCTACTACGTTTTTTTTCCGCTATGTGTTTTGTATTTGATCTTTAGATCAATTGTTGTATTAAGACTGGATCATGTGATCCTTCGATGTAAGAAAATTATGGTTTGTAATGAATGATGTTCTGTTATATCAATCTATTATGTCTCGCAAAAACAATATTCATGGGATTGCGATGTATGGCATAATAGGCATCTGGAATTAAAAATCCGGGTGTTGACAAAATCCATACGTCGATCCCGCTGATCTTACGCGAGGACTGGGAAACAAATATGTCGGGACCAATCCTCGTCAAAGGCTGCAACTTCCACAAGAAGCTTGGGACAGAGCAGCAAGAGCCATGGATGGCACGGAGCCGATGACTACCACAACCACGGCAGAAGAGCTGCAAGCATACCAATATAAACTCTCCTGTGCTGGGCGAGAACTTGAGAAACAGAGGATTATACTCGTACAAAGAAAAGCCGCAGCCTCTGCGTCGAGCGCTCGAAGGGCAGAGCTAAATTGACAGTCAGGAACCTCGGGAAATAATCACAGAGCATCACGTGCAAGGGAAAGGTCTCGCCTGGCGCACTTACCTGAGCACGAGCGAGAGCAACTGATCCAGAACCTCGACATGTCATTTATGTCGATTGATACAAGAGGGAATATCATCCCCAAAACACCGGAAGCTGGGTATATGGCAACTCAAGCCTATATACTAGCATCAAAGCCACCGGCAGGGGACCGACAGGGGACCCGATAGAAGCATTGTACTAGATGGCCATGGCAGGAGTTGGAGTCATGGGAGCAGCATTTGCAAGTCCAAACACACCACAACCTGAAAGTGCTCCAAGGCGAAATAGCCCTAGGCCCTACGTGGTGGCGCGAGATCCTCCACGAGCGGACGTGGCGAGAAATACAGAGGCGCAAGATCGAGTGGATAGAGCGCGAGAAAAAAAGATCTAGGCGACATTCGCCGGAAGTCGACGAAGAGGATATGTGTGGGCTCCCCTGCTTTACTCGACGAGTTCGCATGACGAAAGTTCCTTCTGGTTTCAAGTTGCCAGACGGTTATAAAAAATTCGATGGTCTGCAAGATCCCGAAGATTGGTTAATCGACTATCTAGAAACAGTGAAACTGCTGGGTGGAACGAGAGCGACAGCCATGCAGAGCGTCCAAGTTCATCTTAGTGGAGTTGCAAGATCTTGGATAAAAAAGCTGCCAGTAGGATCCATCGACAGTTGGGAGACTTTCGAGGACTTGTTTGTGAAGAATTTCCGTTCCACGTGCAAGAAACCCGCGTCCATAGAGCAATTAAGGGCTTGCAAGAAGAAGAATGGTGAACCAATGAGAACGTACATACAGCGTTGGAACATCATCAAAAATTCGGCGGAGAACGTATCCGACGAAAGAGAAATCGAAGCATTTATCGGGGGGATCCAAAGGCGAGACCTAATCGAAGACTTCGGTCGATCCAACCCGAGAACAATTGCAGAGCTTATGGACATATCAAATCGCTGGGCAGATGGAGAAGATGCCGTGCATAATAAACGACATAGGTCACCTTAGGAGGATCGCAACAGAAATAACAATCAAAATAGGCGACGATTTTCTCGTCAGTATGCAAACTACGACGGTCCTGGCCAAGTAGCGGCCGGCTTCCGAGGAAATAGTGGAGAAAATTGGGGTGGAGCACACGGAGAGACGACGATATGATTCTAGTAGTTTCTTCCTTGTAAAGGGAAGTACGTCTACGTTTGGAAGGTGTGGTGCCACGAAGGCCAACCAACGCCACGAAGGCGCACCCAGTTCTCCGGTGAGCAACACCACAAAGGCCTAGCCCACGCTCCACTAAGCGGTTGCCTTGAGGTCGCAACCGGCACCTTTAAACAAAGCTTGGGGCACACATCCACAACCAAATTGGAGGCTCCCAAGATGTAACCACGAAGCTTTACACGAAGAGTAGCTTCGAGGTCACCTCACAAAGTTCCACTAAGGATGTTGATTGACGTGGGCACTACCCTTCGGGTAACCGACGTTGCCCTATCCTATATTTCCTGGTTGGAGGCCCATGAAGGCACTTGGAGGCAAGGCGGCCCATCCGGGTGGTGCACCAGAAGATTCCTTGACAAGCAAGACAAAGAAGCAGTCGAACAAGGAAAGATTAGATCTAAAACTACTGTAAACCTAGTCGTACTCGGTTAGACCTCTTGAGACCTGGCCTCCTATATAAAGGCCAAGAGAGGGGCTGCCGAGGGGGACAATTAATCTTAGCAATCTTAGCCACCGAAGCTTAGAGCTAGGTCACCATAGCGCTTAGCCATCTCGACGAGATCTCAGCCGAACTATTCGGCACCCCATTGTAACCTATTATCATCATAATCAAGAACAGACAGGGGACGTAAGGGTTTTACCTCATCGAGAGCCCCGAACCTGGGTAAATTGCTTTCCCCGCTTGTCTGTGAACCGATGTCTCGTGTCAGCTTGCAGGATTCCATCAACCCTCAACCCCTATCGGAGGGCATTGCCGAGGGGCACCCTCGACAATTGGCGCCGTTTGTGGGGACCCTGCCGGCACAAGATCGATCATCGGCAGATCCAGTCATGTCATCGACATCTTCATCAACACCGTCATCGCCAAACCTGGGAAGCCCGATTCGATTCGGCTCCTATGAATTCACCCCGCACAGCGATTCCTCTCGCTCAAACTTCTCAGATCTACAAGGAAACATGGAGATGACCTTCGACAGCGTCCACTACAACGTCAACGTAGAAGGAATTCTTCAGCTGCTGGAATCGACCACTTCCAGATCGACGAGTCCTGGCGCGTCATCATCACTCAACCTTTCGGCTGGCCTGACAGGATCGACGAGTTCGCCTGCGCCCTCGACTCCCCGTTCGGCGTCTTCCATGTGGGTAGGATCCAACGATCCCACATCTTCGGAGTTAACCTCGTACTACTGCTTGAACTGCGACGCCAGGCACGGGTTGGGGTCTGATACGTCTCCAACGTATCTATAATTTCTGATATTCCATGCTTGTTTTATGACAATACCTACATGTTTTGCTCACACTTTATATCGTTTTGATGCATTTTCCGGAACTAACCTATTGACGAGATGCCGAAGTGCCAGTTCCTGTTTTTTGTTGTTTTTGGTTTCAGAAATCCTAGTAAGAAAATATTCTTGGAATTGGACGAAATCAACGCCCAAGATCTTATTTTTCCCGGGAGCTTCCAACATCAAAGAAGAGTCGGAGACGAGCAGGCCACACCACCTGGCGCGGCTGATACGTCTCAAACGTATCTATAATTTCTTATGTTCCATGCTACTTTTATGACAATACTTGAATGTTTTATACATACTTTACATCATTATTATACATTTTCCGGCACTAATCTATTAACAAGATGCCGAAGCGCCGGTTCCTGTTTTTGGTTTCAGAAATCCTAGTAAGGAAATATTCTCGGAATTGGACGAAATCAACGCCCATGGTCCTATTTTTGCACGAAGCTTCCAAGACCGAAAGGAAGTGGGGCCACAAGGTGGCCAGACACCAGGGCGGCGCCCTGGCCGCGCCGGTTGTGTGGGCCCCTCGTGACGCCCCGACCTACCCTTCCGCCTACAAATAGCCTTCGTCGCGAAACCCCCGTACCGAGAGCCACGATACGGAAAACCTTCCAGAGACGCCGCCGCGAATCCCATCTCGGGGATTCAGGAGATCGCTCGGCACCCTGCCGGAGAGGGGAATCATCACCGGAGGGGCTCTACATCATCATGCCCGCCTCCGGATTGATGCGTGAGTAGTTCATCCTTGGACTATGGGTCCATAGCAGTAGCTAGATGGTTGTCTTCTCCGCTTGTGCTATCCTTGTTTAGATCTTGTGAGCTGCCTAACATGATCAAGATCATCTATTTGTAATGCTACATGTTGTGTTTGGCGGGATCCGATGAATATAGAATATTATGTTAAGTTGATTATCAATCTATCATATATGTGTTGTTTATGTTCTTGCATGCTCTCCGTTGCTAGTAGAGGCTCTGGCCAAGTTGATACTTGTAACTCCAAGAGGGAGTAATTATGCTCGATAGTGGGTTCATGCCTCCATTGAATCTGGGACAGTGACAGAAAGTTCTAAGGTTGTGGATGTGCTGTTGCTACTAGGGATAAAACATCGATGCTTTGTCTAAGGATATTTGTGTTGATTACATTACGCACCATACTTAATGCAATTATCTGTTGTTTACAACTTAATACTGGAAGGGGTTCGGATGATAACCTGAAGGTGGATTATTTAGGCATAGATGCATGCTGGATAGCGGTCTATGTACTTTGTCGTAATGCCCTGATTAAATCACATAGTAATCATCGTTGATATGTATTGAATCTTTATTTGTCAATTGCCCGCCTGTAATTTGTTCACCCAGCATGTTAGTTATCTTATTGGAGAGACACCTCTAGTGAACTGTGGACCCCGGTCCATTCTTTTACATCTGAATACATTCTACCGCAATCATTGTTTTTACTGTTCTTTGCAAACAAACACCATCTTCCACTCGATACGCTTAATCCTTTGTTTTCAGCAAGCCGGTGAGATTGACAACCTCACTGTTACGTTGGGGCAAAGTACTTTGATTGTGTTGTGCAGGTTCCACGTTGGCGCCGGTTTCACTGGTGTTGCGCCGCACTACACTTCTCCACCAACAACCTTCACGTGCTTCTTGGCTCCTACTGGTTCGATAACCTTGGTTTCATACTGAGGGAAACTTGCTGTTGTGCGCATCACACCTTCCTCTTGGGGTACCCAACGGACGTGTACATTTACATGCATCAAGCCATTTTTCTGGCGCCGTTGCCGGGGAGATCAAGACACGCTGCAAGGGGAGTCTCCACATCCAATCTCTTTCCTTTGTTTTTGTCTTGCTTTACTTTACTTTATTTTCCGTCTTGTTTGCTTTATATCAAAAACACACAAAAAATTAGGTACTTGCATTTAATTTATTTTGTTATCATGTCTAGCTCTGTACTTGTTTTTATTTTCACTAGTTAGGCTTAATGGAAAACAACAAAAAAATTAGAGATCTTTATGAACTTTATCTTGAATTAGGACATGATGTGTTTGAAGAGAAAATTAAAAAACCCATGGAACTTTGTTTGCAAAATAGTTGTAGCAATGTTATTAGCATGAACTCTTTGAACACCATTATTGCTAAAGCTATGGAAGAATTTAAGCTTGGGGAAGCTGGTTTTGAGGAGCATGATATTTTTAGTCCCCCAAGCATGCAGGAAAAAAATTACTTTGATTATACTTTACCTCCTATATATGATGCTTGCAATGATGAATATGATATTTTCAGTCCACCTACTATTGAGGAGAAAATTAATTATGATTACAATATGCCTCCTATATATGATGATTATGGTGATGAGAATAATAATGATAGCTATTTTATTGAATTTGCTCCCACTACAACTAATAAAATTGATTATGCTTATGCGGAGAGTAATAATTTTATGCATGTAGCTCATGACAAGAATGTTGTATGGGATAGTTATATTGTTGAGTTTGTTCATGATGCTACTGAAAGTTATTATGAGAGAGGGAAACATGGTTATATGCATCTTAATAATATTAAGTTTCCCTCTTTATGTTGAGAATCTTGAAATTGCGCTTGTGTTGCTTTTCTATGCTTGCCACTTTGTTCCTCATGAATTTATTTGTGTACAAGATTCATTTTCATAGGAAGTGGGTTAGGCTTAAATTTGTTTCATACTTGCTTTTTGATGCTTCATCTCTTGAAAACACTTGATTTGCACTTTCTGCGTTAAAGAAAAGCACTTCTTGGGAGATAACCCAAGTTACATTTTATTTACTGTATTGTTGAGTCTTGGAAGTTGTTTACTACTGTAGCAACCTCTCCTTATCATGTTTTTGTGCCAAGTAAAGTTTCTATGCTAAAGTTGATGCTATATTTGGATTGCTGCGCAGAAACAGCATTGCTGTCTGTCACGAATTCTCGCAGAGCTCTCTGTAAAAAAATTAAAAAAATCTGAAAATTTACGAGCGTGATCCTCATATATGTACGCAACTTTCATTAGTTTCGAGTTTTTCCATTTGAGCAAGTTAAGTGCCCCTGCCAGATTCGTCTTTACAGACTGTTCTGTTTTTGACAGATTCTGCCTTTTATTTCGCATTGCCGCTTTTGCTATGTTGAATGAGTTTCTTTGTTCCATTAACTTTCAGAAGCTTTGTGCAATGTCCAGAAGTGTTAAGAATGATTGTGTCACCTCTGAATGTGTGAATTTGTAATTATGCACTAACCCTCTAATGAGTTTGCTTGAAGTTTGTGTGAAGGAAGTTTTCAAGGGTCAAGAGAAGGTGATGATATACTATGATCAAGAAGAGTGAAAGGTCTAAGCTTGGGGATGCCCCGTGTAATGACCCGAACCTGGTAGGGTTCGAATCTCTGTGCTTACAGTGCTATCCCTGGATCGTAGCTAGCACACACAATAACAAATGAATATCAAGATAACATACGTCATTTTATTACAACCGAAATATCCAGAGTATATTTATTACATCCTTACACAGCATAGTGGCTGGCTCACATAACAGCGGAAACATAAGCATAACATCAAACTTGGGCTCCATCAACGCCACATGGCTTGTTGAGTGTAGGCCCTGCGATCCTATCGTCCTTACTCGTCATCTGCAACAGGTAAAGTTACAGCCAAAAACATTTGGTCAATACTTTGAATGTATTGGCAAGTTACACAAGTTGCAAAGTGGTTTATATTTTTATATATGCAAAGGTATGTCAAAGGAAGGCTCAGGGTTTATTTTGCGTAAAGCCAATTTTGTTTCATGAAAATCTTTTTTAGAAAATTTCTTTGTCTTTATATATTTTTAAAATAAAATAATATAGGGCTGGACAAACACAAGGAATCCACCAAGGTTCACCATCCTACATCCCATCCCCAAAACAAGCTAAACTAACTCCAGAGCCACTCACTGGATAGAGTTAGCATGCAATAAGTTTTTAGGCAACACTAAATTCAGAGCCACTCACTGGATGAAAGTAGTAATTGCAAAACAGTTCGGACAATCCTAAGTTCAGAGCCACTCACTGGATAAACTTAGCATGCCAAAACAATTTTTTAAAAGGTTTTGAAAACATAGGAGATCCTTCATCCGCTTCAATCTTCAGTTGCTCAAATCGCTCATATCCGGGAGCACGGCTAATCGATTAGATCATACACTCTGCAGAGGTTGTACACTTTCTCCACATGTCACAATCCATCCTTTTTGTTGTATCCTTCATTTGGCTTAACCGGGCATGGATCATGACGAAGTTTTCCATAGAAGCCCCCTATACATAATCCCAGTCCGCCCGCAACTATGATCCGAAGACCCCTCTCCAATGGCGGTACCGATGCAAGGGTTTCCCTCTATGTACGACTAAGCCAGAGCCCATATAGCATGTGGTTGTACTGGAAGCTTCTTTAACTGAAACTTTGAAGATCTCTTTGACCCTGGGCGGCGGTCCCCACCAAAACCTGAGTCTGCAGAGCCACTCACTGGATGCAGCTCTTGTAGACGCTCCCAACATACCACTCCGCCCAGAGAAAAACATTTTGATAAGTTATTATTTCAAAAATATTTTCACCATACCACCCCAGAATGGGCGCATGTCAATTTTCATAAAATGTTTTGTTCTTTGAAAACCCATATCCCACGTCTACCAAGCAATTGGCTAAGCATTCATACAATATACGCATTTTAATAAAAGGGCTACAGGGAACATGGTAAGAAATCCTATGGCTCTCTACTAGGATAGCAAAGCATAATTTTCCTACACATGCATTTCTACGAAAATATTTGTAAAACATGCATATCAAAAATAGTAGGACAAAAGGTCATGTGTAACTTGCCTTCGGAACAACAGCAACAAGGATCTTCTTCTTGATAAAATTCCTCGCTACACTCCGTGCAATCTATCGCGAAAGTAAAGAAATAAAATAAATACACAATTGCAAGACAAACATACATATCAATATGCAACATGGCGACATGCATGAAACTCCAAATAAAACATCGAATCATTCCACATCAGCCAAAATAAACTAGGTACTGATAAGATATTTTTTTTTTCAATTGGTTAAATCCAAATTTTAACCATATGAAACTAGGGTGATTACAAGTTAATCAAATTAAGTTATTAATATTAGCGAAAACAATTTTAGATAACACTAACAGATGGTCATAATCTTTCCGTACGTTTTATGGAAAGAACAACATTAAAACTGTTTATAGAATTAAACTATGGCCAAACTAGTTCGAAATTTACGTCAAAAATTTACCGAACTATAATATGTCAAAAATGAAATCTAAGGGTTCCATACAATTCTACTCCTTCCAAGGTTTCCAAAAAGATTTTATTTGCAAAATTTGGTCAAGTAGAACTATAGTTATGTGTTTCTGAAGTTTCACGTACAGTCTGTCCAAAACGAATTTGACTGAAACTGCACGTACGTGACATGTTCAGGCTATACTGTTCTGAACGGGAAGCGAATTAAGTGAAAACAGCCTTGCTAAAACTATACTGCCAGGTTCGTATTTGGATGCCGAAAATGAAGCATGTTCACTGAAATCTTGATGAAACTATGATCTATGATGACCTGACGGGAGCATACTGCTTCAGAAAAACTAGCGACGTAACCCGCGCATTTGCACGGCTAGATTCTGTACCTTTGTACATTTGTGTATTCAAGGGACACTATTAGTTTTGAGATATTGCTATGAAGAAATAAATCTTAAGAATGTATTGTCGCCACTATTTACATAATTCAGTGAATTTGGTTTATTTAGTGTAGATGAGTGGTAGTGGTGAATTTGACATATAAGACCGAACATTGTAGCATTTTTTATCTTGTTGTGCTAACCTATATAGTGTCATACAATTTTTTAGTCTTTTCTTCTCTACTTCTGATTCATCTGCATCTATATCTCCTTTTATCCTCTTTCGATAGAAGCTCCAGTTAAAATTTACCAAGGGCAAATGTTTTCCTACCCGTCTTATTATTTTAGCGGTGGTTTTGAGATATACCATACCAAGACTTGCTTTTACCCTTGCTGATCTAACTCTAACTAATGTCGGACATTCATCTATGAAAATTAATTAGACTCTAGCGATATAGTATACTGTCTATCTTTCCAAGAAAATTTAAATTTAAGTATTCTGACTTGCATCTAGACATATATCCTCTTCTACCCATATATTATATATTATTACTCTAGTTAAATTGCAGTTAGATCTACGATCATATAATAGAAAAATACATAATTTCGATATCATAGCTTAATGTATATTATAGAAAACAAAACGGTGGAAGATGCTTCTTGAGGCTACAGACGAAAATGCATTAAATTTTGAGAGGTCGTAGATTGGGAGACTGTAATGACAACTGAGTAGAAGTGTAGAAACATGGATTCACTAAACTTTAAAGATTTTTACTATCATATTAGAACTCCCCAAATTTTATATAGAAAAATACAAAGTAGTATGAAATTCCCGTGAACCAATCTTACATCCTCATTTGCGGAGCAATCGGGTGTAGACTTGTACGGGTTGTGTATAGACACTTGGACAGAGCGCGAGATTTTTCTTGATGCTTTGCATACAACGTGATTATAACCCTGCTAAAAAATAAAGAAATCTCTTGTTCATAAGCAAATAGTAGAATATAAACTCTTTTTTAGAATCGCAATATTACATTGTTTTAAAAATATTTTATGGTCCAAAGAATCACTTAATTTTGAATTAAGAGATAAGTACCAATAAACATGCAAATTATTGTTTAACCGCAGATATATGGACAACTTAACTACTATTTTTAAAAAATCGAAAAAATCCAAGTAAAAGCTACCTGAAATTCGCCCAAATGACTATTTTGAAACCCTATTGTCATTTATACATATCAAACCTGCAGAAACAAAGAAAAAGATAAAGTATCTAAACAAATAATGCGTAATGATTTACACGAGCCGCTTTTGTAGATAGTAAGAGGAAACAACATCAGTTTTAAGCTCTCTCTCACCAAAAGGACCATTTGAAGTTACCATTCAACCAATCTTGAAGTGAGGTATCTTCCTGCATGGCTATGTTCCGAATAGCATACCATGTAAACATACGATCATTAGAAATTTAATGTGATTAGTAGTCAGTAGTCAGCGAGTGATTTTATATCAACCTCCATTTAATTTACACTTGCCAAACTTACAGAATAGAAGGCGCACATCGATTTTCATGCCTGCCGGGACACAACAATGTAGAAACCGGGCGAGACAAACAATAAGCCATTTGCCTTTGTATGTCTTTCTAGAAGCATACCAAGCAAAAATACGACTATTAGAAATTTAATGGCATCAGCGGGGAGTTATTTTTAAAATAACCTCCATTTAATTTGAGGTTTCCAAACTTTGGAAAGAGATCTCTCACATCATTTTTGTTGCCAGGAATACAACAACGTAGAAACCGAGAGAAACAAATGATAACCGTTTTCCTTTATCTGTAAATCGACCTGTATAATTCTCTATGCATCCCTGTGAAAAAAACAAAATAAATTAGAGTTTTGATTTTGATGAAGAGTAATATGTATCTCTATATTTTTTTTAAGGATTTGTCTATATATTTTAAAATAGAGTGGGTATGAAATAGAGGAAAACTTTACAATAAAGCTAATGCATCTCATAAGAAAAATCAGGGGTGAAGATTAATACCATTGATCCCTAACTTCGTATTAATCATAGAAGATTTGATGGAAAAATTAGCATTGCTTATTCTTGTGTTTGAGCAGCCGATTGATTTTTCAGATCTCAACTCGATAAATCGAACATGCATCTGCTTGTTGCATCGCTAGCTCAAGTTGTAATACTGAAAGTCTCGCATGTTTTGGACCACATGGACGCGCTCTTTTGGCTCTTGGATTCGATGCAAAAGTGGATGATGAGGATTGTTCTTTGGCCGCTGGGCATGGACGGCAGTCTCCGTCCCTCTCTTCCCAAAAATCTTCTGGTACATCCATCAACTGCGAATAGTGCGCTACCAAGTAGATGGAAATGCAATCGTGCTTGCGTTGTCACCGCCTATGCGGTCATGCACGACATGACATGCGGCCGGAAGCCCCCGATTATTGGCGAGCTGCGCGGCCAGGATCATGTCCCTGGAGTATTCTCTCTGGCTAGGGATCTCATGGGCACAGTCAGCTATTTGTAGATGATTCGTACCATATTTAATCTTTTCCAGCCTGGTCTGATCAATAATCTTCAACTGTCATCTATCTTCTTGCATCAACGTTGCTGCCAATCGGATGAAAATAAATCTAAGATTGGGTGAGAACTGCAGGAAAAGAGGAACGCCAGCACATTAATCAAGGAACGTAAAAAGATGAAGATAGCGAACGGAAGAAAAAATTGATCTGATCACCTACCCTGTGAAGGCCCATCGTGCCTTCCACTGTAATGCATCACCGATCCTGACAACTCTTTCAGACTCCAAGTTCAATGTCAAAGCACCAATGCTGATCCAACTTCCGCTACCTATAAGGCGCTCGAGCAGCACGGCCATGAATCCCGAGAGATGAGAACGGCGGCGGCGGCAACGTCGCCAATGCGGTCGTTGGATCCCATTGCTCTTTGTAGCGTGATGGATTTGACTACCGTTGTGTGAGTCCAAGGATCCCGGAGGATGCTTGGCTTGATCTCGATTTTGGTAGATTGGTCTGGACTCTGCATGGGTATCCATAGATACTGCTAAAATTTCCAAGTTTGTTGTGATAAAGCCTACGTAGGTGTCTATCTAGGGTATCTTATATATACGTGTGCGTATCTTTCCTTCTACCGGCCGAACGGAGGCTCGGTTAATCTTTGCCGTTGGACTTTATTTGATTATTCCTAGCTTATCTTGACCGTTGGTTGTTTGTTGTTTTAATTATATAATAGATAGATAGATAAGAAGGGAAATAGAGAAACAGGTGCAGCTCACCGGCCGGACTTGACGGAAAGATTGCCCGGAAGCTGACCACAGTGACGGCAGACTCAGTCAGAGATGTTGTCGACGATGTGGTTGTACCCGGAGAAGGAAATGTATCATACGTTCGTTCCTCTCTTCACGCTGAAGACGGCGTGGTGCTGCTCTGCCGAAACTCGTTGAGACGGTGGCAGATGGCTGTAGCGTCGGCGGCATCGGGCGCTCGTCGTGGTCGACCTTCGGGTATGAAAACAAGCGATGAGAACATGCAGTAGCTGTGAACGGGAAGAATAAAGAGATGTCGAGTAGAATGAGACCCTGGTTCCTGCGACTACCTCGCTGCAGACATGGGCGCCGTGCGGCCGGCGGAATTCTGGCGAAGAAATCCTGCCGCAAGAGGGGCAGAGCTTGGGCGTGGTTTGAAGGGACGTGTGGGGAGAATGGAGATCTCTTTCGCGCCATTTATACGCCGGGGAGGAATTCGACCGACGGGAGCCGGAGTGATTAGCCGCGGCCGTTTCTCTTGAAGCTTCATGACAAATTGTGGGGATTTAAGGTGCACTGATCTGGAGTTTTAATACCCTGAATGGAATCATGGTTGAGTGGGCAAAAAAAATTCGCATTCATGGTAAGACGTTTCGAGGTCTGGAACGTCCTAGAGACGGTGGGGAACACAGGACAGCCACGGCCATTACTGCTTTTGTTCATGTACGTACTGCTTCTGTTCGTGTACGTATAGGTGTAGGAACAAGATGACTCGCTCCTGGGCTGCCTAGTTTTTCTATTTAGGATTTGATTCTATATGAGCTCAAACAAAATCCAGAAAATATAATCTATATCTATATCCATATCTATACCTAATAATAAAAGCAAAAGAGCTTCTTGTTGGTCCGTTTTTTATTGCCCCTAAAGTTGTAAGAAATTACCCACCAATGCCACTCTTAAGTGAAAAAAACGGTTCAACAAAAAACAAACATCCGGTAAACCACCATGGGCTCCCGCCGCCTCGAACTCTCCGCGTCGCCCGCCACGAACTCCGCGGCCAGATTAGCGCTCTCCCAAAAGCATCTCTGGCCGCCACTCTGCGCGTCGCTCCTAGCCGTGGCGCGCGTGGCCTACGGGAGAGGTGAGTCAGCAGCATCTCAGAGGAACGCATCCAGCCCCCAGCCGCACGCCACGAGTTTTCCACCGCCGGCCACGAGCCCTCCCCTGTCTCCCCTCCAGCAAGCAGCGTCAAAACCGTCCCTGCTATCTTTCTCAATATTCTCTGAATCGCAAAATCGATAGAGTAAACAAGACGGGGAGCGGCCTAACTGAACGGGCACCGGCGACGAGGCCATGTTGCACGCGCCGACGACGAGGCAGAGCCACGAACATCAGCTCGTGATTGATGCCCAGCACCAACGCGCGAGCCAGCGCCCTGCTGTACACCAGCCCCTCTTCAAGCTTCTAAAGGAAGGCGCTGGTCACAGCTAGAAGGTTTCTCGACAGCGCTTGGGGTCCTTGGCCACAGAGGCGATGGATGCCGGGGGCAGCCGTGCCCAACGCGTAGGACGCCGTGACATCCAGCGCGGAGAAGCGGAATCCTAAGGCTTCGATAGCTTGCAGTTCCAGACTGAGGGTGATAATCATCGCCTGAGGTTGGGCAGGCGACGCTATGGAAGGATTGAATGCGACAGTAATTGGGGATCTTTTTCTTTGGGGAAGGTAACCCATAGAGAGAAGGGACAAGATGAGGAGATATGTCGGCCGTGCATTGCTTGCCTCGGTCGGTGTGGGGTTCCTTGCCAGGGCTGCTGGACTGCACGTACGTAGCTGGCATGCGATGCGGCCGGCGTGGGCCAACTGAGGCTTGCTGGTTGCTGCTAGATGTGTTTAATTTGGTAAAAATAAGTTGACCGAAGATAGCTAGCTGAGGTCTTAGTGTGTTTTCAAAATTGTTTTCTTAGCAAATCTAGCTCATGTTAATTTTCTTTAAATTTTCAGTTTTCAATTTATGTCAACTTGTAACGTACAAATTTTAGCAAAACTCCTTGATTTTTGTTGCAAAAAGAATAAAGAATCTATAACAAGTAATAATATTATAATGTTAATATATACATGCGGCCTGTAAAAGAACTCCACATGCTTCATTAGCATCTTTGTCGATGGATCGTTTGTCGACGATTAGTCCCTCCAATCTTTTTTAATTAACTCAAATTTAATATAAAATTGTATTAAATTTAAATCAATTAAAAAAACGTAGAGAGCACATACAAATTGTTGCAGCGATGGTCTCAATTAAGATCCTACACGCGGCCACTAAGAACTACACTATGTTCCACGAGTACATGGGGAGGTCGGCCGGTTGGAGCAGACGTTGCACGATCCTGTGAGCGTTAGATCCACTTCATTGACTGGCATGAGAAAATGAGATGGAGGCAACTAAGGTCGATGTTATAGTGCTGGCACGCAAACATGCTATCAGCTCCACATAGCAGGTGGCCATCACGCGTTTCACATATATTTCTTTCTTCCAGTGCAACGCACGGGCAATTTTCCTAGTAAAACAAAAATAATATAATGGGCATGAAAATATATTTTCCACCCCATTTTAGTTTTGCAAAATATTGTTCGTTACAAAACATATGAAGAAAATATTTAAATCATTTCCAACTCAATATTCAAGGATGTCATGTTATCCCCGTCTCATATTCCTTTGTTTTATTTTGGAAATGAAATAAGATATATATAAAATGCAATAAACATCAAATAACAGCACAAATAAATCATTACCCAAACCTTTTATATATTTTGGAAAAGTCATATTATTTCCTCTCTTAGATAATTCAAAAAGGTTTGGTAAAATGTTTTAAACGCCACTTAGATCCAAGTGTTAAAACACAACACACAAATCGGATTTGTTTAAAATTCCCTCAACCAGATTTATAATTTGGATAGTCATATGTATCCGCTCATGTATAATATTTTGATCATGGTTGACGAAAAGTTTAAACAAGTCCTCAAAAGTTTCAATTTCTTCAGAAATTCCAACATGACAAGAAGTTCGATCAACAAATTTCATTTTATTTAACATTCCAAAATTTGGAAAATTTTGGGATGTTACACCCCGGTGGTTCATCCCTGCATATTTTAAGAAGACTCAAGCATCTAAGCTTGGGGATGCCATCCCCTTCTTCATCGACAACATTATCAGGTCACTTCTAGTGAAACTATATTTTTATTCCATCACATCTTATGTTCTTTACTTGGAGCGTCGGTTTGTTTTTATTTTTGTTTTGGTTTGAATAAAGTTGGATCCCACCATTCTTGTATTGGAGATATTACGCTCTGCTTTTTCATATGGAACAGTTGTGTTCTTAATTGTGCTTTAATGTTCATGGCGAAGGCTGAAATTGCTTCGTTAAATTGCTATTTGGTTGGAATCGGAAAATGCTGCATATGGTTTGGCAACTTGGCAATTGTTTGAGCTCTCATAGATCATGTTTAAGCTCTTGCATCATGTAGTTTAATCTATTAATGAAGAACTACCGTAGAGCTTGTTTAATTTGGTTTGCATGATTGGTCTCTCTAAGTCTAGATATTTTCGGGGAAAATGTTTGAACAACAAGGAAGACAGTGTAGAGCCTTATAATGCTTGCAATATGTTCTTGTGTGAGTTTTGCTGTACCTGTTCATACTTGTGTTTGCTTCAAACAACCTTTCTAGCCCAAACCTTGTACTGAGAGGAAATGCTTCTCGTGCATCCAAACACCTTGAGGCAAAACCCATGCCATTTGTGTCCACCATATCTACCTACTATGTGGTATTTTTATGCCATTCCAAAGTAAATTACTTGAGTGCTACCTTTAAATTTCATTCCTTTATCTTTACAATATATAGCTCATGGGACAAATAGCTTAAAAACTATTGTGGTGATGAATATGTAGTTATGTGTTTTAATTCTTATAAGTTGCTTGTTGAGCGGTAACCATGTTTCGGGGACGCCATCAACTTTACTTTGTTGGATATCATGTGAGATGCTATGCATGTTCGTCTTGTCTGAAGTAAGTGCGATTTCATGATCAAATGGTTTGAGTATGCATATGTTAGAGAAGAACATTAGGCCGCTAACTAAAGCCATGTATCATGGTGGAAGTTTCAGTTGGACATACAACCTCAATCTCTTATGAGAATACTAACTGTTGTTGAATGCTTAAGAATTAAAAGAGGAGTCCATTATCTGTTGTCTATGTTGTCCCGGTATGGATGTCTAAGTTGAGAATAATCAAAAGCGAGAAATCCAATGCGTGCTTTCTCCTTAGACATTTGTACAGGCGGCATAGAGGTATCCCTTTGTGACACTTGGTTGAAACATATGTTATGCAATGATAATCCGTGTTTTCCGAGCTAAGTAGGACAAGGTGCGAGCACTATTAGTACTCTATGCATGAGACATGCAACTTGTAGGAAGTATTATGCATAGCACATATGAATTATTACTACCGTTGACAAAATTGTTTCTATGTTTTCAAAACAAAAGCTCTAGCACAAAAATAGTAATCCATGCTTCCCTCTGCGAAGGGCCATTCTTTTACTTTATTGTTGAGTCAGTTTGCCCACTTCCTTCTATCTTAGAATCAAACACTTGTGTTAACTGTGCATTGATTCTTACATGTTTACTTATTGCACTGTTATATTACTCTATGTTGACAAATATCCATGAGATATACATGTTACAAGTTGAAAGCAATTGCTGAAACTTAATCATCCTTTGTGTTGCTTCAATGCATTCTACTTTGAATTTATTGCTTATGAGTTAGCTCTTATGCAAGTCTTATTGATACTTGTTTGAAAGTACTATTCATGAAAAGTTTTGCTATATGATTCATTTGTTTAGTCATTATCTTTGTTAGCAATCTTTTGTTCAGATCACTCCATTCATCTCATATGCTTTACAATAATGTTGATCAAGATTATGTTGGTAGCATGTCACTTCAGAAATTATTTGTGTTATCGTTTACCTACTCGAGGGCGAGTAGGAACTAAGCTTGGGGATGCTTGATACGTCTCAAACGTATCTATAATTTCTTATGTTCCATGCTACTTTTATGACAATACTTGAATGTTTTATACATACTTTACAGCATTATTATACATTTTCCGGCACTAACCTATTAACAAGATGCCGAAGCGCCGTTGCTGTTTTCTGCTGTTTTTGGTTTCAGAAATCCTAGTAAGGAAATATTCTCAGAATTGGACGAAATCAACGCCCATGGTCCTATTTTTGCACAAAGCTTCCAGAAGAGCGAAAGGGAAACGAAGTGGGGCCACGAGGTGGCCGGACACCAGGCGGCGCGGCCGGCCCCGGCTGCGCCGCCGTAGTGTGGGCCCTCGTGACGCCTGACCTACCCTTCCGCCTACTTAAAGCCTCCGTCGCGAAGCCCCCGTACCGAGAGCCACGATACGGAAAACATTCCGAGAGGCCGCCGCCGCCAATCCCATCTCGGGGATTCAGGAGATCGCCTCCGGCACCCTAGAGGGGAATCATCACCGGGAGGGCTCTACATCATCATGCCCGCCTCCGGATTGATGCGTGAGTAGTTCATCCTTGGACTATGGGTCGATAGCAGTAGCTAGATGGTTGTCTTTTCCGCTTGTGCTTTCATTGTTATAGATCTTGTGAGCTGCCTAACATGATCAAGATCATCTATTTGTAATGCTACATGTTGTGTTTGGCGGGATCCGATGAATATAGAATATTATGTTAAGTTGATTATCAATCTATCATATATGTGTTGTTTATGTTCTTGCATGCTCTCCGTTGCTAGTAGAGGCTCTGGCCAAGTTGATACTTGTAACTCCAAGAGGGAGTAATTATGCTCGATAGTGGGTTCATGCCTCCATTGAATCTGGGACAGTGACAGAAAGTTCTAAGGTTGTGGATGTGTTGTTGCTACTAGGGATAAAACATCGATGCTTTGTCTAAGGATATTTGTGTTGATTACATTACGCACCATACTTAATGCAATTATCTGTTGTTTACAACTTAATACTGGAAGGGGTTCGGATGATAACCTGAAGGTGGATTATTTAGGCATAGATGCATGCTGGATAGCGGTCTATGTACTTTGTCGTAATGCCCTGATTAAATCACATAGTAATCATCGTTGATATGTATTGAATCTTTATTTGTCAATTGCCCGCCTGTAATTTGTTCACCCAGCATGTTAGTTATCTTATTGGAGAGACACCTCTAGTGAACTGTGGACCCCGGTCCATTCTTTTACATCTGAATACATTCTACTATTTTTACTGTTCTTTGCAAACAAACACCATCTTCCACTCGATACGCTTAATCCTTTGTTTTCAGCCGGTGAGATTGACAACCTCACTGTTACGTTGGGGCAAAGTACTTTGATTGTGTTGTGCTGGTTCCACGTTGGCGCCGGTTTCACTGGTGTTGCGCCGCACTACATTCCTCCACCAACAACCTTCACGTGCTTCTTGGCTCCTACTGTTCGATAACCTTGGTTTCATACTGAGGGAAACTTGCTGCTGTGCGCATCACACCTTCCTCTTGGGGTTCCCAATGGACGTGTACATTTACGCGCATCACGGCCTAGGGCCTGGGTGCGCCCCCCTATGGTCTGGTGGCCCCAGGTCCCCTCCGAGGCTGCCCTTCCGCCTATATAAGGTCCCTGACCTAAAACTTCGATATGAATAAGCCACGGTACGAGAAACCTTCCGAGCCGCTGCCATCGCGAAGCCAAGATCTGGGGGACAGGAGTCTCTGTTCCGGCACGCCGCCGGGACGGGGAAGTGCCCCCGGAAGGCTTCTCCATCGAAACCACCGCCATCTCCATCAACGCTGCTGCTCCCATGATGAGGAGGGAGTAGTTCTCCCTCGAGGCTAAGGGCTGTACCGGTAGCTATGTGGTTAATCTCTCTCTCTGTACTCCAATACAATGATCTCATGAATTGCTTTGCATAATTGAGATCCATATGATGAGCTTTGTATCGCTACTAGTATGTGCTACTCATGTGATGTTATTAAAGTAGTTTATTCCTCCTGCATGGTGTAAAGGTGACAGTGTGTGCATCGTGTGGTTCTTGTCGTAGATTATGATCATAATCTCTTGTAGGTTATGGAGTTAATTATCGCTATGATAGTATTGATGTGATCTATTCCCCCTTTCATAGTGTAATGGTGACAGTGTGTATGCTATGTTAGTACTCGGTTTATTTTGCAAAGATCTATTATGCTCTAAGGTTACTTAAATATGAATGCTGAATGTTGTGGCGCTTGTTAACTCCGGCTTGAGGGAGCTCTTGTAGCCCTACACAACGAATGGTGTTTGTCATCCAACAAAAGAGTGTATGTAGCACAAATGAGAGAAAGTTATTATTTATTATGCTATCAATGTTGAGAGTTTCCACTAGTGAAAGTATGATCCCTAGGCCTTGTTTCCAATACTGCAAACACCGTTTACTTACTGTTCTACTGCATGTTTACTTGCTGCCATATTTTATTCAGATTGCTATTACCACTCATATACATCCATACTACTTGTATTTCACTATCTCTTCGCCGAACTAGTGCACCTATACATCTGACAAGTGTATTAGGTGTGTTGGGGACACAAGAGACTTCTTGTATCGTGATTGCAGGGTTGCTTGAGAGGGATATCTTTGACCTCTTCCTCCCGAGTTCGATAAACCTTGGGTGATCCACTTAAGGGAAAACTTGCTGCTGTTCTACAAACCTCTGCTCTTGGAGGCCCAACACTGTCTACAGGAAAAGAAGCGTGAGTAGACATCAAGCTATTTTCTGGCGCGCGGGAGGAAAGGTAAAAGGCACTCATACTCCGGTCCCAGGTAACTAAGTTATTTTCTGTTGCCGTTGTAAGTGCTCGAAGCTATTTCCTTTAGATCCTGCAATTGCATCTTTTGGTTTCTTGTTTACACTAGTTAGGCATAATGGAAAGCAACAATGAGCTTCTTATTCTATTTCCTGAGTTAAGACATGGATTGTTTGCTGTGAAAATTAAAAAACCTATGGAATCTTATTTGCATGCTAGTAGCAATGATATTAGTTTGAACGCTTTGAACACCATTGTTGCTAATGATATGGAAAATTCTAAGCTTGGGGAAGCTGGTTTTGATGAGCATGATATTTTTAGTCCCCCAAGCATTGAGGAGAATTATTTTTTTATGATACTTTGCCTCCTATTTATGATGATTATAATGATAGTGGTCTTTTGGTGCCGCCTACTATGGAGAGTAAATTTTATTATGATTATACCATGCCTCCTACACTTGATGAGAATAATAATGATAGCTGCTTTGTTGAATTTGCTCCCATTACAACTAATAAAATTGATTATGCTTATGTGGAGAGTAATAATTTTATGCATGTGGCTCATGACAAGAATGTTGTATGTGATAGTTGTATTGTTGAGTTTGTTCATGATGCTACTGAAAGTTATGATGAGAGACGGAAACATGGTTATATGCATCTTAATAATATTAAGTTTCCCCTCTTTATGTTGAGAATCTTGAAATTGCGCTTGTGTTGCTTTTCTATGCTTGCCACATTGTTCTTCATGAATTTATTTGTGTACAAGATTCCTTTTCATAGGAAGTGGGTTAGGCTTAAATGTGTTTTGAATTTGCTTCTTGATGCTCTCTTTTGCTTCAACTCTTATTTCTTGCGAGAGTATCATTAAAATTGCTGAGCCCATCTTAATGGCTATAAAGAAAGAACTTCTTGGGAGATAGCCCATGTGTTTATTTTGCTACTGTTTTTTTGTGTCTTGGAAGTTGTTTACTACTGTAGCAACCTCTCCTTATCATGTTTTTGTGCCAAGTAAAGTCTCTATGATAAAGTTGATACTAGATTTGGATTGCTGCACAGAAACAACATTGCTGTCTGTCACGAATTCGCGCAGATCTCTCTGTAGAAGAGTCAAAAAATCTGAAAATTTACGTGCGTGATCCTCAGATATGTACGCAACTTTCATTAGTTTTGAGTTTTTCCATCTGAGCAAGTTAAGTGCCCCTGCAAAATTCGTCTTTACGGACTATTCTGTTTTTGACAGATTCTGCCTTTTATTTCGCATTGCCGCTTTTGCTATGTTGAATGAGTTTCTTTGTTCCATTAACTTTCAGAAGCTTTGTGCAATGTCCAGAAGTGTTAAGAATGATTGTGTCACCTCTGAACATGTGAATTTTTATTATGCACTAACCCTCTAATGAGTTTGCTTTAAGTTTGGTGTGGAGGATGTTTTCAAGGGTCAAGAGAAGAGGATGATATACTATGATCAAGAAGAGTGAAAGGTCTAAGCTTGGGGATGCCCCGTGGTTCATCCCTGCATATTTTAAGAAGACTCAAGCATCTAAGCTTGGGGATGCCCAAGGCATCCCCTTCTTCATCGACAACTTATCAGGTCACTTCTAGTGAAACTATATTTTTATTCCGTCACATCTCATGTACTTTACTTGGAGCGTCTGTGTGCTTTTATTTTCGTTTTGTTATTTTCATTCTCTGAATAAATTCATGCTCATGTGTGGGAGAGAGACACGCTTTTTCACATGAACACTAGTGTTCTTCATTTTTGCTTTTAATGTTCAAGGGCGAAAGTTGATCGCTTCACTTGTTGCTATTTGGTTGGAATCAGAAAATGCTTCATATGGTCTTGAATAATTTGATACTTGGCAATTGTTTTGAGCTCTCATAGATCATGTTTAAGCTCTTGCATCATGTAGTTAAATCTATTAGTGGAGAACTACCGTAGAGCTTGTTAAATTTGGTTTGCATGATTGGTCTCTCTAAGTCTAGATATTTTCTGGTAAAGTGTTTGAACAACAAGGAAGACAGTGTAGAGTCTTATAATGCTTGCAATATGTTTTTGTGTAAGTTTTGTTGTACCTGTTCATACTTGTGTTTGCTTCAAACAACCTTGCTAGCCCAAACCTTGTACTGAGAGGAAATGCTTCTCGTGCATCCAAACACCTTGAGCCAAAACCCATGCCATTTGTGTCCACCATATCTACCTACTATGTGGTATTTTTCTGCCATTCCAAAGTAAATTACTTGAGTGCTACCTTTAAAATTTCATTCCTTTATCTTTGCAATATATAGTTCATGGGACAAATAGCTTAAAAACTATTGTGGTGATGAATATGTAGTTATGTGTCTTAATTCTTATAAGTTGCTTGTTGAGCGGTAACCATGTTTCTGGGGACGCCATCAACTTTTTACCTTTGTTGGATATCATGTGAGATGCTATGCATGTTCGTCTTGTCTGAAGTAAGTGCGATTTCATGATCAAATGGTTTGAGTATGCATATGTTAGAGAAGAACATTGGGCCGCTAACTAAAGCCATGTATCATGGTGGAAGTTTCAGTTTGGACATACAACCTCAATCTCTTATGAGAATATTATTTGTTTTTGAATGCTTAAGCATTAAAAGAGGAGTCCATTATCTGTTGTCTATGTTGTCCCGGTATGGATGTCTAAGTTGAGAATAATCAAAAGCGAGAAATCCAATGCGTGCTTTCTCCTTAGACCTTTGTACAGGCGGCATAGAGGTACCCCTTTGCGACACTTGGTTGAAACATATGTCATGCAATGATAATCCGTGTTATCCGAGCTGATTAGGACAAGGTGCGAGCACTATTAGTACTCTATGCATGAGACTTGCAACTTGTAGGAAGTATTATGCATAGCACATATGAATTATTACTACCGTTGACAAAATTGTTTCTATGTTTTCAAAACAAAAGCTCTAGCACAAAAATAGTAATCCATGCTTCCCTCTGCGAAGGGCCATTCTTTTACTTTATGTTGAGTCAGTCTACCCACTTCTTTCTATCTTAGAAGCAAACACTTGTGTAAACTGTGTGCATTGATTCTTACATGTTTACATATTGCACTTGTTATATTACTTTGTGTTGACAATTATCCATGAGATATACATGTTGAAGTTGAAAGCAACCGCTGAAACTTATATCTTCCTTTGTGTTGTTTCAAAGCTTTTTACTATGAATTTATTGCTTTATGGGTTAACTCTTATGCAAGACTTTTTGATGCTTGTCTTGAAAGTACTATTCATGAAAAGTTTTGCTATATGATTCATTTGTTTAGTCATCATCTTTTGTTAGCAATCTTTTGCTTCAGATCACTCCATTCATCTCATATGCTTTACAATAATGTTGATCAAGGTTATGTTGGTAGCATGTCACTTCAGAAATTATTTGTGTTATCGTTTACCTACTCGAGGGCGAATAGGAACTAAGCTTGGGGATGCTGATACGTCTCCAACGTATCTATAATTTATGATGTTCCATGCTTGTTTTATGACAATACCTACATGTTTTGTTCACACTTTATATCGTTTTGATGCATTTTCCGGAACTAACCTATTGACGAGATGCCGAAGTGCCAGTTCCTATTTTCTGCTGTTTTTGGTTTCAGAAATCCTAGTAAGGAAATATTCTCGGAATTGGACGAAATCAACGCCCAAGATCTTATTTTTCCCGGAGCTTCCAGAACATCAAAGAAGAGTCGGAGACGAGCCAGGGGGGCCACACCACCAGGTGGCGCGGCCTAGGGCCTGGGCGCGCCCCCCTATGGTCTGGTGGCCCCAGGTCCCCTCCGACGCTGCCCTTCCGCCTATATAAGGTCCCTGACCTAAAACTTCGATACGAATAAGCCATGGTACGAGAAACCTTCCAGAGCCGCCGCCATCGCGAAGCCAAGATCTGGGGGACAGGAGTCTCTGTTCCGGCACGCCGCCGGGACGGAAGTGCCCCCGGAAGGCTTCTCCATCGACACCACCGCCATCTCCATCAACGCTGCTGCTCCCATGATGAGGAGGGAGTAGTTCTCCCTCGAGGCTAAGGGTTGTACCGGTAGCTATGTGGTTAATCTCTCTCTGTACTCCAATACAATGATCTCATGAATTGCTTTGCATAATTGAGATCCATATGATGAGCTTTGTATCGCTACTAGTATGTGCTACTCATGTGATGTTATTAAAGTAGTCTATTCCTCCTGCATGGTGTAAAGGTGACAGTGTGTGCATCGTGTGGTTCTTGTCGTAGATTATGATCATAATCTCTTGTAGGTTATGGAGTTAATTATCGCTATGATAGTATTGATGTGATCTATTCCCCCTTTCATAGTGTAATGGTGACAGTGTGTATGCTATGTTAGTACTCGGTTTATTTTGCAAAGATCTATTATGCTCTAAGGTTACTTAAATATGAATGCTGAATGTTGTGGCGCTTGTTAACTCCGGCTTGAGGGAGCTCTTGTAGCCCTACACAACGAATGGTGTTTTTCATCCAACAAAAGAGTGTATGTAGCACAAATGAGAGAAGTTATTATTTATTATGCGATCAATGTTGAGAGTGTCCACTAGTGAAAGTATGATCCCTAGGCATTGTTTCCAATACTGCAAACACCGTTTACTTACTGTTCTACTGCATGTTTACTTGCTGCCATATTTTATTCAGATTGCTATTACCACTCATATACATCCATACTACTTGTATTTCACTATCTCTTCGCCGAACTAGTGCACCTATACATCTGACAAGTGTATTAGATGTGTTGGGGACACAAGAGACTTCTTGTATCGTGATTGCAGGGTTGCTTGAGAGGGATATCTTTGACCTCTTCCTCCCTGAGTTCGATAAACCTTGGGTGATCCACTTAAGGGAAAACTTGCTGCTATTCTACAAACCTCTGCTCTTGGAGGCCCAACACTGTCTACAGGAAAAGAAGCGTGAGTAGACATCAGGGTCGAGCGACACACCGTTCATCTGCAATGCCCAATATTCATCGGGAGAGGACAGTGTCGACAGCATCGTCCAAGGAACCACCCGAAGAACGGCACACCACCAGGTTTATGTCGCCAATAACACGGGAAACACAAGGCACAGAGGAGACAGAGACCACACGCCTTGTTCTAGTAGGCGAGCAAGTTTCGAAAACAGCGCCAGCAACCACAACGGCGATTACAACATCGCAGACGAGGAGTGGGCGGCAGCTAAGGTAGCCATACTTAACAACACCCCGCTCCCCGCATGAACCTCGGTTGGAACCATAAACGCCTATCGCTCTATACTAGAGAAAAACCGGGAGCACCTGTCGAGAGAGCAAGCCACCCTCGAGAGACGTCTATCTGCGGCAGACCGATCCAGCGAACGACGAAGAGGCTCGCAAGGAAGCGCCTCTCGAAGTACTCATGGGGCAGGCAAGCACCGATCAAGACTATCCAGGCTTTCGGAAGACGACGCTAGAGAAATAACGTCGAACCTAACCAAGTCCTTTATGACCACGGACACCGCGGGTATGCCACGGCCGAAAAACGTTGCGGGAGCAACAGCCAACCTCGCCGCATACCTCATCAACCAGCGCCCTGAAGGATCCATGGCTCAAGCCCACCGAGGTGCCCTAGAAAGTCTCGCGATATTGGGAGATAACCTAGTTCCACGAAAGGAAAAGACCACGTTACAGGCTAGTGGTTCAAAGCACCGTGCGAGAGATGCTCGGGATGAAATCACCCAGAGCAGGATCGACAAAGCAAGGCGACGACGTGCCGCTAGGGAGGAGGATGACAGTGATTCTTCGGATGAGAATCAGGAGAACGACGGCGAGCTCAGGGGAGCCGATTGTTTAAGCTACAAAATCCGCGAGGCGATGCCACCTAAAAAGTTCAAGCCCACCCCTACTGACGCTGCCAAATACGATGGGCAGCAGGAGCCAAGATCTTGGATAGACGACTGCAGACCGTGATTCTGCACAAGGGGAACCAGATAGCGGCAATGCAGTGTTTGCAGCTTTACCTAAAGGATTCAGCGTGAGCCTGGTTGAGGGGTCTGCCGAAGGGTTCCATCAAGTCATGGGACGACCTAGTAGATGCCTTCGTTGCCAATTTTCAAGCAACATACAAAAGACCCGTTGGGATCGAAGAGTTACGGCATTGTCAGCAAAAGCAGAAGGAATCGATGCGCTCATACATCGGGAGATTCACCAAACTCCTAAACACTGCCGAAGATGTATCTGTGGACAGAGAAATCGACGCTTTCAGCGATGGCGTCCGACGTGAAAGCTACATAGAAGAACTCGGGCGCAAAAAGCCAAAAACCATAACCAAGTTAATGGAAATCGCCAATAGCTGGGCTGATGGTGAGGACAACGTGCGAAGGCCGTGACAGCGCAGTGACGACGAAGACGATGATCAACCGAAGCACGATTCAGGTGGTCGAAGGGATCGCCACAAGAGAAGGAAGAACCGCAGCTATGACGACAACAATCTGGTAGCCGCAGGATACTCCGATCGGCAGGACGATCGATATGACGATAGAAGAGACGATCGACAGGACGGTACTCGGAATAACTCTGGGAACCGTGGCAACTACACACCACGGCAGCAGAGGACTCCCGAATTGCCCCACGCTGAGCAGATCAATGCCCCATGTTATCTGCACTCGTATGTCGATTCTAAGGACGGCAAAACGAAGTCGAGCCACTTGCTCAGGGACTGTCGGCAGTTCATTGACATGCAAAAACTCATCCAGCAGGCAGGCCAGCAACCGCCACCACCACCACCACCACCTCCACCGCAGCATCAAGTCCAGCAGGCTCAACCTCATCAACCCAACGAGGCATTTCCACCACCACGTGGGCAGATGAGCATGATCCATAGGACAGGTGTCTCGAGAAGAGAAATGAAGAAGCTCACCCGAGAGATTAATCTGGCAGAAAGCATCATGGCGAACATCCCCGAGTATGTCGAGTGGTCCTCTCAGAACATTACGTTCAGTCGAGCAGATCACCCGATGACCATACCAAAACCACACTACAAGAAAAGTTCTGATAGACAACGTCTCAAAATCGTCCACTAAGGGGTATTTTTCGTCGCCTATGGGCCTAACCCGACGATATGGGTTCTGTTGTGGAAACTGCGTCAGGCAAAGTCCAACGACGTTTTTTCGGTCCGTCGCGCTTGGGCGCCCTTCCGCCACGGAAAATCGGACCGTTGCGCAAGTGTTTCCGGGAGCCCGTTGACTGCTGACGTCATGCAAACTGACACGTGGCAGACGCCGTTAACTGGCAGTTAACGGCGTTAACCGGCTGAAACCCCGTGGTAGATGGTAGGCCCACACGAGGCCTGCCACGTCTTAAGCGGGCCGGGCCAGTGACATAGATCGTCCACTAAGGGGTATTTTTCGTCGCCTATGGGCCTAACCCGACGATATGGGTTCTGTTGTGGAAACTGCGTCAGGCAAAGTCCAACGACGTTCCGTCGCGCTTGGGTGCCCTTCCGCCACGGAAAATCGGACCGTTGCGCAAGTGTTTCGGGAGCCCGTTGACTGCTGACATCATGCAAACTGACACGTGGCAGACGCCGTTAACTGGCAGTTAACGGCGTTAACCGGCTGAAACCCCGTGGTAGATGGTAGCCCACACGAGGCCTGCCACGTCTTAAGCAGGCCGGGCCAGCTGACATAGTTTGACCGGTCAACTATATAGCTGGGTGATGCGCGTAGATGTACACGTTCGTTGGGAACCCCAAGAGGAAGGTATGATGCGCACAGTGGCAAGTTTTCCCTCAGAAAGAAACCAAGGTTGATCGAACCAGGAGGAGCCAAGAAGCACGTTGAAGGTTGATGGTCGCGAAATGTGATGCGGCGCAACACCAGGGATTCCGGCGCCAACGCGGAACCTGCACAACACAACCCAAGTACTTTGCCCCAACGAAACAGTGAGGTTGTCAATCTCACCGGCTTGCTGTAACAAAGGATTAAGCGTATCGAGTGGAAGATGTTTGCAAAGAAAACAGTAAAACACAATTGCAGTAGATTGTATGCTATGTAAAGAATAGAACCGGATGACCCACAAGTATAGGGGATCGCAACAGTCTTCGAGGGAAGTATTACCCAATTTATTGATTCGACACAAGGGGAGACAAAGAATACTTGTAAGCCTTAACAGCGGAGTTGTCAATTCAGCTGCACCTGGAAACAGACTTGCTCGCAAGAGTTTATCAGTAGTAACAGTTTTATGGCAGTGGAAATAGCGAAATAACAGCGGTAGCGAAATAAAGACAGCAGTAGTGATTATAGTAAACAGCAGGATTAAAATACTGTAGGCACAGGGACGGATTTAACGGGCGTTGCATGGATGAGAGAAACTCATGTAACAATCAAAGCATGGGCATTTGCAGATAATAATAAAACGGTATCCAAGTACTAATCAATCAATAGGCATGTGTTCCATATTTAGTCGTACGTGCTCGCAATGAGAAACTTGCACAACATCTTCTGTCCTACCAGCCGGTGGCAGCCGGGCCTCTAGGGAAACTACTGGATATTAAGGTACTCCTTTTAATAGAGTACCGGAGCAAAGCATTAACACTCCGTGAACACATGTGATCCTCACATCACTACCATCCCCTCCGGTTGTCCCGATTTCTGTCACTTCGGGGCCATTGGTTCCGGACAGCGACATGTGTATACAACTTGCAGGTAAGATCATAAACAACGAATATCTTCATGAATAAATAACATGTTCAGATCTGAGATCATGGCACTCGGGCCCTAGTGACAAGCATTAAGCATAACAAGTTGCAACAATATCATAAAAGTGACATCTACGGATACTAGGCACTATGCCCTAACAATCTTATGACTATTACATGACCAATCTCATCCAATCCCTACCATCCCCTTCAGCCTACAGCGGGGGAATTACTCACACATGGATGGGGGAAACATTGCTGGTTGATGGAGAGGCGTTGGCGGTGATGGCGGTGAAGATCTCCTCCAATTCCCCGTCCCGGCGGAGTGCCAGAACGGAGACTTCTGGCTCCCGCGACGGAGTTTCGTGATGTGGCGGCGTTCTGGAGGGTTTCTGGCGACTTCGACTTCTCTCCGTGCGTTTTCAGGTCGAAACCAATAAGTAGTCCGAAGGGGCGTCGGAGGCCGGCCGAGGGGGCCAGACCACATGGCCGCGCGGGCCCCCCCGGGCCGCGCCGCCATGTGGTGTGGGGCCCTCGGGCCTCCACCTCCTTTGCCCTTCTGGCTCCGTCAATATTTTGGTAAAATAGGGCCATCTGAAGAAATTCCGAGGATTTTCCCGAAAGTTGGATTTCTGCACAAAAACGAGACACCAGAGCAATGCTGAAAACAGCGTTAGTCCGTGTTAGTTGTATCCAAAATACACAAATTAGAGGCAAAACAATAGCAAAAGTGTTCGGGAAAGTAGATACGTTTTGGACGTATCAACTCCCCCCAAGCTTAGCTTATTGCTTGTCCTCAAGCAATTCAGTTAACAACTGAGCGATAAAAGAACTTTCACGAACACATTTGCTCATATGATGTATATATTCTCATGCTATGGCTAATACTTAAGCAGTTCATAATAAGATACATGCAAATAAGATCATCCAACAGCTATGTCAATCATGGAGAGGTACCAACAATTAATAATAAGCACCATGAATCATGTATATAAGCAGGATTGCAATGTTCATAAGAGAATATGATAAAGTGGTATCTCGCTTGCCTGTATTTGATCGGCAAAACATAAATGCCGAGGCACCTCTTGAGTTCATAGAAAGACTAGAAATAGTGATTGTCAAAGATAAAAGCATCAAAGTTATACCACAATTAATCATATTTTGAGACAAGCATATTATACTAAGAATGACAGTTGTGCTCTCAAGATAGTGCTCAAAGAAAGAATGGAGACACAACATAAAAAGTAAAAGATTGACCCTTCGCAGAGGGAAGCAGGGATTAACATGCGCTAGAGCTTTTCATTTGTAAAGCAGGAGTAAAATTATTTTGAGAGGTGTTTGTTGTTGTCAACGAATGGTAATGGGTACACTAACTACCTCATCAACCGGACTCACAAGAGCGGCTCCCATTTATTATTTTTGGTTGGCACTCCTTCCAACCTTTCTTTCACAAACCATGGCTAACCGAATCCTCGGGTGCCTGCCAACAATCACATACCATGAAGGAGTGCCTTTTTATTTAAGTTTTATTATGATGATGACACTCCCCCAACCTTTGCTTACACAAGCCATGGCTAACCGAATCCTTCGGGTGCCGTCCAACAATCACAAACCATGGAGGAGTGTCTATTTAAATTAATTAATTCGGGACTGGGAATCCCATTGCCAGCTCTTTTTGCAAAATTATTGGATAAGCGGATGTGCCACTAGTCCATATGAGAGTCCGTCAAAAGTAAATGACAAGGTTGAAAGCTAAACACCACATACTTCCTCATGAGCTATGAAACATTAACACAAATTGAGAAGCATTTTGAAAGTTTTAAAGGTAGCGCATGAGAATTTACTTGGAATGGTTTGAAATGCCATGCATAGGTATTTATAGTGGACACTTTTGGAACAACTTGGTTTTCAGGTGTTTGGAAGCACGAGCGGCGATCCCGCTCAGTACAAGTGAAGGCTAGCAAAAGACTAGGGAGCGACAAATCAAGAGAGCAGTAACTGTCATAATCATGCTTGCGGCAAAATAAATTAACGGAAGCATAAAAGTGATACAAGAACTCTGAAGCAATATAAATCATCGAGGCTTAATTGACTTTTTGTTCAGTCATATGCATGCGTGAGCATGTGCCAAGTCGATATAAATGAATTATTCAGAGGAGGATACCACAATGCCATACTTACTTATGAATAAAACAATGCAAGCAAACATCCATGACATGCTACTCATATTAATAAATTGGAACTAAACATGAGAGATCATGAGCTACTAGACTTTCTCAAATAACATATACCTCACATGAACCAACTAAGCATGCTCATATGGATGAGTATATGTACAAAAATGAAAGCAAATAGAGTTCATACCAGCCTCTCACCACAATCAGATTGTCGTAGATCGTCATTATTGCTTTTTCACTTGTGTAGCTTGGATAATATGAAATGAAAACCACGCTCCAGCCACCGAAGACCATTGAACTCATGATGAACTTTACAAACCAAAGAAGAACAGCAAATATTTTTGGTGTTTTCGAATTAGAAACAAGAACGAAAGAAAACAAGCAAACAAAGCAAAATCTTTTTGGGTTTTCTTATAGCAAACTAACGATAGCAAATAAAGCAAACTAAGAGCAAGGTACCAAATAAACAAATGGTGAAGAGAAACAACAGAAATATTTTTGGTCTTTTTGTGTTTTAGGAAAGAAACAAAGTGAAAACAAAAGAATGCAAACTAACAGAAACACAGAAAAGCAGGATGACAGAAATCTGCCAAATCCTGACAGCAGTACAGAAATCGAATTTAACAAAAATCTTCCATTGCTCAGACCAAAAAGTGTTCAACTAATGAAAGTTAGATAACAACCTGGGGAACATGCTCAAAAATTGGCAACTCAAAATAACGTTCTGGCTGTGCGTACGAATTTTTTTGGTAACAGCACAGAATCTGTTTTTGGACAGCACTTCCCCAAATATCATCTCCCTCTCATTAGAAAACCACTCTAGAGACTAAACAAGTATGTACAAGTATCCAGCAACCATAATATGCAAAGAATGAGTGATGCCGGTATACCTCCCCCCAAGCTTAGGCTTTTGGCCTAAGTGGAGTTCATTCCCACGGTCCCCATGAAGTGGTGTCTTCGTAATATGACGAAGAACGACCCGGTTCCATGTATGTGCTGGAGGAAACGTCGGGGTACGTGACGGTGTAGTCGTAGGAGGGCTCGGCGTTCTCGGAGTCATGTTGCTGGTGGAACTCTTGTATCTTCATATGTTCCTCCACCACCTCCTTTGTTAGCGACCATGATTGCCTGTCAATATTAAACAAACCCTGCTGGGGAAGAGGGATTTCTTTCTCATTCCCATCAGCAAACAACATTTTATAGACAATATTATCTATAGTGGAGTTAGTAGTAACAAAACGATGGCTCTTCATAGCAGCAATATCTAGCTTCCTAGGGGTTAATGGTACATCATTAGAATCAAGAGGAATATCTAGATGTGTTAAAATGCGCAGTGCAATAGTTCCTCCAAAAATAGGCCCCCTGCTAGACAGGCGGCGAGCAATAAGAGAACCAAGATGATAAGGTGTCTCTCCAGTAAGTGCAACATTCAAGAAAGCAAGATGGTAGCTAGAGATGTTACTAGTATTTTCTCTACCCAAAATGCTAGTACTAATGTAATATGCGAAATACTTAATAGCGGGGAGTTGAATGTTTCTTATCTTCCCTCGCTGGATGGTGCGGCAATCATCCCCGGTGATCCCTCGGTAGAGCTCCAACAAGTCCCGAGGGTTGTCATCAATCCTCCTTGCTGTACCTACAGGGGCAATACCCAATGCACAACAAAATTCTTCCAATTTCATGGTAACAGGAATATCATAAATCTTGAATGCGACTGTCGGCTCATATTCCGTGTTGTGGAACTTGAAGCTCTCAACGAAAATTTTGGTGAGCCTGTAATATTGTCCCCTCTCGTCTCCCACGTAGGTGGCTAGGCCTGCCCTGTTGACGAGGGTGAAGAAGTCATCCAATATCCCTGCATTGGTCAGAAACTCATAACAAGGGAAGGATGAAGCATTAGGAGCCCCATGGTCCTCCTCGGGCGCGAAGCTAGGCGCGATGACATCCTCATTGTAGGATCGCCTAATTTGAGTAGACGCCCTTGAGGGCCTACCGGTGCTGGTTGTTGCTTTCTTGAACAACTCTCCAAACTTGAATTTCTTCATCTTCCCCTTCTGAAATTTTCAACAATCATTATAAAATTTGATTTCAAGGTGTGTAATTGAAGGGAACTACTATAGGAACTTGCTAGAGTACTAAACATGCATCAAAACTAATTTCTACCACTTAGAACAAGCATGCAAGCTCACTAAACATGTTATCTACAGCAGCAAAATATTCAAGATATACTCAACCAAATGAAATTCTAATTGGACAATCAAAGGAGTCACATACCAAGGAGTAAATGTGCCAAATTTCAGACAGAAATCTGGGCTGAGCAAGGAGATCGAAAAATCGCGAGTTCTTGAGCAGAAACACGAGTGAGAGAAACTTGGTACGAGCTTTTTCGGGAGAGAGAAGGTGCTGGGAGAAAGAGATGATGAAGTGGGGCAAGGGGTGGCCCACACCACATGGTGGCGCGGCCCCCTTGCTGGCCGCGCCAGCCTATGGTGTGGCACCCCCTGGTGCCCCACAGGTCATCCTCTGGTGCTCCCAGGTGCCTCGTCGAAAAATAGGACCAACGGTGTAATTTTTGTAATTTTTAGAGAACTTTGAAAAATGCACATTTCTGGGTATTAAATTAATGATTACTGCGCAGGAAAATGATTTCTAAAATCTTAAATGACTAAAGCATATTGCAAAACAAAAGTGCTACAGCAAATAAAATAGGTGGAAGGAGAAAGAAAGAAAGAAGTGTTGTTTAGCTCTTTTATGCAATAAAATATACTTGTTAACAAGGTTGATCAAGTCTTGCTATCAAATAAATTTTATATGACATAAGAAGAAATAAACCTCAAATCAATCATGTTACCTTATATTGAATTGATATGGATCCAATCACAAGAGTTTGATATTCTTCTTTAGGCTCATATATAGGACAATCAATGGATCCCACTTTGATAGTTTTCACATTAAAAATTGTATTGACTCCACATACTTTATCAATCCTCTTGGGAAAATAGACAGTGTGTTCCTTATTATCAACATTAAAAGTAACCATGCCTTTATTGCAATCAATAACAGCCCCTGCAGTATTAAGAAAGGGTCTTCCAAGAATAATGGACATATTATCATCTTCAGGCATTTCCAACACAACGAAATCAGTTAATATCAAGCAATGCTGAGTAACTTGAACAGGAACATTTTCACATAAACCAACAGGAATAGCAGTAGATTTATCAGCCATTTGCAAAGATATATCAGTTGGTATCAATTTATCTAAATCAAGTCTCTTATAAAGAGAAAAAGGCATTACACTAACACCTGCTCCCAAATCACATAGAGCAGTTCTAACATAATTATTCTTGATGGAACAAGGAATAGTCGGTATACCTGGGTCGCCCAACTTCTTTGGAATCTTACCATTGAAGGAGTAATTAGCGAGCATAGTGGAAATCTCCTCATTGGGGACTTTCCTTTTGTTAGTAACAATATCTTTCATATACTTTGAATAAGGAGGCAATTTAATAGCATCAGTCAAAGGAATTTGCAAAAATAAAGGTTTCATCCAATCACAAAATTTATTATAATGTTCCTCTTCCTTTGATTTTAGTTTCTTAGCAGGAAAAGGCATTTGCTTTTGAACCCAAGGTTCTCTTTCATTACCATGTTTCTTTGTAATAAAATCTTCTTTAGTGTACTTTTTATTTTTAGCATGCTTTTCAGGTTCTTTTTCAATTTCTTCTTTATCAGGAGTATCATTCTTATCATTATCTTCCTCATGTTCATTACCACTTTCAGTTTCAGCATCAGAAATAGAAATACTATTAGGATCATTAACAGGTTCAGAGGATTCTACAACATTCTTATGTTTCTTTTTCTTTTTCTTAGATGGAGCACTAGTTTTAATTAATTGAGAATCTTGTTCAACTCTTTTGGGATGCCCTTCAGGATATAGAGGATCCTGGGTAGAAACACCACCTCTAGTTGTTACTTCATAAGCATGTTTTTCTTTAGAATTATTTCCCAACAAGTCATTTTGCACTTTAGTAAGTTGATCAATTTGAGTTTGAACCATTTGAAAATGTTTAACAAGTATTTTAACATCATTGGAGGTTCTCTCCACAATACCATGCAATTCACTAATAGCTCGGGAATTTTCCATTAAATGATTCTCTACTCTCATATTAAAGTTTTCTTGCTTAACAATATAATTATCAAATTCATCTAAGCATTGAGCAGGAGATTTTGAATACGGAATATCTTCCCTAGTAAAGTGTTGAAGCGAGTGTACCTCAATCATGGATGAAGGGGGAATTGTCTCACATATATCTTCTATAGGAGGTAAATTCTTCACATCTTCAGGTTTAATACCCTTCTCCTTAAGAGACTTCTTGGCTTCCCTCATATCTTCATCATTCAATTTAATCATACCCCTCTTCTTCACTATCGGTGTCGGGGTTGGTTCAGGTGTAGACCAATCATCATGATTCCGGCCTATTTTAGCCAATAATTCTTCAGCGTCGTCTGGAGTTCTTTTCCTGAAAACACAACCAGCACAACTATCCAGGTATGCCCTAGACTCAATAGTTAGTCCACTATAAAATATATCAAGTAAATCATGCTTTTCTAAATCATGGTCAGGCTGAGCTCTAATAAGAGAACAAAATCTAGCCCAAGCCTCAGGCAATTTCTCTCCATCTTCCTGGTCAAAATTATAAATTCTCTGCAAAGCAGCATGTTGAGCACTAGCAGGAAAGTATTTGCGGAAGAAAACATCAAGCAATTCTTTTGGACTTTTAATAGAACCAGGAGGCAAATTATTATACCAAGTTTTAGCATCATCCTTTAATGAGAAAGGAAAAATTTTAGCGACAAAATAAGTACGCATCTTAATATCATCAGAAAACAAGCCACTAAGAGTAGATAACTCAGTCATGTGTTCAACAGCACTTTCTTTTTCAGTACCACAAAAGGGTGTTTTCTCAACAATAGCTATATGAGATAGATCAAGAGAAAAATCATAATCTTTATCCCTAATGTTTATAGGAGATGTGGCAAATTTAGGATCAGGAGATAGTTTATATCTAACAGCATGTTCTGCAAGCAACTTTTTAATTTTTCTTGCATCAGTAGTAGCATTGCATTTTTCAATAAAATCATCATCAAGCTCTACATAATCTTCATCAAGATCATCACTAGAATATTCAACAGACTCAGGTGAATTAACAGGTGTAGCAACATTTTCATTAGGAGTTTCAGTATTTTCAATTTGTCTAGACTTAGCAATTGTAGCATCTAGAAAAGATCCCAATGAACCACTATCATCAAGCACAGCAGAAACATTATCAATATTATGAGAATTTTCAGATTCAGCAGAAGTACCAGCACGCGAAGCATGTGGCGGTGAAACAAGTTTATCAATCACAGATGGTGAATCAAGAGCAGCAGAGGTACTCAGAGTTGTACCTTTTCTTGTAGTGGATGGTAATATGGCGATCTTAGTATCGCGAGGTTTACCCATGATGGAGAATTTGCAGCGAACAATATCAATCCAAGTGAACTTCCAAATAAAGCTATGCTCCCCGGCAACGGCGCCAGAAAATAGTCTTGATGACCCACAAGTATAGGGGATCGCAACAGTCTTCGAGGGAAGTATTACCCAATTTATTGATTCGACACAAGGGGAGACAAAGAATACTTGTAAGCCTTAACAGCGGAGTTGTCAATTCAGCTGCACCTGGAAACAGACTTGCTCGCAAGAGTTTATCAGTAGTAACAGTTTTATGGCAGTGGAAATAGCGAAATAACAGCAGCGGTGAAATAAAGACAGCAGTAGTGATTATAGTAAACAGCAGGATTAAAATACTGTAACAGGGACGGATTTAACGGGCGTTGCATGGATGAGAGAAACTCATGTAACAATCAAAGCATGGGCATTTGCAGATAATAATAAAACGGTATCCAAGTACTAATCAATCAATAGGCATGTGTTCCATATTTAGTCGTACGTGCTCGCAATGAGAAACTTGCACAACATCTTCTGTCCTACCAGCCGGTGGCAGCCGGGCCTCTAGGGAAACTACTGGATATTAAGGTACTCCTTTTAATAGAGTACCGGAGCAAAGCATTAACACTCCGTGAACACATGTGATCCTCACATCACTACCATCCCCTCCGGTTGTCCCGATTTCTGTCACTTCGGGGCCATTGGTTCCGGACAGCGACATGTGTATACAACTTGCAGGTAAGATCATAAACAACGAATATCTTCATGAATAAATAACATGTTCAGATCTGAGATCATGGCACTCGGGCCCTAGTGACAAGCATTAAGCATAACAAGTTGCAACAATATCATAAAAGTGACATCTACGGATACTAGGCACTATGCCCTAACAATCTTATGACTATTACATGACCAATCTCATCCAATCCCTACCATCCCCTTCAGCCTACAGCGGGGGAATTACTCACACATGGATGGGGGAAACATTGCTGGTTGATGGAGAGGCGTTGGCGGTGATGGCGGTGAAGATCTCCTCCAATTCCCCGTCCCGGCGGAGTGCCAGAACGGAGACTTCTGGCTCCCGCGACGGAGTTTCGCGATGTGGCGGCGTTCTGGAGGGTTTCTGGCGACTTCTCTGTGCGTTTTCAGGTCGAAACCAATAAGTAGTCCGAAGGGGGGCGTCGGAGGCCGGCCGAGGGGGCCAGACCACATGGCCGCGCGGGCCCCCCTGGGCCGCGCCGCCATGTGGTGTGGGGCCCTCGGGCCTCCACCTCCTTTGCCCTTCTGGCTCCGTCAATATTTTGGTAAAATAGGGCCATCTGAAGAAATTCCGAGGATTTTCCCGAAAGTTGGATTTCTGCACAAAAACGAGACACCAGAGCAGTTGCTGAAAACAGCGTTAGTCCGTGTTAGTTGTATCCAAAATACACAAATTAGAGGCAAAACAATAGCAAAAGTGTTCGGGAAAGTAGATACGTTTTGGACGTATCAACTCCACAGTTCACTAGAGGTGTCTCTCCCATAAGATAAAAGCATGTTGGGTGAACAAATTACAGTCGGGCAATTGACAAATAGAGAAAGGCATAACAATGCATATACATGATATGATAAATATAGTGAGATTTAATCCGGGCATTACGACAAAGTACATAGACCGCCATCCAACTGCATCTATGCCTAAAAAGTCCACCTTCAGGTTATCATCCGAACCCCATTCAGTATTAAGTTGCTAAGCAACAGACAATTGCATTAAGTATGGTGCGTAATGTAATCAACAACTACATCCTTAGACATAGCATCAATGTTTTATCCCTAGTGGCAACAGCACATCACAACCTTAGAACCTACTGTCACGATCCCAGGTGTCAATGAAGGCATGAACCCACTATCGAGCATAAATACTCCCTCTTGGAGTTAAGAGCAAAAACTTGGCCAGAGCCTCTACTAATAACGGAGAGCATGCAAGATCATAAACAACACATAAACAATAGATTGATAATCACCATAATCATAGTACTCTCTATCCATCGGATCCCGACAAACACAACATATAGAATTACATATAGATGATCTTGATCATGTTAGGCAGCTCACAAGATCCAACAATGAAGCACAACGAGGAGAAGACGACCATCTAGCTACTGCTATGGACCCATGGTCCAGGGGTGGACTACTCACTCATCACTCCGGAGGCGATCATGGCGATGAAGAGTCCTCCGGGAGATGAATCCCCTCTCCGGTGCCGGAGGCGATCTCCTGAATCCCCCGAGATGGGATTCGCGGCGGCGTCTCTGGAAGGTTTTCCGTATCGTGGCTCTCGGTACTGGGGTTTTCGCGACGGAGGCTTTAAGTAGGCGGAAGGGCAACGTGGGGGGCCACACGAGGGCCCCACACCCTAGGTCGGCGCGGCCAGGGCTTGGGCCGCGCCGGCCTATGGTGCTGGCGCCTCGTGGCCCCACTTCCTTCCCTCTTCGGTCTTCTGGAAGCTTCGTGCAAAAATAGGACCCTGGGCGAAGATTTCGTCCAATTCCGAGAATATTTCCTTACTAGGATTTCTGAAACCAAAAACAGCAGAAAACTGGCTCTTCGGCATCTCGTTAATAGGTTAGTTCCAGAAAATGTATAAATATGACATATAATGTGCATAAAACATGTAGGTATCATCAATAAAGTAGCATGGAACATAAGAAATTATCGATACGTTGGAGACGTATCAGCATCCCCAAGCTTAGTTCTGCTCGTCCCGAGCAGGTAAAACGATAACAAAGATAATTTCTGAAGTGACATGCCATTATAATCTTGATCATACTATTTGTAAACATATGTAATGAATGCAGCGATCAAAACAAAGGTAATGACATGAGTAAACAAGTGAATCATATAGCAAAGACTTTTCATGAATAGTACTTCAAGACAAGCATCAATAAGTCTTGCATAAGAGTTAACTCATAAAGCAATAAATCAAAGTAAAGGTGTTGAAGCAACACAAAGGAAGATTAAGTTTCAGCGGTTGCTTTCAACTTATAACATGTATATCTCATGGATATTGTCAACATAAAGTAATATAACAAGTGCAATATGCAAGTATGTAGGAATCAATGCACAGTTCACACAAGTGTTTGCTTCTTAAGGTGGAGGGAGATAGGTAAACTGACTCAACATAAAAGTAAAAGAATGGTCCTTCAAAGAGGAAAGCATCGATTGCTGTATTTGTGCTAGAGCTTTTATTTTGAAAACATGAAACAATTTTGTCAACGGTAGTAATAAAGCATATGAGTTATGTAAATTATATCTTACAAGTTGCAAGCCTCATGCATAGTGTACTAATAGTGCCCGCACCTCGTCCTACTTAGCTTGGACTACCGGATCTTTGCATGCCATGTTTCAACCAAGTGTCACAAAGGGGTACCTCCATGCCGCCTGTACAAAGGTCTAAGGAGAATGCTCGCATTTTGGATTTCTCGCTTTTGATTATTCTCAACTTAGACATCCATATCGGGACAACATGGACAACAGATAATGGACTCCTCTTAAATGCATAAGCATGTAGCAATGATTATTATTCTCATATGAGATTGAGGATGTATGTCCAAAACTGAAACTTCCACCATGATTCATGGCTTTAGTTAGCGGCCCAATGTTCTTCTCTAACAATTTTGCATGCTCCAACCACTAAAATGATAGATCCTTCAGACAAGACGGACATGCATAGCAACTCACATGATATTCAACAATAGTTGATGGCGTTCCCCAGAAGCATGGTTATCGCACAACAAGCAACTTAATAAAAGATAAAGTGCATAAGTACATATTCAATACTACGATAGTTTTTAAGGCTATTTTGTCCCATGAGCTATATATTGCAAAGGTGAATGATGGAATTTTAAAGGTAGCACTCAAGCAATTTACTTTGGAATGGCGGAGAAATACCATGTAGTAGGTAGGTATGGTGGACACAAATGGCATAGTAGTTGGCTCAAGGATTTTGGATGCATGAGAAGTATTCCCTCTCGATACAAGGTTTAGGCTAGCAAGGTTATTTGAAGCAAACTCAAGGATGAACAGGTGCAGCAAAACTCACATAAAAGACATATTGTAAACATTATAAGACTCTACACCGTCTTCCTTGTTGTTCAAAACTCAATACTAGATATTATCTAGACCTTAGAGAGACCAAATATGCAAATCAGATTTTAGCAAGCTCTATGTATTTCTTCATTAATGGGTGCAAAGCATATGATGCAAGAGCTTAAACATGAGCACAACAATTGCCAAGTATCACATTATCCAAGACATTTTAGAATTACTACATGTAGCATTTTCCAATTCCAACCATATAACAATTTAACGAAGAAGAAACTTCGCCTTGAACATTATGAGTAAAGCCTAAGGACATATGTGTCCATATGCAACAGCGGAGCGTGTCTCTCTCCCACAAAGTGAATGCTAGGATCCATTTTATTCAAACAAAACAAAAACAAAAACAAACCGACGCTCCAAGTAAAGAACACAAGATGTGACTGAATAAAAATATAGTTTCAGGGGAGGAACCTGATGATGTTGTCGATGAAGAAGGGGATGCCTTGGGCATCCCCAAGCTTAGACGCTTGAGTCTTCTTAAAATATGCAGGGGTGAACCACGGGGGCATCCCCAAGCTTAGAGCTTTCACTCCTCTTGATCATAGTATATCATTCTCCTCTCTTGACCCTTGAAAACTTCCTTCACACCAAACTTCAAGCAAACTCATTAGAGGGTTAGTGCACAATTAATAATTCACATGTTCAGAGGTGGCACAATCATTATTTACACTTCTGGACATTGCATAAAGCTACTGGACATTAATGGATCAAAGAAATGAATCCAACATAGCAAAAGAGGCAATGCGAAATAAAAGGCAGAATCTGTCAAAAACAGAACAGTCCGTAAAGACGAATTTAAAGCTGGCACCAGACTTGCTCAAATGGAAAAACTCAAAACTAATGAAAGTTGCGTACATATCTGAGGATCACGCTCGTAAATTGGCAGATTTTTTCGAATTTTCTACAGAGGCCTGTGCCCAGATTCGTGACAGACAGCAATGCTGTTTCTGCGCAGCGATCCCAAATATAACATCAACTTTGACATAGAAACTTTACTTGGCACAAAAACATGATAAGGAGAGGTTGCTACAGTAGTAAACAACTTCCAAGACTCAACAAAACAAAAAAATTGCTGTAGTAAAAACATGGGTTGTCTCCCATAAGCGCTTTTCTTTAACGCCTTTCAGCTAGGCGCAGAAAGTGCAAATCAAGTAACATCGAGAGTAGAAGCATCAACATCATAGCTTGTTCTAATAATAGAATCAAAAGGCAACTTCATTCTCTTTCTAGGGAAGTGTTCCATACCTTTCTTGAGAGGAAATTGATATTTAATATTACCTTCCCTCATATCAATAACAGCACCAACGGTTCGAAGAAAAGGTCTTCCCAACACAATAGGACAAGATGCATTGCATTCGATATCCAAGACAACAAAATCAACGGGGACAAGGTTATTGTTAACCGTAATATGCACATTATCAATCCTCCCCAAAGGTTTCTTTTTAACATTATCGGCAAGATTAACATCCAAATAACAATTCTTCAATGGTGGCAAGTCAAGCATATCATAAATCTTTTTAGGCATAACAGAAATACTTGCACCAAGATCACATAAAGCATTACATTCAAAGTCATTGAATTTCATTTTAATGATGGGCTCCCAACCATCTTCTAACTTTCTAGGAATAGAAGTTTCAAGTTTTAGTTTCTCTTCTCTAGCTTTTATGAGAGCATTTGTAATATGTTTTGTAAAGGCTAAATTTATAGCACTAGCATTAGGACTTTTAGCAAGTTTTTGTAAGAACTTTATAACTTCAGAGATGTGGCAATCATCAAAATCTAAATCATTATGAGCTACAGCAATGGGATCATTGTTCCCAAGGTTGGAAAAAATTTCAGCAGTTTTATCACAAGCAGTTTCAGCAGTTTTAGCAATTTCAGGCAGTTTTGTACGCTTTGCACTAGGAGTAGAAACATTGCCAACACCAATTATTTTACCATTGATAGTAGGAGGTGCAGCAACATGTGAAGAATTAGCATTACTAGTGGTGGTAATAGTCCAAACTTTAGCTACATTATTCTCTTTAGCTAGTTTTTCATTTTCTTCTCTATCCCACCTAGCACGCAATTCAGCCATTAATCTTATATTCTCATTAATTCTAACTTGGATGGCATTTTCTGTAGTAGTAATCTTATTATCAATATCATTATTAGGCATAACTTTCAATTTTAAAAGATTAACATCGGAGGCAAGCCTATCAACTCTAGAAGCAATAATATCAATTTTATCAAGCTTTTCCTCAACAGATTTGTTAAAAGCAGTTTGTGTACTAATAAATTCTTTAAGCATAGCTTCAAGACCAGAGGGTACACTCCTATTATTATTGTAAGAATTCCCATAAGAATTACCATAACCATTACCATTAGCAGAAGGATATGGCCTATAGTTATTACCAGAGTTGTTCCTATAAGCATTGTTGTTGAAATTATTGTTTTTAATGAAATTCACATCAACATTTTCTTCTTGAGCAACCAATGAAGCTAAAGGAACATTATTTGGATCAACATTAGATCTACCATTCACAAGCATAGACATAATCACATCAATCTTATCACTCAAGGAAGAGGTTTCTTCAACAGAATTTACCTTCTTACCTTGTGGAGCTCTTTCCGTGTGCCATTCAGAGTAATTTATCATCATATCATCAAGAAGTTTTGTAGCCGCCCCCAATGTGATGGACATAAAGGTACCTCCAGCAGCTGAATCCAATAAATTCCGCGAAGAAAAATTTAGTCCTGCATAGAAGGTTTGGATGATCATCCAAGTAGTCAGTCCATGGGTTGGGCAATTCTTTACCAAAGTTTTCATTCTCTCCCATGCTTGAGCAACATGTTCAGTATCTAATTGCTTAAAATTCATTATGCTACTTCTCAAAGATATAATTTTAGCGGGAGGATAATATCTACCAATAAAAGCATCCTTACATTTAGTCCATGAATCAATACTATTCTTAGGTAAAGATAGCAACCAATCTTTAGCTCTTCCTCTTAATGAGAAAGGAAACACTTTCAATTTAATAATATCACCATCTACATCCTTATACTTTTGCATTTCACATAGTTCAACAAAATTATTGAGATGGGCAGCAGCATCATCAGAACTAACACCAGAAAATTGATCTCTCATAACCAGGTTCAGTAAAGCAGGTTTAATTTCAAAGAATTCTGCTGTAGTAGCAGGTGGAGCAATAGGTGTGCATAGGAAATCATTATTATTTGCATTTGTGAAGTCACACAACTTAGTATTTTCAGGGGTATTCATTTTAGCAACGGTAAATAAAACAAACTAGATAAAGTAAATGCAAGTAACTAATTTTTTTGTGTTTTTGATATAGAGAGCAAGACAGTAAATAAAGTAAAACTAGCAACTAATTTTTTTGTGTTTTGTTTAGGTGCAGCAAACAAAGTAGTAAATAAAATAAAGCAAGACAAAAACAAAGTAAAGAGATTGAGAAGTGGAGACTCCCCTTGCAGCGTGTCTTGATCTCCCCGGCAACGGCGCCAGAAAACAGCTTGATGCGCGTAGATGTACACGTCCGTTGGGAACCCCAAGAGGAAGGTATGATGCGCACAGTGGCAAGTTTTCCCTCAGAAAGAAACCAAGGTTGATCGAACCAGGAGGAGCCAAGAAGCACGTTGAAGGTTGATGGTCGCGAAATGTGATGCGGCGCAACACCAGGGATTCCGGCGCCAACGCGGAACCTGCACCAACGAAACAGTGAGGTTGTCAATCTCACCGGCTTGCTGTAACAAAGGATTAAGCGTATCGAGTGGAAGATGTTTGCAAAGAAAACAGTAAAACACAATTGCAGTAGATTGTATGCTATGTAAAGAATAGGACCGGGGTCCACAGTTCACTAGAGGTGTCTCTCCCATAAGATAAAAGCATGTTGGGTGAACAAATTACAGTCGGGCAATTGACAAATAGAGAAAGGCATAACAATGCATATACATGATATGATAAATATAGTGAGATTTAATCCGGGCATTACGACAAAGTACATAGACCGCCATCCAACTGCATCTATGCCTAAAAAGTCCACCTTCAGGTTATCATCCGAACCCCATTCAGTATTAAGTTGCTAAGCAACAGACAATTGCATTAAGTATGGTGCGTAATGTAATCAACAACTACATCCTTAGACATAGCATCAATGTTTTATCCCTAGTGGCAACAGCACATCACAACCTTAGAACCTACTGTCACGATCCCAGGTGTCAATGAAGGCATGAACCCACTATCGAGCATAAATACTCCCTCTTGGAGTTAAGAGCAAAAACTTGGCCAGAGCCTCTACTAATAACGGAGAGCATGCAAGATCATAAACAACACATAAACAATAGATTGATAATCACCATAATCATAGTACTCTCTATCCATCGGATCCCGACAAACACAACATATAGAATTACATATAGATGATCTTGATCATGTTAGGCAGCTCACAAGATCCAACAATGAAGCACAACGAGAGAAGACGACCATCTAGCTACTGCTATGGACCCATGGTCCAGGGGTGGACTACTCACTCATCACTCCGGAGGCGATCATGGCGATGAAGAGTCCTCCGGGAGATGAATCCCCTCTCCGGCAGGTGCCGGAGGCGATCTCCTGAATCCCCCGAGATGGGATTCACGGCGGCGGCGTCTCTGGAAGGTTTTCCGTATCGTGGCTCTCGGTACTGGGGTTTCGCGACGGAGGCTTTAAGTAGGCGGAAGGGCAACGTGGGGGGCCACACGAGGGCCCCACACCCTAGGTCGGCGCGGCCAGGGCTTGGGCCGCGCCGGCCTATGGTGCGCCTCGTGGCCCCACTTCCTTCCCTCTTCGGTCTTCTGGAAGCTTCGTGCAAAAATAGGACCCTGGGCGAAGATTTCGTCCAATTCCGAGAATATTTCCTTACTAGGATTTCTGAAACCAAAAACAGCACAGCAACTGGCTCTTCGGCATCTCGTTAATAGGTTAGTTCCGGAAAATGCATAAATATGACATATAATGTGCATAAAACATGTAGGTATCATCAATAAAGTAGCATGGAACATAAGAAATTATCGATACGTTGGAGACGTATCAGGCTGGTCCATTAGTTACGTGGGCCGGGCCTAACCTCTAAGGTTGACTGGTCAAAACTTAAATGGGCCGGCCCATTTAACATGTGGGGTCCACCTTACAGCAACTGGGCCGGCCCAAGAAGCAAGTGGGCCGGGCCAAAACACAGGTGGGTCCCACTTTCCTGTTAAAGGGCCGGCCCATTTAGTGTGTGGGGTCCACCATATAGCAAGTGGGCCGGGCCAAAAACACAGGTGGGTCCCACTTTCCTGTTAAAGGGCCGGCCCATTTAGTATGTGGGGTCCACCATATAGCAAGTGGGCTGGCCCAACAAGATAGTGGGCCGGGCCAAAAACACAGGTGGGTCCCACTTTCCAGTTAAAGGGCCGGCCCATTTGGTGTGTGGGGTCCACCATATAGCAAGTGGGCCGGCCCAACAAGATAGTAGGCCGGGCCAAAAGCACAGTGGGTCCCACTTCCTGTTAAAAGGCCGGGCCATTTAGTATGTGGGGTCCACCATATAGCAAGTGGGCCGGCCCAACAAGATAGTGGGCCGGCCAAAAACACAGGTGGGTCCCACTTTCCAGTTAAAAGGCCGGCCCATTTAGTATGTGGGGTCCACCATATAGCAAGTGGGCCGGCCCAACAAGATAGTGGGCCGGGCCAAAAACACAGGTGGGTCCCACCTTCCTGTTAAAGGGCCGGCCCATTTACCATGTGGGACCACCATATAGCAAATGGGCTGGCCCAACAAGATAGTGGGCCGGCCCAATAAGCATGTGGATCCCACTATCGTGTAACCGGGCCGGCCTACTAAAGAAGTGGGCCGGCCCAAAATGAAAGTGGGTCCCACACTACTGTAAGTGGGCCGGCCCAATCTGTTGTAGTGCCCTACTTGTTTGACTAGTCAACTTGCATTAAATTTCATGAGCCTAAAATCTGATATCAATGATACACACAATTACATACACAAATAAAACAAGTAGGAAAATTACAAGGCAATTAATGTGCCCAAATAAAAAAATTACATAGAATCATTGAGGACTTCTATTAGCATCATCAATAACACGTTGACATTTGGCAATCGCCTTGATTGAATCTTGTGTACTCTTTGTCAACATATCAGCTACAGATCTTAAAGCAGCAATACCATGTCTTTTATAAAGTACAGCCTTGAGATATTTACTGTTTGATGAAAGCAATGGTCTAGGTTGACGGCTATGAGAAGATGCATCAGAAGAAATATCAGAACTTTTTGTGGGCCTCACTTCTAATGAAGATTGCTTCATCACAACTGCATTCTGATAATAATGCAAAAAGAGTTAAACGATGAACTATGCAAACATTTATTATGCAATGTAGATATAAGATAATAACAAGTTGCATAAATAAGACAATGTATGGAACTTGTACTAAGCACAAACTTACATCATAATGTTGCACAGGGTCGCTACAGATCCTTTTTTGGCGACTATCTTCTAATGATGACTGCTTCATTAAAACTGCATTCTGGTAACATTGCAAACATAGTTACAACAATTAACTATTCAAACATGTATTACGCAATGTAGAGATCAGATAACAGCATGTAGCAGAAATAAGCACAAGATAAGATAAGATGCATGTACTAAGCACATACTGGCTCACTGCAGGTCCTTCTCTTGCGTGCACTAGTCGTGGTCAACATGCCTGTCATTTTAGGTTCAGCCATCAAGTGAAATGCTAATCCTCCTGCTCCATTGTCCTTAATCTGTGTTTAGATATCACATTTAAGACCAAGTCAGCTGGTTTCAAATAACAAAAAACTTGAGCTGCCAAATGAATAAGCCAATATTTACCAGATATCAGATTAAAACCAACTAGATGTTGCTTTGCATGAGATACGAATTTCAGACATTCAGATTTAGAGTAGGGTAATGCCAAGGTTTTCCACATAAAGTAAACTGGCATTAAGAATGACCAAATGTCAGGTTCAAATCACCTTCGCAGTTTCTCCAAGACAAGCATATCAAATAGGCAGAAACATAGTAAAGCATGAATGGCATTGCTATGGCAGGGTTCCAAGTGTTAATCTCTTGCATAAGGAACAATGCATATAGGTTATAGATAATAACGGAAGTAAACTGCCAAAATTACCAACCAAGAACTCAGATTCCAACCTTCCCTAGCGTCCCCGCTGTTAATGTTGGATGTTCTAATAAGTGGTTCGCATGATCAATCCCTAGGAAAAATAACATTGACAAGTCAGTCTACGATAATACAAAGACCAGACATGCACGCAGCAATAACTATATAAGCTAAAGACGAGGTATAAGAGCAAGCAGATTGGAAATGCACATAGCATGATTATAAAAGCAGTGTGAGAATAGCAGACACGAGAAAACAGCTAGCGGCTAGCGGTGAGCTAATGACGTGGTATAAGAACAAGCAGATTGGAAATGCCCATAGCATGACTATAAAAGCAGTGCGACAATAGCATGCAGTACAAAAACAGTTGGCAGCAAATGAATGGGTATAAGGCTATAAATATGTGGATGCACACAGGTGTCAGTAGAATGAACAGGATGGTAGCGACCGGATAATGCTTTTGTACTGTACAATATTTAAACAAACTTCATGCGAAGCAACACATCAAGAAAGTTAACGGCATATGAGATCTGCAAATAACTACACAAAACATGGCTAAAGAAACACCGCGATCTAACGGGCCAGCGTACTAACCAAGCTGCGGCGGGGTGGACGGGGGCGGCAACTTGCATTCCAGCGGCGGCGAACGCGGGAGACGATGAATCGACCCTGTTTCAGTAGAAGCGGGCGTTAGTGAAGCAGATCTGGTTGGCTGGCAAGGGATTCGGTGAAGTTGATACAGCCGCTGCGCCGAGGTAGTCGGTGGCGAGGTCGGCGGTGAAGCAGATCCGTCGGTGGCGAGGTCGGCGGTGAAGCAGATCCGTCGGTGACGAGGGCGGCGGGGGAGCGGATCAGGTGGGTGGACAGCCAACACGATCAAGGCTACGCTGTGGAGGAGTATGCCGGCGGCGAAGCAGATCTAGTACTGTAGAGAGTCAGAGCTTTGGCGTGTGAGAGTATTTTTGAGCTAATGGGGCGAATGGTTGGTGGGTGGGTGTGGGCCTGTGGGGAGGGTTCGGGATCTAGGCAAGATATTTCATTGTTACCGAATGAGCCCTCCATGGTCGGTGGGTTGTAGCTTCCGGACCAGGGTTAAAAGGGTAAAACTGGTCACGGGATTTTCGAATGGATGCGGCGGGATGATTTGGCGCGCGGCCGAAATTTTCAGTTTCAAGCTACGAGCAGAACGACAAAAATAATGTTCTTCCCCAGGGAGCTCTCATTTCTTCCTCTTCTCTTTCTCTCTCGAGTCTCTCCCACTCCCCCGGCTCCTCTCCCCCTTCTCTCCGGCGGCCTCGCCGGCCGGAGACGAGGCCGACTTCTCTCTGTATATTGTACACCCTCCGAACTAAATTAATTGATTCAACTTTCCTTAGACGTGTATGTATCTAGAGTAAAAACATGTGTGGATACATCCATATTTAGATAAGCAAAGTTGAGTCAGCTAATTTGGATCCGAGGGAGTTAGTGTTGTTGTAAGCTTAGATCCAGTGTTTCCCATGAGCAGAATGGCGCAATGGAGTCGGGGATCTCGTCATCGGCTTCAGATCTGGCCTATGGTGAATCTGGCGGATCTTGCCGGCCAAACCCCGATCTGGTGCCATCAATGTGATGGCGCTAACGGTGAGGCTTGCTTTGGTCAGTGCTTCAGATCTGGCCAATGGGGAAGTCAAGCTGCTAAAGTTCACAAGCTCGGGGCATACGACGGCGTCATCCGTCTTGCCCGTGCACATCTTGGCCTTTCAGCGGCCCTTCTCAGAGCCAATATGCCGTTGCTGAGGCCCTTCTTCTCCTTCGTCCTGGCGACTACCGGCGACACCGTCCCAAGTGGTGCGTCCCCGGCGACGGAGTTGCTGGAAAGGATGCGGAGCAGAGATCTGATGTGCGGTCGAGAAGGACTCGATTGATTTTCTTCTATATGTTTTGGGGTCCTTTTTGTAAAGTTGCAGGTTCTATTAGTTATTGTCTAGTACTTTTGGTCCTCTATGTAATTTTTTGGACTAGTTTCCATTGGCACTGATAAACTTGAATTTTGACAAGTTCACGGGGAAAAAAATTCCTTTGCACATATGGCCTATCATGTATAAACATTCTTGAGATTTAAACTATATGTAATGTGCCATGCATTAACCCTAAACCATATATATGTAACTAACCCTAGCTGATCAAACCCTACTTAATTAAAACAAATAACCCTAAACTATACGCATGCACTTTATGCGCAAAGGCGCGGGTGCCTCTAATAATGTGTGTGCGCACTCGATCGATGATCCCTAAACCTTATACAACCCTGAAACCCTAATCCCTAATCCCTAAACCCTAAACACCCTAAACACTAAACCCTATACCCTAAACCCTAACCCTAACCCTAAACCCTAATTAAACCCTATATATAGGCCAACGACACTTAATTGTGCATCAAGCAGGCCAGGGGTGCCTCGCGGTCCTCTAATTAAATTAAATGTGCCATGCATTAACCCTAAACCATATATATGTAACTAACCATAGCTAATCAACCCTACTTAATGAAAACACATAACCCTAAAGTATACTAGCTATAACCCGATCTAATAAAAACATGCTCTATATATAGCAGCTAGCTAGCAAACCTTAGATTAACACCAATTAATATATACATGGCCTATATCGATCATGTTGTATAACATATCCCTGAGATTCATTAATTAATTATATAATTATCGTGATAAATTAATTAACTCTAATTTTGACAAGTTCTCTCGAATGAAAACACATTTGATTAAGTTGCCTCATAATATATATATAATTAGTGTGCATGCATGGCCTACCATGCATTCGTGCATATATTTTAATGTATATTTGAACATATTCTTGGGGATTTCAATCTCTCTCTCTCGATCATCTATATATCGTTGGTGGCCAAAAAACACACATATATATGCATGCAATTTATGCGTAAAGGCGCGGGTGCCTCTAATAATGTGTGTGCGCACTCGATCGATGATCCCTAAACCTTAAACAACCCTAAAACCTTAAATCTCTAATCCCTAATCCCTAAACCTAAACACCCTAAACACTAAACCCTAAACCCTAGACCCTAAACCCTAACCCTAACCCTAACCCTAACCCTAACCCTAACCCTAAACCCTAGCTAACCCTAAACCCTAATTAAACCCTATGTATAGGCCAACGACACTTAATTGTGCATCGAGCAGCCCAGGGGTGCCTCGCGGTCCTCTAATTAAATTAATTAAATGCGCCATGCATTAACCCTAAACCATATATATGTAACTAACCCTAGCTAATCAACCCTACTTAATTAAAACACATAACCCTAAACTATACTAGATATAACCCGATCTAATAAAAACATGCTCTATATATAGCAGCTAGCTAGCAAACCGTAGATTAACACCAATTAAAATATACATGGCCTATATCGATCATGTTGTATAACATATCCCTGAGATTCATTAATTAATTATATAATTATCGTGATAAATTAATTAACTTGAATTTTGACAAGTTCTCTCGAATGAAAACACATTTGATTAAGTTGCCTCATAATATATATATATATAATTAGTGTGCATGCATGGCCTACAATGCATTCGTGCATATATTTTAATGTATATTTGAACATATATATTCTTGGGGATTTCAATCTCTCTCTCTCTCTCGATCATCTATATATCGTTGGTGGCCCAAAAAACACACATATATACGCATGCACTTTATGCGTAAAGGCGCGGGTGCCTCTAATAATGTGTGTGCGCACTCGATCGATGATCCCTAAACCTTAAACAACCCCTAAAACCTTAAATCCCTAATCCCTAATAATCCCTAATCCCTAAACCCTAAACACCCTAAACACTAAACCCTAAACCCTAAACCCTAAACCCTAACCCTAACCCTAACCCTAACCCTAACCCTAACCCTAACCCTAACCCTAACCCTAAACCCTAGCTAACCCTAAACCCTAAACCCTAGACCCTAAACCCTAGACCCTAAACCCTAACCCTAACCCTAACCCTAACCCTAAACCCTAGCTAACCCTAAAACCCTAATTAAACCCTATGTATAGGCCAACGACACTTAATTGTGCATCGAGCAGGCCAGGGGTGCCTCGCGGTCCTCTAATTAAATTAAATGTGCCATGCATTAACCCTAAACCATATATATGTAACTAACCCTAGCTAGCTAATCAACCCTACTTAATTAAAACACATAACCCTAAACTATACTAGCTAGCTATAACCCGATCTAATAAAAACATGCTCTATATATAGCAGCTAGCTAGCAAACCGTAGATTAACACCAATTAAAATATACATGGCCTATATCGATCATGTTGTATAACATATCCCTGAGATTCATTAATTAATTATATAATTATCGTGATAAATTAATTAACTTGAATTTTGACAAGTTCTCTCGAATGAAAACACATTTGATTAAGTTGCCTCATAATATATATATATAATTAGTGTGCATGCATGGCCTATGATGGCGTGTAACTCACACGTTCGTTGGGAACCCCAAGAGGAAGGTATGATGCGCACAGTAGCAAGTTTTCCCTCAGAAAGAAACCAAGGTTTAATCGAACCAGTAGGAGCCAAGAAGCACGTTGAAGGTTGATGGTCGCGAAATGTGATGCGGCGCAACACCAGGGATTCCGGCGCCAACGTGGAACCTGCACAACACAACCCAAGTACTTTGTCCCAACGAAACAGTGAGGTTGTCAATCTCACCGGCTTGCTGTAACAAAGGATTAAACGTATCGAGTGGAAGATGATTGTTTGCAAGAAAATAGTAAAACACAATTGCAGTAGATTGTATGCTATGTAAAGAATAGGACCGGGGTCCACAGTTCACTAGAGGTGTCTCTCCCATAAGATAAAGCATGTTGGGTGAACAAATTACAGTCGGGCAATTGACAAATAGAGAAAGGCATAACAATGCATATACATGACATGATAAATATAGTGAGATTTAATTGGGCATTACGACAAAGTACATAGACCGCCATCCAACTGCATCTATGCCTAAAAAGTCCACCTTCAGGTTATCATCCGAACCCCCTCCAGTATTAAGTTGCAAAGCAACAGACAATTGCATTAAGTATGGTGCGTAATGTAATCAACAACTACATCCTTAGACATAGCATCAATGTTTTATCCCTAGTGGCAACAACACATCCACAACCTTAGAACTTTCTGTCACTGTCCCAGATTCAATGGAGGCATGAACCCACTATCGAGCATAAATACTCCCTCTTGGAGTTAAGAGTAAAAACTTGGCCAGAGCCTCTACTAATAACGGAGAGCATGCAAGATCATAAACAACACATAAACAATAGATTGATAATCACCATAATCATAGTACTCTCTATCCATCGGATCCCGACAAACACAACATATAGTATTACAGATAGATGATCTTGATCATGTTAGGCAGCTCACAAGATCCAACAATGAAGCACAACGAGGAGAAGACGACCATCTAGCTACTGCTATGGACCCATGGTCCAGGGGTGAACTACTCACTCATCACTCCGGAGGCGACCATGGCGGTGTAGAGTCCTCCGGGAGATGAATCCCCTCTCCGGCAGGGTGCCGGAGGCGATCTCCGAATCCCCCGAGATGGGATTCGCGGCGGCGGCGTCTCTGTAAGGTTTTCCGTATCGTGGCTCTCGGTACTGGGGGTTTCGCGACGGAAGCTTTAAGTAGGCGGAGGGTCAACGCGAGGGGCCACACGAGGGGCCCAGGGGTAGGTCGGCGCGGCCAGGGCTTGGGCCGCGCCGGCCACCCCTCTGGCTGCCTCGTGGCCCCACTTCGTTATCTCTTCGGTCTTCTGGAAGCTTCGTGCAAAAATAGGACCCTGGGCGAAAGTTTCGTCCAATTCCGAGAATATTTCTTTACTAGGATTTCTAAAACCAAAAACAGCAGAAAACAGCAACTGGCTCTTCGGCATCTTGTTAATAGGTTAGTTCCAGAAAATGCATAAATATGACATATAATGTGCATAAAACATGTAGGTATCATCAATAAAGTAGCATGGAACATAAGAAATTATCGATACGTTGGAGACGTATCAGCATCCCCAAGCTTAGTTCTGCTCGTCCCGAGCAGGTAAAACGATAACAAAGATAATTTCTGAAGTGACATGCCATCATAATCTTGATCATACTATTTGTAAACATATGTAATGAATGCAGCGATCAAAGCAAAGGTAATGACATGAGTAAACAAGTGAATCATATGACAAAGACTTTTCATGAATAGTACTTCAAGACAAGCATCAATAAGTCTTGCATAAGAGTTAACTCATAAAGCAATAAATCAAAGTAGAGGTGTTGAAGCAACACAAAGGAAGATGAAGTTTCAGCGGTTGCTTTCAACTTATAACATGTATATCTCATGGATATTGTCAACATAAAGTAATATAACAAGTGCAATATGCAAGTATGTAGGAATCAATGCACAGTTCACACAAGTGTTTGCTTCTTAAGGTGGAAGGAGATAGGTAAACTGACTCAACAATAAAAGTAAAAGAATGGTCCTTCAATGAGGAAAGCATCGATTGCTGTATTTGTGCTAGAGCTTTTATTTTGAAAACATGAAACAATTTTGTCAACGGTAGTAATAAAACATATGAGTTATGTAAATTATATCTTACAAGTTGCAAGCCTCATGCATAGTATACTAATAGTGCCCGCACCTCGTCCTACTTAGCTTGGACTACCGGATCTTTGCATGCCATGTTTCAACCAAGTGTCACAAAGGGGTACCTCCATGCCGCCTGTACAAAGGTCTAAGGAGAAAGCTCGCATTTCGGATTTCTCGCTTTTGATTATTCTCAACTTAGACATCCATACCGGGACAACATGGACAACAGATAATGGACTCCTCTTAAATGCATAAGCATGTAGCAATGATTATTATTCTCATATGAGATTGAGGATATATGTCCAAAACTGAAACTTCCACCATGGTTCATGGCTTTAGTTAGCGGCCCAATGTTCTTCTCTAACAATTTTGCATGCTCCAACCACTAAAATGATAGACCTTCAGACAAGACGGACATGCATAGCAACTCACATGATATTCAACAATAGTTGATGGCGTTCCCCAGAAGCATGGTTATCGCACAACAAGCAACTTAATAAAATATAAAGTGCATAAGTACATATTCAATACTACGATAGTTTTTAAGGCTATTTTGTCCCATGAGCTATATATTGCAAAGGTGAATGATGGAATTTTAAAGGTAGCACTCAAGCAATTTACTTTGGAATGGCGGAGAAATACCATGTAGTAGGTAGGTATGGTGGACACAAATGGCATAGTAGTTGGCTCAAGGATTTTGGATGCATGAGAAGTATTCCCTCTCGATACAAGGTTTAGGCTAGCAAGGTTATTTGAAGCAAACTCAAGGATGAACAAGTGCAGCAAAACTCACATAAAAGACATATTGTAAACATTATAAGACTCTACACCGTCTTCCTTGTTGTTCAAAACTCAATACTAGATATTATCTAGACCTTAGAGAAACCAAATATGCAAATCAAATTTTAGCAAGCTCTATGTATTTCTTCATTAATGGGTGCAAAGTATATGATGCAAGAGCTTAAACATGAGCACAACAATTGCCAAGTATCACATTATCCAAGACATTTTAGAATTACTACATGTAGCATTTTCCAATTCCAACCATATAACAATTTAACGAAGAAGAAACTTCGCCTTGAACATTATGAGTAAAGCCTAAGGACACATGTGTCCATATGCAACAGCGGAGCGTGTCTCTCTCCCACAAAGTGAATGCTAGGATCCATCTTATTCAAACAAAAACAAAAACGAAAACAAACCGACGCTCCAAGTAAAGAACACAAGATGTGACTGAATAAAAATATAGTTTCAGGGGAGGAACCTGATGATGTTGTCGATGAAGAAGGGGATGCCTTGGGCATCCCCAAGCTTAGACGCTTGAGTCTTCTTAAAATATGCAGGGGTGAACCACGGGGGCATCCCCAAGCTTAGAGCTTTCACTCCTCTTGATCATAGTATATCATTCTCCTCTCTTGACCCTTGAAAACTTCCTTCACACCAAACTTCAAGCAAACTCATTAGAGGGTTAGTGCACAATTAATAATTCACTCATTCAGAGGTGACACAATCATTATTTTCACTTCTGGACATTGCATAATGCTACTGGACATTAATGGATCAAAGAAATAAATCCAACATAGCAAAAGAGGCAATGCGAAATAAAAGGCAGAATCTGTCAAAAACAGAACAGTCCGTAAAGACGAATTTAGAAATGGCACCAGACTTGCTCAAATGGAAAAACTCAAAACTAATGAAAGTTGCGTACATATCTGAGGATCACGCTCGTAAATTGGCAGATTTTTTAGAATTTTCTACAGAGAATTGTGCCCAGATTCGTGACAGACAGCAATGCTGTTTCTGCGCAGCAATCCCAAATATAACATCAACTTTGACATAGAAACTTTACTTGGCACAAAAACATGATAAGGAGAGGTTGCTACAGTAGTAAACAACTTCCAAGACTCAACAAAACAAAAAATTGCTGTAGGTAAAAACATGGGTTGTCTCCCATAAGCGCTTTTCTTTAACGCCTTTCAGCTAGGCGCAGAAAGTGCAAATCAAGTAACATCGAGAGTAGAAGCATCAACATCATAGCTTGTTCTAATAATAGAATCAAAAGGCAACTTCATTCTCTTTCTAGGGAAGTGTTCCATACCTTTCTTGAGAGGAAATTGATATTTAATATTACCTTCCCTCATATCAATAACAGCACCAACAGTTCGAAGAAAAGGTCTTCCCAACACAATTGGACAAGATGCATTGCATTCGATATCCAAGACAACAAAATCAACGGGGACAAGGTTATTGTTAACCATAATATGCACATTATCAATCCTCCCCAAAGGTTTCTTTTTAACATTATCGGCAAGATTAACATCCAAATAACAATTCTTCAATGGTGGCAAGTCAAGCATATCATAAATCTTTTTAGGCATAACAGAAATACTTGCACCAAGATCACATAAAGCATTACATTCAAAGTCATTGAATTTCATTTTAATGATGGGCTCCCAACCATCTTCTAACTTTCTAGGAATAGAAGTTTCAAGTTTTAGTTTCTCTTCTCTAGCTTTTATGAGAGCATTTGTAATATGTTTTGTAAAGGCTAAATTTATAGCACTAGCATTAGGACTTTTAGCAAGTTTTTGTAAGAACTTTATAACTTCAGAGATGTGGCAATCATCAAAATCTAAATCATTATGAGCTACAGCAATGGGATCATTGTTCCCAAGGTTGGAAAAAATTTCAGCAGTTTTATCACAAGCAGTTTCAGCAGTTTTAGCAATTTCAGGCAGTTTTGTACGCTTTGCACTAGGAGTAGAAACATTGCCAACACCAATTATTTTACCATTGATAGTAGGAGGTGCAGCAACATGTGGAGAATTAGCATTACTAGTGGTGGTAATAGTCCAAACTTTAGCTACATTATTCTCTTTAGCTAGTTTTTCATTTTCTTCTCTATCCCACCTAGCACGCAGTTCAGCCATTAATCTTATATTCTCATTAATTCTAACTTGGATGGCATTTGCTGTAGTAGTAATCTTATTATCAATATCATTATTAGGCATAACTTTCAATTTTAAAAGATTTACATCAGAGGCAAGTCTATCAACTCTAGAAGCAATAGTATCAATTTTATCAAGCTTTTCCTCAACAGATTTGTTAAAAGCAGTTTGTGTACTAATAAATTCTTTAAGCATAGCTTCAAGACCAGAGGGTACACTCCTATTATTGTTGTAAGAATTCCCATAAGAATTACCATAACCATTACCATTAGCAGAAGGATATGGCCTATAGTTATTACCAGAGTTGTTCCTATAAGCATTGTTGTTGAAATTATTATTTTTAATGAAATTCACATCAACATTTTCTTCTTGAGCAACCAATGAAGCTAAAGGAACATTATTTGGATCAACATTAGATCTACCATTCACAAGCATAGACATAATCACATCAATCTTATCACTCAAGGAAGAGGTTTCTTCAACAGAATTTACCTTCTTACCTTGTGGAGCTCTTTCCGTGTGCCATTCAGAGTAATTTATCATCATATCATCAAGAAGTTTTGTAGCCGCCCCCAATGTGATGGACATAAAGGTACCTCCAGCAGCTGAATCCAATAAATTCCGCGAAGAAAAATTTAGTCCTGCATAGAAGGTTTGGATGATCATCCAAGTAGTCAGTCCATGGGTTGGGCAATTCTTTACCAAAGTTTTCATTCTCTCCCATGCTTGAGCAACATGTTCAGTATCTAATTGCTTAAAATTCATTATGCTACTTCTCAAAGATATAATTTTAGCGGGAGGATAATATCTACCAATAAAAGCATCCTTGCATTTAGTCCATGAATCAATACTATTCTTAGGCAAAGATAGCAACCAATCTTTAGCTCTTCCTCTTAATGAGAAAGGAAACACTTTCAATTTAATAATATCACCATCTACATCTTTATACTTTTGCATTTCACAAAGTTCAACAAAATTATTGAGATGGGCAGCAGCATCATCAGAACTAACACCAGAAAATTGATCTCTCATGACAAGATTTAGTAAAGCAGGTTTAATTTCAAAGAATTCTGCTGTAGTAGCAGGTGGAGCAATAGGTGTGCATAGGAAATCATTATTATTTGCATTTGTGAAGTCACACAACTTAGTATTTTCAGGGGTATTCATTTTAGCAACGGTAAATAAAACAAACTAGATAAAGTAAATGCAAGTAACTAATTTTTTTGTGTTTTCGATATAGAGAGCAAGACAGTAAATAAAGTAAAACTAGCAACTAATTTTTTGTATTTTGATTTAGTGCAGCAAACAAAGTAGTAAATAAAATAAAGCAAGACAAAAACAAAGTAAAGAGATTGAGAAGTGGAGACTCCCCTTGCAGCGTGTCTTGATCTCCCCGGCAACGGCGCCAGAAAAAGAGCTTGATGGCGTGTAACTCACACGTTCGTTGGGAACCCCAAGAGGAAGGTATGATGCGCACAGTAGCAAGTTTTCCCTCAGAAAGAAACCAAGGTTTAATCGAACCAGTAGGAGCCAAGAAGCACGTTGAAGGTTGATGGTCGCGAAATGTGATGCGGCGCAACACCAGGGATTCCGGCGCCAACGCGGAACCTGCACAACACAACCCAAGTACTTTGTCCCAACGAAACAGTGAGGTTGTCAATCTCACCGGCTTGCTGTAACAAAGGATTAAACGTATCGAGTGGAAGATGATTGTTTGCAAGAAAATAGTAAAACACAATTGCAGTAGATTGTATGCTATGTAAAGAATAGGACCGGGGTCCACAGTTCACTAGAGGTGTCTCTCCCATAAGATAAAGCATGTTGGGTGAACAAATTACAGTCGGGCAATTGACAAATAGAGAAAGGCATAACAATGCATATACATGACATGATAAATATAGTGAGATTTAATTGGGCATTACGACAAAGTACATAGACCGCCATCCAACTGCATCTATGCCTAAAAAGTCCACCTTCAGGTTATCATCCGAACCCCCTCCAGTATTAAGTTGCAAAGCAACAGACAATTGCATTAAGTATGGTGCGTAATGTAATCAACAACTACATCCTTAGACATAGCATCAATGTTTTATCCCTAGTGGCAACAACATCCACAACCTTAGAACTTTCTGTCACTGTCCCAGATTCAATGGAGGCATGAACCCACTATCGAGCATAAATACTCCCTCTTGGAGTTAAGAGTAAAAACTTGGCCAGAGCCTCTACTAATAACGGAGAGCATGCAAGATCATAAACAACACATAAACAATAGATTGATAATCACCATAATCATAGTACTCTCTATCCATCGGATCCCGACAAACACAACATATAGTATTACAGATAGATGATCTTGATCATGTTAGGCAGCTCACAAGATCCAACAATGAAGCACAACGAGGAGAAGACGACCATCTAGCTACTGCTATGGACCCATGGTCCAGGGGTGAACTACTCACTCATCACTCCGGAGGCGACCATGGCGGTGTAGAGTCCTCCGGGAGATGAATCCCCTCTCCGGCAGGGTGCCGGAGGCGATCTCCAGAATCCCCCGAGATGGGATTCACGGCGGCGGCGTCTCTGTAAGGTTTTCCGTATCGTGGCTCTCGGTACTGGGGGTTTCGCGACGGAAGCTTTAAGTAGGCGGAGGGTCAACGCGAGGGGCCACACGAGGGGCCCAGGGGGTAGGTCGGCGCGGCCGGGCTTGGGCCGCGCCGGCTACCCTCTGGCCGCCTCGTGGCCCCACTTCGTTATCTCTTCGGTCTTCTGGAAGCTTCGTGCAAAAATAGGACCCTGGGCGAAAGTTTCGTCCAATTCCGAGAATATTTCTTTACTAGGATTTCTGAAACCAAAAGCAGCAGAAACTGGCTCTTCGGCATCTTGTTAATAGGTTAGTTCCAGAAAATGCATAAATATGACATATAATGTGCATAAAACATGTAGGTATCATCAATAAAGTAGCATGGAACATAAGAAATTATCGATACGTTGGAGACGTATCAGCCTACAATGCATTCGTGCATATATTTTAATGTATATTTGAACATATATATTCTTGGGGATTTCAATCTCGATCTCTCTCTCTCGATCATCTATATATCGTTGGTGGCCCAAAAAACACACATATATACGCATGCACTTTATGCGTAAAGGCGCGGGTGCCTCTAATAATGTGTGTGCGCACTCGATCGATGATCCCTAAACCTTAAACAACCCCTAAAACCTTAAATCCCTAATCCCTAATAATCCCTAATCCCTAAACCCTAAACACCTAAACACTAAACCCTAAACCCTAGACCCTAAACCCTAACCCTAACCCTAACCCTAGCTAACCCTAAACCCTAAACCCTAGACCCTAAACCCTAGACCCTAAACCCTAACCCTAACCCTAACCCTAAACCCTAGCTAACCCTAAAACCCTAATTAAACCCTATGTATAGGCCAACGACACTTAATTGTGCATCGAGCAGGCCAGGGGTGCCTCGCGGTCCTCTAATTAAATTAAATGTGCCATGCATTAACCCTAAACCATATATATGTAACTAACCCTAGCTAGCTAATCAACCCTACTTAATTAAAACACATAACCCTAAACTATACTAGCTAGCTATAACCCGATCTAATAAAAACATGCTCTATATGTAGCAGCTAGCTAGCAAACCGTAGATTAACACCAATTAAAATATACATGGCCTATATCGATCATGTTGTATAACATATCCCTGAGATTCATTAATTAATTATATAATTATCGTGATAAATTAATTAACTTGAATTTTGACAAGTTCTCTCGAATGAAAACACATTTGATTAAGTTGCCTCATAATATATATATAATTAGTGTGCATGCATGGCCTACAATGCATTCGTGCATATATTTTAATGTATATTTGAACATATATATTCTTGGGGATTTCAGTCTCGATCTCTCTCTCTCGATCATCTATATATCGTTGGTGGCCCAAAAAACACACATATATACGCATGCACTTTATGCGTAAAGGCGCGGGTGCCTCTAATAATGTGTGTGCGCACTCGATCGATGATCCCTAAACCTTAAACAACCCCTAAAACCTTAAATCCCTAATCCCTAATAATCCCTAAACCCTAAACCCTAAACAAACCCTAAACCCTAACCCTAAACCCTAACCCTAACCCTAAACCCTAGCTAACCCTAAACCCTAAACCCTAGACCCTAAACCCTAACCCTAACCCTAACCCTAACCCTAAACCCTAGCTAACCCTAAACCCTAATTAAACCCTATGTATAGGCCAACGACACTTAATTGTGCATCGAGCAGGCCAGGGGTGCCTCGCGGTCCTCTAATTAAATTAAATGTGCCATGCATTAACCCTAAACCATATATATGTAACTAACCCTAGCTAATCAACCCTACTTAATTAAAACACATAACCCTAAACTGTACTAGCTAGCTATAACCCGATCTAATAAAAACATGCTCTATATATAGCAGCTAGCTAGCAAACCGTAGATTAACACCAATTAAAATATACATGGCCTATATCAATTTTAATATATATTTGAACATATTCTAGGGGATTTCAATCTCTCTCTCTCGATCATCTATATATCGTTGTTGGTGGCAAAAAACACACACGTACATATATACGCATGCACTTTATGCGCAAAGGCGCGGGTGCCTCTAATAATGTGTGTGCGCACTCGATCGATGATCCCTAAACCTTAAACAACCCTAAAACTCCCCTAAACCCTAAACACCCTAAACCCTAAACCCTAAACACTAAACCCTAAACCCTAGACCCTAAACACCGTAAACACTAAACCCTAAACCCTAAACCCTAAACACCCTAAACACTAATTAAACCCTAAACCCTAGACCCTAAACACCCTAAACTAAACCCTAGACCCTAGCTAAACACCCTAAACACTAAACCCTAAACCCTAAACCCTAGCTAACCCTAAACCCTAATTAAACCCTATATATAGGCCAACGACACTTAATTGTGCATCAAGCAGGCCAGGGGTGCCTAGCTCGCGGTCCTCTAGTTAAATTAAATGTGCCATGCATTAACCCTAAACCATATATATAACTAACCCCTAGCTAATCAAACCCTAGTTCATTAAAACACATAACCCTAAACTATACTAGCTAGCTATAACCCGATCTAATAAAAACATGCTCGATCTATATATAGCAGCTAGCTAGCAAATTAAACGGTAGATTAACACCAATTAATATATACGACATGGCCTATATCGATCATATGTTGTATAACATCTCCCTGAGATTCATTAATTAATTATATAATTATCGATGATAAATTAATTAACTTGAATTTTGACAGGTCACTAATTTAACTTATATAATTTAAATTATATAATATAAAAATTATATCATTAGAAAATAGAACATCTAAACTTTCTAATGATATAATTTTTATAACATATAACTAATGCTAACTTGATCAAATTTGCGACCTAGGGCGCTGCCTTATATTCTTAAGAATTATATAATTATCGATGATCAATTAATTAACTTGAATTTTGACAAGTTCTCTCGAATAAAAACACATTTGATTAAGTTTCCTCATAATCTTTACTATTAACTGGCTATACGACCGTGGTACGTCGTCCTTGAAGAAAAAACCCCGCACGCGGCAAAAGAGAACCAGCGACGCACGAAGAAAAAAAATGTTGAGGTGGTGCCGTGCTGGAGTTTGTCTTGGTGCCGGTACCATCGTCTTTCTGTACATGCACGCGAACTAGGGGCCTGACCTCTAATCTACACCCTATGAATAACGCTGCCGCCAACTGCCAATCTGTCCTCTCCGCGCCGCGTCTTTGTGCTGGTTTCCCGCATCGAGCAGCTCACCGAGCTTGACGATGCCATGAAGGACCTCGGCGACGGCGAGCACATGAATGGAACAGCTAGCGGCATGAACCCCACAGAGAGATCGATCGATAAAAAAAAACCGCTCCTCGTGGTGGAACTGAAAATGGTCCCGCGGCGCAGGAATACATAGGGAGCGGCAGCAGACATAGGTTTGGGGCGTTGGAGTCTTTGCAGCGACGAGGGAGCTCGGAGGATGAGCAGAGAAGTACTTGCACGCAGACCTTTCCTGGAGGCTGCACCTCGATGCCATGCAAAAAGCAGGGGAGCCTGCTAAAGCTAGGACAAGTTTCAGCTTTTATGATCTTCATGAACTAAATATAATTAACGAGACCTCTAATATGAATATGCTTTGGGATTTCTTTCATTTTTTCAACATAAAGTCAAGATACATTAATACATATGCTGCCCCTCAACATGCCAATACCTTGAGATTTAGGGCATCTCCAACGGGGCGATGCATTTCAGACACCTAAAAGTGGCCGCGAGCGTATGTCACCCCGCGAACATATTTTGTCCGCGCGTCCGTTTGCATCTGGGTGTGCTCCCAGCCGGGCGACCCATTTTTTGATTTACAACATATTTATTTAAAAAGCATAGAAACTACTACATAGAAACTACACAAAGTAGTTGTAGAAACCTAGACTACTTGCTGTCCGACGGCCCGGCACCGTCGTTGCGGCCCTCCCTCGTCTGCTTCTCCGCCGCCTGACGTGCGTCCGCTAGGGCTCGGTGCGCCGACGCGTCCTCTAGCAGGCACAGCCGCAGCCTCGCGTTCACGGCGTCGTCCTTGAGCGTCTCGAAGGAGTCAACTAACACCCTCCGCTCCGCCGCCTTCTCCTCCGGTGTAGGCGCATCAGGGTCATCGGAAGACCATGAGATGTCGGAGTCATCGTCTTCTACGGCTGCGGCGGTCGCCACCCTGCGGCGTTCCATCTCGGCGTCGAACGCCGCATGGGCCGCCCGCTCCTCCTCTGCTTCCTTCTCCGCGTCAGCCAAGGCCTTGGCGTCCCTGACCGGGTCGAGGAGGTCGTCGGTGCTGTCGTCATCGTCGAACTCCTCGTCGGAGCTCGAGGCCGAGGGAGGTGGAGTGGGAGGTGGAGGTGCGGCAGCCTGGCCGCGGCCGGCGCGCTCTGGTGGCAAAGGTGGAAAGGTGGAGGTTGTGCGGTGGCTAGGGTTTAGTGTGGGAGAATATGAGATGCGCGCGCTCCTGTTTATATAGGTCGGAGGCAGGCGACGGCCGCGGCACGCTGGCATAGCCATTACTTCGTGCGCAGAGGTAGGCGACGGCCACGCGCCACGCGAGGCACCGCCATTTCGCGCCGAGCTGACGGCGCCGCGCCGGCGCCCGAGAAGCATCAAGGCTGGTCACTGCCAAGCGGGCCTGATGAAACATACGCCTGACGCGAGCAGACACTTTGCGCGTCCATGCAGCGTCCGCCGCGACGCATCCGAGGCGCATATTTGGGGCAGGTTTGCGTCGCCGCGGACGGTCCGTCACTATGCGTCGCCCCGCTGAAGCGTGTACCAGACACATTTTCGGTCCGGCCGAACACAAACGGTCGCTTAGCGTCTGTTTGCTTTGCTCCGTTGGAGATGCCCTTAGAATCAGGATCTACATAAGCGTCACCTCTATATTATCAAGATTACCTTTCAATGGAGAATTATACAATCTATAATGAAAAGTAGTTGTCCGGCCTTGTAATACTACAAAATTAGAATCTTCAATAGGAGGTACATAGTTAATCGTTCCATATCCATTTGTTGAGTTGAACAAGCTTTTTTATAATTGCATATTGTATTTAGATTATGACTTGGATGTCATTGAGCTCGATGAAACAGTTTGACGTGAAAAGGATTTAATTTATGGATTAGCGGTTCCACATGAACATGCTTCAATCAAGTACATGAGCAATGTCTTTGGCATTTTGTTGGTTAACCCGTAGCAACGCACGGGTATTGTGCTAGTATATATATAATTAGTGTGCATGCATGGCCTACCATGCATGCATTCGTGCATATATTTTAATATATATTTGAACATATTCTTGGGAATTTCAATCTCTCTCTCTCGATCATCTATATATCGTTGTTGGCCAAAAAAACACACACATATACACATGCACTTTATGCGCAAAGGCGCGTGTGCCTCTAATAATGTGTGTGTGCGCACTCGATCGATGATCCATAAACCTTAAACCCTAAATAAACCCTAATCCCTAATCCCTAAACCCCTAAACACCATAAACATTAAACCCTAGACCCTAGACCCTAAACCCTAACCTCCGGCCAGGGGTGCCTTAGCTCGCGGTCCTCTAATTAAATTAAATGTGCCATGCATATATATATGTGTTTAATTTGGGGATTTCAATCGCTCTCTCGTATGTAGATCTCTCTCTACCTCTCTCTCTCTCTGTCTCTCTCTCTCTCTCGTTAATTGGTGGCCAACAACACACACATGCACTTTGTGCGCAAAGGCATGCGCCTCTAATAATGTGTGCGCAGTCGATCAATCTAGTTTTGATTAATCATAGCACACAAATAAAGAAGTTGTATTTGAATCCACACAACCTAATCTAAAACACATAACCCCTAACATGGCCTAATTAATTAACCCCTTCTCTCTACCTAATTAGTGGAAATTGCACAAAATCAAAAGGGGTCCCTCACTAATTGTGCATATCTGCTAGATTGTGATAAACTTTTGCCCCATATATATTTGGTGGATGGGTGCATCTTGGCATGTAAAACAATTAGTGTTTGCAAATGGCGTTGTCAAAATTTATGTACAAATGATTTCTTTCCATCCAAAGTGCATAAAATGGGAGTTTTAATGAAGAAAGTACAAATAAAACAGCTCAACATGCTTCCACACCCCGATTTCCACACGAAGTAGAGCATATTTAAAGGATAATTCCAGAGTTTTACTATTTTTCAAGCAACTTTGCTAATTTTCCCCCACTCACATGACTTTATGTCGATTTAACGAAAATATGGCGAATTTAAACTACATGGGCGGGATAGTTTGAATTGTGCGCGCGGCAAAGGGAACCGCCTAATCCTCAACCTTGTGCACGGCAAATTACACACGCAACTCCATTAAACGCCACCTACCGACCTTAATTATCACCCCGGCGGCCCGGCCGCATGACCCCCCACCCACCCCTACACAACTTATCCCCGTCCGTGCGAAGAGCTTCCCCTCCCCGTCCCGTCCGTGCGAAGAAGAAGCTTCCCCTCCCCGTCGTTCTTCTCGAGACGCACCGGCGGTCAAGTTGATCCACGGTAGGGCTGCTATCTCTAGCTCAATCATGTATCGGGCAAGACGGCCTAACGATTTATATTTTCTTGATGCTGCTAAAAAAATTCGTCAGTATGCTCGAACTAATTGGCACTTTATAGTTTTCCGCTCGATTTGTCATCGATCAATTTGTTCATTTGCGTGGGCATATAGAGTCAGTTCTGCACTCGATCCGTTAATTTGCTGAAATGCCATGGCAGAGTTTTGTACACGATCTGTTTGCTAAAATGTCGATGGGCATTTTTTGTTTTGTACTCGACATGATTGCTGAAATGCATAATCATGTAGTATAGTTTTGTACTCGATGGATATACATTTCCTACTTCGCCTTAAATTAATCACCAACCACTGTATCTCATAATTAAACAGATGGACAGAACTTGGATACTGCATGGACACTTATGTTCCCCTTCATATATAAATGGTGTTCAACCCTTTATGGGGTTTATTAGAGCTCATGAAGGTCACAACCTGGACGTGTATTGCCCGCGCTGCACATGTATGAATGGTGAGAAGAGGCCTCACCCTGTAGTGGCAGATCATTTACACATTTTTGGGATGGACCGCACATATGTTAGGCGGGTTTAGCATGGTGAACCATATAATGATCCTTTAGCAGGAGAAGCAGATCTTGCTCACACTGTATGTGTGCTGGCATATGTAGTTAATTATTTATATTGATGCTGCCGCTGTTTCAATCAATAGTTTGCATTGCTGTGCAAGGTTCTGTACTCAAATTTAACTTGTTGCAGATGGATGGACGGGAAGGAGAGAAAAAGCGCTTGCTTCAGGAAACGGGTTTCAGCTCTGGGACATGTGTTGTGCCAGATGAGAAGGTAAATATGTAAAACGGCATTTGTTCAGGTTGCATCCCTTAGATGTTTGTCTAATCGGTTGATGTACTAATTGCAGAAGCATAGAGTTGAAGAGGTCTCTCAGTTTGATGGGAGATTTGAAGATGAATCTCAGTTTGATGCACCTGTGGATGGTACTGATGACGAGCCTTTCATAGACGAAGGTCCTGCACCTGAGATTATCCAGCCTACAGAAGGAGGCCGTGGACCGAGTACACAGCTTTGCGTTGAAGTGGATGCACGCCCGGAGATCATCAGGGGCGTCCGGGTAGTCTCAAGACCACCCAGCCCTGATGCACCTGTGGATGGTACTGATGACGAGCCTCTCATAGACGAAGGTCCTGCACCTGAGATTATCCAGCCTACAGAAGGAGGCCGTGGACCGAGTACACAGCTTTGCGTTGAAGAGGATGCACACCCGGAGATCATCAGGGGCGTCCCGGTAGTCTCAGGACCACCCAGCCCTGATGCAAAATGTTGAGCTACTTTATGATTCGTACTCTTATGTTCTGGTGCTGTAGTATGTTATGATTTGTACGCCTTTGGCGCTAGATTAAGCATTCAGTGGATGATCGCGTTGCAAAATTCGACACCCACACAATCAGTTCATCGTATGAGTAGTAGCACAATTACTTCTACAGCGATTCCTGCCAGCGCATTAGTTGGTAGCATGAAACACTTTCAGGTACTCCCCTCTGATTCATATTAATTGACTCAATTCTGTCTAGATATGGATGTATCTAGATGCATTTGTTAACTAGACTAACAAACTTGAGTCAGTTAATATGAATCCGTGTAAACCGCCCAGTCCTCGAGCAGCTAGTTTATTGACTCTGGACTCCAAGCCTCTCGCGGCAAGCCATCGACGAAGCTTTGACCAGATCTTGGCCCGCAATTTTTTGTGTGTGGCGAATAGCAAAGCTTTGACCAGTTCCTCTCGGGATGCAGCACGCCGGTGAGCTTGCACGGTTGCCATGAGCACTTTCCGGCGGAACTTCCTCTTCAGCGCCCTCAAGCCGCTGCTGCGAGACAGCACGCAGTGCCTCGAGGTGGACGGAATTCTGGATCTCAGGGCGGGGGGTCCGCATCGTCCGGGAACGATCTCCAGCGGGTTAACGAGGACATGCATGGCGGCCAGGGGATTTGTTTTTTGGTTTGAGCTTGGGATTTGGGGTTTTTTCGGATAGGGGAGGAGGAACCGAGGAAGAGGAAGGAACAGCCGCGTGCTTGGCGCGTGGCGGTGTGCTTGAATTTCGAATTTTTGTGAAATGTTTCATTTCCCCGCTACAATTCGGGGGTTTCTTGACGCGCCAATGCGTCCCGCCGGGCAGCTTCAAGTGAATTTGGGGTGCCACGCTATGGGCCCTAGTTTCAGTGAGACATGTAATGACTAGTCACATCAGTAAGTTCACTGTGTAATAAAATATGTTACCCCTCCCCTTTATGTAGCACCCCTTCTCTCCCGATCGAGTGCCGATTGCCGACGGATGCAAGCCGCTAGCTCGATCCCCTCCTTTCGCCTCCACCGTCCAGGCATCCAGCTTGGAGGGGCAAGCTGCATCTAGACCAAGCGGATTAGGTAGGACTAGTAATGTTCTTTCCTTTCTCGAGATCGGTTCTTTTTTCCTCTCCTCGATATCTTGCGCATCTCTTTCCTATTCTGGGCGAAGGGGTGTCTTTCTGGTCACCCTCGAGCTGGGAGTGATTGATGGGGGTGGGGGCGGGGGCTACCTTTGCTTGGATTGGGGTGTTCTTCCTTTATTTGTCGACATTTGCAACCTTTGTAGTTTCTGCTGATCCTCACTGTATCTTTTGTCAGCTTGTACAGGAAAGGTAAGACCTCGGCGGTGGGGGCAATGGAGCGTAAGGCCACCACGCATGTGGGCAGTTGGCTGAGCCTGAGCTGCGTCCCCAGCCCCGCGAAGCAGGTACTCCGTTTGCTTATCCACTCTTTACCTTTTAAGTGTCTCTCTGCATCCTCAATCTGTTCCTGTTCTGGAATATGCTTAAAGTAGCACATGTCTTCAGCTGTTTGTGCGTAAAGCCTCTGTGACACCATGCTCTATATTCTCTGTATCAGGTTGGTACCTCCAGGTTCCGTGCTGAGGCTATGGGGAACGAGAATAGCGCCCCACCTGCTGCAGGAGCATGGCCCGATCTGCAGCACAAGAAGCGAAATGCCACTGCCGAGCTGGGCAGGGACCGCCCAGGGGTAATTTTTTTAACCAACTTACCATGATGTAGTCTGAATCTGATACTCCCTCAGATCCAAATTAATTGACTCAACTATCTGTAGATACGGATGTATCTAGATGTGTTTTAGCTCTAGATACTACTGCCTCCATCCCAAAGCTTTGGGCTTATATTATTTTTAGAAAGTCAAACTATACCATGTTTGACTAAGCTTTTACCAAAAATCAGTAACATGCAAAATACAAAATTAATATCATTAAATAGATAATAAAATATATTTTCCTACGGTATCTACACAGTATTATATTTGTTGATAGAATGTTCTAAAATTTTGGTCAAACTTTGCTTGTTTTGATTTCTCAAAAATAAATAAGGCTTAAGCTTTTGGATGGTGGTAGTACATTCATATCTAGACAAAGCTGAGTTAACTAGTTTTTTGTCTGTCCATAGCTAGTGTTCACGCTGCAAAAGGCTAAGAGCATCCACTATATGCATCAGTCTATCTCATACAGTAATTCAATATCACTGCTGAGGTCTGCCTTTTGTTTTGCTATTCATATGCAGACTGAAACTTTAGGGCCTTTACTCAAAAGGAAGATCAAAACTGCGGCTGATCAGGCTGCCAGTATGTTGATGCCGCCCCCATCTTCTAAATGCCTCTACAAGCACAAGGCCACGCGCCAGCTGGGTGGTGATCTTTTAATGAATATGGTATATTTTCTTAATCCACAAAACATGCCTTGATTTTTCTCTGTTTATTGTCGGTTTTTTCTATGCTTGCCAAAAGTTTACAACAACAACAACAACAACCAAGCCTTTCAGTCCCAAACAAGTTGGGGTAGGCTAGAGTTGAAACCCATAAGATCTCGAAGCCAAAAGTTTAGAAACACCAAATTCGTTTGCTTACAATCATCATACAGTAATGTTCATCTACTCCAGTTCCCCTAACCCAACAAAAAATGATGTTAATTACGATTTTTAGATTAAAAGAGCACCATTAGGCGCTGTTAATTACGACTTTGAGATTAAAATGTCATTTGCAATTGTTAATTACAATTTTGAGACAAATGGTTAGTTTAACCTCGATCTCTTCTGCTCTCCATTTATCCCAACCGAACAAAAATTTAACCATTCCATTCCTCTGAAATGGAACCATTCCATTCCATTCCACGCTGTTTCAGAACCGAACACACCCTTGCATTGTTGTGAACTGTTGTCCATACACGGCCATACCCTTCCACTTACATCCAGCACTATATGCATCAGTCTGTCTCAGAGTCATTCAATATCACTGCTGAGATCTGTTCCCATTCTTATGCAGGCTGAAACTGCTGCGCCTTTACTCAAGTGGATGCAAAATGAGGCTAATGAGGCTGCTGTGAGGACGATGGTGCCGGCACCATCTTCCGAAAACCTCTACAAGCACGAGGCCATGGGCCAGCTGGGTGGTGACCTTTTAATGAATCTGGTATATTTTCTTAATCCACATACATGATTTCATTATTATCTGTTTAATTACTGTTGGCTTTGTCTAATGCTTACCAAAAGTTCAGAAACACTGCGTTTGCTTACAATCATCATACACTAATTTTTCACTTTTCAGTCTGTCTCATCCAGTATATAAACTGTTGATTTCCATTGGCTTCTTTTGTAATCATTTGCATTGTTGTCAACTGTTCTCTATGCACAACCCTATTCTTCCACTTACACCCGCACTATTTGCATCAGTCTATCTCATAGATTTATTAAATATCAATGATGAGTTCTGTTGCTATTCATATGCAGGATGAAACTTCTGTGCCTCTACTCAAATGGATAAAAAATGATCCTGATGAGGCTGCTGTGAAGACGATGGTGCCGCCACCATCTTCTGAAAACCTCCTCAAGCACAAGGCCACGGGCCAGCTGGGTGGTACCCTTTTCAGTAAGCAGGTATATTTTCTTAATCCTCATACATGATTTGATTTTTGTCTGTTTATTGCCGGCTTTGTCTAATGCTTACCAATAGTTCAGAAACACACACACCTATTCTTACACTTACATCCAGCACTATATGCATCAGTGTCTCATAGATTCATTTTATATATCACTGCTGATGTCTGTTGCTCTTCAATTTTCATATGCAGACTGAAACTGCTAACCCTTCATTGGTCAAAAGGATTGCAACTGCTGCTGATGAGGCATCTGCAGAGGCTGCCACCAAGTTACTGTCAGCCCCACCTTCTGGATGCTTATATAAGCTCAAGTCCAAGGACCAGCCGGGCCGTAACCATCCAAGGGTTCGGGTATATTTTCTTAAGCCACATATACATGCCATGATTTATGTCTGATATTATCACCGGCTCTGTCTAATGCTTTTTGGAATTCGGAAACACCAAATTAGCATGCTTATATTCATCATACACTAATTTTTCACTGTTCAGTTTGTAACATAGTGTTATGCACTCGCTTGTCAACATTTGCATTGCTCTGAACTATGCACTTTACACAACCTAATTCTTCCACTTACATTCAGCGCTACGCACCAGTAGTACCTCCCATGTTTCCTTCACCATCCCGATGCCGAGCTTGCGGGAATATGGCGGGCCCATGTACATACCCCGCATATAACACCTCCTATGGCTCTATCTACCTTTCTAGTAGCTCCTTCACAGAGTTACAGGTATGTATTCTCAGTGGTTTAGCATGAATTGGCATATAGTAAAGTCTTGTTTTTAGTCTTCCTGCTTCTTACATTTGTATCAATTTTCACATGCAGACTGTACCTTGTGAACTTCGTCCAATGATTAACCAGATGTGTCCGCATGAAGGGTCTTTCACTATGCATGGCAATGGAAAATTGATGAACACCTACACGGTCTATGAGGTGTATGTCTACAAGACGCAGGCCATCACATATTTGTATGGACATGATTGGAGAAAGTTTGCTTTTGACTACGGTCTGAAGAAGGGCGACGAGCTGAGGATCAGAAACTCAAACGGGCAGATATACGTAACTGCTTACAGAGTTGGAGACACTTCCAAATATATAATATGTAACTTTTTTCTACTCATATCTTTTGATAACTGTTCTGAGCAGTTGTTCTAAACCATTCCCTCTGTTCTAGCTTGCTGGGTTTAACATGATCAAAGCTGCAGATCCCCTGATGGAACATGAGCGGATGTCACAAAGGGCAACCACACCAGCACCGGCACCGGCTTCCCACTCTCCTGCATCAGCACCGGTTCCTGTACCAGCTCCGTTTACTGCATCTACCCAGCAGTCCCCTACATCAGCATTGGTTCCTGTAGAGGCCCCATATACTACACATGCCCAGCAGGCTCCTGCATCAGCACTGGTTCCTCTAGCTGCACCGTTTACTGCACCTGCCCAACAGTCTCCTGCATCAGCACCGGTTCCTCTAGAGGCACCGTTTACTGCACCTGCCCAGCAGTCTCCTGCATCAGCACCAGCTCGTGTACCAGCCCAGGCTCCTGCACCTGCCCCAGCCAGATCACCGAGGTCTCAGCTCATTGCTGTGGCCACCCGTGTGGTGACCAGGACGCATCTGAAGGCTATGTTCGTGAGTATATGACAGCATAACTGCTCTTATCTTGATGTCTTCTCTGCTCAAAGTCTCACATGGTTCAGTGCATTGGTGCCATTGACTAATTTTTGGTGGTATCTCTTGCTTTGAATCAGAAATTGCCTAAAAGTATCTCCAAGGATCTCAATGCTGGCCGAAGGGGCAAGATATCCCTCGTCATGGAGAGTGAAGGTCTCACCGTGGAGGGACGGTACTCCGTCAGTCCCACAGATGGCCGCTTGGCTGTTACTTCCAGGTGGAAAAAGTTCATTGACGGTGCCAAACTTCGCATTGGATCAAAGTTGAAGGTCAAGATCTTTCGATGCCGCTGTGACATGCTGGTCATAAAGTTCGCGGTTGTCTAGTTCTGTTGCCCCATGAGCCCTTAGCAAATGCATTTGTAGTTATACTTATATAAGGTTATCTTATCTGAACTGCTAATTAATTGTATGGGTGGTAAAACTCTGGCAAGCTTTTGCTCTTAGCAAGTATGTATGTATGATCAGCTATTATGATAACTAATGTTTGTGTTCATCTTAATTTGCATTTCCGTTTTAGAAAAAAACTTAATTTCTATTTTGGCTGACCTGTTAGAGAACTATCAGATTGAACCCACAACATGATTCAAATAGATTCATTACACCGAGCCACATGTCTTGACCTTGCTATACACTACTTCCATTAATCAGTGCAAGAAGGCTTACCTGAGCTGCCTGAACCATGGCAGATTCGAATCCACCTTATCTATCTAGAAATACAACCTTTGCAGAAAGAGGATTTGCAGTATGGGGAGGCTGACATTGGGGACCCATGAGCCAGCAGCGTCGTCAACGTTTTAAAGGTGGCAGGAGATCGAAAGAAAAAATAAGCCAAAAATCAGTTGGTAAACAAATTCAAGAAAAGAAACATTTACCTTTCTGAGAGGATGACATGCGGGACCCATGAGGCAGCAGCATCCTCAACTATTTCAAGGCGGCAGGGGATCAAAAGAAAAAAGGAAATAGCCAGAAATTAATTAGGGTCAAAAATAAATCCATCAAAGGAAACTTTTATTGTTCATAGAGGATGACATGTGGGACCGACTTGCCAGCTGCGTCGTCATCGTTTCAAAGGGGGCAGGGGATCAAAAGAAAAAGGCAAATAGCCAGAAATTAGGGGAAAAAATAAATCCAACAAAGGAAACTTTTATTGTTCATAGAGGATGACATGCGGGACCCATGAGCCAGCAGCTTCCTCAACGTTTCAAAGTCGGCATGAGATTGAAAGAAAAAGGCAAGTGACATAATATCAGGAGCCAAAAATAATCCAAGAAAAGAAACTTTATTGTACATAGAGGATGACATGCGGGTCCCATTTTGTAGCAGCGGTCTCAACGCTTCCAAGGCGGCACAGGACCGAAAGAAAAATGAAGTAGCCAGAAATCAGGGTGTGAAAAAAATCCAAGAAAAGAAAGATTTCAATTGGGCTGTATCTGGACATCTGGGCCTTCGAACTATCCTGCTGGGCCTTTTGACTCGTACAATTTCAGCCCACTCCAAAACAGGAAAGGTCGGATTTTTCTCAAAAAAAAACAGGAAAGTCCTATGCTTCGCAAAAACAAAAAACAAGGAGATTCAACATATAAGTTTGTTTATGTAGATATAAAGATTTAATTTATCCGTTTGCAATAGCTCAGAGCGAAATACAACGTTTATTGTCTGCAAAATAAAATATCACATGTTTCTTGTACGGGGAGGCTGACATCGGGGACCCATGAGCCAGCAGCGTCGTCAACGTTTCAAAGGCGGCAGGGGATCGAAAATAAATAAAAAGCCAAAAATCAGTTGGTAAAAAAATACAAGAAAAGAAAACATTTATCATTCTGAGAGGATGACATGCGGGACCCATGAGGCAGCAGCATCCTCAACGTTTCAAAGTCGGCATGAGATCGAAAGAAAAAGCCAAGTGACATAATATCAGGAGCCAAAAATAATCCAAGAAAAGAAACTTTATTGTACATAGAGGATGACATGCGGGTCCCATTTTGTAGCAGCGGTCTCAACGTTTCCAAGGCGGCACAGGACCAAAAGAAAAATGAGGCAGCAACATTCTCAACAATTCCAAGGCGGCAGGGGATCAAAAGAAAAAAAGGAAATAGCCAGAAATTAATTAGGGGTCAAAAATAAATCCACCAAAGGAAACTTTTATTGTTCATAGAGGATGACATGTGGGACCGACCTGCCAACAGCGTCCTCATCGTTTCAAAGGGGGCAGGGGATCAAAAGAAAAAGGAAAATAGCCAGAAATTAGGGGTCAAAAATAACTCCAAGAAAGGAAACTTTTATTGTTCGTAGAGGATGACATGCGGGACCCATGAGCCAGCAGCTTACTCAACGTTTCAAAGGTGGCATGAGATCGAAAGAAAAAGGCAAGTGACCAAATATCAGGAGCCAAAAATAATCCAAGATTTATTGTACATAGAGGATGACTTGTGGGTCCCATTTTGCAGCAGCGGTCTCAATGTTTGTAATGCGGCTTGAGATCAAAAGAAAAAGAAAGTAGCTAGTAATTAGGGGGTGAAAAAAATCCAAGAAAAGAAAGTTGATGGACATAGAGGATGACATGCGGGTCCCTTGAGCCAACAGCTTACTCAACGTTTCAAAGGGGGCAGGGGATCAAAAGAAAAAGGCAAGCCAAAAATCAGAGGGTGAAAAAAATCCAACAAAGGAAACTTTTATAGCACATAGAGGATGACATGCGGGTCCCATGAGCCAGCAGGTTCCTCAACGTTTCAAACGTGGCATGAGATCGAAAGAAAAAGGCAAGTGACCAAATATGAGGTGCCAAAAAAACTCCAAGAAAGGAAAGTTGATTGCTCATAGAGGATGACATGCGGGTCCCATTTAGCTGCAGCGGTCTCACTGTTTGAGAGGCGGCAGGGGATCGAAAGAAAAAGGCAAGTGACCAAATATCAGGAGCCAAAAATAATTCAAGAAAAGAAAGTTTTATAGTCCATAGAGGATGACATGCGGGTCCCATTTAGAAGCAGCGGTATCACCGTTTGAGAGGCGGCAGGGGATCGAAAGAAAAAGGCAAGTGACCAAATATGAGGTGTAAAAAAAATCCAAGAAAAGAAAGTTTTATAGTACATAGAGGATGACATGCGGGTCCCATTTAGCAGCAGCGGTATCACCGTTTGAGAGGCGGCAGGGGATCGAAAGAAAAAGGCAAGTGACCAAATATGAGGTGCCAAAAAATCCAAGAAAAGAAAGTTTTATAGTACATAGAGGATGACATGCGGGTCCCATTTAGCAGCAGCGGTATCACCGAGAGGGGATCGAAAAAAAAGGCAAGTGACCAAATATGAGGTGCCAAAAAAACTCCAAGAAACGAAAGTTGATTGCTCATAGAGGATGACATGCGGGTCCCATTTAGCTGCAGCGGTCTCAACGTTTCCAAGGCGGCAAGGGATCAAAAGAAAAAGGAAGTAGCCAGAAATCAGGGGGTCAAAAAATCCAAGAAAAGAAAGAAATTTGGTTCATAGAGGATGACAAGCGGGACCCATGATCCTGCATCGTAAACGGCTCGATCGGAGAGTGTTGAACGAGATGGCGCGATCGAGAAAAAAAATAATGCTAGAGAGGCTGCCATCTGGGCCCTACATCCCTGGGCGGTGCGGATTTGCGTTGACTCGGCCGGCGAACCCGAGAATTCGCGATGCACCACGTCCCGGGCCACCATACGCGACGTTTTGGCCGCTTTCGTCGGGCTAGGTGGCCTCAAAAACGAGAAAATTTTGACATGCACCACGGAGGGACCAAAAATCGTCGGCCATGGTACACCAGCAACCACGGCGCGACTTCAACTTCGTCGGTCATGGAAACTTTTCTTGTAGTGCCAGGACACGCTGCCTTAGTAGTCGAGGCACAAATTGGCGGGTTCAAGATGAGCAAAGTATTCATGGATGGTGGAAGCGGGCTAAACCTGATATTCGTCGACACAATCAAAAGTATGGGGATCACCATGAGGATGCTAGAAGAAACAGACACTTGTTTCCATGGGATTCTTCCAACTGCACCGGGTTACTCTCTTGGCAAAGTTTACCTGAACGTCATCTTTGGCAAAACCGACAACTTCAGGAAGGAAAAGATCGAGTTTGAAGTAGTGAACTGGGAGTCACAGTATCACGCTATACTCGGAAGACCAGCTTATGCCAAGTTCATGGCTGTGCCGCACTACGCATACCTCAAGCTGAAAATGCCTGGGAACAACGGGACAAACATCACAGTCTATGGAAGTTTTTCGCGCTCGGACAATTGTGATCGCGACTTTTAGAGGATTGCTGCGAAGTTTGGGTTCAAACAAGAAATTATCAACCCTCCACCCAAGCTGTCGATACGCGAAATTAAGGAGGAGAAACAGGTCAAGGAAACCAAGAAGAAGCCAGCCGACCTTGCTCTAGAAGCTTCGGCAGCAAAAACTTCGGTAGTTGATGGCAAAGCAGTCTTAGAAGAAAGCAAGACACTGGCATCTGTCGAGACACCTACTATAATCAACGACGCTTCGAAAACCGCTAACGTGGTAGACAAGCCTGAAGATAAGAAGAACCCCTCCTTTACTTAGAATAGTCGAATAATGTTTAGCTTTCTTTTCAGCAGGGCTCCCTTTTTTACGCCCTTTAGTACCGTGTTCACCTTTATTAATGAAGGGTTTTCTGTTTTCGTGCCCCTGGTTTGTTAGTTGTACTCAGTTTTCCCCAGCCGCTTAACTTTTCCTCAGTTTTCCCCTCCCTCTAGTTTGAAACCCCTCGCAGGCGCTCGGACGGGAGGGTTGCCGTCTGGTCAGAGGCCTTGACCGTTACCGGTGACGGATAGGGAGCCGTGAATTTACCGTTGCTTTCGAACTGTGTTGACTGTTGACTGGAGGAGCTCACACACCGCCCCTCCGCCCGAGACTGGAGGAGCTCACACACCGCCCCTCCGCCGCCACGCCGTCCTGCCCACCTAACTTATGGCGTCGTCCGCCGCCGAGCCGCCCCCTCCCCCACCACCACCCCCGGGAGGCGGAGAGGGATCCGCCTCCACCAGATCTAGATCTACCCCTGTCGCGGTAGAGTTTGTATATCCGTCTGGTGTGCCGCCTCTTCCCGTCAGCCGCGGAGAAGATTGGGAATCGGAGGGATCTAACGCATGGATTCCATCTGGGTAAGCATCGTCTGCCTTGTGAATTAACAGTAGGCAGTTTTTGAGCGCGAATCGTTGTTGCTCAACTAACTGCGTTGCTTTTCGAATAGGATTGATCCAGCGCTGGCTTTTCGGCTGGTGGTTAGGCTGGATTCTAGCTTTACGCGTGATTCTAAACGCGTACCAATGGGTTTAACTTCCCTGCGGTGGTTGCAACCACCATCTCGTTGAGGGATTTGAAAGCTAACATCTGCGATAAGTACCCCTGGAGCCCTCGCGATGCAGTTCATTCCGAATATTTCAACAGCACGGAGCGAAGATTTGTTCCACTAATTTCCGATGACGATCTGGGAATTCTTTTTGCTTTGAATGCTTCTTGCCGTTTCGGTAAAATTCGTATCCATGTGGACAGGGGCCAGACATCATCTGGTGTTGGGGCATCATCAGGTGGTCGGGCATCATGTCTCTCTACTGCTGCTGCCTCTGCTAATAGTGTGCGCCGCGGCGCTCCTTGTAGGTCCACAGCAGCACCATCTGTCCCCAGTGCGAGTGGTAGCCAGATCGTTCCTGTGGTCAATGTGGAGGACGATGCAGAGATTGGGGATCAGTCTCCTGAAGATGATGAGGATGAGTTAATGTTTCCTGAATTGGTAGATCGATGCAGTAAGCAGGCAATGGAGGATCAATACATGGAAGATATTGCTTTTGGTGCCAGATTTGATGAGACTGATGATGAAGAGAAGAATGAGAACGATGACAGCCTCGTTTTAGCCGATTACGAAGGTGAAGACTTGCCAACAATTGAGTGGAACAGGGAGGATCCTCAGCTTGCAAAAGGCACCGTGTTTCAAACGATGATGGACTGCCGTAATGCAATTACTACATATCACATTCTCACTAAGAATAATTATGAGGTTATTAAAAGTGAGCCAGGTAGGTTCACAATTAAATGCCCATACCCAAGGTGTAGGTTTAGGCTGCATGCATCCACAATGCGCAGAAGCAGCTTGGTTCAGGTACTACGCCAACCAGTTGTGTATTTAGATCACGGTGTAAAATTTGTTATCTATTACTGACATCCCTTATCATTATGTTTCAGATAAAGAAGAATAAGGAGATCCATAGGTGTCCACCTCTAGGGGGAGAGCCAGAGCTGAAAACAAAGCTAGCGAAGACTAGGTGGTTGGCAGATATAATCCTAGATTGGCTGAGAGAAACTCCTTCACTTGGTCCAACGGCACTCCAGAAAAAGGTGGCTGAGAAGTATAAAGGGATGAAAGTACCTTACATGAGGATGTTCTATGCAAAGGAAATGGCTCTTGACAAGATCAATGGTCCATGGAATGAAAGCTTTCAGTTGCTTTACACTTTCAAAGCTGAAGTGGAGATGGCTAGTCCAGGCAGTGTTGTAGCAATAGACAAGCATACAGTTCCCTACAAATTGAAAAGCGGGAAGGTAATGCACAAGGAATGTTTTAGAAGGGCTTTTGTTTGTTTCAAAGCTTGCTGGAAAGGCTTTTTGGACGGTTGCAGGCCTTATTTGGCCGTGGATGCATCAGCTCTTCATGGCAGGTTTAAAGGACAGCTAGTTGCTGCTACTGCAGTTGATGGACATAATTGGATGTTCCCTGTTGCTTATGGAGTTTTGGAGGTTGAGTCAGAGGAAAGTTGGACTTGGTTTCTGCAGAATTTGCGCGACCTTATAGGTCATCCACCAGGACTTGTTATCCACACAGACGCTTGCAAAGGTTTGGAGAGTGCGGTAGAAGCAGTATTCCCTGGAGTGGAGCATAGGGAATGTATGCGACACTTGGTACAGAATTTTACAAAGAAATTCAAGGGTAAAGTTTTTACTGACAACCTATGGCCAGCTTCATACACATGCAGCTCTAGGAAGCATATGTTTCATTTGGATGTGTTGTATAAACAAAAACCTGGGGTGAAGGAGTACTTGGATGAACATCATGGTAGGGTGTGGTCAAGAAGCCAATTCAATGAAATTTGCAAGGTAGACTATGTAACAAGTAACCTTGCGGAGAGTTTCAACTCAAAGGTCAAGTCATTGAAAGGGCTTATGCTGTGGCAAATATTTGATAAGATTAGGCAGATGATCATGATAAAGATCGATCTGCGTCAAAGAATTGCATCCACAAAATATGCTGGCCATCTCATGCTCCCATCTTTGATTAAGTCTTTGCATGACAGGGCAAAACAATTGAGGATGCAATGCGTCAGAAAAGGAATGGAGGCTGAGGTAACCTACACTGACAGTAAAAACATGCAGTGGAGGTATCCAGTGAGTTTGGTTGATAGGACATGCCATTGTAGGGGATGGCAGATCCGTGGGATACCCTGCATACACGCATTGTTTTTCATGAGTGTTATAGGGGGTGAAGATGGTGAAGTTGATCAGTATGTGTCAGAGTATTTCTCTGTTGCCAAATTTAGGGCTGCATATGCTATGAATGTTCCTACCTTGTTGGGAAAAGACCAATGGATGAAAGTCGATCCAGGCTTCAAACTGTACTCTCCAGTATTGACTAGACCGGCAGGTAGGCCGAGGAAGAATAGGATCAGAGCTAGTGCAGAGGGTGGTGCACCGATTCGAAAACGTAAGTGCAAACGTTGTGGAATCCCTGGACACATTGCTAGGCTTTGTAAAAATGGAGTTGACCCAGCTTTTGGAATGGAAGATCAGGCGGGAGCAGCAAATGCAGAGGAGAATGAAGCAGCAATTCAACTTGAGGAGATTGAAGCAGCAGTTCAACATGAGGAGATTGAAGCAGCAGTTCAACATGAGGAGATTGAAGCAGCAGTTCAACATGAGGAGATTGAAGCAGCAATTTGAACATGAGGAGATTGAACCGATGGATCGAGAGCAGAGGGAACAGATGGATGTAGAATGGCTTCAACCGATGAGTCCAGAGGAGAGGAACAGTATTATCGAGATTGCCTCGACAGTTGCCAGATTGCTGCTAACTTCGAAGAGCATATTCAAGAAGAAAAAGCACAAGCTTCGCAGAAGAAGAAGAACAAGAAAGAGGGCAAAAGGAAGGTAGACACCGGTAATATCCCTGGTAGGGTTACCCGGAGTAAGGTGGTGGCCCCAGCGAGTCACACCAGGAGCAAGAGAAAGATTTTATTCTGAACAACTAATTTGTATTTGTATGAACAATTTGTATTGGGGTTCCCTTTGTATTGGGGTTCCCTTTGTGTTGAACAATTTGTATTGGGGTTCCCTTTGTATTGGGGATGCCTTTGTGTTGAAAAATTTGAATTTGTATGAACAATTTGAATTTGAATAAGGGTTCCCTTTGTATTGGGGATCCCTTTGTGTTCAACAATTTGAATTTGTATGAACAATTTGTATGCCAGGGTTTAAGGGTTTTAGGGTTTAGGGTTTTATTCAAAATAATTCAAAACATGGTGGAACCTTCCCATGGAGTCTTGTTATGTTACCTACAACCTAGAGAAATAATAATGGAAAAGGAAATATAGAGATATGAAGTTTTTATGCCAAAAGCTTCAAAACCACTTCCTAGTCCATGAGCTACTAGCTATGAAGATGCAGGGCTTTCTGCTCAATACACCTCCCAAATACCCACTATGCTTACAAACTTCGTCCAAATGAGTCCAAATTCGTCACACTTGTGTATCTTTGTATTGCAAACAATATCACGTCGGCCAAAATGTAATATATTGTTCAAATAACACAATTTTACAATTTTTATGCCAAAAGCTTCAATTTCCCTTAGTCCGTTTATTATTTGGGTGCCCCTGTTTTACTTAGTGTTACTCAGTTTTCCCCTCCGGGCCCACTTGTTTTACTCAGTCCTACTCAGTTTTGCCCTTTCGATAAACATTTCCTCACTTTTCCCCCTCTTAGTTCTACTCAGTTTTCCTCACTTGTACTCACTGGCTGATCTCTGATTGGTCGAGATGTATGTCACACGGATCTTGGTTGGTTGAAAGCTCAACGAACGCTTGCACCGTTCGATCATTTATGATCGGACGGCCTGTATATCTCTCTCTACCACGATGGACGCATACGGAGAGAAGAGCAGAGCACATACCTACCAACCCTGGCAGTCGCATATTCCAGTCGCATCTTCCTCTCTCCTATTTCCTCTCTTACTCCGGCGGTCGCGGCGGCGCGGATCTAACCGTGCGTGCGGCGGCGTGCGGCGGCGCGGATCTAACCGTGCGGCGGCGTGGATCTAAGAGTGCCGGTGAGGATCTAACCCTCAGAAATAGTTGAAATGTCTCTCTCTGTCTCACTTTCGTTTCTCTTCTCAGATCTGTTGAATGATGAAGAGCACCAAGACGGCGGCAGATCATTGAAGCCATCTCCTACAACATCGCTTCGACGGCGCAGATCCAGCATTCAATGTCGGAGCCTGTTGATGTCTCACTTCTGTTGCCCTCCTCAGATCCGTTGCTGATGAAGGACACCAAGACGGCGGCGGTGCCGACAGTGGTCATCGATGCCACGAACATTGAAGCCATCGCCTACAACATCGCTTCGACGGCGCAGATCCAGCATTCAATGTCGGAGCCTGTTGATGTCTCACTTCCGTTGCCCTCCTCAGATCCGTTGCTGATGAAGGACACCAAGACAGCGGCGGTTCCGAGAGTGCGAATCGATGCCAAGACGATTGAAGCCATCGTCTACAACCGCGCTGCAAAGCCGCCGATCCAGCCCTCCGCAGATCCGTCGCTGATGAAGTACACCAAGACAGCGGCGGTTCCGACAGTGGTCATCGATGCCACGAACATTGAAGCCATCGCCAACAACATCGCTTCAACGGCGGATGGCGCAGATGACCACCCCTCAGCCGCCCGTCGTCCCGGCCTTTCTTGCCCATCGGTGCGCGGCCGTGTTCGACGCCGCAAATTGGGATAAATTATGATAAATTTGTATTTTTCAATTTCCAATTGGGATAAAATTGTTCGAACTACTACGTCCGTCTCAAAAAGAGCTTCTCCACGTTCTTGATGTGTCCATGTACATCAGTATGTATGATTTGAATTCTATCCCAACTTGATTGGGAAGATTTTGATATGTATTTGATTCGAGAGGCTGGTACATGCTTTCACTTTTGGGATTGTACGCCAAAATACAGTGGTTAGAGCCATCTACATGATTTGAATTGTACGCCAAAATACAGTGCTTAGAGCCACAACAAAATACAGTGGTTAGAGCCATCTACTGAATAACAATTCTATACTAAATCGTCTACCAGAACCACATAACTGCTAGGACAGGGATGACACCTAATAAAACTGCCCAGATGAATCTACTTTTCTCCTCTCCCATCACTTGAAGTTCATGTTCTAGATTTTCTACCACTTGATCAAATACGGCAAGATCTGTCTCAACTCTCAACTTCTCCTTGCGAATAAGCTCTGAATTCTTCTTTTCTTCCTCCACAATACGCTTCAGCTCGAATATCATCAGGTTTTTACGGGCCAATTCATCACCTAAATTGGCCACCTTCTCCTCCAAATCCATCCTCTGGCTACACCACTGGGTTGATTCATCTTGGTATGCAATGTACCATGGATCATCGGCTTGCCTGGCTAACTGTAACAATAATGGAAAAAAGAACAACTGAAATCACTCCAACAGGCCATGGCGGCACTTCAAAATCAATGTTAGTACAGAGAGCTGAAGCTAGATACCTGCACTTCCGACGAGGTAGGAGAAGTAGAACGTGGCCACGACATGATCGAATCCCCACCCTCGCCGGTGTACCCGCTACGACCAGACATTGAGGACTATTTCGCACCTGCAAACTCCAATAAATTACGGGAACCGAATCGATTAGGGGGCGGGGGAGGCAGAAGCGGAGGTCTTACCAAGCTATACTACCAATTGGTGCGCGGAACAAATCCCGGTCGTCGTGGGCGGCGGATCTGCTTGCGGCGGACTTTCCTGCGGTGGGTACAATGCGTGCGGACGAAACAAGTGCTGGAGCCGTGGTTGACTTGCAGCGCCGCAGTCCGTCCGACGCCGCCGGGGGACAGAGCCGGCGGCGCGACGAGGCGCCGGCGATGGCTGCTCCGTCCGACGGTGGGGAACGAGCTCCGGCGATGGCTGCTCCGTCCGACGGTGGGGAACGAGCTGCTGATGTGCGTAGATGTACACGTCCGTTGGGAACCCCAAGAGGAAGGTGTGATGCGCACAGCAGCAAGTTTTCCCTCAGAAAGAAACCAAGGTTATCGAACCAGTAGGAGCCAAGAAGCACGTGAAGGTTGTTGGTGGAGGAATGTAGTGCGGCGCAACACCAGTGAAACCGGCGCCAACGTGGAACCTGCACAACACAATCAAAGTACTTTGCCCCAACGTAACAGTGAGGTTGTCAATCTCACCGGCTTGCTGAAAACAAAGGATTAAGCGTATCGAGTGGAAGATGGTGTTTGTTTGCAAAGAACAGTAAAAGCAGTAGAATGTATTCAGATGTAAAAGAATGGACCGGGGTCCACAGTTCACTAGTGGTGTCTCTCCAATAAGATAACTAGCATGCTGGGTGAACAAATTACAGGCGAGCAATTGACAAATAGAGATTCAATACATATCAACGATGATTACTATGTGATTTAATCAGGGCATTACGAAAAAGTACATAGACCGCTATCCAGCATGCATCTATGCCTAAATAATCCACCTTCAGGTTATCATCCGAACCCCTTCCAGTATTAAGTTGCGAACAACAGATAATTGCATTAAGTATGGTGCGTAATGTAATCAACACAAATATTCTTAGACAAAGCATCAATGTTTTATCCCTAGTAGCAACAGCACATCCACAACCTTAGAACTTTCTGTCACTGTCCCAGATTTAATGGAGGCATGAACCCACTATCGAGCATAATTACCCCCTCTTGGAGTTACAAGTATCAACTTGGCCAGAGCCTCTACTAGCAACGGAGAGCATGCAAGAACATAAACAACACATATATGATAGATTGATAATCAACTTAACATAATATTCTATATTCATCGGATCTCGCCAAACACAACATGTAGCATTACAAATAGATGATCTTGATCATGTTAGGCAGCTCACAAGATCTATAACAATGAAAGCACAAGCGGAGAAGACAACCATCTAGCTACTGCTATGGACCCATAGTCCAAGGATGAACTACTCACGCATCAATCCGGAGGCGGGCATGATGATGTAGAGCCCCTCCGGTGATGATTCCCCTCTCCGGCAGGGTGCCGGAGGCGATCTCCTGAATCCCCCGAGATGGGATTGGCGGCGGTGGCCTCTCAGTAATGTTTTCCGTATCGTGGCTCTCGGTACAGGGGGTTTCGCGACGGAGGCTTTAAGTAGGCGGAAGGGTAGGTCAAAGGGCGTCACGAGGGGCCCACACTACAGGCCGCGCGGCCGGGGGCCGGGCCGCGCCGCCCGGTGTCGCCACCTCGTGGCCCCACTTCGTCTCCTCTTCGGACTTCGGAAGCTTCGTGCAAAAATAGGCCCCTGGGCGTTGATTTCGTCCAATTCCGAGAATATTTCCTTACTAGGATTTCTGAAACCAAAAACAGCAGAAAACAGCAACTGGCACTTCGGCATCTTGTTAATAGGTTAGTGCCGGAAAATGTAAAATAACGTTGTAAAGTATGTGTAAAACACTCAAGTATTGTAATAAAAGTAGCATGGAACATAAGAAATTATAGATACGTTTGCGATGTATCAAGCATCCCCAAGCTTAGTTCCTACTCGTCCTCGAGTAGGTAAACAATAACACAAATAATTTCTGAAGTGACATGCTACCAACATAATCTTGATCAACATTATTGTAAAGCATATGAGATGAATGGAGTGATCTGAACAAAAGATTGCTAACAAAGATAATGACTAAGCAAATGAATCATATAGCAAAACTTTTCATGAATAATACTTTCAAGACAAGTATCAATAAGACTTGCATAAGAGCTAACTCATAAGCAATAAATTCATAGTAGAATGCATTGAAGCAACACAAAGGATGATTAAGTTTCAGCAATTGCTTTCAACTTGTAACATGTATATCTCATGGATATTTGTCAACATAGAGTAATATAACAGGTGCAATAAGTAAACATGTAAGAATCAATGCACACAGTTAACACAAGTGTTTGCTTCTAAGATAGAAGGGAATGGGTAAACTGACTCAACAATAAAGTAAAAGATTGGCCCTTCGCAGAGGGAAGCATTGATTACTATTTTTGTGCTAGAGCTTTTGTTTTGAAAACATAGAAACAATTTTGTCAACGGTAGTAATAATTCATATGTGCTATGCATAATACTTCCTACAAGTTGCATGTCTCATGCATAGAGTACCAATAGTGCTCGCACCTTGTCCTACTATCTCGGAAACACGGATTCTCATCGCATAACATATGCTTCAACCAAGTGTCACAAAGGGGTACCTCTATGCCGCCTGTACAAGTGTCTAAGGAGAAAGCACGCATTGGATTTCTCGCTTTTGATTATTCTCAACTTAGACATCCATACCGGGACAACATAGACAACAGATAATGGACTCCTCTTTTTCATGCTTAAGCATTCAACAATAGTTAATATTCTCATAAGAGATTGAGGTTGTATGTCCAAACTGAAACTTCCACCATGATACATGGCTTTAGTTAGCGGCCCAATGTTCTTCTCTAACATATGCATACTCAAACCATTTGATCGTGAAGTCCACTACTTCAGACAAGACGAACATGCATAGCATCTCACATGATATCCAACAAAGGTAAAGTTGATGGCGTCCCCAGAAAACATGGTTACCGCTCAACAAGCAACTTATAAGAATTAAGACACATAACTACATATTCATTACCACAATAGTTTTTAAGCTATTTGTCCCATGAGCTATATATTGTAAAGGTAGAGGAATGAAATTTTAAAGGTAGCACTCAAGTAATTTACTTTGGAATGGCAGAAAAATACCACATAGTAGGTAGATATGGTGGACACAAATGGCATGGGTTTTTGGCTCAAGGTGTTTGGATGCACGAGAAGCATTTCCTCTCAGTACAAGGTTTGGGCTAGCAAGGTTGTTTGAAGCAAACACAAGTATGAACAGGTACAACAAAACTCACACAAGAACATATTGCAAGTATTATAAGGCTCTACACTGTCTTCCTTGTTGTTCAAACACTTTACCCGAAAATATCTAGACTTAGAGAGATCAATCATGCAAACCAAATTAAACAAGATCTACAGTAGTTCTTCATTAATAGATTAAACTACATGATGCAAGAGCTTAAACATGATCTATGAGAGCTCAAACAATTGCCAAATTGCCAAACCATATGCAGCACTTTCCAATTCCAACCAAATAACAATTTAACGAAGCAATAAGCTTTCGCCATGAACATTAAAGCACAATTAAGAACACAAGTGTTCCATAAGAAAAAGCGGAGCGTAATATCTCCAATATAAGAATGGCGAGATCCAACTTTATTCAAAACAAAACAAAAATAAAAACAAACCGACGCTCCAAGTAAAGAACATAAGAATGTGACGAAATAAAAATATAGTTTCACTAGAAGTGACCTGATAATGTTGTCGATGAAGAAGGGGATGCCTTGGGCATCCCCAAGCTTAGATGCTTGAGTCTTCTTAAAATATGCAGGGATGAACCACCGGGGCATCCCCAAGCTTAGACCTTTCACTCTTCTTGATCATAGTATATCATCCTCTTCTCTTGACCCTTGAAAACTTCCTTCACACAAACTTCAAGCAAACTCATGAGAGGGTTAGTGCATAACCACAAATTCACATATTCAGAGGTGACACAATCATTCTTAACACTTCTGGACATTGCACAAAGCTTCTGAAAGTTAATGGAACAAAGAAACTCATTCAACATAGCAAAAGCGGCAATGCGAAATAAAAGACAGAATCTGTCAAAACAGAACAGTCCGTAAAGATGCATCTGGACTGGGCACTTAACTTGCTCAAATGGAAAAACTCAAAACTAATGAAAGTTGCGTACATATCTGAGGATCACGCTCGTAAATTTGTAGATTTTTTCGAATTTTTTACAGAGACTTGTGCCAGAATTCGTGACAGATAGCAATGCTGTTTCTGCGCAGCGATCCCAAATATAACATCAACTTTAACATAGAAACTTTACTTGGCACAAAAACATGATAAGGAGAGGTTGCTACAGTAGTAAACAACTTCCAAGACTCAACAAAACAAAAATTGCTGTAGTAAAATAAACACATGGGTTATCTCCCAAGAAGTGCTTTTCTTTAACGCCTTTCAGCTAGGCGCAGAAAGTGCAAATCAAGTAACATCAAGAGACGAAGCATCAACATCATTACTTTGGGAGTTGGGAGTTTCCTCTACAATGCATGTTATCTTATCTATGTAAGTTTCAGAGGCTCCCTTTTCATTACTCTTAGGCTTGCTATTCTCATCAAATAAATTTTCGGGAACAATCCAATCATAATTCTTTTCTAGTGCCTCGAACATTCCTACAAGCTTGCAAGGTATTGATGTCTTAATGTCCCCTCCATCATTAACATTATTAGTGTACTTCATCCTATCAATATCCATTTTTTCAAGGGTACTAGCAAAGTTGGTGTAAGAACCAAGCATTTTATATTTAGTAAAGACTTTTCTAGCCTCTCTTGCTACACCACCAAATTCTTTTAGAAGAGTTTCTAAGACAAAATCTTTCTTTTCTCCTTCCTCCATATCAGAGAGTGTAAGAAACATATGCTGAATTATAGGATTGAGATTAACAAATTTAATTTCCAACATGTGTACTAGAGAAGCAACAGCAATTTCATAAGTAGGAGCAAGTTCTACCAAGTGTCTATCTTCAAAATCTTCAGCTATACTAACATGAGTGAAAAAATCTTCTATATTATCTCTTCCAATTATAGACCCTCGGCCTACCGGTATGTCTTTTAGAGTGTACTTAGGAGGAAACATGATGAAATAAGCAAAGAGTAAACTAAACAAGTAAAACAAAGGCAAGTAACTAAATTTTTTTGTGTTTTTGATATAGAGAACAAGACAGTAAATAAAGTAAAGCTAGCAACTAATTTTTTGTGTGTTTTGTTTAAGTGCAGCAAACAAAGTAGTAAATAAAATAAAGCAAGACAAAAACAAAGTAAAGAGATTGGAAGTGGAGACTCCCCTTGCAGCGTGTCTTGATCTCCCGGCAACGGCGCCAGAAAAAATAGTTGCTGGCGTGGAGTTGACGTGGGAGATAGAAATCTTTGTGGTGTAACTTTTCTTCAGATCCCCGGCAACGGCGCCAGAAAAATAGCTTGATGTGCGTAGATGTACACGTCGTTGGGAACCCCAAGAGGAAGGTGTGATGCGCACAGGCAAGTTTTCCCTCGAAAGAAACCAAGGTTATCGAACCGGTAGGAGCCAAGAAGCACGTGAAGGTTGTTGGTGGAGGAATGTAGTGCGGCGCAACACCAGTGAAACCGGCGCCAACGTGGAACCTGCACAACACAATAAAAGTACTTTGCCCCAATGTAACAGTGAGGTTGTCAATCTCACCGCTTGCTGAAAACAAAGGATTAAGCATATCGAGTGGAAGATGGTGTTTGTTTGCAAAGAACAGTAAAAACAGTAGAATGTATTCAGATGTAAAAGATTGGACCGGGGTCCACAGTTCACTAGTGGTGTCTCTCCAATAAGATAACTAGCATGCTGGGTGAACAAATTACAGACGAGCAATTGACAAATAGAGATTCAATACATATCAACGATGATTACTATGTGATTTAATCAGGGCATTACGACAAAGTACATAGACCGCTATCCAGCATGCATCTATGCCTAAATAATCCACCTTCAGGTTATCATCCGAACCCCTTCCGGTATTAAGTTGCAACAAGAGATAATTGCATTAAGTATGGTGCGTAATGTAATCAACACAAATATCCTTAGACAAAGCATCAATGTTTTATCCCTAGTAGCAACAGCACATCCACAACCTTAGAACTTTCTGTCACTGTCCCAGATTTAATGGAGGCATGAACCCACTATCGAGCATAATTACCCCCTCTTGGAGTTACAAGTATCAACTTGGCCAGAGCCTCTACTAGCAACGGAGAGCATGCAAGAACATAAACAACACATATATGATAGATTGATAATCAACTTAACATAATATTCTATATTCATCGGATCTCGCCAAACACAACATGTAGCATTACAAATAGATGATCTTGATCATGTTACGCAGCTCACAAGATCTATAACAATGAAAGCACAAGTGGAGAAGACAACCATCTAGCTACTGCTATGGACCCATAGTCCAAGGATGAACTACTCATGCATCAATCCGGAGGCGGGCATGATGATGTAGAGCCCCTCGGTGATGATTCCCCTCTCGGCAGGGTGCCGGAGGCGATCTCCTGAATCCCCCGAGATGGGATTGGCAGCGGCGGCCTCTCAGTAATGTTTTCCGTATCGTGGCTCTCGGTACAAGGGGTTTCGCGACGGAGGCTTTAAGTAGGCGGAAGGGTAGGTCAAAGGGCGTCACGGGCCCACACTACAGGGCCGCGCGGCCAGGGGCCAGGCCGCGCCGCCCTGGTGTGCCACCTCGTGGCCCCCGTCTCCTCTTCGGACTTGGAAGCTTCGTGCAAAAATAGGCCCTGGGCGTTGATTTCGTCCAATCCGAGAATATTTCCTTACTAGGATTTCTGAAACCAAAAACAGCAGAAAAACAGGAACTGGCGGCATCTTGTTAATAGGTTAGTGCCGGAAAATGTAAAATAATGCTGTAAAGTATGTGTAAAACACTCAAGTATTGTAATAAAAGTATCATGGAACATAAGAAATTATAGATACGTTTGCGACGTATGAGCTGCCAGCGGTTCTCCGGTGACTAATGATGGGTCTAGCTTATAAGAATAATTAATTAGCGAACTTGTTGCTTCTCTCTATGATATTCTCTAAATAAATAGACGACCCCACTGGTCATTGGCTGCGGCAGCCCCACAGAGCGGCAATATATGTCTTTTCCTGAAAAATAGACGACCCCACTGGTCATTGGCTGCGGCGGCCCCACCGAGCTGCAATATATGCTTTTCTCTAAATAAATAGACGACCCCACTGGTCATTGGCTGCGGCAGCCCCACAGAGCGGCAATATATGTCTTTTACTGAAAAATAGACGACCCCACTGGTCATTGGCTGCGGCGGCCCCACCGAGCTGCAATATATGCTTTTCTCTAAATAAATAGACGACCCCACTGGTCATTGGCTGCGGCAGCCCCACAGAGCGGCAATATATGTCTTTTCTTGAAAAATAGACGACCCCACTGGTCATTGGCTGCGGCGGCCCCACCGAGCTGCAATATATGCTTTTCTCTAAATAAATAGACGACCCCACTGGTCATTGGCTGCGGCAGCCACAGAGCGGCAATATATGTCTTTTCCTGAAAAATATACGACCCCACTGGTCATTGGCTGCGGCAGCCCTATAGAGCGGCCCCATTTGTCATTGGCAGCACCGCCTATAAAATCATGAAATAAAACGGCCCACACGTCAGCGATAGATGGATGGCTGCTCCGACGTGTCTCCTGACCCTACCCGTCAGCACGAGACGGTCAGGGAGGAGCTGCCCCTCTGCGGCCCCACCCGGTCAGACTAACGGTCAAGGCCTCTGACCTGACGGCTACCGGCCGTTCCAGCACTTGTGCGTCTTCCAAACTAGAGGAGGGAAAACTGAGGAAAAACTAAGGGGTGGGGAAAACTGAGTACAACTAAGGAACTGAGGGCACGAAAATAGATAACCCATTAATGAAAATCTCAGTTTTGATCCCTTGGTAAGCATGCAGTAATTTGGAGCACTTAATCCGCATCATCGTAACCATTGCTTACACCTCTCGGTGAACGATGGCGCAATGTAGTACGCGGCTAAAGATTGTGTTCCGAAAAAGCCTCTACGAGTGCTAAAGGATGCAAAAAAACAAGGGTGATGACCTTTCCCTCTATAGATGCCTCTACGAGCGCCGAAAATAGCAAGAGTTTGGAAATACACATAATACAACCCACGTTCGATATTTTACTTATGGAAATATCAAAGAACAACGGGCTCATCGGCAGCATCATTGCACCCGAAATATTCGGGAGTGACTGTCGGAACATACATCGGTTGAAAGCAAAGTTGCACATACAACGGGTTTTAGCAAGACCTGCAACACGAGCTGATCACTCAAACAATTTGCTGACCAACGAATACGAAAAACGTTTTAACGGACAATTAAAATTTGCTCCCTCAAAATTTGCCAACGGCATCAACACGGTAAAAGTACATATACATGTATTTACCAAATAAAAAGTTTCGGCTAAACAATCCTAACACTTGGATAAAGTAGCCAAAATAGCCTATTTACAAAGTAACCTCAATCCCTGAAATCACCCTCGAGGAGCTTCTCTTTATTCAGGTACCCTTGAATCCTTTTTAAGCTTGTCGACAATTATATTGGCGGGCAGCAATACCTTCGGATACAGAGTCTCCAAGTCACCAACCGCGTTGGCTATAGCAAGCAGATTTGCCGACGGGTAACGTGCAAGGACAAGGGCAAGTGTAAACCTGGCTCCGGCAAAAACCTGAGCTCGCACCAAGTCTCGAATCTTTTTGGTATTCCCAAACTCAGACATCAGAGTCAACAGCGTAGGAGGAATCGCGTTCAACGGGAACATAGTCTTCCAAATTACCCTCAGGGCTTTGTAGCACTTGTCGAAGAAATGGTGGACTTGTTGAACCCGATCCTGAAATCGTGCGACAGCCGAAGCCTTCGAGTGTTCCCGCCAAAAAATTTCTTCGGCTGATGATAGTTCAGTCAAAGCATTCACGCGCTCGTGAATTCGCTTGTTCTCTTCGGCACGGTTCAGGGCTATGACTAGCAATGGAATTAATAGAGAAATCAGGCGCTATGCTCACCAGAGAATAATAAGCACGAGGATCATGAAGACTTACAGTTCAACCTTTCAGTGGCTTTATGCAGTTCAGTAAGAGCATAGCGCTCTATGTCGGCTGCAATTTCGCCCTTCTTCCTGACAATAGCAGCCAAAGCATACGTGATGCGCAGATCTTTTTCCATATGCGCAATCCGATCCTTCATACGCTGGATCCGATCCTCTTCAGAAAGAGCACCTGAAGAATCATCAACAAACGGTGGCACTGGGAAAATCTGCAAAGAACAGCGTTAAGGGGATGACGGATCGCTTCAATTCAGACACCTAAAATAACTCCCATCGGGAGAAGTGCAAGTGGAAATATCATAGCAAGCGTGTACTAGCAACATTGCTAGTACAAAGTCTATTACAAACATAAGTTTTTCGGCAAATCATCGTTTCACATCAAATCAAAGAAAAACCGGTTACAAAAGTCAAGGGGCTTGAGTTTGGGATGATAGACTTGGACCAGCCGGTGTTTTCTCCGATGAAACCAGATCAAGGAGCTGGCGTGCGCATTGAACAGCTGACGTTTTGAACATGCCTAAATCTATAAACTGCCCATCTTGATCTTTCGGCAGTTCCTTAGACATCTTCTCGATATCGGCCTTGAAGCCATGACCCATCATAAGTTGGAAGGCTAGGAGGGCACCATAAGTACGCGAAGTACGTTTGAATACCTCGATAACCTCCTTGGTGTTGACCGCGAAGGCGTCAATCAGTTGCCCCAAGGTCTTGTTTTGGCTGAGCTTGGGGAAGATCATCAAGTGCATCCGCGTCATGGCGCCTTTGCCCTTTTCAAGAAGCTCTCGTGTAAGCTGGTGGGTGGCGAGAGTCATCGACACACTGTTTGCCGGAGAGTTGTTTGGAATTTTATCCAGTGCGGCAACAGGGATGTCGGCGGCCTCTGAAAGGAGACGAAATGGAAAAGATTATTATCAAAGGACTAGATTTGCAAAAAGTCGCTAAGAAGGCGTAAGGAGGAAGTACCAAGCAAAGCCAATGAAGATTGGCGCGAAGGTCATCTTTTTTTGCTGAGCTTCGGCAGCCAACCGAGAGGCTTCCTCTTCCTTCAGCTTCTCCTTTAGCTTGCCGAGCTCCTCTTTGAGGGAGCTTTCTTGGCAAGCTGCGGCGGCTATTTTGATAGCATCATCCAGCTTCGAGGAGGAAGATTTAAGTTCCTTCTGCAGCCGAACCTTGTCTGCTTCAAGGGAAGTGAATTGGGAGGCGAAGGCCTCCAGAGAAGAAATAACACCTCGCAGGTCCTTGAGAAAGAAGGATGATCATTAAGCAAGGTATGCACTAGGTCAATTTGCGTTATAATCGAAAAAGGGACTTACAGAAGGAGGAGTCACGGCGGCGGCAGTCGAAGGAACATCTTTCCCCTTAGAAAGGGAAGAAGCTGTCGATACCTGAGCCGCGGGGACCGTCTTAGGAGCCGAAGCTTCGGAAGCCGCAACGGCGGAGCAGCGCCAGATTTGGCTTTCTTGGACGGAGGCTCGACGAAACCTTCGTCCCTGCAAAAAGGAAATGATCGACAGAAGTTATGAAAAGAATGCGAGAAATAAGAGGACAAAATATGGCGTCAGGGAAGAAGGTGCTTACATATCAAAGAGATCGTCTTCTTTGGCAAAGCCGCCGGTTGATCTCTTCACGGGTGAAGCCCTGGCCTCCTCCACAGCTGCATTAACAAAGGCATCACGATCAGCGTCATCATCACGCACTGATCCCTCTGTGTCGCAAGCATCATCGGCTGGGGGAGGAAGGTCGGTGTGAGCAGTTTCAGAATCTATCGGATCATCGAGTTTGCTCTCTGGGCCTGTGTGCTCGACAGTGTGAAAATCGACGGGTGCTGAGGAACCTCTTCCCTCGGAAGTATCATTTGGCAAATCGTGCAAGTTTCCAGAGACTATGGGGATCTGTCGAAGACAAAAAACAAGTAAGGATAATAGTAATTACGTCGACTAAGTGGAAATAACATAATGAGAATAAGAAAAGGGAAGTTACCTCTGATGGTGGATGATCAGCATCAAGAGGAGTGTAAGAAGATATCAATGGGTTCGAATCTTCTTGACTAAAGAAAGTAAGGCGACGGACTTCATCAAGCATCTCCTTTTCCGACAGTTCGGCAGCATTAATCCTGGTCTCATCCTTCGAACCTGAATACAACCACATTGGACGAATTCTGGCCATGACTGGTTGGACTCGACGTTTCAGGAACACCGCTGCCACCTCTGTGCCAACCATGGTTTGGCCATCGGCCTCCTTGATTCGAAGAAATTTGGCAAATAATTCATCGGCTGCTGCCCTTTCGTCGGGAGAGAGAATGTTCTTCCAGGAATCCTTAGGCTTGGCTTCGAGGACATCGGCAAAGCAAGGAAGCTGGGACTCGGTTGACAAAGAATCCTTGACATAAAACCATTTCAGTCTCCATCCTTGCACGGATTCTCTCATTGGGAAATTGAAGTAATTAACCTCCGAGCGAGCCACGAACCCCACTCCTCCGATGAAAAGATCCATTACTACTGTTGTACCTCTTTACATAAAAGATCTTTTTCCACAATCCAAAATGAGGCTCAATGCCCAAAAATGCTTCACGAGAGAACACACGTGAAGGATTGAGTTAGGAGTGAGTTGCCACGGTTGGATTTCGTAAGTCCGTGAGACGAAGAAGGAATTCATGAGCGGAAGCGAGAGACCCTGATATAGGAACGCGGAGACATCACGGTAAATCCGGTAGGAGTATTGGGCCAGGAAACCGCACCTGGAAAAATCACGTCCCCCTCATCGAGGAGGTGCCCCAAACCGGGATCTCTTCTCATCGCGCTTGGTGATGGATGATGCTATCCAATCCCCAGGTTTGGCTACCGAGCTGGTGGCGCTGGCGGCGCGGAGCTGGGGGAGGCGGTTGGAGCGCTCCCCTTCGGAAGATCGAGGAGGATTTGGCGGCGGCGCCACTGCTGAGTAGAGCGGCGGCGGTGAGGCTCTTCTTCTTCACCATTGCGAGATAGAGGAAGATTGGAACGGTGGTGGCGGCTTCTCCTCCGCGGCAGGAAGAAGAAGAAGGGCAAGAGGATGCTACGGAAAATCTGGAGAAGAATAGAGATTTTCGTCCTTTGGAGATTTTAAGAAAGGGAGAACTTGAGGGCTGTGTGGACGCGTGTCATTCCTGCCAGTTCATCAAGTGGATCCTTTCCATTAGATATTGCGGAAATCGAGGAGACGCCTCGGTAACTGAGCGAGAGGGGCGGATGTTGCTTAAAAACAGGGATAGACAGAGAAAGAACATGCCTAGCGGGTCGCATCTTGTCAGTCAAAGTCAAAATATCGGTAAAAGTGTCATCAGTGACGTCATGAGGACTGCTTAAAGCATTTGAAGGGATAAAAAGGTGTCGGATGGTGAACTTGAGTCTATGCACAGATTGCAAAGCATGCACTTAGACTCGGGGCTACTCCATCGGGAGAGCTGGACCACAGAAGAATGAACTCGAAAGATATATTTAGAGAAAGAAGGATGGAATGTTCGGTTCGGTACCGATCATAAAGCGCTCGTGTCCAGACTGGGGGCTACTCCATCGGGAGCGCAGGCCACGCACACGATAAAACTTTTTGCCTCCGGGGGTCATGCAGGGGGACTTGATTACTGTGTAGGGTAACGATGTTTTGCCATCGACGGTTAACCAACAAAAGTTGGGCATGTTACTCATTATCCCTTGCATGAGGAAATGTATCGGATGACTTATGAAGACTTGCAGAAAAACTTCGGCAGAGCAAAATGTTCAGTGGTACAACTTGAGTCTACGCACGGATTGCAAGCATCCGTGCTAGACTCGGGGGCTACTCCATCGGGACGTACGCACCAAACAGAAGAAGAACAAGAACAATCAAGGAGAAGGACATCAGAAGAAGCCATGCTTTAGTCTCTACCGAACTATCTTCGGCTAGACACTCGGGGACTGCGACGTGGGAACTACCCTTCGGGTAACCGACGTTGCCCTATCCTATATTTCCTGTTGGAGGCCCATGAAGGCACTTGGAGGCAAGGCGGCCCATCCGGGTGGTGCACCAGACGATTCCTTGACAAGCAAGACAAAGGCGAACAAGGAAAGATTAGATCTAAAACTACTGTAAACCTAGTCATACTCGGTTAGACCTCTTGAGACCTGACCTCCTATATAAAGGCCGGAGGGGGCTGCCGAGGGGCATAATTAATCTTAGCAATCTTGCACAAGCTTAGAGCTAGGTCACCATAGCGCTTAGCCATCTCGACGAGATCTCAGCCGAACTATTCGGCACCCTATTGTAACCTATTATCATCATAATCAAGAACAGACAGGCAGGACGTAAGGGTTTTACCTCATCGAGGGGCCCGAACCTGGGTAAATTGCTTTCCACTTGTCTCCGAACCGATGTCTCGTCGGCTTGCACGATTCCATCAGCCCTAAGCCCCTATCGGAGGGCATTGGTCCACTAAGAATGTTGATGAAACACAAATTCCTTTGGTGGAAGAGTAGATCTAGGTCATCTCTACCAAATCCTCAAGTATGGTGGAGTTTGAGTGGAGGAGTAGAGAGATCTAGGCGTTTTCAGCTCAGCAATGGTGGTCTCAGATTTGCTATATTCGCTGGTCAAGACCATTGGAGAAGAAGAGCGTTTTATACCCGCGTGGAGGGGATCATGCCGTTGGAGTTTTTGTGACCGGTAGTACCGGCCAGGTTGGGCCCGTACTACCGGCCATGGTCGATGTGGCGCGCAGGGACAGAGGAGCCGCGGGCCGGGAGGGGGGGGGGAGATCGGAGGCTCCGGCCGTGGCCGAGCGGTACCTCAAGCCGGGCCTGGGCGGAGCCTCCGGCCCCAGTACCGGTGGGCACGCCAAAGCCTCTGGAAAGTCTCTGTGATCCAAGCCGCATTAGCGGTACCGTGAGAGGTACCTCGCCTGGAGCCTCCGGCCATGGGCATGCCGGTGGTTCCGGCCGTAGCCGGCGGTAGCTCCGGCTGCTAGCCCCTCCACTCCATTTTCTTCTCTTTTTCTTTTCTTTCTTCTTTTCTTCCTTCTTTTCTTTCCTCCAACCAAACCCATATGTGAAGATCATTTCAATGCCTGCCATACCACCAACTTCAAGCTCTTCAACTTTGGGGCAAAATGATCATTTCTAAACCTTCAATTCTTATACAAAATAATTAGTCGAGTATAACCATTGCCATCTACACCAAAATCACTTACTTAAGGAGATATGTTCTTTCACCCGCCCCCACCACTACAGGGCGTGTTTCCGCCTGGAGCTTCAAGAACTCCACAAATACTCAAAGACGATCCTAACAGATTGAGAACTGTTGGTCACACCCATCAAGCTAAATCGCGTCAAAGAGATAACCAAACTCGATGGGATGCGCAAGTAACTTCTAAGGGAGGCCAAAAACATAGACGAAGCCAGCGGAAAAACTCTTAAATTGCAAGAAAATGCCCTGAAGTACGAGGAGGACGCTACCCGCACATTCAAAAAGGCCGAAGAGCTCCAGAAGCAGCTCCAAACGGAATTTAAGCGGATGCGGGAAGAAAATAAGAAGAGAGGCACATCGACAACGTCGCTCCTCGCAACATCAACTTCGACAACGCCGCAACCACACCCCTTGCAAAGCTCCAGGTGTACCACCCATGGTATGTGGACAAGAGAGGAAGGGAGGTGATGGCGACGCCGAAGGAAATATGAAGGTGGCCAAAGAATCCTGGACGAGCATCAAGACATGGTCACAATAGACAAGGCCAAGAAACGCCTTGCCAAAGCAATGGAGCAGCAGGTCTCGGAGCTGCTTTACAACAGATCTTTCCTCATCATTCAACACATGGCCCACTGAGTTACGACAAAGATTATTTAGCCTCTCACGGAGCTTCCTTACTTTGCGTGCTAAGCATCCAAATTCTTTTGAACCCCAGACATTAAGCTTATCTTGAACGGTCTTGAGTGCCATTGACATAGGCATCCCCAATGGGCCTGCCGAAGATGGTACCCGGGATTTACTGAAGGCCCACAAGTCGAAGAATACAAAGATCGGAAGCCCAGTTAGCGTTAAGGAAAGTTAAAGTTGTATTAGGAAATATAGAGACTTGTAATTCTACGGGATGGGTAGAAACCCTCCCGGACTCTGTAAACTTGTGTATTACGAATCCCTCGGCTCCGCCTCCTATATAAGGGGAAGTCGAGGGACAAAGAGAGGATCGAATCTATTGTCAACACAACCCTAATTTTACAATCGTCGAGTACTTTTCTGAAACCTTGAGATCTACTTGCCCTCTACTTCTGAAACCCTAGTCTACAATACGTAGGCATTGACAAGTTAATCCCTTGTCAATTGGCGCCGTCTGTGGGAATTAGAGGTGACAAGGAGCTGATCTCGATGGCACGTTCAAGATCGTCGACTTCGTCGGTAGCAAGCAACGCGATCGTCGATTTCTCTATGATGGATCGAGGTAAACAGGTCGAAACTGATCTAGTCAATTTTATTCCTCACCCGCCCTCCCTTTTGGATGCATGTGCGTATCTGGAGGAGCCCATCATAATGACGTTCGGAGAATTCTGATTTGGCGTTAACAAGGAAGGATCTTATCGTCTCGAAGTTCCGATCTCGTCGGAATTATCAGCGATCGATTCCGACTTTTCGTCAAGCGATGAAGAGTTTTCGTCGCCACGCTTCATCAACACCAAGGCAAGCGAAAAGCTCACCAAAATCTTCGGCGACATATCCTCAGGTCGTCGGACCTACTGTTATAGCGCGACTTAACAACGTCGCTTGCTTCAACATCGACGATCTGTTTGTTATTGGAAAGGTCTTCACCGATCTCTATGATGGTGTCACCAATCGACAAAAATCAACATTCAAAATATCATCAGGTCTATGCAATAGAGGAAACAAACCGACAGAACCGGAGACGTCGAGAGGCCTTCGACGATTTGGGAAACCATACATTGATCCCGCTAATCTTAGAAGAGGTCTAGGCACTAAATATGTCGGGACCACTCCACGTCTTAGAGTTCAGCTCCCGCAGGCAGCATGGGATAGAGCCGCAAAAGCCATGGATGGTTCAGAGCCAATGACCACGACCGCTACAGCAGAAGAATTGCAAGCTTATCAATACAGACTCGCTCGCGTAAGCAGAGAGTTAGAAAAACGGACAGCTGAGCTGGACAGAAGAAAGGAGGCAGCCTCTGCGTCAAGCAGGCGCCGGGCAGATCTAAGTCGACAATCGGGAAGTTCGGGAGATAGTCACAGAGAAGCTCGAAGGCGAGCGAGATCTCGGCTGCAAAATATACCTGAGTCAGAGAGGGAAAATCTAGTTCAAAACCTCGACATGTCTTTTATGACAATTGACACAAGGGGAAACATTATCCCAAAAACACCGGAAGCTAGGTACATGGCAACACAGGCTTTCATCCTTGCGTCTAGGCCACCTCCAGGGATCCGAGAGAAGCATTGTATAACATGGCAATGGCGGGAGTTGGAGTCATGGGAAGCGTTAGACTACACCTCAGAAGAGGCGCAAGGCAAAATAGTCCACGACCCACCGGCGGTGCAAGATCCACCAAGAGCAAGTGGAGCAAGGGATACAGCGGCTCAAGCAAGGGTGGATAGAGCGCGACAAGAAAGAAGGGAACATCGGCAGTCACCAGAAGTTGCCGAGGAAGATATGTGTGGTCTCCCGTGCTTTACGTGCGCAGGTGCAGTCGTTGTCATTGCAGGTTCAGAATGCAACCATGAAGCAAAAGAAGAACAAGAAGAAAAATGTGCCGCCTCCAGCTGCCTAGGGGGTGGCTGCACATGGCGTTGGGGTTCAGGGCTTCGGACATGCTCGGGTTCGATGGTTCCTATGCAGGATCTCAGCACCACATTTACCAGTTTCCATATATTCCATCTGGGTATGAGCAGCAAGGGCAGTATACTACTCAGTTTAAATAGCTTCAATTAACCGGCTTTACAGAATGTATGTCCCACTACATCAGCCACCAGTGCCTTCTTTACCTTTACATCAGTAGGGTTAGTCTTCGGTGCCATCTACAGGTGCTATTTTGGAGGGGGGGATGGGAGATCACCAAAGTAGCCAGGAAACCGAAGAAAGGAGTATGGTGCTGGAAATGCTCTGATAATACGCATGCGGTGAAAGATTGCAAGGTGAAGCATTACTGTTACATTAGCGATAAGAAGGCTTACCCCACAGCTTGTTGCCATGTTCTTAAGAGCATCTCTAGCAGAGCCCGTAAACTAGGCAAAACCGAAAAATAACTGCCAATTTACAGGTTCAGTTCAGAAAATGGCGCATATCAGTCACCGTAAACTAGCCAAAACCGAAAAAAAGTTTTCATGCCGAGACTGAAAACCCAACTCGGCCTGTATTTGTAGGGGCTGAAAGAGCGAACTGAACACGAACCCCTACTCGTGGCGCGCTGAAATTTCAGCTCGAGCTAACTGCTTCCGCCGGTACTGTCGCCGGAACGCCAGCTCAACCGCCGGCGCCCCCACCGGCGAGCTCGCCGCGGTCCCAAGGGCTCGGGCCCGACAGGGGCTGCCACGGCGCAGAAGGTGGCCGGCGCGCAGGGCGGCCCGGGACTAGTCCGGTGGAGGTCGCCGGCCGCGGTCGTCCAGCACAAGCGACGAGGCCAGTGCATTAGGCGGGTAAAGGGGCCGGGCGGGTCGTGGTGGCGGAGCAGCGCTGGCGGGGCGAGGGATTTGGGGGCGGGTGGATAGCGGTGGGGGCGGGGCTTAGTAATGGCGGTTTAAGGCGGGGCTGGTTTACGGCGTGCGGGGCGAATATGGTGCGTGGGGCGAACTGGTGCGGCGCGGGGGGCTGGCGGTTGGGGGAGGCCGGCTCAGTTGTTGAGAGGAGGAAGAAGAAAGGAAAACAAAAGAAGAAGAGGGGAAAAAAAAGGTGACAGGTGGACCTATAGCTGTTTACGGTTTTGAGAGAATAGCCAATATACCACTCGTTAAAACCAAAAATTCCAAAATACCACTGCAAAAACCAAACTTGCCAAAATACCACTACAGTCTTCGTTTTTATAGCCAAAATACCATTACCGTGAGATGTCTAACGTTTTCCGTTAGTCAAACTTTGAGACTGTTGCCAGAGTTAGCGAAATTCCAACATTACCCTCGTCTAACATAACGAGAGAGCCAGTCCATGTACAATTTTTCTAACCCTTTCGTCTCAAATCATGGCGGCGCGCCCAGCCGCAGCACAGCGCCGAGCCGCCGATGCTGGCTCCTCCCAGCTGCCCCCTCTCCGTGTAGCTCCACCACGCCTTCTCTCTGCTGCTCAGACGGCCGCCGCGGCCATCCTCTGCCGCCTCGCCGCTCCTGTGGCCAGCTCCCGGCTGCTGCGTTGCACCGCGCCACGCCGCCACTCCGCCGCTTGCGCGCTGCATGTTGAACAACGTCCGACGACTGAACTACTGCACTGCGGCTGGTACGTACGCCCCGTCGCCCTCGCCGAGTAGTTGCGACATCACACGGAACAACCTGCTGGATCTTCTCCATCTCAAACCTGCAATGGTAGTCGGCTAGTCGCTGGAGTTCAGGAAGCTGCTCCATAGATCGTTTGCTCTTATAATTTTACCAACATGATGTTGTAATGCTGCTCAAATTTAATGGAAATGCCACCATCAAGATGTTGTTGAAGATGCTGCTGTCAATATGCACAGTAATCTTGTCAAAAATCTAGCCGATATCTTGTTAAAAAGCTGTTGAAATGAGTGGACATGAGAGATTTGTGGCGTGTGAAGAGGCGAGGGCATACCGGTCTTTTTGTGCCAGTGTTACGCTCAGTCAGTGCATAGTGGCATTTTAGAATGAAAAGCTAGAATGTAGTGGTATTTTGGCAAGCTTAGGTTTTTTAGTGGTATTTTGGAACTCCTGGTTTCAACTAGTGGTATACTGGCTATTCTCTCTACGGTTTTAGATTAGGGACTCTGCCCTGCGCCAGCAATTTTCCGACCCGTAAACACGAGTTCGGTGAACTGAACTTCGGATTTTCAGTTCGCGTTTTTACAGGCTCTGCTAGAGGTGCTTTAATGTGCCGAGACCGTCTGCCTTTGGTTTTCTAGGTCTGGCCTTTTCTAGAAGCTCTAGTTGGAATGTACCATAAGCTCCGGTTTGAATACATCTACTCACTGGGAGCAATTAAAATTCAGTTTGCACCGATATGACCACCGTATACTTAATTAGTCATGAACCTTTCTAACAGTTGGACAGAGTAGCACACTGATAACTTCTACCTAATCTTTGAGATGTAATGCACTATCTTTGTCGAACATTCAGTTGCGTGAAACAAAAAAAGGTGACAAGAACCCATGCCTCACACATTTCCGACTTCCAAAATAAGACCAAGCTTCTTCATTGACTTCAACAATCATGGAATGGGCCCAGTAAGATCATTGTTTTGGAGCATAAGTCGTTCCAAACTTGGGCAGTCCGCAACACCGGATGGGATGCTACCAGTGAGAAGATTAAAACCCAGGTGCAACACTCTCAGTCTTTTACCTGAACAAATGTATGGTGGTATTCCACCGGTAAAACTGTTGTTGGTGAAATCAATTTGCAATAAACGGCTATTCACACCCAATCCCGCTGGTATGACCCCAGTAAGATGATTGTTTTCGAGAATAACTCGTTCCAAACCTGGGCAGTCTGTAAGGCCAGATGGGATGCTACCATTGAGAAGATTAAACCCCAAGTCCAACACTCTCAGTCTTTTACCTGAACAAATGTATGGTGGTATTCCACCGATGAAACTGTTATTGGTGAAATCAATTACCCGTAAACGGCTATTCACACCCAAACCCGCTGGTATGACTCCGGAGAAGAAATTATTAAACAGTGTAATGTTCTGCAGGAGCTTTAGCTCAGCTAACACTGGAGGTAGCATCCCAGTAAATCCATTTCTGTAAATAAGGACACTTCGAAGCCACCGGATGCTCCAAATATCCTCGGGGAACTCCCCAGTGAGGCGATTATCAAACAGAAAAAGCTTCTGCAATTTTCTCAGATTAGCCAGCTCTTTAGGAACACTACCCTCCAGCATGTTTGCATCCAACTCTAGCCACAGCAGCGACCGACAGTTACCAATCTCAGGAGGAATCGGGCCAGACAAGGAGTTCTGAGAAAGCAAAAGATAGGTGAGGTTGCTCAGTAAGCCGAGAGAAGCTGGAATGTGGCCGGAGAAACTATTGTTGACAAGTGCAAGTTCAGTCAAGCTACTACAATTCCCTAGCCATGATGGAATTTCGCCCCTTAACTGATTATTAAACGACAATATGAATTTCTCCAACTTACAGTTCTCAAAATGAAAATCAATCTCTCCAGTTAAGCCATTTCCAGTGACATCTAGAATCTTCAGTCCACTGATAAGGCTCAAGGTTTTTGGAAGACTCCCGCTCAACTGATTATATAGTAGATAAAGCACCTCCAACTTGGTGCAGTTTCCAATAGAATCTGGCAGAACTCCAGATAATCCATTTTCATGCAACCATAAGGTTCTAAGACTTGCCATTTCACCAAGTGACGAAGGGATATGACCACTGAGATTATTCTGATGGAGGTACACGTACTGCAGAAACTGGTTCTTGAACAACCCTTCAGGTATTTCCCCATGGAGGGAGTTAGTGTACAAGGCGAGCGATGAGAGTTTCTTTAGGTTGCCAAGGGATTCTGGTATTTCGCCAGAAAGAGAGTTCTCGGAAAGATCCAATCGATCAAGCATGCTACAATTGCCCAATTCAGGAGGGATTTCCCCATCGAGTGAGTTACTGTACAATGCGAGCACTGACAGTTTCTTTAGGTTGCCAAGGGATTGTGGTATTTCACCAGAAAGGGAGTTCTCGGAAAGATCCAATTGATCAAGCATGCTACAATTGCCCAATTCTGGAGGGATTGCACCTGATATGCTGTTATTTTGCAAAGTGAGGACTACTAGGTACTTTAACAGTCCTATTTGAGGTCCCAGTGAACCAGAAACTCCAGAAGATGATAGGTCAAGAGAAAACACATTAGTCTGTCTATCACAAAGAACTCCATGCCATTCACATGGAGTTCTATCGGAAGCATTCCAGCTGGAGCTTATGGAACTCGGCAATATGAGATTTTTGGACAGAGCAAGCAGAGCTAGACCGTCTGAATTTAAACTCCATGATGATGAAACCAAAGTGAGTAAGAGCAAAAACCAATTCCACAGAACCAGACCCATTTGGTTCCTGCAAAAAGTTTGTACGGAAGTTAGCAGAAGTGATACCAAGAATTGTCTCACAAATACGCATCACGACATGGGCATCACACAACCCCTAGTCAAGAGTATATCATATAATATCGCAAATACATGATGGAGTCCATTCTAATGAGGGTTATTTTCTTCATTAAAAAAATCCTAGTCAGAGCTGTTTTTAACGGTTTTCTGACTCTTTTTTGTCTTTTGAGTCTAAGCATGTTTTAGTGGTTGTGCAAAAGTATAATCCCACGAGATGCTGATGGATACTGCAATAAAAATATGGTAACTTTTTACTGTAGAAATAAGACTAGAGGAGGGTGCGAAAACTGAAAGGTCCTTTTCTTTTACCGTAATTATTATTTTTATGTAAAAAGGTCGTACTTGATCTAACTCTAAGAGCATCTCCACCGGCGCACCCCATAGCGGTCCCGATATAGTTTTGAGCGCCGGCAGCGAAAATGGGTTCACACCGGCACGCCCCAAATAGCGCCGGCGCTTTTTCGAGCCCAAGAGACGCCGTGCCGACCCCTTCGCAAAGGGTGCGAATTGATATGCAAGGGCGCCGCACGGGAGATTTACCGCCACGACGCCGGGGTGGAAAGTGGAAACTCTTCCGCCACGACGCCGCGCGGGAAACTCTCCTGCCACGACGCCGGTCTATATTATCCCTCGCCTCATTGGTGCAATAGTCTAACACTAAAAATACAACAATGTTCGATGCGTGGGAGGAGGCGGCTCTAGAGGCGGCCGTAGAAATCGTGGAGGAGGATCCGCAGTTCGCAGAGTATGAGGCGTGAAAGGAGGCGGCGCTAGCAACGACCGTAGATGCATACGAGCTGCCGCCGCTGGAGGCAGGGCGGCGTCACCGGGAGGCGGGGCGGCGTCACAGGTGGGTCCTCTGCTCCTCCATAGCGCATTTATTTCAGCGAAATCGCCGTAACAAAGAGGGAATAGCTATTTCCATATTTCGTTATTCATTTTGCGGGGCAAAAAAGGGGTAGCTTTTCGCAAGCAAACAAAATCAGCATTGATTCATTGAGCACCGAGTAACTAAGAGCATCTTCAACAGGCGCGCTATATAGGCCACGCGCTATATAAACCGCCGATTTGCAGCGCGCGGAGACGAAATCGGTCCTCCAGCAGGCATGGCATACGGCGCGGCGCTGCAAAAAACTTGCGGCGCGCGGCTTTTTGCACTATCCGGAGCGCCAAATGTGACGCGTCGGCTACAGCGCGCGGCATCGCTGCGGACACACGCGAATACCCCAATAGCTGGAAATTTCCCCCTCCCCCTGCGCCCTCCATTTCCCACCGCGCCGCCGCCGCGAAATTCCGACGCCTCCGGTCGATTCCGTCGCCGGCCCCGCTGTTGCTCGCCGCCGCGCAGTAAATCCACCTCGCCCGCACCTCCTGCTGGCAGTACCGGCCGCTCCGTAGCGATGTACCGACCGGGCACCGTCGCCACCGACGGGCACAAAGCCGGCGCTTCTCCCGGCCTCGCCCGCGCCTTCTCCTCTCCATACCCCGCGCCGCCGGCGCCATGTCATCGTCTTCGAGCCTACTGTCAACACGGCGCTGCCAAGATGCTCGCCGATTTGCTCGCAAGGTATGCGCCTCCGCCGGCCGTCATCATTTTGTCGATTTCTTTTGCTACTAGCTAGTTGTAGTGAAGTCATTTCATATGTATGTTTGTAGAGTTCATCATACGATTAATCGGATGATGAGTACGACCAAGAGGAAGAAGAGAACATATCCTTACTATTAGCATACCGCGCCGTCAAGAAGCCAAAAATAGGTGAATCGGTGTTCGGTAGATAGAAGTTGTGGAGAGAAAGGATTGAAGGGCACGAGAAGTTGATGCGGTCGTATTTCAATGAGAATCCGATATTTCCCGAAAGCTATTTTCGGCGGCGTTTTCGGATGAGCATCGACTTGTTCAAGCACATCGCAACGGAGGTGACCAATTATGATCGGTTCTTTGAGCAAAGGAGAAATGCCGCCGAAGAACTTGGTCATAGCACATATCAGAAGGTGACCGCCGCCTTGGGTATGTTGACATATGGTATACCGGCGGATCTAATTGATGATCATTTGGTAATGGGAGAGAGCACTTCTATCTTGTGTGTGAAGCGCTTTGTCGTGGCAATTGTGAATGTTTTCAGATCCACATACTTGAGAGCCCCCAATGCTCAAGACACGGCAAGACTTTTGGAGTTCAACGCTGACCGGGGATTTCCAGGTATGCTTGACTCCATTGATTGTATGCATTGGAGTTGGAAGAATTGTCCAACGGCATGGCATGGACAATTCAAAGGTTACAAGAAGGATGCCACTATAGTCCTTGAAGCGGTCGACGATCATGAGACTTGGATATGGCATGCATTTTTTAGAATGTCCGGGTCTTGCAATGATATCAATGTTCTTCAACGATCACCACGAATGACAAGAGTTGCAATGCGGGAAGGTCCATTGGTGGAGTTTGAAGCAAATGGCCACAAGTACAACTCTTCTGAATATTTATTTTTCTAAATAAAAGGTTGTGTGCATCAACCGATGCAGAGGCCGGGGATACACCCATTTCGAAAAAAAACTATGGCTACTTCCTCGCCGACGACATATATTCAAGGTGGCAAACATTTGTGAAGCCGGTTATTCAACTACGAGGTAAGAAGCTAACTCAATTTCACAATGCACAAGCGGCGGCTAGGAAAGATGTAGAGAGAGCATTTAGAATTTTACAAGCTCAATTTGCCATTGTGAGGGGGCCGGCTAGATTTTAGGACCAAAAGTGCATTTGGTATATCATGACCGCTTGTGTCATCATGCATAACATGATTATAGAGGATGATCGTGGGAAAGATGTGGATCATACCCACTACGAGTTGATGGGGGTTCCCGTGCAAGTGAGAAGGTCCGCACATAAGATTGCCCGGTTCATTGCGTCGTACAATGCCATTCGCTGCAACGACACACATGATGAGCTCCAAAAAGATCTCATGAAAGAATGGTGAAATTGATATAGACAACAATAGTTGCATACTTGTTGTATTTGTTTGAAAACTATATGTTGTATTGTCTCAAAAGTATGTGTATTGTTGTATGTTGATCCATAAATTTGTTGTATTTGGTGTGAACAATTTGATGTAATTGTTGTATTTATTGTGAATAATTTGTTATATTTGTATGGTACATTTTATTTGTAAATTTATGAAGTTTGTTTGATTTTCTTTGATGCATAATGGAGCGTTCGGCGGAGAAAGTTTTTTAGCGCCACAACATGCGCTGCATACATCGTGCTATACCTTTACAGCGTGGTACAAGCGCCCTGCTGGAGATGCTTTAACCAGTGCAACTGAAGAGAGAGCACGGACGGTCTAATTCGGCACCCTTCATCGCATTTCCGCCAAATGACGAGAAGTAGATTAGATCTCGTCTTCAACCCTTGTTTCACTAATTTCTCCCCGAATAAGTGGATCGGAAGTATATCCCCGAGAAAAAAAAAAGCTTATTTCAGAAAGAAAACAAGCATCGGGCTTGCTCTCCCCCAGACCCCCATGGACATTGCCGTGCAATCTGGCAGCAGATTATGACTAAAATGCAAGGCAAGCAAACGATGGATTTCAGGACTCCGCGGCCGCGGGACGAACAGTCAGCCAAAAGCATCGGCGGTTCCTAACAGCAAGCACGGGGGAGCGATCGAGGGTTGGAAGCGCTTACCAGCAGCGGCCGGCGTCCCGCGGATGAGGCTCCTGTCCTGGGGAATGGAGACGAGCAGCGTGCTAATGGGCTGGAGTATCCATGGCGAGGGGCGCGGTGGCGCTGGAACTAGCACGGGAGAGGGAGTAGGGGAGGCCAAGTGCGAATGGGCTGCCGGCTCTCTCTTAGTCTCTTCTCTATAGCGGCGGGGTGGTACCGTGGTTGTTGCGGAAGCGAGTGGACAGAGACGTTCCCCACACGCGGCAGTTCACACGGATTTGTGGGTTTGGATTTGACTTTACGTTCCCACACGGGTGTATCGACTGGTTGAAGAGAGTTAAATACATCTACCGAGGTTCCTATACTTGTTACGTTCACTCGATTTAATCTTTCTAGTATCAAATGGTAGAATTGTTTCCATGAGCAGGTTTTTACGGTACCCTATACTGCAGGGAGCAGTACACAAATATGTCACCATTTTTTTCTGAGGGTATCATAGACGTTTCCAACTTTTTGAAAAAGTGAAAGTTTTTTCCGTAATTGAACTTGCTGCTGGGCCAAGATCTAAGCCCATTTACTACCGAGGTCGTCGTCTGCCCTCTGCCTCACGTGATCGCTCTGCGCATCCTCCTACAGTCGACTTGGTCGCCGGCACACACGTATCGGTGTTCCTGTTCCCCGTCGCGCTCCCACCACCACCCGCTTTTCGCCGCCGTGTTTGACTGGGGTCGCCCGCTCGTGGACCTCGCCGCAGCGACTCTGCATTCTCATCTGTCGTGACCTCATCCTAAGTAAATTCATACTCTGAGATGGAATTAGCTCCTAAATTTGCATCATATATATTGAGAATTCCACACGCAGCAAACCCCTATGCAGATTCCATTGTGAGTTTCACCCCTGGCAAAACCCTCTGGATAGTTTTATCTTTTTTTGTGTGTTGCCTAGATGCTGGTAGCAGTACTAGAAACTGAGAATGTACAGGGTGGCTGAATCCCTATGCATATCCATTGTTAGTTTCACTCGTGGCAAACCATGTGAATAATTAAGAATGGAATGACACCGATATTGCCATATTCATATTCATACTGAAACATGTGTTAGTTTGACTATCAGACTTATAATAATCTAGCGTTGATTCATATTGCAGTGTATGTCATGGAGGGTATGGAGGACAATGAAGAATATGATATGGTGGTTAATGAAACTTTTTCTTGAGAGGAAGAAGATTACAAGTACTACAACTCATATGCCAAGTTGAAGGGGTTTGGTGTTAGAAATGAAGAACTAATAAAAAGCCGGGCACACACATAGTTATCCGGCGTCTTTATGCATGCTCTAAAAAAAGATACCGAGCGAGGAAGTACTTTAAAAAAACTAAACGAGAACAAACACCTAAGCTCCTGTTGCGGATGCGGTGTTCGAATGGAGATCGATCTGTCTATGGAGAGTGGTGAACCTAAATGATTTTGCACGACAAGACAAAGAAACACAGAAGCATTAATATAATGCCATGAAAAATTTCAGTTGGCCAGATAAATTTACGTGGAGCTTAAACATCTCATCATAGACTACACGGACACATTAAATATATGCTCGACGAACCAGAGCTAAAACACATGCCTCGTTATTTCTACAAGAAGAATATTTTGGCTAAGTACAAAATTTTTATGACCCTTCTAAAAATAGGTCATGATATCATTCCTCCATCCAGCTCTTGCCAAATTCCTTCATTAGCATCAACATGTCATACAAGACAACAATTACAAGTTAGGAGTTCCTTCATTTTGTATCTCAACTGAGACAAAATTAAAGCAGTACTACCGCGGGCAATCTTGCAATGCAAGGGAAGCTAGCAACAGAAGTACCAATTTTTTAGAGGACTAGCAACGAAAGTATTCTTTAAAAAGAGTTAAGGCCGTTGCAATCCCAGCTTGCTCAGCCTTTGGACGGTGCCGTGGGGCCCATTGTCGGTGTATGGGCCTACATTTGGGCCTGGCCCGGTTCTGCGCATGGTTGCAGCGTGTTCTGCTCGGGCCTGGTTTATCTTCTCCGTCGGCGTGGGTGGGGGTTTGACCGAGTGTGTTCGTCCCTCTTCGCGTGCAAGATTTCGTCTCGATTCTGGCCGATTCTCCGCTGGTCTCGATTCCAGCCGATTCGCAGTGCCTTTGCTCTTTGATCTGCCGTTTTCTTTCTTTTCCCTAGTGAATCTTGCCTATTCCCGTGCTGATCACGTTTTTGTTTCCGCGATTTAGGTTTGGACGGGCTGCTTTCTTTGGTGGGATCTTCTTCGCGTGTTCCTTCGGCTGACGCGGCCGGCTGGTTTCCCTCAGGGCTCAGGTGCCCGGAAAAATCAAGAGAGGCAGTCGCGACCATGACGGTGGCGCAAGCTCGAGGTCGCGTCAATGGTGGCTCAAACCAACTTGCGCCAGATCGGGGAAGTGGCCATGACGACCAGCAGTGAACGGCGTGTTCGTGGCGCTTCTTGCCGCCAGAAACGCCCTTGCCGACGTCCAGCACCGCCTCGACCTTGAGTTAGGTTAATCAACTCAGATCCCCTCCGGAAACCGCGATTCCCCTCTGCCTTTCCCCTCTTCTAGGTCTCTGACCTGGTGGTGTTGCCTGTCTCCATGAGCAGGAGATGATCGACCTGATGCGGACCCTCATGACCGACGATGACAAGGCCCGGCAGTTTCAAGCAGGAGCCCCCCGTCTCGCCAATCCCCCAATTCCCCAAGCTCAGCTACAGATTTTGCAAGAGTTCTGATGGATTTTGAACAATTTCTCCCTTGGAAGTCTGTTCTTCCATTTTCCAGAGTTTTCGGCAGACTTCAATGAACTTCTAGATTTTTGTGCCATGAGGCTGTGAATGAGCGTGGTGTGTCTCTGTCGATTTCTTGGTTCCTGGTGTTGTTCCTGTTCTGTATTTAGCCCCAGTATTTTTGCACAGCATTTGTCTAGAGCTACACAAAATCTCCGCAAGGTACATTAGTTTGCTATTCAGCAGATTGCAACGTGAGCTGATGAGCCTCTACGTTCTGTTTGAAAAGTTTGTGCGTGTCTTAATGTGGAGTGCACCTGATAAATTCAATGTGGTTGTCTTGGTCTAGGATGATTTGTAAGATGCACACTTGGTTTTAAGTTCATTGCTTTCTCATTAGGCCTGATAAACTGTTAGCCAGGTTATTTGTGGCAGCTCTCCGGTTAGTTGCAGCGCCTGAAAGAACTGTGTCTCCGATGGCTTGCGGCCCCTGGGTGACCGCGGGGTGAATTGATCTTAGGTAGGTGGGTGAGGTTCTTCCTGCTTTTTTGGCTCCTTTTTTTCTTCGGCGGCATCCTGGGTCGCTCCCCTTTTGAGCGGGGGCTGGTAGCTATTCCGCCGGGGCGTCTTGGTCTGTTGTTGTCTGCCGCCACTGCTGCTTGAAGGTGCTGGTGGTGTTTGCTCCTTGGGACAACGAAGGTGGGCAAGTCGGAGAACCGAGCCTCTACCATGGTGGACTGGCTGGTATTTTCGGCTCCTCCACTGCCGGGTCTAAGCAGGGAGCCCCTGGCTAGCATGCCGTGGCTCGGGCTGCGGCTCGATGGGGCTGCGCGGGGAGAACAGACCTGGCGCTCCAAGGTGAGAGTGGAGCTGGTATATACATACATCAGTCATTTTGTACGAAACCAAGTTCTAATGTATACAATTTCTTCATTTCATATCTATAGAATAATTGTTGAGTTTATAAATTTTGCGCATATAGTGACATAGGTATATGTGAGGGATCATTCTAATTTCAGCATCACTTTAACCATCCTAACCGATTTTTGTTCCATGTAACGAGAGTTTCTAATCATTCGGTTAGTTTTCAGTACATAGTTCTATTCAATTTTAAATTATGTAGCCCTACTTAGAAATGCTGCCCACTTAGTATTTTTGAGTCATGTTACCCTCTCTTTGCTGGGGTTTGAGAAATTCAATTGTATTTCAACAACAAATATTTCGAGTCTTGCAACAATGTCCTGGTTCGTTCAGATCCTCTCTCATAATTAGGAAAGGAATTAAAGGTTGCGAATGAATTCTAAAAGCTATGTATTTTGGTGGAAACTAGAATAGGGTTTACGAATATGTTGCTTATGATCTTATCCTCACAAAACAATTTTTTTTGGATTCGCAGTAGGGGAGCGGTGTTTTGGAACATGGGTTCATATGCTCTCTATATTTTGAAATGCATCTTACATACATTTTAAATTGTAAAAAAATTGAAACTAAAAGTTCGCACGTACATCTTCACGTGCTACGTGCTCACAAAGTCGTTTCATAAAAAATCGACTTATCATGTGACGTGTGTAAAAAAGACAAAATTCAGTGCTAAAAATAATGCTTTTCACAAGATAAACTTTCTCTTTTTTATATAGACCACACAAAATATTGGTTTTTCGTGAAACTTGACGAACGCACGTATATTATGAAGATGTACATGTAGAATTTTTTGTCCAAATTTTTTGACATTTCGAAACATAATTTTTTAGTAGAGGGAGCATACGCACCCGGGAGCCGAATTGAATTTCCGTTTCTGTTAAGCTAGAAAATTCATAATGGTGCCTTCTTTATTGTTTTTCTATCTTTCTTGAAATAAAGATACCAATTTGTGGACGGTTCTTGCATAACTGACTTCTTTTCGCATTGAGTTTTTGTTTTTTCACGGGCACAATTTTAAGTCTGATGCTTGCGAGTGGAAATCAGAAAGGGAACCTAATTTTGTGTTCGTTAATTCTGTGTACAACACACTGTTTCCTCACATGTTGGTTTAATTTGGATTTATGTGGCGCTTTTCATGGCGTTGGAATTCAGGAATTTCAAATATTTACTTCTCGATGGAGCAGAATTAGCATATGGAGAGGCAAGTTCTTCTTCGTGTAATGAGTACCAGAAGTTTATCCAGAAGATGAACCCTCCAGGGTGCCACCATTTCCTCAAGACATGTCAATATTAATACTGCAAAGTCATTTGTATAGAAATAGTACCAAGTGCTAACAGTGTGGTACACATTTTGTAATTCAGAATCATGATTTACAGCACATCATATGCAATTGCCATAGTTGATCATGTAGGTACCTGGCTACCTGCCAAGTGAACAAGTCTTTTAGTGTATAATTGTATATATTGTTTGGTTGGTTACTGAATACAGTGAGTTTTTTTTTAATGGTGTAGGTTGACAACGCAGACAAGTAAAAAACTCACATGGTCGCTAGGTAGTAGGATGCTATTTTTTCTTACTGTTGACACATACTAGGATGCATAGGCGCGGCGGCACGCCGCGCCCGTTAGTGTATCTTTCTCGTGTCTGCATATGGTCCTTATATGAAATCTGACAATTATAGACACAGTGGAAGCAAGAATTTTTCGTATGATCGATAAGACTGATCTGTATAGCTGCTAGACTAACATTACTCGTTAGTTTTTTCCTTTTTCAGGGAGACTAACAGTATTTGATAGAACTAAAAAAATATATATACAATGGTTTGGCTAGATGTGCTAGGTCAGTAACATTGGGCCATATGTGATTCATTCGTTCTAACCGTTCCGTTGGTCTTTCACAATTTCCGTAGTAATTTTTACCTAGTATAGTTTAGCGGCTGAAATGATAATAGGAACATAAGAGAGGAAAGGGCACCACCAGCGACCAAAGCAACCAGAAGAAGGAATAAATGAAAGGTAAGCCGTAGAGAGGAGGACACAGAAGAAGGAATGAATGAAAGGTAAGCCGTAGAGAGGAGAAAGATGAGTTCTAGTTCGTTGACTCCTGGAGCGATGGAGTCTTGCCGCTGGCCGAGATCCAGCACTTGGGCATCGTCTACCTAGGATGAGCTAGATGCAGAGGAACTGGTCAGCTGTTGTAGGCAGCAGCAGACAGAGAGCCATGGAGGGCGGATCGAGGTGAAGGATGGTAGAAACCACTCAAGATGGTGTGAGCCAATCTCTCCTTGCTTGGTATGTTGCTTAGTATTTACTATAAGTTTGTGTACTGAATGCAAATTTTATCTGTGCTGAGACTGAGTTTGATTCTGAATCGCAATTGAATTTTTTTCTGTGCATGCTCATGAATAAACAGAAATTGGAAAGGCCGAGTGAAATCAACTGCAGAAAGACTATATCTTATTACTAAACGAACTGATTACATCAATATGGGATGATACGAAGACAGAAGAGGCAAAGAGTTATCTTCAGCATAATAAAGTCATTGAGTGCAACACAAATTACAGAGAACAAATTACTGATTATAGTACAACGTGGAAGTATTTGCTAGTGTAAAATGCATATAACAGATACGTAATGTGATCTATATTGAGCTAGTTACGCCTTGTAGTGCAATAGTTCGTGTACCGTGGCAGCTTTTCTAGGTAGTTTCAACACTGAACCTCTGCAGCTGGCATTTGCACAAATCTGAAATTTGTTGCTCGAGGATGGTCTTGTTCCTGTAATTGATTTCAAACCATTAGTTTTTATTCTGTACAGACCAAGGAAAATTATTGCTTCAAATAGAACATACAAACCTACCACATCACCATTTAAGGAAAATACACTCCGTTTGCTAACCTTATCTTGTGAAGGGCCACTCCGTAGATGGTGCAGTTAACACAATCCTTGGTATGCACAAAAAGGTCTCTCTCGGTAAACAATATTTTTTGTGCCTTCCTTTTCAACAAACTGTTGGTCATATGAAGTAAAGAAGTGCATATGAGTATATATCTCAAATCTTGAGAATGGATGGTCACATTAAGCATGTAAATGTTGTACAATAAATAAATAAATAAATAAATAGAAGAAATCCTATTTAGATATTAACTTAATAAGGTAGTGTATGTAATTCTATGAAATAATAGAATTCCCACTTACCACCAAAATTTAAAACATACCTATGCATTTGAATTGATCAGTTTCCTAAGGGGGAATCATGCAATCACTGATGGCTTAAAGAAGAGCAAACATAGCGAGTAAATGAACTTTAACATGAATTGTTCTCTTAGAGAGACTTCTGAATTGTTGCGAACATGAAAAATGAATAGTGGATGGATGAGATAACTAAATCTGCCGTGCAGCTAACCATGGATGGAAAATGCAATTTGATCTCGAGAGATATATATCAACTGGAGTTTAGTTAAAAATGTGTGTATACCCATCACCATCATGGCAGCTAATCAAGTAAAAAAAGGCGACTCGACTGAAGGAAGTTGATGGCAAGAGGAAAGCATTACAAATGCAATTTATTGCTTGGCCCCTCACCCTAAAGAGCAATATGCAAGCATGAAGATGAATCACTAAGAACAATGCTAATATTTTTGTAAGCAGTAAGTAGTTTATGTGCAAATGTATAAGATAGGGTTACCAACTGAAATTGCAGCCTGTGAACTGCCTCAGAGATGAGTCACCGTAATCATTTTTAGCACATCTTAATCTGAAGCAAAATAGCCATTACAACATCTAAAATTGTGATGTGCATACCAGGTATAAAGTGTGGCCACGCAGTGAAAACATAATACAAACATCTATGCCATTATGATTGAACACAATTAGTACATCTCCCTTTGCTAACACAAAGTAGTCTATTTTTGTATTTTAAAGGTCAGGTTGTTGATCTAAAACTTACTTTCAGCAGCACCTGGTCTGATAAACTTATTTGCACTTGTATCGAATAATGCTTCATCTACCTAATACAATGAATGAGTAACTAAACTTTCTTGCCCGAGTTATTAATTTGAAAATAATTAATAGCTTCAGACTTGTAGGTGAACCTAAGAAATAAAATCGCATCGAAAGGCGATGTAGGCAACATATCTTAGCCTAGGTGTGCACAACATAAGCAAATGAATCCAAGGAATAAGAGGAACTCACCGGAGTATAAGCCGACAGATAACGAATCGTTGCCCACAGCTTCATCAGCTTCACCCTAGAATTGACCTCATCTTGACATTGCATACTGCTCCTCTGCTCTCTGGTTTGCCCTAAACTTCACTCCTTGCATGCAAACCAAATATTCAGCAAATTCAGTGAGAGAAAGGAGCACTACTTCAGTATTAAGCATATTAAAAGCCTTAGGACTTCAGAAATACTCTAAACAAATCTAGACAGTGAAGCGGATGAGGTGCATACCGTCAGACGTTTGTGTGGCATGGCAAAGTAGTCCGAGCGCTGCTTAATTGACAATGGTTGCAATATGATCAACTTCAGACTGCCATCGGTGTTCATACAATTATTAACTTGATTAGCCTAAAAATGGATGCTGAATTGAGACGTAATTGGTAGCTAAGTATATTCAAAGTTTTGACCTGCATCTGCAATAGTTGTACAACCAGCTGGCGGTCAGCTACTGCCTTCCTGTAGTCTTCCAACCATCGATCCCACATCTGCAAGACAACAGTATAAGGAACCCACTTTCAGTACTTCCATGCAGCAACCAAGAAAGATCCCTGAAAAAGATGCAAGTCTGAACATATATTCCATGCAATCAGAGAGAGGGCACGCGGTTATAGGAAAGAATCGAGGAGCCAGGCGTGTTTACTTGAGGAGTAAAGGCGAGATTTAATGAATAATCTTCACTACTGTTTGAAAAAGTAGCCACCAGAACCTAGATATTTTCAGTCCAATCCAATAGCAGGGGATGCCAACATAATCCTAATCCTGCCCTCCTAATTGATTTGCAGAGAAGATATACATACGTACATGACGGTGTTGAGCTTGTCGGGGCTGCAACACTTGCCGGATACGCCAGCAATCGAGATGCTGAAGAACTCGGACGCGAAAATCGGGTCAGCGTCGACATGGCAGCTCCGGTGGGCTTTGCCCAGATCGGCTCTTGCCGCATGACAGGCATCAACCAGCAGCCGCCTGCACCCACGAGCTCGACGCGGCGCGCACGGCCGCCGCCGTCCCGCAGCACCGCCGCTTGGAGGAGTCGGAGCAGCGCCGACACCGCTCCCCCACTTCCGTTGGCTGCTGGGGAAGGAGAAGAGAGCCCCAGTGATCGCCTTGAGGGGAGAAGGCACCGCCGTCGGTGGGGGCGGCGGGGAGGAAGAAAAGTGGGCTGTCGGTTTGGGCAATCCTACCGATGGAGATCGTGGAAACTTTTTTTTTAGAAAGAAGATCGTGGGAATTCTAGATCGTTCGTTGGTGGGTCACCAGCCCATCGCACCGCTTTGACTGCACTACTGTATGAACAAATGAAGTACGGATCTTGCACTGTAGGCAACCGGGAAACCGGGAAACACCGGATGAGCGGAGCGTGAAAAAGACTTAAAAGGAAGTAGTTAACACAGTTGAACGACCAGACGAAAAAAAAAGAAATCACGCGTCGTAGGATGATTGGATCACTGAAAGGATAAATAGCCCATCTACAGTGCCTCAATCAATTCCAGTGCGCTAAAGTGATTAGCTTTTATATAGGGTATAAAACTTGATTAGCCTAAAAATGGATGCTGAATTGAGACGTAATTGGTAGCTAAGTATATTCAAAGTTTTGACCTGCATCTGCAATAGTTGTACAACCAGCTGGCGGTCAGCTACTGCCTTCCTGTAGTCTTCCAACCATCGATCCCACATCTGCAAGACAACAGTATAAGGAACCCACTTTCAGTACTTCCATGCAGCAACCAAGAAAGATCCCTGAAAAAGATGCAAGTCTGAACATATATTCCATGCAATCAGAGAGAGGGCACGCGGTTATAGGAAAGAATCGAGGAGCCAGGCGTGTTTACTTGAGGAGTAAAGGCGAGATTTAATGAATAATCTTCACTACTGTTTGAAAAAGTAGCCACCAGAACCTAGATATTTTCAGTCCAATCCAATAGCAGGGGATGCCAACATAATCCTAATCCTGCCCTCCTAATTGATTTGCAGAGAAGATATACATACGTACATGACGGTGTTGAGCTTGTCGGGGCTGCAACACTTGCCGGATACGCCAGCAATCGAGATGCTGAAGAACTCGGACGCGAAAATCGGGTCAGCGTCGACATGGCAGCTCCGGTGGGCTTTGCCCAGATCGGCTCTTGCCGCATGACAGGCATCAACCAGCAGCCGCCTGCACCCACGAGCTCGACGCGGCGCGCACGGCCGCCGCCGTCCCGCAGCACCGCCGCTTGGAGGAGTCGGAGCAGCGCCGACACCGCTCCCCCACTTCCGTTGGCTGCTGGGGAAGGAGAAGAGAGCCCCAGTGATCGCCTTGAGGGGAGAAGGCACCGCCGTCGGTGGGGGCGGCGGGGAGGAAGAAAAGTGGGCTGTCGGTTTGGGCAATCCTACCGATGGAGATCGTGGAAACTTTTTTTTTAGAAAGAAGATCGTGGGAATTCTAGATCGTTCGTTGGTGGGTCACCAGCCCATCGCACCGCTTTGACTGCACTACTGTATGAACAAATGAAGTACGGATCTTGCACTGTAGGCAACCGGGAAACCGGGAAACACCGGATGAGCGGAGCGTGAAAAAGACTTAAAAGGAAGTAGTTAACACAGTTGAACGACCAGACGAAAAAAAAAAAGAAATCACGCGTCGTAGGATGATTGGATCACTGAAAGGTGCGACCTACATGTTTTACTTTTTTTATCAGACTAGACCATAAAAGCGCGCTTTGCCGCGCCCGTCCATCTCAACGCAACAATAATAAAGATAATGATAGTAATATGTACGGAAATATGAAAAAAAAATACCTACAAAAATATGTACCTCGCAGATTTTGATGCCATCGGATAAATTTTTTTTTTGTTCTAGCTGGAAAATGTTTTGATTTTTAGATCTGCAAGTTCAACTGGACCACATTGATGTGATCTTTGGTTTCTCTTCGTCTTTACAACGCTAGTAAATTTATGGTATTTTTTTAAACTACATCTAAATAAGTGTAACAGATCTTAACGCAACGCTATAGCAATTTAACATCATGTCTATGTCTTAGTTGTGAGATTTTTTTAAGTCTTAATTATTTAAAAAATATAACTGTATAACTGTAGTTAAAAAAAGGGCAACTCGCTTCAGTTGCACATTCTGGTAGAAAAATGCAATTACATTTTTTTAACAGAAAAGTTCAACTCGAGTATTTTTTTATAAATGACTGAGACTTAAGAAAATCTTAGTTAAGTGAGACATAGCAAAACCATAGATTAATATTATTTTTTATAAATTTAATCAAATCATAAAAGTTTTGAGTTAATATAGAAGTATTGTTCCTAGATGGAGAGACTACGGATTCTGAATCGGCTGAGACGTATAGGAACGATTATAGCATCAGCAGTGGTAGCTTCGAGTATATATGAAGTACAAAACCAGTATACATTGGTTGATTTTTACAATACGTTAATACTCCCTCCATTTTATATTATTATAGTAAAATGCCCGTGCGTTGCCACGGCGCGACAATACATGTAAACAAAGTGGACAGATGGTTAATATACAATTATCATGTCATCAACCTATGGTATTGTTTCTAACGTAGCCTAAATGTATTGAAGTAAAATAGCTGCATGGAAATTGTAATGCGCCTAAATGTAATAGTGTTTTTATTTTCTTAAAAGGAGCGCCCGATTCCATTACATAATGCTCACCAAAACAAATACAAAGTTTGACATCGATTAAGGTCGGAGAAACCTGGAATCCTGTCGAGGCCCAATTTGTGCGCCAATTATTACAGTCAACGATAGAACGAAAACTAAACAGAAAAAATTAAGCCTAACAAATGCTCGCAATTCTCAGTAAATTATTCCATTTAGTGTCACGTCGAAGTCTGTGTTCTGCAGCGGGTGCAACAGATTCTGCACATCCAACTCCAAACAACCTACACACCAACTAATCATAATCAATATGTGGAAATGATCAGTGATACAGTCAATGAGATATGTTTTATATTTATCAGTGCATTATAAATCAAAAATTCCAACCCATTTTATAGAGCTTGTATCACTTTCATACTTAATCTGCCAGTATATGATAGACAACATAACTCCCTTTCCTTTGTGTGTGGGCTCGTGGCTGTATTCAGCGACATGAAAAAAGAGCATGACTTTACATTTGTTTACACTTCATATGCCCACAGTATAATTTAAGCTTGCTTTCCTGCATCTTGAAACTATCATCCTAAGTTAATTGGCTATAGCAATGACAGTAAAACATTCAAGCAAACATCTGGTGGGTATTCTTTGAAACAAACAGTTCAATGTGGATAGTGAGCAACCTAAAATTTTAGGAAATAGAAAAAAACAGGAGGATGCAAATCTGCACCACATAAAGAACATGGCAGTTATGCCCGATCGTATGCCGCCGCTAGACACCGTGCGAAGACAACAATACGTGCATATCATGTACCATATTTGAATGCTTGGTACAGTTTGGAACCTCGTCAGTTACACTAACAGAGCCATCAAACATAGTTAGTTTGGTCTAATGAAGGTGGCAATAAACATTCTTATTTGCATTAAGAAGGAACCTCATCGGTGGAGACAATCTGGGTCCTGAGCTACATGCGCATGCCTGCATAGCTGACGAGGGAGAAGTTGTCTAGTCACTACGCGAGCATCATGCCTTCCCGATTCTTGTAAAATGCCTAGACATAGATAAACAAAAGACCGTCACGGGAGGCTGACTCAATTGTGGGGAGGGGAATCCCATCGCGGGGTCAGCTGCCATTGCCCTTAGCACCACAAGCTACTCAGCACTCTGTGATGCCGTTGCTGGTGCTATTCATGTGGTTCCGCCATGTGCTACTGCTAGTCATTCCGCCGCCGATGGTCATGCAACTCATTTTCTTCAGAAAATTTCTAGGGCATGCATCCTCAAGAATTTTTAGATTTAGATGTAGCATTGTGGGGTTACTGATGCCAAGAGTTCACTCGGTTAGTGAAACTCAAATTATAGTACCGTCTAATATATTAATTAATAGCTATGAAAAATATTTCTAAACCCAAAATATTCCTAAAAGCAACCTTAGTTCTCCCTGTATCAGTCAAACAGTAATAACAATATCATGGTCAGAGTACTGTATGAGTCATGTCGAGAGTAGCTTCCATCGCAAGTCTGTCCAGATTACTGTGAGGTTTATGACTTACCAATAACCATATTCAGACCATGTCGAGAACCATGTCATCAGCAAATGAACATGTGTTATACAAACATGTTACTATACCAGTATAGCAGTAAGAGTTCCAGTGCTCTGCTCGCATGCCTGGTCGTTCTAAATTACAGAATGGACATGGTTTGAAGGGCTAAAGTTAAGTGCCATGCAATACTATATTTGCGATACTCCTTGATCATGTCTATAAGATAAAAAAATTTTATGAAATAAACAGACCACTGCTTATCTGAATTGCTCTGAGCACATGCCCACGAGCCAACCAACAACGAACAGAATTGGTCAAATATATGTTTGATACTATGTACTTGTAGAATGATTGTGGTATAATGTTGTGCACTTGTAAACTCTAGACACTAAATGATGAGCTGCACAGCTGCACCCATATACCATGGCTGTTTGGACTATCTAAGCATATCTTTAATTAAATTAACCCAAATGTGAGGCGATAACAGGTCTATTGTTAAGTTATGCCTAAATTGGGCAGAAGACTGCAGTACCTCCATGGATCCATGAGAAATCAAAACTAAACAGCACGCTGGAAGGGGAAAAGGTGAATAATGATCATGTGGATAGGCTTGGATTGGACCTGGGCGAGGCAGCTTCTTGACCCCCTTATCGCACAACGAAACTGAAAAAAAAATGTCTTCCTGCCAATGAAACAGACTACAGAGCGTCAACATTTATCAAACTGAAAAGGTTTGTTCTTGCAGTGAGTAGGCACCTACTTAACTTCACTTCCTCCTAGGCTTATTTACTTGGCCGGCTGGAATATATTTCTCTTCCCTCCATCCTTGCCTTGCGCAAATAAAACGCTTCCACACCGATACACCATGACCACCTTTGTGTTGTGTAAATCTACGAACTGAGAACCCGGCCTCATGTGCATATCTTGTGTAAAACGCCTCTCCGTCCTCCCAGCTATCAAAAAACATTCCAATCCTGGGCTGCAAGCTATTGTCGCACTCAGGCTCATATGTTGACCCCTGCAAAATACAGATGTATCTATAAGTATATATAATGATGGAGCCAGATTGAGCATTACACAGTACTTCCACAAAATGGGAGGCTACTGGATTTCTTTGGTGTCATGTAACTATCACAATCAGGTGTCCCGGACCAGGTCTCACGCCCTATTAAAATTATAGACATGGGATAGATGAAGTGATATGGTAAACTGAGATCCAATTTAAAAAGTTAACATAAGATGTACCTTTAAACTGCTCTCAGCATCATGTTCAAGTGTTATTGCTGTTGTTGATCCTACAGTCTGAGCAAAGCTTTCCAACGGTGCCATCATGGGCTGTACAGTACAATTTTTTTTTGGAAACAAGTTAAGTAAGGTACAACTGACATACTTGAAGCTTAACATAGCTCATAATACCTATTAATAGTCTGATCAGACCGTAGGTTGCCGGATCTCTACATACCCGCCACGAGTCTGCAATGACACTTTACTGAACTATGATGGTATATAGACTATCATTAGATCACTTTAAGAGAAGTTCAGTAAGAAATCACAACAAATACTCGCCTACTGGAACAAGGAGCTTACAGGATCAACCAAGTTTCTAAATGTGTAATACAACTGGGAAATTCTGTATTTCTAGCATTCGGGCATTTTGAGACGATCCTTGGTTTTATTTGCGCTTATTTACTTTGTATATGCAATTCCCTTTGTACTTATTTCGATAAATGACGCTTTATTACTTAAAAAAAAATCTCCTTCGTATGGGCTATCAGAAGTAGAAAAGAGCATGTTAAAGCCAAGGAATGAAGATCTGCTACTTGAGTGATGACACAGGACCTAAAAGTTTGGATTATGACCTAAGGAGGAAACAAATGAATGTGGGCTTCAACTTTTCATTGACCAAGTATGCCACATAGTTATAATGTACGATCCATTAAGGAACTCTTGCAGTTACTACTGTGCACATGTTATATTTGCATCTAGTAGTTTCCTTTAAATGACAGAACATTGCAGGTGGAGATATATTTGCAAACAAACTGTGGATGAGTGATGGTTCCACCTTGCCCATTTCTTCCGCATTTCAGGTAGCAGATTTGATTAGCATTACGTAAGTTTACGACTGCCAGGGAAATCAGATCGCCATTGCTCTATGCATTTGTGTATCAATATATTAAGAAGAGACACACGCTTTGAATTCTCATATTCAGGGAAGCCAATGAAAATTTGGTTTGAAACTATATGTATCAACCATGTGGATGAAAGCAACAGCTAAATGTCCGAGTTTTTTTGTGTCATCAATCTACAGACGATGGGATTCAGGTCACTGCGTGTTGCTGATAACTGCCCCCAACATATTATAAAATGAGGTAGAAAAATGCAGAATCAGGTCATGAGTTTAGCCAAGACCAAAGAGCAACCGGAACTGCTACTTTTATAGATGGCCTATAACGACATTGCTAAATGTGCCTATAGATCGAAGTTTTGGCCCTGAAACAACAATCAGTTGCTGCTATTTATTTTGGGAAACACAGGACTAAGATGTCCATTGATTGTGGGCATAGTTTGCAGAATAAATAGGCACAGATAAATTTAGATATAGCACCAAACATTGCAAAACTTAAAGAATGAACAAACCAGATTGACTTCGGCTCCTCCAATCTTCAAGCCACTTCCCGAGAAATCGCCTGCTCGTAGAAGCAGAATCCCATTATGGGAAGATCCAGCACTGCAGGTGGATGTGGTGTGTCCAGATCCAACGAACGCAAGATGCGCTTCATTCTCCAGAGGACGAGGCGTAGGTACTGGGAAGATATGCGGTGACGGCCGCACAAGGTCCAACTCGGGCTGCATTTGAGGCGGCGGCGGCACAGCTAACCCTAGAATTTGTGGCAGAGATGGTTTCCTTTCGAGCCCTGTTTAGCACCGTTTCGTTCTACGGATTTTTTTTGTCTAAATATAAGTTCTCAATCAGGATCCACTAACAGCAAAAGCACAGAAATTTGAGTTCTTCTGCAGCAGGATCTACTTACAGCAAGCACACATATCTTTCATACAAGATATAAATAGACGGATCTGAAGAGAAAATGAATAGAGAGATGGGTGTTGCTGCTAATCCCAAAATAGTTTAGCGACTCGTATCTGAAGGATCACCAGACAGAATAAATCAGGAGCATATAGGATCATGTACTTACGAGGAGGTTTGGGGTCGGCCTGACCGACGAATTCCGGACAAGAGACAGGGCAGGGGCAAGAGAGGTTAGGGTCGTTCCCCACACCGGAGAGGTGGAGTTCCTGCCGGAAGCGGCTTCCCTCGGCCGACGGAGGGGGAGCGGCCCCAGAGACAGGGAACAGCGGCGGCGGCTAGAAATCATGGTGAGCTCTTTAGAGTCGTATCAAACGGGGATGGGACGAGGATACGAGGCAGCAACGATGAGAATTTTGGAGGATAAGCAGAAGAGGGAGAGGATGTAATTTTCGGAGGAGTGAGAGGGAGAGGACGTGATTTTCGGGGGATGGGAAGCGAGGGACGAAGACGACCGACCATCGAAGGATGGACGACTTAGTGGGACCAGGACGACGAAAAATATTGACGTATTGGGATGGTGAGGCAGAATAAGGAACAACTTCCTCCTTTTTAAGTAGTGTAGATGCATATGTTCAGGTATTTTTCTATCCAAAGAACAACATAATTTGTTTTATTCCGTTTTTTTCTATAAAAATTATGTTCGTTGTCTAGACTTCTCAAAAAATTCAGCAATAGGTCCATTCTCTTCCTTCCATGAATGTTTCTTTCTTACACTGGTCCAGCGAGTGAGTGAATATCTTGGAGAAGATTTCTTACTTGAATGTATCACTAGTAGGAAAACCATTATAGGTAGAAATGACATCTGTGGCGCATCTAAAAAATGTGCTCCACAAAAATTATTTCTGTGGCGCACCAAAAATATGCGCCACAAAAGTCGAAATTCTGTGGCGCATGGATGGACTGGTGCGCCACGAATGTCTACTACGTGGCGCATGTGGCTGGATGCGCCACAGAATTTCCATGGGCCCACGCGGGTCCAGCACTGCACATGGGCGAAGAGAATTCTGTGGCGCATGGTGGCATGTGCGCCACAGAATTTCAAAATTCTGTGGCGCATGGTGGCATGTGCGCCACAGAATTATAACTTCTGTGGCGCACCAACAATATGCGTCACAGAATTCTGCAGGATTTTTCTCCACACCCACCCCCGTGGATCGCCTTTTTTACCTTTGTAAAAAATAAAAGAAATAGATAGAAATTTCAAAAAATAAAATCCTTCGAGATTCCCATATATTATGTCATCTAGCACCACTGAAATTTAACAAACATGAATTTTGACTTTTTTGCAAAATTGCGTGGGAAAATCATCAAACTGGATTTCTGGTTGCATACGAACTCGAAAAAAAACGCACAATATATCAAAATGTTCCCACGAACACCACCACCACCACCACCACCACCACCAACACCACCACCAACACCACCACCACCAACACCACCACCTCCCTTCACTTCTCCACCACCTCCCTTCTCCGTTGACCACCACCTACCTTCTCCGGCGAGCACCTCCGGCGACCACCACCACCACCACCACCTCCGGCCACCACCACCACCACCTCCGGCCACCACCACCACCACCTCCGTCCACCACCATCACCACCACCACCAACACCACCACCTCCGGCCACCACCATCACCACCACCACCATCACCACCACCACCAACACCACCACCACCAACACCACCACCTCCGGCCACCACCTCCGGCCACCACCACCACCACCAACACCACCACCAACACCACCACCACCACCACCAACACCACCACCACCAACACCACCACCTCCGGCCACCACTACCACCACCACCACCACCACCAACACCACCACCACCACCACCACCACCACCACCACCACCACCACCACCACCACCACCACCACCACCACCACCACCACCACCACCTCCTCCTCCTCCTCCTCCTCCTCCTCCTCCTCCGACCACCTCCACCACCACCACCAATAAAAAAGCGAAATTCCGGCGACCCAGATCTAGATCTAGATCTAGCCCTTTTGAAATTGAAAAAATTCTGTGGCATATATTGGCATGGTGCGCCACAAAAGTTTGACAGACAATTCTGTGGCGCATATTGGCATGGTGAAGTTTCAAAATTCTGTGGCGCACATATGCGCCATAGAAGTTTCAATACTAGTCGCGTGGTAACTGTGGCGACCTGGATATGCGCCACAGAATTTGATTTTGGTGCGCCACAGTTAGCCTTTTTTCCACTAGTGGTTGCGGACAGCAGCAGAGTCGAAGACTCCGGTAGGTTTGGCATGTTACTAAACCGGAAAGAAAAAATGTTCAACAAGCAACCGGTAAACGGAAAAAATAAACATATTACATGCAAGTTTGATGGAGGCAGTCCCGAGAAACATTCGAGGTGCCGGAGTCTTTTATTCATAACATAAGGTACAAAAAGGAACTTCTTACAGTACAACTTCATGAGTAGAAAGGGCGCAACAATGCTATGTTCCACGGACGCTTGGTCTCATCTCCGAATTTGTCCGCCTTCCCTTCTTTCCATTCCTGTGCATCAATCAAGTAGTAGGCATCATTGTGTAGAGCCTTGCTCACAATGAAAGGCCCTTCCCAAGGAGGTGAAAGTTTATGCCGGCCTTCAGTGCGTTGCACTAGGCGTAACACCAAATCTCCTTCCCGGAAAACTCTCGGGTTAACCTTCCGGCTATGATAGCGTCTGAGGTTCTGCTGGTAAATGGCTGTTCTTGCCAACGCTAGCTCTCTTGCTTCTTCTAGCAAGTCCACATCATTTTCTCGGGCCTCTTTTACCTCTTGTTCGGTATAGAGTTGCACCCTTGGTGAGTCATGGAGAATGTCGGTTGGTATGACCGCTTCTGCTCCGTAAACCATGAAGAATGGAGTGTATCCGGTAGACCGGTTTGGAGTCGTTCTTATGCTCCACAACGCTGATGGTAACTCATCGAGCCAACATCTCGGTGACTTTACAAGTGGTTCAATGAGCCTTGGTTTTATGCTGGAAAGCACCAGCGCATTGATTCTTTCAACTTGGCCATTGCCTTGTGGGTGTGCCACTGAGCACAAATCCAACCGGATGTATCTTCACAGAATCGCTTGAATTCTCCTAGGGCAAAGTTTGAGCCATTGTCAGTAATGATGTTGTGTGGGTATTGATACGTCTCCAACGTATCGATAATTTCTTATGTTCCATGCTACTTTATTGATGATACCTACATGTTTTATGCACATTATATGTCGTATTTACGCATTTTCCGGAACTAACCTATTAACAAGATGCCGAAGAGCCAGTTGCTGTTTTCTGCTGTTTTTGATTTCAGAAATCCTAGTAAGGAAATATTCTCGGAATTGGACGAAATCACCGCCCAGGGTCCTATTTTTGCACGAAGCTTCCGAAGACCGAAGGGGAGTCGAAGTGGGGCCACGAGGTGGCCAGGTGATAGGCGGCGCGGCCCTGCGCCGCGCCACCTCCCCTGGGCCCCTCGTGCCGCCTCTTGACCTGCCCTTTCGCCTACTTATAGCCTCCGTCGCGAACCCCGCACGAGAGCCACGATACGGAAAACCTTCCAGAGACGCCGCCGCCGCGTCCCATCTCGGGGGATTCAGGAGATCGCCCGGCACCTGCCGGAGAGGGGATTCATCTCCCGGAGGACTCTTCATCGCCATGATCGCCTCCCGGGTGATGAGTGAGTAGTTCACCCTGGACTATGGGTCCATAGCAGTAGCTAGATGGTCGTCTTCTCCTAATTGTGCTTCATTGTTGGATCTTGTGAGCTGCCTAACATGATCAAGATCATCTATCTGTAATACTATATGTTGTGTTTGTCGGGATCCGATGGATAGAGAATACTATGTTATGGTGATTATCAATCTATTGTTTATGTGTTGTTTATGATCTTGCATGCTCTCCGTTATTAGTAGAGGCTCTGGCCAAGTTTTTGCTCTTAACTCCAAGAGGGAGTATTTATGCTCGATAGTGGGTTCATGCCTTCATTGACACCTGGGACAGAAAGTTCTAAGGTTGTGATGTGCTGTTGCCACTAGGGATAAAACATTGATTCTATGTCTAAGGATGTAGTTGTCGATTACATTACGCACCATACTTAATGCAATTGTCTGTTGCTTTGCAACTTAATACTGAATGGGGTTCGGATGATAACCTGAAGGTGGACTTTTTAGGCATAGATGCAGTTGGATGGCGGTCTATGTACTTTGTCGTAATGCCCGGATTAAATCTCACTATATTTATCATATCATGTATATGCATTGTTATGCTCTTCTCTATTTGTCAATTGCCCGACTGTAATTTGTTCACCCAACATGCTTTTATCTTATGGGAGAGACACCTCTAGTGAACTGTGGACCCCGGTCCTATTCTTTACATCGCATACAATCTACCGCAATACTTGTTTTACTGTTTTCTTGCAAACAATCATCTTCCACACAATACGGTTAATCCTTTGTTACAGCAAGCCGGTGAGATTGACAACCTCACTGTTTCGTTGGGGCAAAGTACTTGGGTTGTGTTGTGCAGGTTCCACGTTGGCGCCGGAATCCCTGTTGTTGCGCCGCATCACATTTCGCCACCATCAACCTTCAACGTGCTTCTTGTCTCCTACTGGTTCGATTAAACCTTGGTTTCATACTGAGGGAAACTTGCTACTATACGCATCATACCTTCCACTTGGGGTTCCCAACGGACGTGTGCATCTACGCGTATCAAGCTAAATTTCTGGCGCCGTTGCGGGAGATCAAGACACGCTGCAAGGGGAGTCTCCACTTCTCAATCTCTTTACTTGTTTTTGTCTTGCTTTATTTTATTTACTACTTTGTTTGCTGCACCTAAACAAAACACACAAAAAATTAGTTGCTAGTTTTACTTTATTTACTTGTCTTGCTCTCTATATCAAAAACACAAAAAAATTAGTTACTTGCATTTACATTATCTAGTTTGTTTTATTTATGTTGCTAAAATGAATACCCCTGAAAATACTAAGTTGTGTGACTTCACAAACGCAAATAATAATGATTTCCTATGCACACCTATTGCTCCACCTACTACAGCAGAATTCTTTGAAATTAAACCTGCTTTACTGAACCTGGTTATGAGAGATCAATTTTCTGGTGTTAGTTCTGATGATGCTGCTGCCCATCTCAATAATTTTGTTGAACTTTGTGAAATGCAAAAGTATAAGGATGTAGATGGTGATATTATTAAATTGAAAGTGTTTCCTTTCTCATTAAGAGGAAGAGCTAAAGATTGGTTGCTATCTTTGCCTAAGAATAGTATTGATTCATGGACTAAATGTAAGGATGCTTTTATTGGTAGATATTATCCTCCCACTAAAATTATATCTTTGAGAAGTAGCATAATGAATTTTAAGCAATTAGATACTGAACATGTTGCTCAAGCATGGGAGAGAATGAAAACTTTGGTAAAGAATTGCCCAACCCATGGACTGACTACTTGGATGATCATCCAAACCTTCTATGCGGACTAAATTTTTCTTCGCGGAATTTATTGGATTCAGCTGCTGGAGGTACCTTTATGTCCATCACTTTGGGGCGGCTACAAAACTTCTTGATGATATGATGATAAATTACTCTGAATGGCACACGGAAAGAGCTCCACAAGGTAAGAAGGTAAATTCTGTTGAAGAAACCTCTTCCTTGAGTGATAAGATTGATGTGATTATGTCTATGCTTGTGAATGGTAGATCTAATGTAGATCCAAATAATGTTCCTTTATCTTCATTGGTTGCTCAAGAAGAAAATGTTGATGTGAATTTCATTAAAAATAATAATTTCAACAACAATGCTTATAGGAACAACTCGGTAATAACTATAGGCCATATCCTTCTGCTAATGGTAATGGTTATGGTAATTCTTATGGGAATTCTTACAATAATAATAGGAGTGTACCCTCTGGTCTTGAAGCTATGCTTAAAGAATTTATTAGTACACAAACCTTTTAACAAATCTGTTGAGGAAAAGCTTGATAAAATTGATATTATTGCTTCTAGAGTTGATAGACTTGCCTCTGACGTAAATCTTTTAAAATTGAAAGTTGTGCCTAATAATGATATTGATAATAAGATTACTACTACAGCAAATGCCATCCAAGTTAGAATTAATGAGAATATAAGATTAATGGCTGAATTGCGTGCTAGGTGGGATAGAGAAGAAAATGAAAAACTAGCTAAAGAGAATAATGTAGCTAAAGTTTGGACTATTACCACCACTAGTAATGTTAATTCTTCACATGTTGCTGCACCCCCTACTATCAATGGTAAGATAATTGGTGTTGGCAATGTTTCTACTTCTAGTGCAAAGCGAACAAAACTGCCTGAAATTGCTAACTGAAAAACTGATAAAACTGCTGAAATTTTTCCAACCTTGGGAACAATGATCCCATTGCTGTAGCTCATAATGATTTAGATTTTGATGATTGCCACATCTCTGAAGTTATAAAGTTCTTACAAAAACTTGCTAAAAGTCCTAATGCTAGTGCTATAAATTTAGCCTTTACAAAACATATTACAAATGCTCTCATAAAAGCTAGAGAAGAGAAACTAAAACTTGAAACTTCTATTCCTAGAAAGTTAGAAGATGGTTGGGAACCCATCATTAAAATGAAATTCAATGACTTTGAATGTAATGCTTTATGTGATCTTGGTGCAAGTATTTCTGTTATGCCTAAAAGATTTATGATATGCTTGACTTGCCACCATTGAAGAATTGTTATTTGGATGTTAATCTTGCCGATAATGTTAAAAAGAAACCTTTGGGGAGGATTGATAATGTGCACATTACGGTTAACAATAACCTTGTCCCCGTTGATTTTGTTGTCTTGGATATCGAATGCAATGCATCTTGTCCTATTGTGTTGGGAAGACCTTTTCTTCGAACCGTTGGTGCTGTTATTGATATGAGGGAAGGTAATATTAAATATCAATTTCCTCTCAAGAAAGGTATGGAACACTTCCCTAGAAAGAGAATGAAGTTGCCTTTTGATTCTATTATTAGAACAAGTTATGATGTTGATGCTTCTACTCTTGATGTTACTTGATTTGCACTTTCTGCGCCTAGAAAGGCGTTAAAGAAAAGCACTTCTTGGGAGATAACCCATGTGTTTATTTTACTACAGTACTTTGTTTTATATTTGAGTCTTGGAAATTGTTTACTACTGTAGCAACCTCTCCTTATCATGTTTTTGTGCCAAGTAAAGTTTCTATGTTAAAGTTGATGTTATATTTGGGATCGCTGCAGAAACAGCATTGCTGTCTGTCACGAATCTGGGCACAAGTCTCTGTAGAAAATTCGAAAAAATCTGCCAATTTACGAGCGTGATCCTCAGATATGTACGCAACTTTCATTAGTTTTGAGTTTTTCCATTTGAGCAAGTATGGTGCCATTTTAAAATTCGTCTTTACAAACTGTTCTGTTTTTGACAGATTCTGCCTTTTATTTCGCATTGCCTCTTTTGCTATGTTGGATGAATTTTTTGATCCATTAATGTCCAGTAGCTTTATGCAATGTCCAGAAGTGTAAAGAATGATTGTGTCACCTCTGAATGTGTGAATTATTAATTGTGCACTAACCCTCTAATGAGTTTGCTTGAAGTTTGGTGTGAAGGAAGTTTTCAAGGGTCAGAGAGGAGTATGATATACTATGATCAAGAGGAGTGAAAGCTCTAAGCTTGGGGATGCCCCGTGGTTCATCCCTGCATATTTTAAGAAGACTCAAGCGTCTAAGCTTGGGGATGCCCAAGGCATCCCCTTCTTCATCGACAACATCATCAGGTTCCTCCCCAAAACTATATTTTTATTCGTCACATCTTGTGTTCTTTACTTGGAGCGTCGGTTTGTTTTTGTTTTTGTTTTTGTTTGAATAAAATGGATACTAGCATTCACTTTGTGGGAGAGAGACACGCTGTTGCATATGGACAAATATGTCCTTAGGCTTTACTCATAATGTTCAAGGCGAAGTTTCTTCTTCGTTAAATTGTTATATGGTTGGAATTGGAAAATGCTACATGTAGTAATTCTAAAATGTCTTGGATAATGTGATACTTGGCAATTTTTGTGCTCATGTTTAAGCTCTTGCATCATATACTTTGCACCCATTAATGAAGAAATACATAGAGCTTGCTAAAATTTGATTTGCATATTTGGTCTCTCTAAGGTCTAGATAATATCTAGTATTGAGTTTTGAACAACAAGGAAGACGATGTAGAGTCTTATAATGTTTACAATATGTCTTTTATGTGAGTTTTGCTGCACCGGTTCATCCTTGAGTTTGCTTCAAATAACCTTGCTAGCCTAAACCTTGTATCGAGAGGGAATACTTCTCATGCATCCAAATCCTTGAGCCAACCACTATGCCATTTGTGTCCACCATACCTACCTACTACATGGTATTTCTCCGCCATTCCAAAGTAAATTGCTTGAGTGCTACCTTTAAAATTCCATCATTCACCTTTGCAATATATAGCTCATGGGACAAAATAGCCTTAAAAACTATCGTAGTATTGAATATGTACTTATGCACTTTATCTTTTATTAAGTTGCTTGTTGTGCGATAACCATGCTTCTGGGGAACGCCATCAACTATTGTTGAATATCATGTGAGTTGCTATGCATGTCCGTCTTGTCTGAAGGATCTATCACCTTAATGATTGGAGCATGCAAATTGTTAGAGAAGAACATTGGGCCGCTAACTAAAGCCATGAATCATGGTTGAAGTTTCAGTTTTGGACATATATCCTCAATCTCATATGAGAATAATAATGGTTGCTACATGCTTATGCATTTAAGAGGAGTCCATTATATGTTGTCCATGTTGTCCCGGTATGGATGTCTAAGTTGAGAATAATCAAAAGCGAGAAATCCAAAATGCGAGCTTTCTCCTTAGACCTTTGTACAGGCGGCATGGAGGTACCCCTTTGTGACACTTGGTTGAAACATGGCATTGCAAAGATCCGGTAGTCCAAGCTAAGTAGGACAAGGTGCGGGCACTATTAGTATACTATGCATGAGGCTTGCAACTTGTAAGATATAATTTACATAACTCATATGTTTTATTACTACCGTTGACAAAATTGTTTCATGTTTTCAAAATAAAAGCTCTAGCACAAATACAGCAATCGATGCTTTCCTCTTTGAAGGACCATTCTTTTACTTTTATTGTTGAGTCAGTTTACCTATCTCCCTCCACCTTAAGAAGCAAACACTTGTGTGAACTGTGCATTGATTCCTACATACTTGCATATTGCACTTGTTATATTACTTTATGTTGACAATATCCATGAGATATACATGTTATAAGTTGAAAGCAACCGCTGAAACTTAATCTTCCTTTGTGTTGCTTCAATACCTTTACTTTGATTTATTGCTTTATGAGTTAACTCTTATGCAAGACTTATTGATGCTTGTCTTGAAGTACTATTCATGAAAAGTCTTTGCTTTATGATTCAGTTGTTTACTCATGTCATTACCATTGTTTTGATCGCTGCATTCATTACATATATTTACAAATAGTATGATCAAGATTATGATGGCATGTCACTTCAGAAATTATCCTTGTTATCGTTTTACCTGCTCGGGACGAGCAGAACTAAGCTTGGGGATGCTGATACGTCTCCACGTATCGATAATTTCTTATGTTCCATGCTACTTTATTGATGATACCTACATGTTTTATGCACATTATATGTCGTATTTACGCATTTTCGGAACTAACCTATTAACAAGATGCCGAAGAGCAGTTGCTGTTTCTGCTGTTTTTGGTTTCAGAAATCCTAGTAAGGAAATATTCTCGGAATTGGACGAAATCACCGCCCGGGGTCCTATTTTTGCACGAAGCTTCCGGAAGACCGAAGGGGAGTCGGGTGGGGCACGAGGTGGCTGGGTGATAGGGCGGCGCGGCCTGGCCTGGCCGGCCACCCTGTCCCCCTGGGCCCCTCGTGCCGCCTCTTGACCTGCCCTTTCGCCTTTATACCTCCTCCGACCAAACCCAGAGCCACGATACGGAAAACCTTCCGGAGACGCCGCCGCGAATCCCATCTCGGGGGATTCGGAGATCGCCTCCGGCACCTGCCGGAGAGGGGATTCATCTCCCGGAGGACTCTTCATGGCCATGATCGCCTCCGGAGTGATGAGTGAGTAGTTCACCCCTGGACTATGGGTCCATAGCAGTAGCTAGATGGTCGTCTTCTCCTAATTGTGCTTCATTGTTGGATCTTGTGAGCTGCCTAACATGATCAAGATCATCTATCTGTAATACTATATGTTGTGTTTGTCGGGATCCGATTGATAGAGAATACTATGTTATGGTGATTATCAATCTATTGTTTATGTGTTGTTTATAATCTTGCATGCTCTCCGTTATTAGTAGAGGCTCGGCCAAGTTTTTGCTCTTAACTCCAAGAGGGAGTATTTATGCTCGATAGTGGGTTCATGCCTTCATTGACACCTGGGACAGTGACAGAAAGTTCTAAGGTTGTGATGTGCTGTTGCCACTAGGGATAAAACATTGATTCTATGTCTAAGGATGTAGTTGTCGATTACATTACGCACCATACTTAATGCAATTGTCTGTTGCTTTGCAACTTAATACTGAATGGGGTTCGGATGATAACTGAAGGTGGACTTTTAGGCATAGATGCTTGGATGGCGGTCTATGTACTTTGTCGTAATGCCCGGATTAAATCTCACTATATTTATCATATCATGTATATGCATTGTTATGCTCTTCTCTATTTGTCAATTGCCCGACTGTAATTTGTTCACCCAACATGCTTTTATCTTATGGGAGAGACACCTCTAGTGATGTGGACCCCGGTCCTATTCTTTACATCGCATACAATCTACTGCAATACTTGTTTTACTGTTTTCTTGCAAACAATCATCTTCCACACAATACGGTTAATCCTTTGTTACAAACCGGTGAGATTGACAACCTCACTGTTTCGGGCAAAGTACTTGGGTTGTGTTGTGCAGGTTCCACGTTGGCGCCGGAATCCCTGTTGTTGCGCCGCATCACATTTCGCCACCATCAACCTTCAACGTGCTTCTTGGCTCCTACTGGTTCGATTAAACCTTGGTTTCATACTGAGGGAAACTTGCTTCTATACGCATCATACCTTCCACTTGGGGTTCCCAACGGACGTGTGCATCTACGCGTATCAGGTATCCATACCGGAGAATGACATCTTTCAAGAACTTCACTGCGGTATGCCCATCACATTTTGCAATAGGTTTTACCTCCAAGCACTTGGTGAATTTATCCACCATGACCAAAATGTGGGTCATGTTTCCCCTTGCAGTTTTGAATGGGCCAACCATGTCAAGGCACCATACAGCAAATGGCCAGGTTAACGGTATAGTTTTTAATCCGGATGCTGGGGTATGGTTTTGCTTAGCGTACCTCTGGCACCCATTGCATTTTCTCACCAAATCCTCAGCGTTTTCCAAAGCAGTTGGCCAATAGAAGCCATGCCGGAACACCTTTGCCACCAGCGCCCTTGATGAGGCATGATGCCCACACTCTCCTTGGTGAATCTCCCTAAGTATTTCTTTTCCTTCTTCCGGTTCCACACATCTTTGCAGGACACCGGTAACACTTCTCTTGTACACCTCGCCATTGATGAAAGTGTATGCTTTGGCTCTCCGCTGGATCCTTCTTGATTCGTTTTCGTCAACCGGCAAGGTGCCGTTGATCAGGAATTCCTTAATAGGTTTAACCCAGGACGGTGTTTCTCGAACCAGGAATACCGGTACGTCTATGTCCATGCTATCCACAAGCATTGCTTGTTCCGGTATGGGCGTCGCAGTCCCCGAGTTTACCGGAGCAGTCCCCGAGTTTGCCGGAGCAGTCTCGCCGGAGCAGTCCCCGAGTTTCCCTCGTCAATATCCATTGGCACAACATGCGACTCCGGTACAAAAATTGATTCCGATTCCGGACTCGGTTTGATTGACGGTGTTCTTAAGTGGGCCAAGGCTATTCCGGGAGGAATTTCCTCCGATGAGCCCAGCTTGGATAAAGCATCCGCGCTTCATTTTCAGCCCGCGACACATGGTGAAACTCACACCCTTGAAGAAGCGGCAATCTTTGCACATGAAACCGGTATGAGGCCATGTTGGCATCTTTGCGTCCCAATCTCCAGAACATTGTTGCACCACAAGATCTGAATCGCCGTAGCAAACGATCCGGTGTGCACCGATTTCTTTTGCGACTTTAAGCCCATGGATCAGAGCCTCATATTCAGCGACATTGTTTGATGCCCTGAAATGTACTTGCAAAACATACCGGAGATGATCTCCCTTTGGTGAGGTGAGTACCACACCGGCACCTAGACCCTCTTTGAGCTTGGATCCTGATGCGCGTAAATGTACACGTCCGTTGGGAACCCCAAGAGGAAGGTATGATGCGCACAGTGGCAAGTTTTCCCTCGAAAGAAACCAAGGTTTAATCGAACCAGGAGGAGCCAAGAAGCACGTTGAAGGTTGATGGTGGCGAAATGTGATGCGGCGCAACAACAGGGATTCCGGCGCCAACGTGGAACCTGCACAACAAAACCAAAGTACTTTGCCCCAACGAAACAGTGAGGTTGTCAATCTCACCGGCTTGCTGTAACAAAGGATTAAGCGTATCGAGTGGAAGATGATTGTTTGCAAGAAAACAGTAAAGAACAATTGCATAGATTGTATGCTATGTAAAGAATAGGACCGGGGTCCACAGTCACTAGAGGTGTCTCTCCCATAAGATAAAAGCATGTTGGGTGAACAAATTACAGTCGGGCAATTGACAAATAGAGAAGGGCATAACAATGCATATACATGATATGATAAATATAGTGAGATTTAATCCGGGCATTACAAAGTACATAGACCGCCATCCAACTGCATCTATGCCTAAAAGTCCACCTTCGAGTTATCATCCGAACCCCATTCAGTATTAAGTTGCAAAGCAACGAGACAATTGCATTAAGTATGGTGCGTAATGTAATCGACAACTACATCCTTAGACATAGAATCAATGTTTTATCCCTAGTGGCAACAACATCACAACCTTAGAACTGGTCACGTCGGTGTCAATGTGAACCCGCTATCGAGCATAAATCTCCCTCTTGGAGTTAAAGTAAAAACTCAGGCCTCTACTAATAACGGAGAGCATGCAAGATCATAAACAACACATAAAAAATAGATTGATAATCACCATAACATAGTATTCTCTATCCATCGGATCCGACAAACACAACATATAGTATTACATATAGATGATCTTGATCATGTTAGGCAGCTCACAAGATCAACAATGAAGCACAATTAGGAGAGACCATCTAGCTACTGCTATGGACCCATAGTCCAGGGGTGAACTCATCACTCCGGGCGATCATGGCGATGAAGAGTCCTCGAGGAGATGAATCCCTCTCCGGCAGGGTGGCAGGCGATCTCCAGAATCCCCGAGATGGGATTAGCGGCGGGGGAAGGTTTTCGTATCGTGGCTCTCGATCTTGGGTTTTGGCGACGGGGAAAGCGCGAAGGGCAACGTGGGGGCCACAGGGCCCCACACCATTCGGCGCGGCCAGGGCCTGGGCCGCCCGCCCTATGGTGATGGCGCCTCGTGGCCCCACTTCCTTCCCTCTTCGGTCTTATGGAAGCTCCGTGCAAAAATAGGACCCGGGCGTGATTTCGTCAATTCCGAGAATATTTCTACTAGGATTTCTGAAACAAACAGCAACAACTCTTCGGCATCTTGTTAATAGGTTAGTTCCGAAAATGCGTAAATACGACATATAATTGCATAAAACATGTAGGTATCATCAATAAAGTAGCATGGAACATAAGAAATTATCGATACGTTGAGACGTATCAGCATCCCCAACCTTCGTCCCGGCAGTAAAGCGATAACAAGATAATTTCTGAAGTGACATGCCATCATAATCTTGATCATACTATTTGTAAACATATGTAATGAATGCAGCGATCAAAACAATGGTAATGACATGAGTAAACAAATGAATCATATGACAAAGACTTTTCATGAACAGTACTTCAAGACAAGCATAAATAAGTCTTGCATAAGAGTTAACTCATAAAGCAATAAATCATAGTAAAGTAGTTGAAGCAACACAAAGGAAGATTAAGTTTCAGCGGTTGCTTTCAACTTATAACATGTATATCTCATGGATAGTGTCAACATAAAGTAATATAACAAGTGCAATATGCAATATGTAGGAATCAATGCACAGTTCACACAAGTGTTTGCTTCTTAAGGTGGAGGGAGATAGTAAACTGACTCAACAATAAAAGTAAAAGAATGGTCATTCAAAGAGGAAAGCATCGTTTCTTTATTTGTGCTAGAGCTTTTATTTTGAAAACATGAAACAATTTTGTCAACGGTAGTAATAAAGCATATGAGTTATGTAAATTATATCTTACAAGTTGCAAGCCTCATGCATAGTATACTAATAGTGCCGCACCTCGTCCTACTTAGCTTGACTACCGGATCTTTGCATGCCATGTTTCAACCAAGTGTCACAAAGGTACCTCCATGCCGCAACAAAGGAGGAGAATGCTCGCATTTTGGATTTCGCTTTTGATTATTCTCAACTTAGACATCCATCCGGACAACATGGACAGCAGATGGACTCCTCTTAAATGCATAAGCATGTAGCAATGATTATTATTCTCATATGAGATTGAGGATATATGTCCAAACTGAAACTTCCACCATGATTCATGGCTTTAGTTAGCGGCCCAATGTTCTTCTCTAACAATTTTGCATGCTCCAACCACTAAGGTGATAGATCCTTCGAACAAGACGGACATGCATAGCAACTCACATGATATTCAACAATAGTTGATGGCGTTCCGTAAGTTATCGCACAACAACAACTTAATAAGATAAAGTGCATAAGTACATATTCAATAAATATAGTTTTTTATAGATGACATGTATGATCAAAGTTGATGGAATTTAAAGGTAGCTTTGGTATTGTGAGAAAACCATGTGGTAGGTATGGTGGACACAAAGTAGTTGGCTCAAGATTTGGATGCATGAGAAGTGGATACAAGGTTATTTGGCAAATTCAAGGCAAACTCAGCAAAAACTAAAAGAGAAATAGTAGCATAAGACTCTATAAGACTACAAAAAAAAACTTATTAATAGACCTCACCTATTATTATCTAGCAAGCTTATGTATTTCTTCATTAAGCAAGCAATAATATCTTTGCAAGCACAATGCAGAGCAAACATGAAGACATTTTAGTACATTACATTTACATTTTTTCCAATTCCATATAACACATTTACGCAAGAAATATTATGAGTAAAGCCTAAGGACATATTTGTCCATATGCAACAGCGCGTGTCTCTCTCCCACAAAGTGAATGCTAGGATCCATTTTATTCAAACAAAAACAAAAACAAAAACAAACCGACGCTCCAAGTAAAGAACACAAGATGTGACTGAATAAAAATATAGGTTCAGGGGAGGAACCTGATGATGTTGTCGATGAAGAAGGGATGCCTTGGGCATCCCAAGCTTAGACGCTTGAGTCTTCTTAAAATATGTAGGGATGAACCACGGGGGCATCCCCAAGCTTAGAGATTTCACTCCTCTTGATCATAGTATATCATACTCCTCTCTTGACCCTTGAAAACTTCCTTCACACCAAACTTCAAGCAAACTCATTAGAGGGTTAGTGCACAATTAATAATTCACACATTCAGAGGTGACACAATCATTCTTTACACTTCTGGACATTGCATAAAGCTACTGGACATTAATGGTGTTGGAGATATGCCCAAGAGGCAATAATAAATTGGTTATTATATATCTTTGTGCTTATGATAAATGTTTATATACCATGCTATAATTGTATTGACCGAAACATTGATACATGTGTGTTATGTAAACAACAAGAAGTCCCTAGTAAAGCCTCTTGTATAACTAGCTTGTTGATTAATAGATGATCATCGTTTCGTGATCATGAACATTGGATGTTATTAATGACAAGGTTATATCATTATGTGAATGATGTAATGGACACACCCAATTAAGCGTAGCATAAGATCACGTCATTAAGTTCATTTGCTATAAGCTTTCGATACATAGTTACCAAGTCCTTTCGACCATGAGATCATATAAATCAGTTATGCCGGAAGGGTGCTTTGATTACATCAAACGCCACTGCGTAAATGGGTGGTTATAAAGGTGGGATTAGGTATCCGGAAAGTATAAGCTTGAGGCATATGGATCAACAGTGGGATTTGTCCATCCCGATGACGGATAGATATACTCGGGCCCTCTCGGTGGAATGTCGTCTAATTAGCTTGCAAGCATATGAATGGTTCATAAGAGACCACATACCACGGTACGAGTAAAGAGTACTTGTCAGGAGACGAGGTTGAACAAGGTATCGTGATACCGATGATCAAACCTCGGACAAGTAATATATCGTGAGACAAAGGGAATCGGTATCGTATGTAAATGGTTCGTTCGATCACTTAGTCATCGTTGAATATGTGGGAGCCATTATGGATCTCCAGATCCCGCTATTGGTTATTGGTGGAGAGAAGTCTCAACCATGTCTGCATAGTTCGCGAACCGTAGGGTGACACACTTAAGGTTTGATGTCGTTTAAGTAGATATGGAATATGGAATGGAGCTCGAATGTTGTTCGGAGTCTCGGATGGGATCCGAGACATCACGAGGAGGTTCGGAATGGTCCGAAGAATAAGATTCATATATGGGAAGTCATTTTCCGGGGTTCGGAAAAAGTCCGGTGTTTTGACCGGAGCTTCTAGAAGGTTCGGAAGGACCGGAATAGTCCGGAATATTATGGAAGGTTCCGGAAGTGTCCGGGACGACCCGGGATGTCTAAGGAAGTCCGGAGGGTTCCATAATAGGTGCAACCACGTTGCCTTAAGGGAAAAGGAGTCTTTCCTTAATGCAATTTCGGAATTGGCAAAAGAGTCCGAGTAGGACTAGGTTTTCGGAACCGGAAACCTATCGGAACTCAGTCAAACTTGGGGGCAGGTTTTTGGACGACCCAAGGGGCTTGGCCACCTATTTAAAGAGGCCAAGGGGCACCCCAAGGGCACCACAAGTCGCAGCCCTAGCTCCCAAGTCGCAGCACCACCCTGCGCCCAAACCCTAGCTATTCCCTCCTCCTTCTTCTCCCGCAGCGCTTGCGCGAAGCCCTGCCGGAGATCTCCACCACCACCGTCACCACGCCGTCGTGCTGCCGGGATTCCGAGGAGGATCTACTACTTCCGCTGCCCGCTGGAACGGGGAGAAGGACGTCGTCTTCATCAACACCGAACGTGTGACCGAGTACGGAGGTGCTGCCCGATTGTGGCACCGTCAAGATCAAGATCTTCTACGCGCTTTTGCAAGCGGCAAGTGATCGTCTACATCCACCCCGAGATCTAATCTCGTTAAGCTTTGCGAATCTTCGAGGGTTATCATCTCTCTCGTTGCTACCGTCTACTAGATTAGATCTTGGCTTGGTTTTCGTTCTTGCGGTAGGAAAATTTTTGTTTTCTATGCTCGAATCCCATCATCAGAGCCGTGTCTATGCATAGATTGGTTGCACGAGTAGAACACAATTGTTTTGTGGGCGTTGATGCTTTTGTTGTCTTTAGTTCGTGTACTTTGCATCTTGCGGCATAGTGGGATGAAGCGGCTCGGGCTAACTTTACATGACCGCGTTCATGAGACTTGCCCCACGTTAGACATGCAACTTGTATTGCATAAGTGGCTTTGCGGGTGTCTGTCTCTCCCTATAGTGAAGATCCAATTTACTCTTTCTATTGACAACATTAGTATCACCGTTGTGGTTCATGTTCGTAGGTAGATTGGATCTTATGCGAAAACCCTAAACCACGTAAAATATGCAAACCAATTAGAGGCGTCTAACTTGTTTTTGCAGGGTTTGGTGATGTGATATGGCCATAATGTGATGATGTATATGTATGAGATGATCATTATTGTATTGTGGCAACCGGCAGGAGCCTTATGGTTGTCTTTAAATTTCATGTTGAGTAGTATTTCAAAGTAGTTGTAATAGTTGCTACATGGAGGACAATCATGAAGACGGCGCCATTGACCTTGGTGCTACGCCGACGATGATGGAGATCATGCTCTTTGATGATGGAGGATCATGTCCGTGCTTTGGAGATGAAGATCAAAGGCGCAAAGACAAAAGGGCCATATCATATCACATATGAATTGCATGTGATGTTAATCCTTTTTATGCATCTTATATTGCTTAGATCGCGACGGTAGCATTATAAGATGATCCCTCTCACTAAATATCAAGATAATAAAGTGTTCATCCTTAGTATGCACGTTGCTAAGACTTGTCGTTTCGAAGCATCTCGTGATGATCGGGTGTGATAGATTCTACATGGCATACAACGGGTACAAGCCAGTTTTGTACACGCGGGTACTAAGGTTGCCTTGACGAGCCTAGCATGTACAGACATGGTCTCGGAACACGGGATACCGAAAGGTAGAGCATGAGTCATATGATTGATATGATGAACACTTGGGGTGTTCGCCATTGAAATTACATCTTGTTCGTGATGATCGGGCTTGGTGTGGTGGATTTGGTTCGTGTGATCACTAAGACAATGCGAGGGATATTGTTTTGAGTGGGAGTTCACCTAGTTTTTAATTTTGTTAAATTAAAATTTGAACTCAATTTGTCATAAACCTAGTCTAAACTATTGAAAATAATTGTTGTAGATCATGGCGTCCCCATCAATCAATTTTAACCAGTTCCTAGAGAAAGAAAAGCTTAAAAGCAATGGTAGCAACTTCACCGACTGGTTCCGTCATGTGAGGATCTTCCTCAATGGCGGAAATCTGCAATATGTGCTTGATGCACCGCTAGGTCCTACACCACCTCCTGTAGTATCCGAGGAAGAAAAAAATGTTTTCGAAGCTCGGGCTAAAGTGTACTCTCAAGTTCAGTGTGCCATCCTATGCAGCCTAGAGGCAGCTCCAAAAGCGTTTTGAGCACCACGACCCTTGTGATATGATGCGTGAGCTCAAAGTTATCTTTCAAACTCATGCGGCCGTGGAAAGCTATGAGGCCTCGAAGCAGTTCTTTGGCTGCATGATGGAAGAGGGCAGCTCCGTTAGTGAGCACATGTTCGCTATGTCCGGACATGCGAGGAAGCTCAGTGACTTGGGGATTGTGATCCCTAACCAGCTGGGTATTCATCGTGTTCTCCAATCACTGCCACCAAGTTACAAGAACTTCGTGATGAACTACAATATGCAGAACATGAACAAGGAGTTACCTGAACTCTTCTCCATGCTGAAATCTGCTGAGGTTGAGATACAGAAAGAGCACCAAGTGTTGATGGTCAATAAGACCACCAAGTTCAAGAAACAGGGCAAACCTAAGAAGGACCTCAAGAAGGGTGGCAAGAAAGCTGCCGCTCATCCTGAGAAGCCTAAGGGTGGCCCTAAACCTGATCTGACTGCTATTACTGCAATGGGAAGGGGCACTGGAAGCGGAATTGCTCCAAGTATCTGGCTGATCTGAAGAGCGGCCTTGTCAAGAAGAAGAAAGGTATATCTGATATACATGTTATAGATGTTTATCTCACTGGTTCTCGTACTAGTGCCTGGGTATTTGATACTGGTTCGGTTGCTCACATTTGTAACTCGAAACAGGAACTACGGAATAAACGAAGCCTAGCGAGGGATGAAGTGACGATGCGCGTTGGAAATGGATCCAAGGTCGATGTGATCGTGTCGGCACGCTCCCTCTACATCTACCATCGGGATTAGTTTTAGACCTTAATAATTGTTATTTGGTACCTGCGTTGAGCATGAACATTATATCTGGATCGTGTTTAATGCAAGACGGTTATTCATTCAAGTCCGAGAATAATGGTTGTTCTATTTTTATGAATAATATCTTTTATGGTCATGCACCTGAGAAGAATGGTTTATTTCTATTAAATCTCGATAGTAGCGATACACATGTTCATAACATTGATGCTAAACGAATTAAATTGAATGATAATTCTACTTATATGTGGCACTGTCGTCTTGGTCATATTGGAGTGAAACGCATGAAGAAACTCCATGCAGATGGACTACTTGAGTCACTTGACTTTCAGTCACTTGACAGATGCGAAGCATGTCTAATGGGAAAAATGACTAAGACTCCATTTTCTGGTATTATGGAGCGAGCTACAGACTTATTGGAAATCATACATACAGATGTGTGCGGACCAATGAGTGTAGCCTCGCGTGGTGGTTATCGTTATGTTCTAACCTTCACAGATGATCTGAGTAGATATGGGTATATCTATTTCATGAAACATAAATCCGAGACTTTCCAGAAGTTCAAGGAATTCCAAAGTGAAGTAGAAAATCAACGTAACAAGAAGATCAAGTTTCTGCGTTCTGCGGAGGCGAATATCTGAGTTATGAGTTTGGCATGCATTTAAAGAAATGCGGAATACTTTCACAGTTGACACCGCCGGGAACACCACAGCGCAATGGTGTGTCCGAACGTCGTAATCGAACTCTCTTAGATATGGTTCGTTCTGATGTCTCTTACTGATTTGCCGTTATCATTTTGGGGTTATGCATTAGAGACAGCAGCATTCACTTTAAATAGGGCACCATCGAAATCCGTTGCAACGACACCGTATGAATTATGGTTTAATAAGAAACCTAAGCTGTCGTTCCTTAAAGTTTGGGGTTGCGAAGCCTATGTAAAAAAGTTACAACCGGACAAGCTAGAACCCAAAGCGGAGAAATGCGTCTTCATAGGATACCCTAAGGAAACTATAGGGTATACTTTCTATCACAGATCCGAAGGCAAAATATTTGTTGCTAAGAACGGAACCTTTCTTGAGAAAGAATTTCTCACTAAAGAAGTGACTGGAAGAAAAGTAGAACTCGACGAGGTTACTGAACCTTCTCTCGTTGATCGAGTAGCGCAGTACCGGAAGATGTTCCTGTGCCGCACCGATAACAGAGGAAGCTAATGATAATGATCATGAAACTTCGAGCGAGGTAGCTACTGAACCTCGCAGGTCGACAAGAGAACGTACCACTCCTGATTGGTATGATCCTTGTCTAAATCTCATGATTGTGGACAACAATGATGAGGACCCTGCAACGTATGAAGAAGCGATGATGAGCCCAGATTCCAACAAATGGCAAGAAGCCATGAAATCCGAAATGGGATCCATGTATGATAACAAAGTATGGACTTTGGTAGATCTACCTGATAGCCGCAAGGCTGTTGAGAATAAATGGATCTTCAAGAGAAAAACAGATGCTGACGGTAATGTTACTGTCTATAAAGCTCGACTTGTCACAAAGGGTTTCCGACAAATTCAAGGTGTTGACTACGATGAGACTTTCTCACCTGTAGCGAAGCTAAAGTCTGTGAGGATTTTGTTAGCAATAGCTGCATTTTTCGATTATGAGATTTGGCAGATGGATGTCAAAACGGCGTTCCTTAATGGTGACATTGAGGAAGAGTTGTATATGGTACAACCCAAAGGTTTTGTCGATCCTAAAAATGCTGACATGGTATGCAAACTTCAGCGTTCCATTTATGGACTGAAGCAAGCATCCAGGAGTTGGAACCGACGCTTTGATAAGGTGATCAAAGACTTCGGGTTTATACAGTGTCATGGAGAGGCCTGTATTTACAAGAAAGTGAGTGGGAGCTCTGTAGCATTCCTGATATTATATGTAGATGACATATTATTGATTGGGAATGATATAGAACTATTAAGCAGTGTAAAAGGTTATTTGAATAAGTGTTTTTCAATGAAGGACCTTGGTGAAGCAGCGTACATTTTAGGCATCAAGATTTATCGAGATAGATCAAGACGCCTAATAGGGCTTTCACAGAGTACATACCTGGACAAGATTCTAAAGAAGTTTAGAATGGATGAAAGTAAGAAAGGATTCTTACCGATGTTGCCAGGTAACACCTTCAAAAAAAATGTTGCCAGGTAAGGTCTTGAGCAAGACTCAAGGTCCAGCTACAGCAGAAGAAAGAGAGAGGATGAATCAGATCCCCTATGCCTCGGCAGTAGGCTCTATCATGTATGCCATGCTGTGTACTAGACCGGATATAGCACATGTTGTTAGTTTGACTAGCAGATATCAAAGTGATCCAGGAATGGAACACTGGACAGCGGTCAAGAATATCCCGAAGTACTTGAAAAGAACTAAGGATATGTTTCTTTGTTATGGCGGTGACCAAGAGCTCGTTGTAACAAGTTACACCGATGCAAGTTGGAACACTGATCCTGATGACTCTAAGTCTCAGTCCGGGTACGTGTTTATATTGAATGGTGCTGCAGTAAGCTGGTACAGCTCCAAGCAGTGCACGGTGGTGAAGTCTTCAACAAAATACATAGCGGCTTCGGAGGCTTCATCAGAAGCGGTATGGATGAAGAGGTTCATTGTTGAGCTCGGTGTGGTTCCTAGTGCATTGGACCCACTAGTCATTTATTGTGACAACATGGGTGCCATCACCAATGCACAAGAACCAAGGTCACACAAGAAGCTGAAGCATATCAAGCTGCGTTTTCATTCGATTCGCGAGTACATCGAAGATGGAGAAGTAAAGATTTGCAAAGTACACACTGATCTGAATGTAGCAGATCCGTTGACTAAAGCTCTCCCTAGGGCAAAGCATGACCAACACCAGAATGCCATGGGTGTTAGGTACCTTACAATGTAATCTAGATTATTGACTCTAGTGCAAGTGGGAGACTGTTGGAGATATGCCCAAGAGGCAATAATAAATTGGTTATTATATATCTTTGTGTTTATGATAAATGTTTATATACCATGCTATAATTGTATTGACCGAAACATTGATACATGTGTGTTATGTAAACAACAAGAAGTCCCTAGTAAAGCCTCTTGTATAACTAGCTTGTTGATTAATAGATGATCATCGTTTCGTGATCATGAACATTGGATGTTATTAATGACAAGGTTATATCATTATGTGAATGATGTAATGGACACACCCAATTAAGCGTAGCATAAGATCACGTCATTAAGTTCATTTGCTATAAGCTTTCGATACATAGTTACCAAGTCCTTTCGACCATGAGATCATATAAATCAGTTATGCCGGAAGGGTACTTTGATTACATCAAACGCCACTGCGTAAATGGGTGGTTATAAAGGTGGGATTAGGTATCCGGAAAGTATAAGCTTGAGGCATATGGATCAACAGTGGGATTTGTCCATCCCGATGACGGATAGATATACTCTGGGCCCTCTCGGTGGAATGTCGTCTAATTAGCTTGCAAGCATATGAATGGTTCATAAGAGACCACATACCACGGTACGAGTAAAGAGTACTTGTCGAGACGAGGTTGAACAAGGTATCGTGATACCGATGATCAAACCTCGGACAAGTAATATATCGTGAGACAAAGGGAATCGGTATCGTATGTAAATGGTTCGTTCGATCACTTAGTCATCGTTGAATATGTGGGAGCCATTATGGATCTCCAGATCCCGCTATTGGTTATTGGTCGGAGAGAAGTCTCAACCATGTCTGCATAGTTCGCGAACCGTAGGGTGACACACTTAAGGTTTGATGTCGTTTTAAGTAGATATGGAATATGGAATGGAGCTCGAATGTTGTTCGGAGTCTCGGATGGGATCCGAGACATCACGAGGAGGTTCGGAATGGTCCGAAGAATAAGATTCATATATGGGAAGTCATTTTCCGGGGTTCGGAAAAAGTCCGGTGTTTTGACCGGAGCTTCTAGAAGGTTCTGGAAGGACCGGAATATTATGGAAGGTTCCGGAAGTGTCCGGGACGACCCGGGATGTCTAAGGAAGTCCGGAGGGTTCCATAATAGGTGCAACCACGTTGCCTTAAGGGAAAAGGAGTCTTTCCTTAATGCAATTTCGGAATTGGCAAAAGAGTCCGAGTAGGACTAGGTTTTCGGAACCGGAAACCTATCGGAACTCAGTCAAACTTGGGGGCAGGTTTTTGGACGACCCAAGGGGCTTGGCCACCTATTTAAAGAGGCCAAGGGGCACCCCAAGGGCACCACAAGTCGCAGCCCTAGCTCCCCAAGTCGCAGCACCACCCTGCGCCCAAACCCTAGCTATTCCCTCCTCCTTCTTCTCCCGCAGGCTTGCGGCGAAGCCCTGCCGGAGATCTCCACCACCACCGTCACCACGCCGTCGTCTGCCGGGATTCCGAGGAGGATCTACTTCCGCTGCCCGCTGGAACGGGGAGAAGGACGTCGTCTTCATCAACACCGAACGTGTGACCGAGTACGGAGGTGCTGCCCGATTGTGGCACCGTCAAGATCAAGATCTTCTACGCGCTTTTGCAAGCGGCAAGTGATCGTCTACATCCACCCCGAGATCTAATCTCGTTAAGCTTTGCGAATCTTCGAGGGTTAGTCTCATCATCTCCTCGTTGCTACCGTCTACTAGATTAGATCTTGGCTTGGTTTTCGTTCTTGCGGTAGGAAATTTTTTGTTTTCTATGCTACGAATCCCATCAAATGGATCAAAGAAATTAATCCAACATAGCAAAAGAGGCAATGCGAAATAAAAGGCAGAATCTGTCAAAAACAGAACAGTCCGTAAAGACGAATTTTAAGATGGCACCAGACTTGCTCAAATGGAAAAACTCAAAACTAATGAAAGTTGCGTACATATCTGAGGATCACGCTCGTAAATTGGCAGATTTTTTCGAATTTTCTACAGAGGCCTGTGCCCAGATTCGTGACAGACAGCAATGCTGTTTCTGCGCAGCGATCCCAAATATAATATCAACTTTGACATAGAAACTTTACTTGGCACAAAAACATGATAAGGAGAGGTTGCTACAGTAGTAAACAACTTCCAAGACTCAAATATAAAACAAAGTAATGTAGTAAAAACATGGGTTGTCTCCCATAAGCGCTTTTCTTTAACGTCTTTCAGCTAGGCGCAGAAAGTGCAAATCAAGTATTATCGAGAGTAGAAGCATCAACATCATAACTTGTTCTAATAATAGAATCAAAAGGCAACTTCATTCTCTTTCTAGGGAAGTGTTCCATACCTTTCTTGAGAGGAAATTAGTATTTAATATTACCATCCCTCATATCAATAACAGCACCAACGGTTCGAAGAAAAGGTCTTCCCAACACAATAGGACAAGATGCATTGCATTCGATATCCAAAACAACAAAATCAACGGGGACAAGGTTATTGTTAACCGTAATGCGCACATTATCAATCCTCCCCAAAGGTTTCTTTTTAACATTATCGGCAAGATTAACATCCAAATAACAATTCTTCAATGGTGGCAAGTCAAGCATATCATAAATCTTTTTAGGCATAACAGAAATACTTGCACCAAGATCACATAAAGCATTACATTCAAAGTCATTGAATTTCATTTTAATGATGGGCTCCCAACCATCTTCTAACTTTCTAGGAATAGAAGTTTCAAGTTTTAGTTTCTCTTCTCTAGCTTTTATGAGAGCATTTGTAATATGTTTTGTAAAGGCTAAATTTATAGCACTAGCATTAGGACTTTTAGCAAGTTTTTGTAAGAACTTTATAACTTCAGAGATGTGGCAATCATCAAAATCTAAATCATTATGAGCTACAGCAATGAGATCATTGTTCCCAAGGTTGAAAAAATTTCAGCAGTTTTATCACAAGCAGTTTCAGCAGTTTTAGCAATTTCAGGCAGTTTTGTACGCTTTGCACTAGGAGTAGAAACATTGCCAACACCAATTATTTTACCATTGATAGTAGGAGGTGCAGCAACATGTGAAGATATAACATTACTAGTGGTGGTAATAGTCCAAACTTTAGCTACATTATTCTCTTTAGCTAGTTTTTCATTTTCTTCTCTATCCCACCTAGCACGCAATTCAGCCATTAATCTTATATTCTCATTAATTCTAACTTGGATGGCATTTGCTGTAGTAGTAATCTTATTATCAATATCATTATTAGGCATAACTTTCAATTTTAAAAGATTAACATCAGAGGCAAGTCTATCAACTCTAGAAGCAATAATATCAATTTTATCAAGCTTTTCCTCAACAGATTTGTTAAAAGCAGTTTGTGTACTAATAAATTCTTTAAGCATGGCTTCAAGACCAGAGGGTACACTCCTATTATTGTTGTAAGAATTCCCATAAGAATTACCATAACCATTACCATTAGCAGAAGGATATGGCCTATAGTTATTACCAGAGTTGTTCCTATAAGCATTGTTGTTGAAATTATTATTTTTAATGAAATTCACATCAACATTTTCTTCTTGAGCAACCAATGAAGCTAAAGGAACATTATTTGGATCAACATTAGATCTACCATTCACAAGCATAGACATAATCACATCAATCTTATCACTCAAGGAAGAGGTTTCTTCAACAGAATTTACCTTCTTACCTTGTGGAGCTCTTTCCGTGTGCCATTCAGAGTAATTTATCATCATATCATCAAGAAGTTTTGTAGCCGCCCCCAAAGTGATGGACATAAAGGTACCTCCAGCAGCTGAATCCAATAAATTCCGCGAAGAAAAATTTAGTCCTGCATAGAAGGTTTGGATGATCATCCAAGTAGTCAGTCCATGGGTTGGGCAATTCTTTACCAAAGTTTTCATTCTCTCCCATGCTTGAGCAACATGTTCAGTATCTAATTGCTTAAAATTCATTATGCTACTTCTCAAAGATATAATTTTAGCGGGAGGATAATATCTACCAATAAAAGCATCCTTACATTTAGTCCATGAATCAATACTATTCTTAGGCAAAGATAGCAACCAATCTTTAGCTCTTCCTCTTAATGAGAAAGGAAAAACTTTCAATTTAATAATATCACCATCTACATCCTTATACTTTTGCATTTCACAAAGTTCAACAAAATTATTGAGATGGGCAGCAGCATCATCAGAACTAACACCAGAAAATTGATCTCTCATAACCAGGTTCAGTAAAGCAGGTTTAATTTCAAAGAATTCTGCTGTAGTAGCAGGTGGAGCAATAGGTGTGCATAGGAAATCATTATTATTTGCATTTGTGAAGTCACACAACTTAGTATTTTCAGGGGTATTCATTTTAGCAACAGTAAATAAAGCAAACTAGATAAAGTAAATGCAAGTAACTAATTTTTTTGTGTTTTTGATATGGAGAGCAAGACAAGAAATAAAGTAAAACTAGCAACTAATTTTTTGTGTGTTTTGTTTAGGTGCAGCAAACAAAGTAGTAAATAAAATAAAGCAAGACAAAAACAAAGTAAAGAGATTGAGAAGTGGAGACTCCCCTTGCAGCGTGTCTTGATCTCCCCGCCACGGCGCCGAAAACAGGCTTGATGCGCGTAAATGTACACGTCCGTTGGGAACCCCAAGAGGAAGGTATGATGCGCACAGTGGCAAGTTTTCCCTCAGAAAGAAACCAAAGTTTAATCGAACCAGGAGGAGCCAAGAAGCACGTTGAAGGTTGATGGTGGCGAAATGTGATGCGGCGCAACAACAGGGATTCCGGCGCCAACGTGGAATCTGCACAACAAAACCAAGTACTTTGCCCCAACGAAAAGGTGAGGTTGTCAATCTCACCGGCTTGCTGTAACAAAGGATTAAGCGTATCGAGTGGAAGATGATTGTTTGCAAGAAAACAGTAAAGAACAATTGCAGTAGATTGTATGCTATGTAAAGAATAGGACCGGGGTCCACAGTTCACTAGAGGTGTCTCTCCCATAAGATAAAAGCATGTTGGGTGAACAAATTACAGTCGGGCAATTGACAAATAGAGAAGGGCATAACAATGCATATACATGATATGATAAATATAGTGAGATTTAATCCGGGCATTACGACAAAGTACATAGACCGCCATCCAACCGCATCTATGCCTAAAAAGTCCACCTTCAGGTTATCATCCGAACCCCATTCAGTATTAAGTTGCAAAGCAACAGACAATTGCATTAAGTATGGTGCGTAATGTAATCGACAACTACATCCTTAGACATAGAATCAATGTTTTATCCCTAGTGGCAACAGCACATCACAACCTTAGAACTTTCTGTCACTGTCCCAGTGTCAATGAAGGCATGAACCCACTATCGAGCATAAATACTCCCTCTTGGAGTTAAGAGTAAAAACTTGGCCAGAGCCTCTACTAATAACGGAGAGCATGCAAGATCATAAACAACACATAAACAATAGATTGATAATCACCATAACATAGTATTCTCTATCCATCGGATCCCGACAAACACAACATATAGTATTACATATAGATGATCTTGATCATGTTAGGCAGCTCACAAGATCCAACAATGAAGCACAATTAGGAGAAGACGACCATCTATGGACCCATAGTCCAGGGTGAACTACTCACTCATCACTCCGGAGGCGATCATGGCGATGAAGAGTCCTCCGGGGATGAATCCCCTCTCCGGCAGGGTGGGGCGATCTCCTGAATCCCCGAGATGGGATTAGCGGCGGCGGCGTCGGAAGGTTTTCCGTATCGTGGCTCTCGATGTGGGGTTTTCGCGACGGAGGCTTTAAATAGGCGAAAGGGCAACGTGGGGGCCACACGAGGGCCCCACACCATAGGTCGGCGCGGCCAGGGCCTGGGCCGCGCCGCCCTATGGTGACGGCGCCTCGTGGCCCCACTTCCTTCCCTCTTCGGTCTTCTGGAAGCTCCGTGCAAAAATAGGACCCTGGGCGGTGATTTCGTCCAATTCGAGAATATTTCCTTACTAGGATTTCTGAAACCAAAACAGCAGAAGCTGGCTCTTCGGCATCTTGTTAATAGGTTAGTTCCAGAAAATGCGTAAATACGACATATAACGTGCATAAAACATGTAGGTATCATCAATAAAGTAGCATGGAACATAAGAAATTATCGATACGTTGGAGACGTATCAGATCCATCAAAGTGCATCTTCCAGTATTCCATTTTATGCTCCGGTGGTTTGTACTGCATTTCCGTCCAGTCGACTAGGAAATCAGCCAGAGCTTGTGATTTTATGGCATCTCTTCTTTCGTATACCGACACGTATGGTGACAGCTGAATTGTCCATTTGGCAATCCGGCTGCTAGCATCTTTGTTGCACATGATGTCCGAAATTGGTGCTTCACTCACCACTTTCATCGGATGCTCTTCAAAGTAATGCTTGAGCTTCGTGGCGGCCATGAACACGCCATAGGTCATTTTTTGGAAGTGCGGGTAGTTTTGCTTTGAAGAGGAGAGCACCTCGCTCAGGTAGTATACCGGCCTCTGCACGGTTTTTCCTTCCTCATCTTGTTCTACCACAACCACAACACTAACCACCCGGTTTGTTGCCGCTATGTAAAGCAACATGGGTTCCCTTTCCAAAGGTGAGGCCAAGATTGGGGCCGTTGCAAGCATGGTTTTCAGCTCTTTAAACGCCGCGTCTGCCTGAGGGGTCCAGACGAAGGTGTCGGATTTTTTCATCAAAGCATATAGCGGTAAAGCTTTTTCTCCCAACCTTCTTATGAACCGGCTTAGCGATGCCAAGCTTCCGGTAAACTTTTTCACATCTTTGAGTTCCTGCGGTATAGTCATTCTTTCTATTGCCCGGATTTTTACCGGATTCACTTCAATGCCCCGGCTTGATACAAGAAAACCAAGCAGTTTGCTGCGGGACACCGAAAGTGCATTTTGCCGGATTAAGTTTCATCCGGAACCTTCTTAGGTTGTCAAATGTTTGCCGGATATCATTGATCAAGGTGTATTTTACCTTAGTTTTTATCACGACATCGTCCACATAGACTTGCACGTTTTTTCTGATTTGATCAAACAAGCATTTTTGCATACAGCGCAGGTACGTTGCACCAGCGTTGCGCAAACCAAAAGGCATAGTAACATAGCAATAATTAAGGGTCCATGAGGTGTCGGCATCTTCATCTTGAGATAAGCCGTATGAGTTGAGGCCATGAAAGCCGCCAATGCCGGTCTCCCAAGCAGTGCATGGTAGGGACTGTCTAGGTCCACCACTTCGAACAGAACATTTTCCACCCGGCAGTTGTTACGTCCTCCGAATGACACATCCACCCGGACTTTTCCTACCGGTGCACAGAACAAGCCCGGAACGATTCCATGGAACGTTGTGTGAGTTGGTTGTAGCATGTTTTCTGTTATGCCCAGCGTGTGCATTGTATGCTTGTACATGATATTTATGCTGCTTCCGTTGTCTATCAGCACTTTGCTGAACTTGACTCGAGTTTCCGGCCCTTGCATGATTGGGTCCACAACGAGAGCGTAACCACCCGGATTCGGCATGATCTTGGGGTGATCCTTGAACGACCAGGTGATTTCCTGATCTGACCACAGCATGTATCTGGGAATTGCCGGCATCACCGCGTTCACTTCCATGGAACGGCGACGCACGCTCTGCCTGTCGGTTGGCTCAGTAACGAACCAACGCAGCACAAGTGCGGATCCTTGTAAACATTTCGGCCCAAAGGTGCCGGTGGTGGCGGTTGGCCACTGCCATCTTCCACCTGATGAACTTGCTGGTTCTGCTGAGGTTGTACCGGTATGGTGTTGGCTCCGGTAAGCGGTGGTGGTGGTGGTAACGGATACTGGTGCAACATGTCATGCGAGGGTGGCATTATTGTGGAACAGTCCTGTGCTTGCGCATCTTTCGCCGCACCCCTCAACATCAAGTGCTTGATCCAGGAGCAATCTTTTGTCAAATGGTTCGCCGGCTTCGATGGATGTGGAGTGTGAAGCTTGCACGGCTGCTCCATTGCCGCTTCCATGGTGTACCTCATATGCTCCTGCCAATCTTTTTTCTGTCCCCATTTTTCCTTTTCAACCCATTTCTTCTTAGGACCCGCCCATGGCTGCGATCCGGTCTTTTGCCTCTGGTTTCCGCTGGGGCCGGAATTTTCCTGCACCGGGGCTACTTGTTGCGGACCATATCTCCGATCCGGAAAGTCTTCCCTTCTTTTGTTGTGCCGGTTATCCCGGTGTTGATCTTGCCGGGGTTGGCTTGTTTGCGCCGGTTCAGCTTGCACTGCCAGTTGCATTGGGTCTCCCAACGCATAGTTTTCCGCCACACGCATCATTTCAGCTAGTGTGCTTGGCATGTTCCTTTGTAGCCTTTGCCACAACGGTGATCCTCTCCGGCATCCCTGGCTGAACCAAGCAATTGCTTGTGCTTCTATCACTCCTTCACATGTGTTTCTCATTGAGTTCCACCGGGTGAGATAGTCCCGGTCTGTCTCATTCGCGCGCTGGCTGCATAAAGCGAGCTGCTGCGGCCTGTTTGGCTTCTTGTAGGTACTGGTGAAGTTGCTCACAAAGGCTTCCTCAAAGTCCAACCATCCGTTTATGCTTCCTGCCGGCAAGTTGTTAAGCCAAATACGTGCAGGTCCCACTAGGAAGGACGGTATGATTCTCACGGCCCAACGCCGGTTTACTCCGCCACCAGCGACATAAACAGCTGTGACATAGTCTGCCAACCAATCTTCTGGCTTAGTCGTGCCATCATATGTTTTTGTGTCTCGAGGCAATTGAAAATTGCGAACCGGTGGCTCTTCTCTCATGATCCGCGGGCCAAAGCACTTTGGGCCAGGAGGACCCTCAGATTCGATCATTTCGGAAAGATACACTCTGTCCAGCCTGTGCCTCGCATCCTGGCCTGGCAGCATCTTTCCCCCACACGTTCCCCAAAGGGTTCCGGTAGGCTCTGGTTCGTTCCACTTCGGAATCTCCTTCTTCATATCTTTCCGGTTCCGCGGCTCTTGCCTGCCGGTACCTTGGTGGTGGCATTTCCTCTTCAACATACGCTGCCCTTGCAGCTCGATGATTTTGCCCAGTTTCGTGTCTACCGGCACGATTGTTTCCGGCATAGCCATTTTCGGCGTAGCCATCTCCGGCATAGCCATTTCCGGCATAGCCGCGACCTGCTCCATACCTTTTCCTTCCGGCATCATGTGGCCCGGCTTTTTGTTTTCCGGCAAGAACCAGATCATACACGGTCATCTGCCGCGCATTCATTTCTTTTTCCTTTCTTTTATCCGGATGGGGGGACGATGCCTGCCCATGGGATTTGCTTCCGGCAACTTTTGTCGACCGGGCTGATTTTGACTCGAGCGCTGCTTTGTTGATTCTAGCAAGCTCATCATTTTGCGCCTGTATCGTATCAAGCAGCTCTCTAACTCTATCCTGCTGCTTTGCTAATGCATTTCCGGATAACGACTCACACATCTCCATAGCGGCCTTAGCAGCTTTTATAGTTTTATCCGGGCTACTGTACTTAGGTTTCTCTACGATGCTCACAGATGCAGAGGTACTTTTTCCGGCAAGAACTTCCTTACGCAGATCCTGATCTAGGTTGCGAGCCTTAAGCCGGTTCTCCGGTATCCTAGCAGCTTGAGCACTAACAGAAGCAAAGCCATGGGCAGCGTTATACTCACATAAGGTTAGGTTCAGCTCGCGCTGAGCCCGGATGATGTCCGCGCCTCCGGAAAGCAGCTTCTTGCGCGTTGCCTCCAGCTCCGCTTGTGCCGCTGCCGGGTCGATGTTCTGCGCGATGGGCGTCGCCAGCACGCTCATCGCCGCTTGGAGAGGAGTTTCCGGTGGTGCTGAAGATGCTCCCGCAGCGCCCATGTCGCGCTCCAGCGGTGGCTTTGTCGGACGGGTCGATGTCGCACGCCCAACACCTTCTTCCACAGCTTCTTTGCCAGCGCCAGCCGCGCCAGCCATCATGACCTCCACGCTGCCGGCGGCGCGGCCAGCACATACCCACCTTGGCGGATCCGGCGCCACCAGCACCGGCGAGAGGCGCTGGCACACAGGGACAATGCCGAAGTAGATGCGGTGGCTGCCGAACTCGATGATGCGGCCGTTCTGCGGGAACTTGCCGCCGTTGGCGAAGCAGCCTGCGTTGTCGTTGATGAAGTCCATGGAGTAGATGCGCTGCACGAGCGCCGACACGGTTCGCTCGCCGGCGACGTCGAGGATGCCCGCCCGAATGTGAACTCCAGCAAGCGCCTCTTCATGCCCCACGGTGGGCGCCAACTCGTCGTGGCGAACAGACAGATGCCATAGGATGGCTTAAGTTGGGGCCGAGTTGGACGCTAGAGGATTCGGGGGAGGGTTTGTGATCAGGTAGGATGAACTTCCGGATGCTTTCCTCAAGAACTTGGCCAAGACCAGGGGTAGGAGGAGAAAGACACAAGGAAGAACTCTGTTCCAGATCTCTCTATTCCATGATCAAACTAGGTTACAGATTTTTCTACACAAGGATCATCGTGCCCGCGAAGGAGCATGCCCCCTCTCCTTATATAGGGGAGAGGGTGGCTTACAGGGGAAGAAACCCTAATGGCATCTTTGAACAGACAAACTACTTTACAAAGCTCCGGTATCTTCTTTAATCAGGGAGGCTGATGTCCTCCGGTTGCTTTAGGCGTCACCTTCGTCTTTTACGTCATGGCTTCGTTTAAAGCTACTTTGCTTAGGTCATCTTTGTCTTCTAGCTCCTGAGAGAATCTTTGACCAGCTTTGCTTATACCGGTAGTCCGGTATCTTCTTAGCTCATTCCGGCATACCCCTTCTGGGCATACCGGTATGAACTTTCTTAGTCAAAACGCTTAAATTCACAGTCCGGCTTAAACTGTAAACCGGTATGTTGATATGCCAAACCATCCGGTTTGGCCTGCCTTTGGCATACCGGGGGTCATCCCCCCAACACTACCTACCTCTTTCCGCAAAGATAAAATATATTTATTTGCACTTTGTATCTACAAACTATTCGCCTATTCTTTGGCTACTCGAGTTTTCCTTCGTTAATAATGCCTTCTCTGTGCACTGCATACTTTTAAACCTTCAGCCTTACTTGATAACAACATCTTATTTGTTGTTTGTTCACCACCAAACAAAGTAGGATTAAGTGATCCCAATGCTTCATGAGGTGCTTCAGTAAAATGTGTTTGGACTTTTTTTTTTACGTGGAAATGGTATTCCATACCCAAGGTGCACAACATTATCGTTGGCAACCAAATCAAAAACAAAGTGTGGTGTTTGTCCCTCCCAGCCAGTACATTCCGAATCGGCACGCAGGCCATACTGAGCTAGGGAGTGGGCGACACCATTACAACTATGAGGAGAAAACTGAAATTGAAAAGACTCAAACGAGCAAACACATATACTGTACATCCTTCAGTACCACACCAATCACTGAAAGATCATCGTTCTTCGTCGACAAAGCCGAGACCAAAGTCTTTTAATCAGACTCAAACAACACGTGGTTCAAACCCAAAGCTGCCGCACCTTCTGCCGCCGCCACATAGGCTTCTACCTCTGCCTGTAACACATCCTTTAGGTTCCATAGTTCGCCAGCAGCACGAGCGATTTACTCGCCAGCATCAGATCGTGCAACGAAGCCCCATGCTCCTTACCTGATTCCACACAAAAAGCAGGGTCGAAATTGACTTTAACATGGTCAATTGGCGGGCGAGTCCATGCCTTTTGCTGCTGCAAAAGGCATCATTTTGTTCGCCAACACAGGAGCAAGTTGAGCCTGGAAGTCCAGCAGGTGTATTTGTATGATATGACAGATCTCGTCGACACTTCTAGCCTTTCCTTCCGCATTTCTTCTTGTTAAGCGTAGTCCACCAGTCCCCACCAGTCCCACATGGGAATGAGAACTGTGTTTTGTTGATGACTCGGGAGTGACCAGATCAGTTCAAACATGGCAGCAGAGTTAGGTGCAGATAGTAGCAGAAGTCGAACATCCTCTAACTGAAGACTGCGCCAAAGAGGTTTAACACCCTTGCATTTTAGAAACAAATGGCCGCCGTCATCATCGACCCGATTACACATAGGGCAAATGGTGTCCAACTCTACTCTCTTCCTTTTGATATTCATCCGGGTAGGCAGGCACAAACTTATTTTTAGATTGTACTGCAACTGAAAGTTGCAAATTCTACAAGCTAGATGTTGTCAGCTTTAGTTTGTACTCCACTATATGTACTCTACAAGATTGAGCTGTCGTTTGTACTGAGGTCAGTCTCTCCAGAACTTTGATGAGATATGATACAATGACAGGAAACCGGTGCCTGAAATCTATATCTCTAGGATTATATTCTTGATACTTTTTTGGCTTAAGTTAGAACTACAATGAACAACTCTTGTTTTTTTTTCTCAAAAACATGTCTAAACGTGTATCTTTGTGTATTTGAAGAAAAACCGTCAAGATGACAGGTGGTGTACAGCGTTAGTAGCCAAGCTACCTAAACAACAACATAAACGGAGAGCAACGGTGAAAAGAAAGACTACATACAAGGCTAACAACTCTTGCTTTTATCATCAAATCCTTTTTAGCGTGCTTTAGTTAGTGCTATGGACAAATGGGTAGAAAGTTAGATTATAGTTCATGTGCTATTATCTTTGGTGACTCTAGACGAGTAATGCTTTGGAGATCAAGGCAAGGAAGGGATAGGTTTTTCGGTCCAACCCCGGTTGGCCAGCCCGGCGATGTAACTATTCTAGCCCAGCTAGAAGGTGGTCTTCGTTTAGCCTCTGGCGGTATTCTTGCCCAGCCGATCCCAAAAAATTTCTTCAGAGCAGGTCTGGAAAAAATCTCTCCACCTGACCTATGGAAATATTTCCGCCAGAGAGAAAGGGCAAGGTTGCGTTTAATAACAACACTAGTAGAAACAAGGGCTTTCGTTTTTTGCCCCAGATGGCTTTTGCACCGGATTTGGCACGAACCGGTGCTAAAGGGGGTCATTAGCACCGGTTCGTGGGGAGCAGCCGGCCGAGGGACCTTTTGCACCGGTTTGTGTTACCCGGTGCAAATGAGATATCTTTTGCACCGGTTGGTAACACAAACCGGTGCAAAAGGTTTGTCGCCAGGCACGTGTCAGCCGAGGAACCTTTTGCACCGGTTCGTGTTACAAACCGGTGCAAAAGATAGCTCATTTGCACCGGTTTGTAACACGAACCGGTGCAAAAGGTCCCCAGCCCTTATATCAGCTCACCTCCAACCAGCCAATTCACAACTTCACTTTTTCTAGGAGAAAGGTGTGTGTGTTGAGTGCTACCTTGCATTTCTTTGGCATGCACACAAGGTGCTCGATGAAATGTCTGAGAGAATGATGCCGCTTGATTTTACACAAAACAAAAATGAGATGAGGTGCCGGAGCGACACTTAAGCTTTCTCCTCTTTCTTTCCCTCCTCAATCAAGGTTAAACAACTTTATCCTTTCATTTGTACGGTGCTAATATCCACTATATATATATATATATTATGATGTTTTGTAATGGTTTTTTGATAAACTTAATTATTTGATGTAGATGAACCGGCGGCAATGGATGTACGTTGACCGACGTCTGCCCGAGTTCACTTCGGGCCTGAAAGAATTTTTCCGTGTGGCTGAGGAAAACCCACAGGCGGATGGTTATATATGTTGTCCATGTGTTGATTGCCGGAACTTAAAGCAATACCCTGAATGGCAAGTCATTCACTCCCACCTGCTTTGGAAAGGTTTCATGCCCAGCTATAATTGTTGGACCAAGCATGGAGAAAGAGGGGTTATGATGGAAAACGACGACGAAGAAGAAGAGGATGATGATATGTACCCTAACTACGGTGATACTGCAACAGGGCATGATGAAGATGAGGAGGCAGGTGGAGGTGATCAAGATGAAGAGGCATCAGATGAGCCCGTTGATGATGATCTTCGTCGGGCCATCGCTGATGCACACAGAGATGCAGAAACTGAAAATGAGAAGCGAAAGTTAAAGGGCATGTTAGATGATCACAAAAAGAAGTTATACCCAAATTGCGAAGATGGCAACACAAAGCTCGGTGCCACACTGGAGTTGCTGCAATGGAAGGCAGAGGCTGGTATATGTGACAAGCCATTTGACAAGTTACTGAAAATAATGAAGAGGAGGTTTCCAAAGGATAACGAATTGCCTGACAGTACGTACGAAGCAAAGAAGGTTCTCTGCCCTCTAGGATTAGAGGTGCTGAAGATACATGCATGCATTAATGACTGCATCCTCTACCGCCTTGAGTACGAAAATTTGGAAAAATGTCCGGTATGCAATGCACTACGGTATAAGATCAGGCGAGATGACCCTGGTGATGTTGAGGGCGAGCCCCCTAGGAAGAGGGTTCCTGCCAAGGTTATGTGGTATGCTCCTATAATACCACGGTTGAAACGTCTGTTCAGAAATAAAGAGCATGCCAGGTTGTTGCGATGGCACAAAGAAGACCGTAAGAAAGACGAGAAGCTGAGACACCCCGCTGATGGGTCGCAGTGGAGGAAAATCGATAGAGAGTTCCCGGACTTTGCAGATGACGCGAGGAACTTAAGGTTTGGTCTAAGTACAGATGGAATGAATCCTTTTGGGGAGCAGAGCTGCAGTCATAGCACCTGGCCTGTAACTCTATGTATCTATAACCTTCCGCCTTGGTTGTGCATGAAGCGGAAGTTCATTATGATGCCAGTGCTCATCCAAGGCCCAAAGCAACCCGGCAACGACATTGATGTTTACCTATGGCCATTATTTGAAGAACTCTTACAGTTGTGGAGCAAACCAGGTGTTCTTGCATGGGATGAGTACAAACAGGAGTCATTCAACCTACGAGCGTTGCTTTTCGTGACCATCAATGATTGGCCTGCTCTTAGTAACCTTTCAGGACAGACAAACAAGGGATACAATGCATGCACGCACTGCTAGATGAGACCGAAGGTGCTTATTTGAAGAAATGTAAGAAGGTTGTGTACCTGGGGCATCGTCGATTTCTTCCAAAGAGGCACCCCGTCAGAAAGAAAGGCAATCATTTCGGAGGTGAGGCAGATCACCGGGAGAAGCCTGAACTCCGTACAGGTGATGCTTTACTTGATATGGTCAAGGACATAAAAGTAATATTTGGAAAGGGTCCTGGCGGCCAATCTGTTCCCAAAAAAAGGCTTCGAAGAAAAAATCTGTTCCCAAAGAGGTTGTTACCGGACACGCACCCATGTGGAAGAAAAAATCTATATTTTGGGATCTACCCTATTGGAAAGTCCTAGAGGTCCGCTCTTCAATCGACGTGATGCATGTGACGAAGAATCTTTGCGTGAACCTGCTAGGCTTCTTAGGCGTGTATGGGCAGACAAAAGATACACCAGAAGCAAGGGAGGACCAGTATCGTATGAAAGTCCCAAAGAACAAGCAAGAACAGGATTACAAGACGGATACAGGGAGTCGCTTAAGTCCTGGCAGCTACGCTCTTACCAAAGCAGAGAAGGAAATCTTTTTTGAAGTCCTTTACAGTATCAAGGTGCCGTCTGGATTCTCATCAAATATAAAGGGAATTATAAATATGGCGGAGAAAAAATTCCAAAACCTGAAGTCGCATGACTGCCACATTATTATGACGCAGCTGCTTCCGGTTGCACTGAGGGGGCTTCTGCCGGAAAATGTTCGAATACCCATTGTGAAGCTATGTGCATTCCTTAATGCAATATCTCAGAAGGTAATCGATCCAGCTAGTCTTCCAAGGTTACAGAAGGATGTGGTGCAATGTCTTGTTAGCTTTGAGTTGGTGTTTCCACCATCTTTCTACAATATTATGACACATCTCCTGGTTCACCTTGTCGAAGAGATTGCCATCCTCGGTCCTGTCTTTCTACACAATATGTTCCCCTTCGAGAGGTTCATGGGGGTCTTAAAGAAATATGTTCATAACCGTGCTAGGCCAGAAGGAAGCATCTCCAAGGGCTATGGAACAGAGGAGGTCATCGAGTTCTGTGTTGACTTTATTCCTGACCTTAAGTCGATTGGTGTTCCTGAATCGCGACATGAGGGGCGACTAAGTGGAAAAGGCACGCTAGGAAGGAAATCAATGATATGTAGGGACGGCATTTCTTTCACTCAAGCACACTACACAGTTCTACAAAGTTCCACCTTGGTGGCCCCGTATATCACTGATCACAAGAATATTGTACGCTCCGAATATCCGGGGCAGTCTGAAGACTGGATTACACATAAACATATGCAGACATTCGGCGGTTGGCTCCGAAAACATCTCATGAATAACAACGCCATTGATGATCAATTGTACTTGTTGGCCGGGTCACCATCTTCGACTATACTGACTTTCCAGGGGTACGAGATAAATGGAAATACCTTCTACACGTTCGCCCAAGATAAAAAGAGCACCAACCAAAACAGTGGTGTCCGCATTGATGCAACAAACACTAACAGTGGGGAAAAGGACACATATTATGGTTACATAGAGGAGATATGGGAACTTGACTATGGACCTTATTTTAAGATCCCTTTGTTTCGGTGCAAATGGTTCAAGCTTGATGGAAAAGGGGTAAAGGTAGACCAGCTGTACGGAATAACAACAGTGGATCTCAACAATCTTGGTTACAGAGACGAACCATTCGTCCTAGCCAATGATGTGTCTCAGGTTTTCTATGTGAAGGACATGTCCTCCAGACCGAAGAAAAGAAAACATAAGGAAACGAGCTCATCCGATGAGCCAAAGCGTCACATAGTTCTTTCAGGGAAAAGAACCATCGTGGGAGTCGAGGACAAGACAGACATGTCAGAGGATTATAATAAGTTTGCTGAAATTCCACCCTTCAGAGTGAACATTGATCCAACCATCGCGTTAAATGCTGAAGATACTCCATGGTTACGGTCGAAGCGATCATAATGTATTAATTATTATCCTGTACCTTGATGAGCTCATATTGTGAAGCGTTTGTTGTGATATGTATCAGTAACATTATATTGGTCGTTTGAACTAAATGCTCTTTCCTTCGAGAAGCTCCCAGAAGCCCTCTTTAATTACCCTGAGGTACTGGTTGTTGGGTGTATATATACTAGCAGCTTCCGAGCGGGACTTGCGGGAAGAGTTACTCGGGCAAAGCTTCCGAAGATGTCTAAGACGGCCAGCCATCTAAGACATCTTCGAGAAGCTTCGCTGAGAGGCTCTTTCTTCCTTCAAAAGCTCCCGGAAGCCCTCCTTACCCTGAGCTACTGGTTGTTGGGTGTATACTAGCAGCTTCCGAGCGGGACTTGCGGGAAGAGTTACTCGGGCAAAGCTTCCGAAGATGTCTAAGACGGCCAGCCATCTAAGACATCTTCGAGAAGCTTCGCCGGAGAGGCTCTTTCCTTCGAAAAGCTCCCGGAAGCCCTCCTTACCCTGAGCTACTGGTTGTTGGGTGTATACTAGCAGCTTCCGAGCATGACTTGCGGGAAGAGTTACTCGGGCAAAGCTTCCGAAGATGTCTAAGACGGCCAGCCATCTAAGACATCTTCGAGAAGCTTCGCCGGAGAGGCTCTTTCCTTCTTGGTCGTTGCCTCTCAGGCTGCTCTCTCTACTCTCCCCGGAGGGGGCTATATATAGCAACATGTGCCTCCAGATAATCCCCCCCAGATGAGGCCACCCTAGATAAGGCAAACACCAGATAAGCCTCCCCCAGATTTAGCCCCCCATCTTTAGCACGTTCCAGCCAGGAACCGAAGGGGTATATAAACTAATCCGCCATCTTTAGCACCGGTTCAAGCCAGGAACCGGGATAAAAGGGGTATATAATCTAATCCACCATCTTTAGCACCGGTTCAAGCCAGGAACCGGGATAAAAGGGGTATATAAACCAATCCACCATCTTTAGCACCGGCCAGGAACCGGATAAAAGGGTATATAAACTAAAGACAACGACTTTATTGAAATTTAACAAGATACATTAACTAAACTTAAACTAAAACAACGACAACGACTTTATTGAAATTTAACATTAACTAAATTTAAACTAAAATAATAACAACTTCTACTAGTTCTTCCGCGCATCCGTTGCTGCCCTCCTGGCTGCCGCCTCCTGCCGCAGCTCCTCCTCACGACGACGCTTATACATCTCCTCACTATCCAAATCCGCCACACGCGGCCGATTATGCAGCTCCTGGAGACTCTGCCTCTCAAATGCTTCTATGGTAGCCGCTAGCGCCGCCTCCTCCCACTCCTCTATCTCTGCAAGCTGCGGGTCCACCTCATCCTCTGCTGCCCTCCTTGCTGCCGCCTCCTGCCGCTGCAGCTCCTCCCACTCCTCTATCTCCGCGAGCTGCGGGTCCACCTCCACCGGCGGCAGGTGCAGCTTTGGGGGCATTGTGCAATGGGCTAGGGTTTGGTGATGATCGAAGTGGGAGAGACGGGGACGTACTATTTATAGAGGGAAAATATCCCGCGCGGCGCCGTGGCGGGAAAATATACCGCGCGCCGCTTGCGTCGTGGCGGGAAAATATACCGCGCGCCGCTTGCGTCGTGGCGGGAAAATATACCGCGCGCCGCTTGCGTCGTGGCGGGAAAATATACCGCGCGCCGCTTGCGTGTGGCGGGAAAATATACCGCGCGCCGCTTGCGTCGTTGCGGGAAAAATATACCGCGCGCCGCTTGCGTCGTGGCGGGAAAATCACGCGCGGCGTCGTTTGACGGGAACCTACCACGCGCGTCGTCGGGAACCTACCACGCGCGCGTCGTGGCGGGAACCTATCCCGCGCGAAACACGCAAAAAAATGGCGGCAAAATACAAAAAGGAGCGAAAAATGGGGTCTTTTGCACCGGTTGGTGGCTCGGAACCAAAGGGTCTTTGCACCGGTTCCGAACCGGGGGCGCAGATAACTGCCCCCGCGCGCCCCTTCTTCTCCATTTCGCGCGAGGAGGCTTTTCCTACCGAAGTGCTGCCAAATTTTCCCGCGCCGCCCGCCGCCGCCGTCGACCGCGCCACCCGCGCGCCCATCGCCCTCCGTCGGCGCCAGCCTCCCCGCGCCGCGCCTCCGCGGCTCCGTCGAGCCCCGCTCCTCCGCGCGAAGACGCCAGCATGGCCCCGCCCGCGCGCCGCGCCCTGGTCCCGCCCGCGCCTTCTCCCCGGCCCAAGCCTAAAGGTGAGCCGGCCTCCCTTTGTTTTTTTCATTTTTTTGTTTTAATTAGTTAGGAAATTTAGTAGTTCAATTAGTTAGATAAATTTGTTAGAAATTTATATGTTAGAATATTTGATAGATAATATTTGATAGATAATATTTGTTAGAAATATATATGTTATAATATTTGTTAGATAATATTTGTTAGAAATTTATATGTTATAATATTTGTTAGATAATATTTGTTAGAAATTTATATGTTAGAATATTTGTTAGATAATATTTTGTTAGAAATTTATATGTTACAATATTTGTTAGATAATATTTGTTAGAAATTTATATGTTAGAATATTTGTTAGATAATATTTGTTAGAAATTTATATGTTAGAATATTTGTTAGATAATTTAGGGTTAGAAAATATTAATTAATTTAGAGTTAGAAAAATTTGTTAGAAATTTATATGTTAGAAAATATTAGTGAAATTTATATGTTAGAAATATTTGTTAGATAAAAATGTATGTGTTAGACAAAAGTAGTAATATTTGTTACTAAGATATATATATATTCATAAGTAATTTATTCAAATTCAATATTAGTTTGCATACGATGCCGCGCCCGCCGCGTCCTGGAGCTAGGACAATTTTAGAGGAGTTGCGGCAGTTGGGGAAGTTCGGGACTGGGCTCCGCCGGGGTGGCACTGGGAGGTGTTATCTTCCGGGGCGCGCACCTTGGTGCGGAATCGGGTCCCGTCGTCGACCCGGATATTCTCTGGTGGAGGTCTTATGGGCCACGTTCGTTTCAGAGGGAGCCGGCCCCGCGGGTGGTAGCTCAGCGCATTGCAGCGGAGGATGAGCATGTTCGCCGTTACATGTATGCGTTAGACACCATGTATAGGACCGGATGGTCAGTTATGCGGGGATCTCATGTTAGCTATGCTCCCGTTACTGTTCCGTGGCTTTGGGTGTTCACCCGGCGCGGCTCGGGACCCGGTCGGCGCCGTTGAGAGCTTGTAGTGTGATGTATTAGGGACCGATCGAGCTATATGTGTAACTCAGATCTTTGATTATGTATTCAGCATTATCCTTTATTTGCACTTATATATATGTGTAACTCTAATATTTGATCATTTATTTATATCATTATCTTGGTTAATTACTGCTTCGTTGTGTTTATAGCATTAGAATAACTTGTAAGTCTTTGCAGAAACTATGGAACGAGACCTAGAAAAAAAATACATGGTCGAGGAGATTATCCGTGATGATGAGGATATCACCTCTCTTTACCTAAACCAATCCGGCGAGGGAGACGAGCGAACCCGTGGAGACGCCTCCGGTGAGGAAGATGAGCAAGACAACCGTGGAGACGGCTCCGGTGAGGGAGAAGGTGACGACTGCGAGGGAGAAGCTCACGACGCCGCCGAGGTGTATAAATATTAATTAACCAAGCCTCCAGATTTGTGCATATACATGTATTAACGTTGTTTCTTCTTTTAGACCTCCCGATCAACAAACTCTACTGGCAGAACTAAACGAGGCGCGGCCAGAAAGATGGAAGACCATGAAAGGTGCACCATCACGGAAATCGCGATAGATGGCGAACCGATTTCTCCCAAGAAGTTCGCAAAAAAGTTTGTAAGTCAATGTGGAGTTGTTGTTAGGGACACCGTCCCGATCACCACTCAAGAATGGAAGAAACCTGTAAAGGGGGGAGAAGGAGTTACTTATGTCGACACGAGATTAAAAAGTGTGATGTTTAGGAATCTGCTGAAAAATTTCATCTTTCCGGAGCCAACTGACTCTGATAGTGAGAATGACAGGCCAGACCCTGAGGATCCCGAGCTGAATAGCGTACAGCGAAGAGTTAAGAAGTGGGCTCTTAAGAAGATGGCAGTACAGTTCAACGACTACAAGAAGAAATTGGACAGCTTCTTTGTCAAGAAAGGGAAGACTCCTGATTTCAAAGGCCCCTATGAGAAGATAAAAGACCTGGCTACGCTGTTGCCGGGGTGGATCAAGTTATGGATGGGTATGGGCCGCTGAGGCTTGACCACCCAGCCGGTGAAGGGGATTTGCTAGAGCTGGGAGAAGCCAAGAACACTACAGTTCTATGGCGAAAAGAATTCATTGTGATTCCGGGTTGGAAGGCGCCAACAAGGTCTCCACCGAGGCAGCATTCTCCACCGATGCAGCCGTCTCCAGTGCGTGAGCCTTCCCCGCCGGCGCGTGAGCCTTCCCCGCCGCCGCGTGAGCCTTCTCCGCCGCGCGTGAGCCTTCTCCGCCGCCGCAGCCCAAGTCTAAGAGCAAAATTAGGCGGTCCGCTACGACACAGCTGAGTCGTAACAGATCACCGAGACGCAAACAAGAGCCCCTCCCAAGAGTGCCTAAGGTTCCTCCCAAGAGACCTTATGACTATACAGTTGAGGAAAATGCCAAGATCGTAGCTGAACAACACAAGCAACAAATGTTGAAATTGAAAAAGCCCCAGCTTGAGCCGGAGCCAGCTATATCTCTGGAAAAGAAGTTGAAACTGCTGAAGAGCCTTCATCAACCTGAGCCAAGTCTTTCATCGAACTATGACCGGTCTATTCGCAAGTCAAATGTGTCAGCAAGAGATCGGTGGGAAAAAAGTAAGGTAGACGGGAAACCAGTTCCCCAGCTTGGAAACCAGAAAAACTCGTGCCCCCCGCTCCAAGTGTATCCCGATGTCACAGCGTGCTTTGATCCGGAGATGGTAAGACTATACAAAGATGAGGCAGATGCGGTCGGTATGAGTATTCCTGAGTACTTAAGCCGCATCGATGCAGAATTCCTTACAAGTACGGGTGATGATGTCCAAATAGCATACCAGTACAAGTACGGGCAACCTCTTGTCAGAGCTGAGGAGTTGCCTAATCTATCAACGCAACTGCGAAGACTGCATAATTGGTACATGGAAAAATGTAAGGATGGTAAGAACTGGATCATGGTGGCAATCACAGATGAGCACTACGGGCGAAATGACGTGATGAACATCGAATTTTGTGAATTATTTCAGTTATTCAACCAAGACGCCCTCGACAAATCTCTGCTGAGTGCCTACTGTCTGTAAGTATTATTTATGTAATTAAGTCTCTACCGCGTCCATTGCATGCATATAACCATACTCTCATTGTATTATGCAGAATGAAGATCCGCGAATGCCGCAAGGGGCAAATCTATGATCTTGGGTTCGTTGACCCATATACCATGAATGGGTATACTGTCCACAACTCTCCCAAGGACACAGAGAATAACTTGGTATATGTCTTAAGGAAAAACTCATACAAAAGGGCAATACTATTTCCTTACAACTTCTCGTGAGTGTTACTGTCTTCACACATTAAATCTTTTTCGCTTACTCCATGTGTTAAGTGTAATTGATGAGTTATGCATATATATGTGTGTCCGCAGGTTTCACTATATCCTGCTAGTCATTGAACCCGACACCGGGATAGTAGAAGTCATGGACTCGAAGAGTAAACCCCTTGAGGCGTGGGGGGACATGGCTGATATCCTCCTCAAGGCTTGGAAACGGTTCACCAACAAGTCTCCGGGTTTAAAGAATAAAGAACTTCGAATAAAACAAGTACCGGTAAGTAATACTGGCTACGCCGCGCATCTCTTTGATGATTCTAGTTTCAATACCATTATTATCATCCTTGATTATATATATATATTATTTTGATTGAATTTTGTTCTCGTAAAGTGCTTGAGGCAGGAGGACGGGAATAATTTATGCGGGTATTACGTTTGCGAGTTCATCCGCCAGAATACCCACCATAAGAGGGACATTTTGGAACAACTTGATGTAAGTAAACAACATTCATGGCTTTATTTTATCACCTTCTGTTTCATTCACATACACACACATATATATTGACCACCGTACCTTCTTCAAATGATTAGATCGAACGGTTGCGGGACGGTCTTCTAGCAACCGAGCGTGTACGAGCAATTCAAGAAGAGCTGGCGGGATTCTTAGTTGAGCAAGTCTTAGCTCCAGACGGAGAACACTATGTGGCCGACATCCAGTATCAAAGTTGATGTAGACATATATATATGCATGAACGTGTGTCACTTTGATCGATATATGTAATATAATGGTTTCCTATATATATATATATTTGAATTGTCTGCATTATTAATATTATACCGTGTTTCGAATGGGGCAGAGTCTCTGCCGCGGCAGCGTTTTAGTGCAATTCCCTGCCGCGGCAGTCTGCGCAGGAATTGCACTAAAACGCTGCGGCCCAACCCTTTTGCACCGGTTCGTATTACGAACCGTGCAAAGCGCCCCACAGCCGGCCACGTGGAGACCCCTTTAGCACCGGTTCGTAATCCAACCGGTGCAAAAGGGGGGGGCCTTTTGCACCGGATGGTTTGCACCGGTTGCCCATCCGGTGCATATGGCCTTTAAAAACCGGTGCAAAAGGCCATATTTGCACTAGTGCAAGCTTGCTGTTGTTTGCTTAATCCATACTTCAATCCCACCACAGAGTTCTAAACGAACATGCTTTGCTGAGACATGGATTATAGTGGATTAGAGATAAGGGGATTAGAAGGGATAGGGTGCAACCTCTGGATCAACCTAATCCATGTCTGGATGGATTCCAAGTCTGGATTTAATCCCATCAAAACGAACAAGGTCTAAAGGGAATTTCATGGTATTTTGTGTGCATAAACTTGGTTGAGTTTGTAATCACATATATAAACAAGACGTGGCCATTGGATTCAGTATGGGAAGCCGTCATGCTGCTCTGGAGGCTTCAACCAAGATAAATTTTGTGAATAACCAAAAAATTACCATGGTTACTCCGGAATAGATTAGGCAATCATATACTAACTGTCAGAGTAAGTGAAGCATGAAATTGCACAAAATTTTTGTCCAGAAGAATATAAACCTGTGTTTTGATTATTGGTATCCTACAGTTTATTTTGAGTTACATCTTTCCTTCCAGCGGAGCAGATATTTTGAGTTACATCTTTCCTTCCAGCGGAGCAGATATGCTTGTTTTCTGAATTTTTCATGGATTTTATTATTTGATAATTTGAGAAGATTCATGTATAATGAGGTGTTTCATTTCACTATGCCCTGACTTTGCTGATCAGTGGCTTTGGATGAATGTACTTGGCATGGAAATGGGGCCAAGGAGTGTCATGTAAACTGATTTATTTTACTCCATCCGATCCATAATAAGTGTTGCTGATTTAGTACAACTTTGAGGGAGTAACATAATTTTACCGAATTTTGTCATGGTACATTATCCAAGGTCCATAAAGACAGTTCTTTTCATCTTCCAATTTTTGTGACTTTCTCTACAATGAGCATGTAGTGGAGATTGGATCTCATGATGTCACTCTTATTGTATGTGAATTGCTCTCTGCATCAAATAAACACATTTGCTTGTCGATATTTTGCTTCAATGTTTTTGAAGAAGGAATCAAGTGTCTCGAAGATCGATATGATTTGTGATACCTTGCTAACTTACGAGTGGTGAAAAATGTTAATACTATTCATTTTTGTTTTGTTTGTGACAGTGGAGTCATTGGTAGATCGTTCACCTAGCATTTCCAATAAGCCTTGAGCGTCTCAGGAACCTCAGCGAGCTTCTCGTTTGAACGGCTGCGGTGGAGGTACTTTTCTTTTTTTATTGTTCCATATTTTTTTTTATTTAGTTGAGAATGAGATGTGTCAAATGTAAAGACACAAGACACACAAGAAAAACATGCCCGTGGTCCTTCTAGTTCAATAGGAATGCACAACCGATACTCGGGATCTCTTATATGCAACATGAATGGATGCACGGCCTCAATAGTGGCTCTTCATTATCTTCATCAGACAAAAAACTAGGTACAATCTTGCACTTTATTACAAGCCGTTATGTGAACCGTGAAACAAATGAATCAAAAAATGGGGTCAAATTTAAGTGATTCAGTTTGACCAAAACCAAAATCTGGAAAGTAAGGGGGAAAACGATGGAATAAACCGATAACTCCTGCTTCAGACAGGAAAAACAACACTATGAAGGATCAGTTGAACCTGCTGCAGACCTTGCGCACCTCTCCCTGTGTGCCGGTAAGCACCTTGAGCTCGCTGAGCTTGATGAGCGCCTTCGGGAAGAGCGAGGAGAAGTCGATGACGTTGTTGGCGAGGTTGTCGACGTGCTTCTTTGTGGAGGCGCCGTTGGCGTAGAGGTTCTGGTCGACGGAGAGCACGCCGTGCCGCCCCTGCAGCCTCTTGTAGTAGCTGTTGTCTATCCTGGAGACGCTGGACTGGGTATCCAAGTACAGGATGTTGTTATCTGACGAGGCCGTGTTGGGGCACACGAACTTCTTGTAAACGGCCGCGTCACTCGGGTCTAGGCTTGGGTCCGTCGAGTTGGGCTTGCCGCCGTAGCTGTAAAGGCGCGTCTTCTTGATCTTGATGCAGTGCGTTACGCCCACGGTGTGGGCGCCTAGAAGAACCACCATGTCTAGCTCGGTGAAACCGAGGCTGCCGAAGTAAGAGGCTGCCTGCGCGGCCGTATCCTCTTCCCTAGGAAGCTTCACGTCGGTGGCACTGGACTGCCGCCTGTCTCTTCGCCCTGTGCGCACGGCATACCTCTGCCCACCAGCTAGAGCGACCGCGTCCCTTGTGGCGAGTATCTCGATGTCGGAGCAAGACACGACGCCAGGGCACCGCTTCTCGAGCTCCGTCTTGATAGCTGCGATTAGGTCGTAGCCCTTCACGCTCAGATTCGGCTTTGCCGTCTTCTCAGTCCCGGGGCCATCGACCAGAAGCCCGGCGTCGCAGCCCTACATCATACATACAGGTAAGTTATATCCGTAATACATATGCATGGAGCAGATGATCTAGGAGGCAATTGCAAGCACTAGAATAGTAACACGAACATTGACGGCACACTCGTGGAACTGCAAGCGCAGGAGTTGGGCAACGATTGCGGCGTCACGGGAAACACGGGCCTTGACGAGGCCCTGCACGATCGTCTCCACATCGTTCGCGCCGCACTTGCCCGTGTAGAACCCGTTCTTCAGCTGCGCGACGCCGCCGGTGGCCAGCCCCAGCACCGAGAGCGCCACCACTAGCAACACCGCCCTTGTGCGCGCTGCTAGTGCCATTTCGTTGCCTAGCTAGCTTGCTCTTGGAATGGCTACTTGGGCTATGGCCTATGGGTGGGGGGCCGGTGATAAGCTAACTGCGTATGCCAGTATACTTATAGTTGGTTAAGAGATGGCATGGCCACGCACTCACCCTAGCTTGTAGAATTTTGTTTGGTCATGGAGAGCACGTTTACACTCGGCCTGGATCGTAGCTGTGCCTGAAATAGTATGATTATTATCCATTGGTGTTTCTCTAGTTTTCCAGCCATGGCAGGAAGTCAACGTCTTTCCTAAACCAGCACCTTGTCTCTTTGAGAGAGGTTGTGAGGAACAAAACATTAATTACGAAGAGGAATTTCAGAGCTGCTTTGATTTATAGGATAGGAAAAGCATAAAAATAGAAAAAGTACATGGTTAGAATGTCGTGGCTATTTGAATCCTATGAAAAAATGAAGTGTGATTGATTGTAGGAAAGAAATTTTCCTTACGGTGTGATCTCATGTTTTTTTCTATAGGATTTACTTTATTACAAGATTCTTATAGAATTAGTTCCTATAAAAATATGTTCCTATGAATACTTGTGTAGGAATTTTCATATAAAATCTATATTTTACACAATTACTGTACAAATTATATAAATTAACGGAGCCATCAGTACCAAAAAAAATAACGCTCAACAGTCATCTATCTTACGGTTTCTTAAGAATTGTTGTCTATTTTAAGTTGTAGCCATGGAAGAGACCATGCATTCTGAGGGCGGAAGGACACGGGGTGCAAGTATATTCTGTCTCATTGTCATATTGCTTTGCGTATGCTTTCACATTTTTTTGGACAAAGAAAATATATTAGTATCGAGAAGTGCTCTAATGATAATAAGGACATGCACACATCTAAAAATAATAATTACAAAAAAGAAATGTCCCTCTACATCGATCTATTCCGTGTAAGAGCGGATTAAACACCACATGACAACACTAGATAGTGCACATGCACCGTCATCATCCTGATTATAGATTATAGATTTTCACCCAGGAGAGAGTCCGCACTTGCAAACAATGACTTTAACAAGGCTATTGCAAGACACAATCAATTAAAGTCAGATCTTGGGTTTTCATCCTGCAAGTTTAGACTCTGAATTTCTCTTATGTTGTCGCTCCCACATGCTAATCCTGCTGCTCCAAGTCACAGATCACCATGCCAAAACCTCATCGCCATCAGGACTCGAACCACCATCGCTAGTCCTCACATCTTGGCTTTCATGCTATCCGCCGCCGCTGACTTCCCCATGGGAATAAACTATGAAGCTTCGCATTGCTCCCTCTGAGACCAAACGGTCAGAAAAAACATGGTTGCGCTTGACCGAATATAATCCGATCAGGCAATCTTAAGGCATGTCGTTCATTGGAGTTTGCTAGCGGAGTCTTCTAGAACTCAACACTCCGCTAGATCAATAAAACAAGCATCAAGCATATCTTCGTCATGGCGTGAGAGGGATCCTAGGACCAAACCCCCTTTATTTGAAGCTTTGTCGGCAGCCCCCACACTACCGGCCATCACCGGCCGCCAATCCCACCGAAACTAGGCCGGTAGGATAGAAGGCGTTGCATCGAGCTCCACAACACCGCCCCATCCGCAGGATCGCACCGAAGTGCATCGTCGAGGAAGAAAAACAACGTCGCCGCCTTGACCAGAGGACTCTGCCCAAGCCGCCGCGCTCGACGGGAAGTGCTCGCGCCGCCCCAGCCGCGCTTGAAAGCCATCGTCACGATCCCCCTGCCCCCCAAAGCTCCTTCGGCGCTAGGGCCCACCGTCGCCGTGGACGAGGTCGACAGTTGCGTCGGCTGAGGATCTACACCGGGAAGGAGCTTTTGGTGGCGGCTAGGGTTAGCCCCGTTGCCGCCCTGGGGAGCACCAAGGCAACAGCCTTTTTCTTTCTTCCTTACTCATTTTGAGGCGCCTTTGTACATTTCCTTCCATTATTTCCGTATGCTTGCGGCCTTTGTACCAGTTTGCTTGTTCTCATTGACTTGTGTGCTTGATGTATAAAAATGATGTATAAAGTCCGTTCTCTCATAGCAGTTCTCAAAATAAATTGAATACATTAACAACAAATTGTCACTCTTCAATTATCACGCACCACAGGCTTTGTGGGTTATATTTCTGAATTGCCAATATTGCCGTATTATAGCAAGGAGATAGACGGTGCGCTTCATTTTATTTCCCTATTTATCGGTAGTTGGAACTTGCGAGATGACATGGTCTCGTTGAACTTGTCCGTTATTTGATCATGGATCTCACGCACACATTTAGCCTAGATCCTTTACTTTGTTAATTAAGCAAGTGGTATGACTTAGCTGTACACGATTGAAACTTGGTCATCTTCTATTTTCGAAGAGGGACTTTGTCCTATCTTGGCCATATAATTCAGTTTACAAGTGAACACTTTTTGTTTGTTCTGATTTTGTAGCAATGAAATATTTTGCGAATAACCAAAAAATTTCCATGGTTACTCCCTAATAGATTAGGCAATCATATACTAACTATGCAAATTCTCTTGTCAGAGTAAGTGAAGCATGAAATTGCACAAACTTTTTGTCGAGAAGAATTTAAACCTTTGTGTTTTGATTATTGGTATCCTAAAGTTTGTTTTGAGTTACATCTTTCCTTCCAACGGAGAAGATATGTTTGTTTTCTGAATTTTTCATGGGCTTTCTTATTTGATAATTTGAGAAGATTCATGTATAATGAGGTGTTTCATTTCACTATGCCCCAACTTTGCTGATCAGTGGCTTTGGATCAATGTACTTGGCATGGAAATGGGGCCAAGGAGTGTCATGTGAACTGATTTCTGTTAGTCCCTCCGATCCATAATAAGTGTCGCTGATTTAGTATAACTTTGAGGGAGTAACATAATTTTACCGAATTTTGTCGTGTCATGGTATATTATCCAAGTTCCATAAAGAGCGTTCTTTTCATCTTCCGAATTTCTTGACTTTCTATACAATGAGCATGTAGTGGAGATTGGATCTCATGAGGTCACTCTTATTATATGTGAATTGATCTCTGCATCAAATGAACACATTTGCTTGTCAATACTTTGCTTCAATGTTTTTGAAGAAGGAATCAATTGTCTTGGAAGATCGATATGATTTGTGATACCGTTCACCTAGCATTTCCAATAAGCCTTGAGTGTGTCAAGATTCTCAGCGAGCTATCATTTCAACGGTTGCGGTGGAGGTACTTTTTTTTGTTGTTCCATTTTTTTATTTAGTTGAGAATTAGATGTGTCAAATGTAAAGACACAAGCCACACAAGACAAACACGCCCGTGGTCCTTCTAGTTCAGTAGGAACGCACAACCGATACTCGAGATCTCTTATATGCAACATGAATGGATGCACGCCGTCAATAGTGACCTTTATTTTCTTCATCAAACAAAAGACTAGGTAAAATCTTGCACTTTACAAGCCGTTATTTGGACCGCAAAACAAATGAATAAAAAATGGGGTCAAATTTAAGTGGCTCAGTTTGACCAAAACCAAAATCTGGAAAGTAAGGGGGAAAACGATGGAAGAAACCGATAACGCCTTCTTCAGGAAAAACAACACTATGAAGGATCAGTTGAACCTGCTGCAGACCTTGCGCACCTCTCCATGTGTGCCGGTAAGCACCTTGAGCTCACTGAGCTTGATGAGCGCCTTCGGGAAGAGCGAGGAGAAGTCGATGACGTTGTTGGCGAGGTTGTCGACGTGCTTCTTTGTGGAGGCGCCGTTGGCGTAGAGGTTCTGGTCGACGGAGAGCACGCCGTGGCGCCCCTGCAGCCTCTTGTAGTAGCTGTTGTCTATCCTGGAGACGCTGGACTGGGTGTCCAAGTACAGGATGTTGTTGTCTGACGAGGCCGTGTTGGGGCACACGAACTTCTTGTAGACGGCCGCGTCGCTCGGGTCTAGGTTTGGGTCCGTCGAGTTGGGCTTGCCTCCGTAGCTGTAAAGGCGCGTCTTCTTGATCTTGATGCAGTGCGTTACGCCCACGGTGTGGGCACCTAGAAGAACCACCATGTCTAGCTCGGTGAAACCGAGGCTGCCGAAGTAAGAGGCTGCCTGCGCGGCCGTATCCTCTTCCTTGGGAAGCCTCACGTCGGTGGCACTGGACTGCCGCCTGTCTCTTCGCCCGGTGCGCACGGCATACCTCTGCCCACCAGCTAGAGCGACCGCGTCCCTTGTGGCGAGGATCTCGATGTCGGAGCAAGACACGACGCCAGGGCACCGCTTCTCGAGCTCCGTTTTGATAGCCGCGATTAGGTCATAGCCCTTCACGCTCAGATTCGGCTTTGCCGTCTTCTCAGTCCTGGGGCCATCGACCAAAAGCCCGGCGTCGCAGCCCTACATCATACATACAGGTAAATTATATCTCTAATAAGTACATATGCATGGAGCAGATGACCAATGGCCCGTGCATCATACAGGCAATTGCAAGCACTGGAATAGTAACACGAACATTGATGGCGCACTCGTGGAACTGCAAGCGCAGGAGTTGGGCAACGATTGCGGCATCACGGGCGACGCGGGCCTTGACGAGGCCCTGCACGATCGTCTCCACATCGTTGGTGCCGCACTTGCCTGTGTAGAACCCGTTCTTCAGCTGCGCGACGCCGCCGGTGGCCAGCCCCAGCACCGAGAGCGCGACCACTAGCAAGACCGCCCTCGTGCGCGCTGCTAGGGCCATTTCGTTGCGTAGCTTGCTCTTGGAATGGCTGCTTGGGCTAAGGGTGAGGGTTGAGAAGCTAACTGTGTATGCCAGTGTACTTATAGTTGGTTAGGAGATGGCATGGCCACGCACTCACCCTAGCTTATAGAATTTTGTTTGGTCATGGAGAGCACGTATACACTCGGCCTGGATCGTAACTGTGCTTGAAATAGTATGATTATTATCCATTGGTGTTTTTTAGATTTCCAGCCATGGCAAGAAGTCAATGTCTTTCCTGAACCAGCACCTTGTCTCTCTGACAAATGTTCGGAACAAAGCTTTAATTGCGGAGAGGAATTTCAGTAATCAGCTATCTGACGGGTTTTTTGTTTTTGTTTTTGACGGTTTCTTCAGAGTTGTTGTTTACTTGAAGTTGCAGCCATGGAGGAGACCATGCATTCTGAGGGCGGAAGGACACGTCTGCAAGTATATCCTTTCTCACTGTCAGATTACTTTGCGTATCCTTGCTCATTAGGAGGCGCCTTCGTAAATTTTCTCCGGTTATTTCTGTATGCTCGCGGCATCTGTACCATTTTGCTTGTTTTCTCATTGACTTGTGTGCTCGATGTATAAAAATGATGTATAAAGTCTGTTCTCTCAGAACAGTTCACAAAATAAATGAAATACATAAACGAATAATTGTCACTGCAATTATCACGCACCACAGGCTTTTGTGGGTTATATTTCTGAATTTCCAATATTGCCATATAGCTAGGAGATAAATGGGGCGCTTCATATTTTCTCCCCTATTTATTAGTAGTTGGAGCTTGCGAGATGACATGGTCTCATTGAACTTGTTCGTTATTTGATCATGGATATCACGCACACATCAAGCCTAGATCCTTTTCTTTGTTAATTAAGCAAGTGGTATGGCTTAGCTGTACACATTGAAACTGGGTCATCTTCTATTTTCGAAGAGGGACTTTATCCTATCTTGGCCATAATTCAGTTTACAAGTGAATACTTTTTGTTTGTTTTGATTTTTGTAGCAAAGAAATACAGGCCTCTGAATTTACCCCCGACCTCTAAACTTGAAATTGATAACTTGGGATGCTTGATGAACAAAAACTTCCAACAGCATTAGTTAACAGTATAATGGAACCACCTAGGAGCCTCCACAGCGCTCGGTCATCCTGAACCGTCCGATCTAGGCATCTAACGTTCTACGCTTAGTGACAGCACTCGATCGATCGCAGCGAACGGCCCGCTCGTTACTGGGCTGCTTCTCCAGGAATTGAGTTAGGAGGCAGCTGGTTTATTGGGCTGGAAAATAGTACCATGGGCCTCATGGGTCGGTCATTGACATTTTAACCAACAAGTAATAAAGAACAAAAACAGATCTTCTTTCTCCTGGCTTCCTCTGGTCAATGAACTGTCGTTCCTCCTAATCCCACGCCGCCGATGAGGCAGCCACATACGGAACGGAATCCGGCGAGGAAGCTTCCCCACCCCACTCAAAGTCAAACAACAACGGTACGGTAGGAAACCCTTTTGCTTCTCGTTTGCCTTCTATTTTTCGGACGGATTCAGAACATGCTGACCAATACTTTTTTGGTTTCTTCTCCGGCGACGGCGCCGCCGAAGTTTGTGTGGCTAGAGACTGTACAGAGTTCCCCCCATACATGCTACCATTATTCGATTCACCGGTGGACCTGGTCCATCATCCGAGGAACACCTCTGCTTCGGCGGCGTAATCACCGTTCGCAAACTGAAACCGTCGGCGCCGTAATCATGGTGGTAAATTTGATGGAATCCTTCTTGTAATTATGGTGACCCACTCCTTCATGTAATTATGATGAGTAACACGAGGGTTATTGTCAGTTATCTCCTGTCCTTATAAGTTCGTGGCCTGACACTCCCATCTCACTTCATATTCCGGCAGCAATCACTTGGAGAAGCTATTCTCGTCGGTTAGGTTGCCTCTGTCATCATCTTTGTTGCAGATTCCCCTCGCCCTCCCCCTTCCCTACAATTCCTTCTTCAACCCAATGATTCACTGTGTTGATTGATGTCTTTTCCAATCGCAATTTCTTACATATAGTCATTCTGCTCTGGTCAACTGGTATATGCAAATTTGAAAATCTTATATATTGCTCTAGGGAATTTTTGACCTCGCAATATGCAATGGCTGCCTGCCAGGTGATTAGTCACGTGTACTTCCATATCTCGGTCTCATACCATGTTCATAGAATTTATTCATATATCTAGGACATTTGATTGTCATTCATGACATGGTACTTCCTGTTGTTGTATATGACGTTGTATATGACAGGCTACCTGCAACCGTATAGTGAAATACGAAAAGAAAAAAACCTAATCGCTCTGTACTAGATGAAGACGAAGCCTCAACATCTTCTGGTTCTATCCATATGCGGTTGAAGACCAATAATTTGCCTGATAATCTCTTTCCTGAATACAGGATACAACACTCCAGGGAAAATCGGTTGGTTTCCTACTGCTGCTTCTCCCGAACTCCAGCTCATGTGATGCCGAATGCATCCACAGGCTGCCCGAGATCTATGAACTCATCCTCAACTGCCCAGCGGCCATCTCCACGGCAAGATCTATTTATCGTGAGTCGCCTTTTTCTGCAGTTTTGTGCCAAATTCTGTAGCCAATAAAGATATGTGTATGAACTATGGAGTAGAATTCTTATCCTCCCCAACAGAGAGCAATGGTGTATGACTTGATATGTTGTATACACTACATAATTAATTTTGCTTGTGTTCCATTGGTTTTGCACTAGATTTCTTGATACTCTTTATCTGAAGATTCATACTGACCAGCGAATTTTACTTTTGACTTAAATTTCCCACGTTGTCATGCATATGGTGTGTCAAATCGTTCCGGATTTCTGGAAAAAATATTCAGGTGGAGCTTTCAAAGGTCACTGAGTGGTGTTGTAGATCAAAATATACGGGCTGCACAGGGCCTTGGATTATCCAGATCCAAGTATGGACATCTTAAGATTCATTCTGAAGATCTGGTGTTATGCAATTTTTTTGAAAGTTTTCTTCAATTTATAAGAAAATTTATGAGCATCCAGACAAGCTGCAGCTTGAAAAGGTACAATCTGTTGTGCTATCAGTGTATCTTATTTCAAACTGCATTTTAATTACTATTGTGGGTCTAGTTTTCCTTCATATGAGTTTGCTCTTCATATATGTTGAATGCAACATGAAAACTTGTAGGCCACTTGACAAATTCTACTTTGTATATGACCGAAGTCTGTACCTATTTATTAAAGATGGGGTCACACTGATGCAAGAGGATTATTCAAGCATTATGTACTTGTGTAATATAGAATTTTCCTCTAAACATATATGATGTAATATCCATCTTATTTAGATGGTGGGGAAGTCCAAAATCAATTACCATCACATAGCAAGCCTCCCGTAACTCCTCCCACACCCAGCCTCCCCAGCCCTAGCCGCCGCCGCCGCCGGTAGCGCCGCCGGGGCAAAGACCCACGGGGCATGGCGGCGGCGGGGGCCCCTCCTCGTCGACGCCTGGTGGACGGCGGCCGGATCTCCCTCCTCGACGCATGGCGGGCGCGCGGATGGGTTGGGCGGCGGCGGCCTGCGCTGCGCCCCCTTCTCCCGTCGGCTCTCCCCTGGTGGATCGGCCGGCGCGGGGATGGGCGGCGGCGGCCAGCGCGGCGGCCTCCCTCCTCCCGTCGGCTCTCCACTGCACTCCGGCAGGGGCTGGTGGGCGGCGGCGGCCAGGCTCATGGCCTGTGCCATTTTCCCCCCGCCTCTCGCCGGTGAGTGGAGGCGATCTCGGGCTTCACCCGCGACACGAGGTCGTCCGGGGCAGCAGCCTTGGGTACGACGGTGGAGGTGGCCCTCTTCTTCGCCGGAGAGGGTCGGCCTGCGGTTGGTGGTGGTGGATCTTTCGATCTATCACCGCGTTCCGGCGGCGAGATGGAGATGCTTGGAAGCCGGCGATGGAGTCGCCGGTGGAGGGTTGGAGTGGCCAGCCCGGGATGGTCGCCGACGTGGGGTCCGACCTGAATAAAGGCGGTGGTCCTAGGGTCTCTCTTGCGTGAAGAGGAAGACCTACCGGAGGCCTGGACTCGTGATCTAGCCGGAGTGTTGAGTTCCGGAGGCTCCGCCGGCGAATGTAGTGCTTTTTGCCGGAGTTTGCTGGATCGGTGGTATTCGGTCGTGCGCACCCATGCTTTTATTCCGACCGATTGGTTCTGGAGGGAGCGGCGCGAAGCTCTTTTTCTGTGTTGACATCAAGTGACTATGGATCCATGATGAAAGTCGGAAGAAGAGAAGTTCATGAAGGCCGGAGGGGGACTAGCTAAGGAGGTTCAAGTCTCCGCTGTTGAGGGACTTGCTTGGTGTTCCGGCTTCACAACAGCGGTATGAAAGTGGGGGCGACAATACATGTGAAGTTCAGAGTCCTACCTTTCGGGTGAAAACCCAAGTCTGCCTTAACGGTTGTGCTGGCAATGATCTTGTTGGAGGCATTGTTTTGAGAGCGGAGACTATCTTCAGTGAAAACCTAAGATCGTTGATCGGGCGACGATGGTGTTAGCGCACTGTTCCCTTCTTGGAGGCGTCGTTTTGGAGAGTTTGTATTTCATGTGTTGTCTTGGCGGTGGATGTATTGCTGTTGTTAGGCGAGATACTGTAGCGGGACTTTTGTTTCTTAGTTTTCTTTTCCTTTTTTTGGCTGTGTGCATCCGTAGTGCCATTAGGGTGGTGCGTTGTTGCAGAGGCTGGGTGTAATTGGTATCGTTTTGATATTAATATATTCCCTTTATCGAAAAAATTTAGATGGTGGGTTTATGTGAAATATATTTAATTGTATATTAGCTGAAGATGATATACATGCTGTATTGCTACTGATATGTTTTGGCATTAGACAAAGAAAATATGTAAACATTTTTAATTGATCCAAAAGTATTAGTACTTGATAACTGATTTCTCAGAGTGATACAAACACCTCCGTGCAAACAATTTATTAAAGTGGCCTCTTAATCCTATTGGGGACTTAATTCGTCCAATTGGAGCTTATAAAACAGTTGGCACATTGGCACCATCGCAAGGAAGGGTTTTATAATTGACTTGATTTTCATGCTAAACATGATAAACACCTTTACATATGTATTGAACCTACTTGTATAGTGAAGAGGAGGGCGGTGGAGGCAAAGAGTCATATACTCATATCATTGTTGAGCGTAGCCCACAAGTGGTTTCACTCAAAGTCAGGATGGCAAAGACGATGAAGAGGATTCCATCGTTACTGTTCCTGGTGTACAATGTCTTTCTTTGGCAATGCATTACTCATATGTGTCCAGTTTGCCATGGACAATGTTATTAACATAATTATATATTTAAACTTATGTATGCATATATCCATATTGCATCTTCCAAAAAAAAATTATCATGCTGCTATCTGTTTATAAAAAACTCTTCATCATTCTATTGAACAAATGGCCGGGCGTGGCAACGCGCGCGATAATGATCTAGTGCATCAATATAATAGCCTTTTTACAATGACATAAACCAACAAACAAACTTGGTAGACAAGTCCCTATTTGCATTTGAAAAGGAAGCAAATTTTGTTTTTGAATCACAGACAGATGCTACTTGTGGTGTCCTAGCAATCAGTTGTTTAATCCTGACACTTTTTAAAAAGCAAATGTGCCATAGCGTGAAAATGCATATAATGAGATACTTGTCAATACTGGTACCTCTCTAATATCTGAGTTTTTTTTAACCGCATTGGTTTTAAAATAATGAGGAACTCCGCAATGTTCGCAGGGGTCACCCCGGACCATGGGCCCTATGCGGGGACTTTAGATCTACCGCGATGAGGACAAGAACAACGGTAACCTTAACCGTAGGATGATGGGCAGATTCCGGCGCTTCTTGAACGACTGCGAGCTGAAAGAGATCTACCTACATGGGCGCCGCTACACTTGCTGGTCTAACGAAAGGGAAACGCTCACTCTCGTGCAAGGATCGGGTGTTCGTCACAGTTGCTTGGGAGGAGTTGCATAGCAGCTGCATGTTGCGCTTCTTGGCGGCGGTGGTGGCTAACCATTGCCCACTCCTCCTGGACTACACCACTAAATCAGCGGGACAGAAGCGGTTCCAGTTCGAACGCTTTTGGCTGGAGTTGGACGGCTTTGAGAGGAGGCTGTGTGGAGCGCCTGGGATGTCGTGGAGGGGGCCCCGGGCCCCTTCCGGCGGCTCACCGCAAAGCTAAAGCGCACGACGCGCACCCTCATGAGCTGGAGCGACAAGAAGGTGGGATGTGTCAAACTGCAGCTGGTGATAGCGCGAGAGGTGGTGCTTAGGCTGGATGTGGCTATGGAATCTAGACGTTTGTCGCCGGACGAATGTCGTCTCATGGCTCACCTCAAACACGCTTACCTGGGCCTGGCCTCGCTTGAGTGCACCATGGCGAGACAGCGTGCCAAGATGACGTGGATCAAGGAGGGGGACGCCAACACGGCCTTCTTCCATCAGCACGCGGCTTACTGCCGCCAGAAGAATGTGATCCATAGTCTGCAGGTTGGAGGCGCGGTCATCTCTGACCATGTGGCCATGGCTGAAGCTGCCTTCGCACACTTTGAGGGTCTTCTTGGCACCTCGGTGACTAGACAACATTCGCTGGACTTGGACTTCCTGAACACTCACTCTGAGGACCTCTCGGAGCTGGAGGCGGTGTTCACGGAAGACGAGATCTGGGAGGTGATTCGGCGACTGCCGGTGGGCAAGGCGCCTGGACCCGATGGGTTCACGGCTGAATTCCTACAGAAGTGTTGGGGAATGGTCAAATGTGACTTCATGGCAGCCTTCGACAAGCTGTTCACGCTGTGTGGGCGCGGGTTCCAGGGTCTTAACCAGGCTCTGCTGATCATGCTGCCTAAGCGCCCGGATGCGGCTGCGCTTGGCGACTACCGGCCGATCAGCCTGATCCATATCTTTGCCAAGCTAGTCGCAAAGGCGTTGGCTACTCGTTTAGCTCCTCGGATGGAGTCGCTGGTGGATCGCAACCAATGTGCGTTCATCCGCAAACATTGTATCCATGACAACTTCATGTTGGTTCGGCAGATAGCTAGATTCCTACATCGGGAGAAGGAGCCGCGAGTGATGCTCAAGCTAGACATTGCTCGCGCTTTTGATTCCGTCTCTTGGGGTTTCCTTTTGGAAATCCTCCGTAAGTTAGGGTTTGGACCGAGGTTCCGCGAACTGGTGTCCATCCTCCTATCCACCGCGAGTACTAGGGTGATGCTCAATGGCGAGCCAGGTCCCCCAATTTGGCATCAGCGGGGCCTGAGACAGGGAGACCCCCTGTCGCCAGCGCTGTTTGTTCTGATGATGAACTCGCTAAACAGGATGTTGGCTAAGGTGATTGAGCTAGGGGTTCTGAGACACTTAGCGCGGTGGGATTTAGTGACATCGGTGTCGCTCTATGCGGACGACGTGGTGATCTTCTGCCACCTAGATGAGACGGAACTGCGTGTTGTGCGCGGTATCCTGGAGCTCTTTGGGCACACCTCCATGATACCCAGATGAGACGGAACTGTGTGCTGTGCACGGTATCCTGGAAAATCGCGTCTCATTTGCGTGCTATGCGCGGTATCCCCGATCGCTTGTTCGGATGTTGAGGCTGCGGCCGCTGCTGAGCTCATGGAGTGCCAGCTAGCGCCGTTCCCGGTGAGATACCTCGGCATCCCTTTGGCTATGAGGAAGCTGATGGCTGCTGCATTCCAGCCCCTGATAGACCGTCTGGCTTACAAGCTACCTACCTGGAGGGCATCGATGATGCCTAGGGCGGGGCGCTTGGCGCTAATCCAGTGTTCCCGTTACACCAACTGATGGTGCTGGGCCTCCACAAAAAAGCACTAAAGCAGGCCGGCAAGATTTTACGAGGATTCCTTTGGGCTGGTAGGGCGGATGCCAACGGTGGACATTGCCACATCAACTGGGTGCGGGATGTAGGCCGCTGCGGCTGGGGGGGGGGGGCTGGAAATCCCAGACCTCGCACGCACTGCCATCAGCCTTAGGGTGAGGTGGATCTGAAGGGTGCGCACTGACCCCCTGCGACCTCGGCGCGGGCTGGACATGTATTTCTCGAAGATGGAGCTGGATGTCTTCGCGGCCTCTACCTCCATGGTGGTAGGCAACGGAGAATCCGCCCTCTTCTGGGAGGACATGTGGTTGGACGGCAAGTCCATCAAGGAGATGGCGCCTGAGGTGTATGCTTTAGTGCCGAAGCGCCGGCGACAGGCGCGCACGGTCCGTGAGGCGTGATACGTCTCCAACGTATCGATAATTTCTTATGTTCCATGCTACTTTATTGATGATACCTACATGTTTTATGCACATTGTATGTCATATTTATGCATTTTGGAACTAACCTATTAACAAGATGCCGAAGAGCCAGTTGCTGTTTTCTGCTGTTTTGGTTTCAGAAATCCTAGTAAGGAAATATTCTCGGAATTGGACGAAACTTTCGCCCAGGGTCCTATTTTTGCACGCTTCCAGAAGACCGAAGAGATAACGAAGTGGGGCCACGAGGCAGGGGGATAGGGCGGCGCGGCCCGAGGCCCTGGCCGCGCGGCCCCGCCTGGGCACCTCGTGTGGCCCCCGCGTTGACCTTCCGCCTACTTAAAGTCTCCGTCGCGAAACCCCCGTGCCGAGAGCCACGATACGGAAAACCTTCCAGAGACGCCGCCGCCGCGATCCCCTCTCGGGATTCGGAGATCGCCTCCGGCACCCTGCCGGAGAGGATTCATCTCCCGGAGGACTCTTCATCGCCATGATCGCCTCCGGAGTGATGAGTGAGTAGTTCACCCCTGGACCATGGGTCCATAGCAGTAGCTAGATGGTCGTCTTCTCCTTGTTGTGCTTCATTGTTGGATCTTGTGAGCTGCCTAACATGATCAAGATCATCTATCTGTAATTCTATATGTTGTGTTTGTCGGGATCCGATGGATAGAGAGTACTATGATTATGGTGATTATCAATCTATTGTTTATGTGTTGTTTATGATCTTGCATGCTCTCCGTTACTAGTAGAGGCTCTGGCCAAGTTTGTACTCTTAACTCCAAGAGGGAGTATTTATGCTCGATAGTGGGTTCATGCCTCCATTAAATCTGGGACAGTGACAGAAAGTTCTAAGGTTGTGGATGTGTTGTTGCCACTAGGGATAAAACATTGATTCTATGTCTAAGGATGTAGTTGTTGATTACATTACGCACCATACTTAATGCAATTGTCTGTTGCTTAGCAACTTAATACTGAATGGGGTTCGGATGATAACCTGAAGGTGGACTTTTTAGGCATAGATGCAGTTGGATGGCGGTCTATGTACTTTGTCGTAATGCCCAATTAAATCTCACTATATTTATCATATCATGTATATGCATTGTTATGCCTTTCTCTATTTGTCAATTGCCCGACTGTAATTTGTTCACCCAACATGCTTTTATCTTATGGGAGAGACACCTAGTGAGCTGTGGACCCCGGTCCTATTCTTTACATAGCATACAATCTACCAATTGTGTTTTACTGTTTTCTTTGCAAACATCTTCCACTCGTCGCTTAATCCTTTGTTACAGCAAGCCGGTGAGATTGACAACCTCACTGTTTCGTTGGGGCAAAGTACTTGGGTTGTGTTGTGCAGGTTCCGCGTTGGCGCCGGAATCCCTGGTGTTGCGCCGCATCACATTTCGCGACCATCAACCTTCAACGTGCTTCTTGGCTCCTCTGGTTCGATCAACCTTGTTTTCTTTCTGAGGGAAAACTTGCCTTTGTGCGCATCATACCTTCCTCTTGGGGTTCCCAACGGACGTGTACATTTACGCGCATCAAGCCTGTTTTCTAGCGCCGTTGCGGGGAGATCAAGACACGCAGTCTCCACTTCTCAATCTCTTTACTTTGTTTTTGTCTTGCTTTATTTTATTTACTACTTTGTTTGCTGCACTAAATCAAAACACAAAAAAATTAGTTGCTAGTTTTACTTTATTTATTGTCTTGCTCTCTATATCAAAAACACAAAAAAATTAGTTACTTGCATTTACTTTATCTAGTTTGTTTTATTTACCGTTGCTAAAATGAATACCCCTGAAAATACTAAGTTGTGTGACTTCACAAATGCAAATAATAATGATTTCCTATGCACACCTATTGCTCCACCTGCTACTACAGCAGAATTCTTTGAAATTAAACCTGCTTTACTAAATCTTGTCATGTGAGATCAATTTTCTGGTGCTAGTTCTGATGATGCTGCTGCCCATCTCAATAATTTTGTTGAACTTTGTGAAATGCAAAAGTATAAAGATGTAGATGGTGATATTATTAAATTGAAAGTGTTTCCTTTCTCATTAAGAGGAAGAGCTAAAGATTGGTTGCTATCTTTGCCTAAGAATAGTATTGATTCATGGACTAAATGCAAGGATGCTTTTATTGGTAGATATTATCCTCCCGCTAAAATTATATCTTTGAGAAGTAGCATAATAAATTTTAGACAATTAGATACTGAACATGTTGCTCAAGCATGGGAGAGAATGAAAACTTTGGTAAAGAATTGCCCAACCCATGGACTGACTACTTGGATGATCATCCAAACCTTCTATGCAGGACTAAATTTTTCTTCGCGGAATTTATTGGATTCAGCTGCTGGAGGTACCTTTATGTCCATCACATTGGGGGCGGCTACAAAACTTCTTGATGATATGATGATAAATTACTGAATGGCACACGGAAAGAGCTCCACAAGGTAAGAAGGTAAATTCTGTTGAAGAAACCTCTTCCTTGAGTGATAAGATTGATGTGATTATGTCTATGCTTGTGAATGGTAGATCTAATGTTGATCCTAATAATGTTCCTTTAGCTTCATTGGTTGCTCAAGAAGAAAATGTTGATGTGAATTTCATTAAAAACAATAATTTCAACAACAATGCTTATAGGAACAACTCTGGTAATAACTATAGGCCATATCCTTCTGCTAATGGTAATGGTTATGGTAATTCTTATGGGAATTCTTACAATAATAATAGGAGTGTACCCTCTGGTCTTGAAGCCATGCTTAAAGAATTTATTAGTACACAAACTGCTTTTAACAAATCTGTTGAGGAAAAGCTTGATAAAATTGATACTATTGCTTCTAGAGTTGATAGACTTGCCTCTGATGTTAATCTTTTAAAATTGAAAGTTATGCCTAATAATGATATTGATAATAAGATTACTACTACAGCAAATGCCATCCAAGTTAGAATTAATGAGAATATAAGATTAATGGCTGAACTGCGTGCTAGGTGGGATAGAGAAGAAAATGAAAAACTAGCTAAAGAGAGTAATGTAGCTAAAGTTTGGACTATTACCACTACTAGTAATGCTAATTCTTCACATGTTGCTGCACCTCCTACTATCAATGGTAAAATAATTGGTGTTGGCAATGTTTCTACTCCTAGTGCAAAGCGAACAAAACTGCCTGAAATTGCTAAAACTGCTGAAACTGCTTGTGATAAAACTGCTGAAATTTTTTCCAACCTTGGGAACAATGATCCCATTGCTGTAGCTCATAATGATTTAGATTTTGATGATTGCCACATCTCTGAAGTTATAAAGTTCTTACAAAAACTTGCTAAAAGTCCTAATGCTAGTGCTATAAATTTAGCCTTTACAAAACATATTACAAATGCTCTCATAAAAGCTAGAGAAGAGAAACTAAAACTTGAAACTTCTATTCCTAGAAAGTTAGAAGATGGTTGGGAGCCCATCATTAAAATGAAATTCAATGACTTTGAATGTAATGCTTTATGTGATCTTGGTGCAAGTATTTCTGTTATGCCTAAAAAGATTTATGATATGCTTGACTTGCCACCATTGAAGAATTGTTATTTGGCTGTTAATCTTGCCGATAATGTTAAAAAGAAACCTTTGGGGAGGATTGATAATGTGCATATTACGGTTAACAATAACCTTGTCCCCGTTGATTTTGTTGTTTTGGATATCGAATGCAATGCATCTTGTCCTATTGTGTTGGAAAGACCTTTTCTTCGAACCGTTGGTGCTTGTTATTGATATGAGGGAAGGTAATATTAAATATCAATTTCCTCTCAAGAAAGGTATGGAACACTTCCCTAGAAAGAGAATGAAGTTGCCTTTTGATTCTATTATTAGAACAAGTTATGATGTTGATGCTTCTACTCTCGATGTTACTTGATTTGCACTTTCTGCGCCTAGCTGAAAGGCGTTAAAGAAAGCGCTTATGGGAGACAACCCATGTTTTTACCTACAGCAATTTTTTATTTTGTTGAGTCTTGGAAGTTGTTTACTACTGTAGCAACCTCTCCTTATCATGTTTTTGTGCCAAGTAAAGTTTCTATGTCAAAGTTGATGTTATATTTGGGATCGCTGCGCAGAAACAGCATTGCTGTCTGTCACGAATCTGGGCACAGTTCTCTGTAGAAAATTCAAAAAATCTTCCAATTTACGAGCGTGATCCTCAGATATGTACGCAACTTTCATTAGTTTTGAGTTTTTCCATTTGAGCAAGTCTGGTGCCAGCTTTAAATTCGTCTTTACGGACTGTTCTGTTTTTGACAGATTCTGCCTTTTATTTCGCATTGCCTCTTTTGCTATGTTGGATTTATTTCTTTGATCCATTAATGTCCAGTAGCATTATGCAATGTCCAGAAGTGAAAATAATGATTGTGTCACCTCTGAATGAGTGAATTATTAATTGCGCACTAACCCTCTAATGAGTTTGCTTGAAGTTTGGTGTGAAGGAAGTTTTCAAGGGTCAAGAGAGGAGTATGATATACTATGATCAAGAGGAGTGAAAGCTCTAAGCTTGGGGATGCCCCGTGGTTCATCCCTGCATATTCTAAGAAGACTCAAGCGTCTAAGCTTGGGGATGCCCAAGGCATCCCCTTCTTCATCGACAACATCATCAGGTTCCTCCCCTGAAACTATATTTGTATTCAATCACATCTTGTGTTCTTTACTTGGAGCGTCGGTTTGTTTTTGTTTTTGTTTTTGTTTGAATAAAATGGATCCTAGCATTCACTTTGTGGGAGAGAGACACGCTCCGCTGTTGCATATGGACACATGTGTCCTTAGGCTTTACTCATAATGTTCAAGGCGAAGTTTCTTCTTCGTTAAATTGTTATATGGTTGGAATTGGAAAATGCTACATGTAGTAATTCTAAAATGTCTTGGATAATGTGATACTTTGCAATTGTTGTGCTCATGTTTAAGCTCTTGCATCATATACTTTGCACCCATTAATGAAGAAATACATAGAGCTTGCTAAAATTTGATTTGCATATTTGGTCTCTCTAAGGTCTAGATAATATCTAGTATTGAGTTTTGAACAACAAGGAAGACAGTGTAGAGTCTTATAATGTTTACAATATGTCTTTTATGTGAGTTTTGCTGCACTTGTTCATCCTTGAGTTTGCTTCAAATAACCTTGCTAGCCTAAACCTTGTATCGAGAGGGAATACTTCTCATGCATCCAAAATCCTTGAGCCAACTACTATGCCATTTGTGTCCACCATACCTACCTACTACATGGTATTTCTCCGCCATTCCAAAGTAAATTGTTTGAGTGCTACCTTTAAAATTCCATCATTCACCTTTGCAATATATAGCTCATGGGACAAAATAGCCTTAAAAACTATCGTAGTATTGAATATGTACTTATGCACTTTATCTTTTATTAAGTTGCTTGTTGTGCGATAACCATGCTTAACGCCATCAACTATTGTTGAATATCATGTGAGTTGCTATGCATGTCCGTCTTGTCTGAAGGATCTATCATTTTAGTGGTTGGAGCATGCAAAATTGTTAGAGAAGAACATTGGGCCGCTAACTAAAGCCATGAATCATGGTTGAAGTTTCAGTTTTGGACATATATCCTCAATCTCATATGAGAATAATAATCATTGCTACATGCTTATGCATTTAAGAGGAGTCCATTATCTGTTGTCCATGTTGTCCCGGTATGGATGTCTAAGTTGAGAATAATCAAAAGCGAGAAATCCAAAATGCGAGCTTTCTCCTTAGACCTTTGTACAGGCGGCATGGAGGTACCCCTTTGTGACACTTGGTTGAAACATGGCATGCAAAGATCCGGTAGTCCAAGCTAAGTAGGACGAGGTGCGGGCACTATTAGTATACTATGCATGAGGCTTGCAACTTGTAAGATATAATTTACATAACTCATATGCTTTATTACTACCGTTGACAAAATTATTTCATGTTTTCAAAATAAAAGCTCTAGCACAAATACAGCAATCGATGCTTTCCTCTTGAAGGACCTTTCTTTTACTTTTATTGTTGAGTCAGTTTACCTATCTCCTTCCACCTTAAGAAGCAAACACTTGTGTGAACTGTGCATTGATTCCTACATACTTGCATATTGCACTTGTTATACTACTTTATGTTGACAATATCCATGAGATATACATGTTATAAGTTGAAAGCAACCGCTGAAACTTAATCTTCCTATGTGTTGCTTCAATACCTTTACTTTGATTTATTGCTTTATGAGTTAACTCTTATGCAAGACTTATTGATGCTTGTCTTGAAGTACTATTCATGAAAAGTCTTTGTCATATGATTCACTTGTTTACTCATGTCATTACCTTTGTTTTGATCGCTGCATTCATTACATATGTTTACAAATAGTATGATCAAGATTATGATGGCACTTCAGAAATTATCTTTGTTATCGTTTTACCTGCTCGGGACGAGCAGAACTAAGGGGATGCTGATACGTCTCCAACGTATCGATAATTTCTTATGTTCCATGCTACTTTATTGATGATACCTACATGTTTTATGCACATTATATGTCATATTTATGCATTTTGGAACTAACCTATTAACAAGATGCCGAAGAGCCATTGTTTTCTGCTGTTTTTGGTTTCAGAAATCCTAGTAAGGAAATATTCTCGGAATTGGACGAAACTTTCGCCCAGGGTCCTATTTTTGCACGAAGCTTCCAAAAGACCGAAGAGATAACGAAGTGGGGCCACGAGGCAGCCAGGGGATAGGGCGGCGCGGCCCAGGCCTGGCCGCGGCCTGCCCCTGGGCACCTCGTGTGGCCCCCGCGTTGACCTTCCGCCTACTTAAAGTCTCCGTCGCGAAACCCCCGTGCCGAGAGCCACGATACGGAAAACCTTCCGAGACGCCGCCGCCGCGAATCCCATCTCGGGGGATTCGGAGATCGCCTCCGGCACCGGAGAGGGGATTCATCTCCCGGAGGACTCTTCATCGCCATGATCGCCTCCGGAGTGATGTGAGTAGTTCACCCCTGGACCATGGGTCCATAGCAGTAGCTAGATGGTCGTCTTCTCCTTGTTGTGCTTCATTGTTGGATCTTGTGAGCTGCCTAACATGATCAAGATCATCTATCTGTAATTCTATATGTTGTGTTTGTCGGGATCCGATGGATAGAGAGTACTATGATTATGGTGATTATCAATCTATTGTTTATGTGTTGTTTATGATCTTGCATGCTCTCCGTTACTAGTAGAGGCTCTGGCCAAGTTTGTACTCTTAACTCCAAGAGGGAGTATTTATGCTCGATAGTGGGTTCATGCCTCCATTAAATCTGGGACAGTGACAGAAAGTTCTAAGGTTGTGGATGTGCTGTTGCCACTAGGGATAAAACATTGATTCTATGTCTAAGGATGTAGTTGTTGATTACATTACGCACCATACTTAATGCAATTGTCTGTTGCTTAGCAACTTAATACTGAATGGGGTTCGGATGATAACCTGAAGGTGGACTTTTTAGGCATAGATGCGGTTGGATGGCGGTCTATGTACTTTGTCGTAATGCCCAATTAAATCTCACTGTATTTATCATATCATGTATATGCATTGTTATGCCTTTCTCTATTTGTCAATTGCCCGGTAATTTGTTCACCCAACATGCTTTTATCTTATGGGAGAGACACCTCTAGTGAACTGTGGACCCCGGTCCTATTCTTTACATAGCATACAATCTGCAATTGTGTTTTACTGTTTTCTTTGCAAACATCTTCCACTCGATACGCTTAATCCTTTGTTACAGCAAGCGGGTGAGATTGACAACCTCACTTTCGTTGGGGCAAAGTACTTGGTTGTGTTGTGCAGGTTCGCGTTGGCGCCGGAATCCCTGGTGTTGCGCCGCATCACATTTCGCGACCATCAACCTTCAACGTGCTTCTTGGCTCCTCCTGGTTCGATCAACCTTGGTTTCTTTCCGAGGGAACGCCTCTGTGCGCATCATACCCCTCGGGGTTACGCGCATCAAGGCGTTGGTTGAACACACCTGGATCCCCGACATAGTAGGTGCACCGAGCGCCCTGGCACTGTGGCAATGCGTGCAGCGGTGGGGCCGGCTCAGGGGCACCCAACTTTCGGCGGAACCAGACAGGCTGGTTTGGCGTTGGACGACGATGGCCAGTATTCAGCCGGATCCTGTTATGACACTCTCCTCCGGGGAGCGATCATCTCAGGTTCCTGGAAGCTTAACTGAAAATCCTGGCAGCCGCCTAGGGTGAAGTTCTTCGTGTGGTTGGCCTGCCTCGACAGGTGCTGGACGGGTGAAAGACTGGCACGACGCGGACTCCCGCACGCGCCTAGATGCCCGCTATGCGACCAGTCGGTTGAGACCATGAGGCACCTTCTCACAAGATGCTCCTTCTCCGGGACGGTTTGGTTTGAGGTCCTGTCGTGGATCCGATCCACCTCAGGCCCTCCCACGGCGGAGGGCGACTTCGCGGAGTGGTGGTCGCTGGTGTTGCGGACCATCCCTCGCCAACTGCGTAAGGGCACTTCGTCGATTATCATGCTTACGGCATGGTGGATTTGGAAACACCGGAACGCGGCGGTCTTCGACAACGCACGGCCTTCGGTGATATCCTTGTTCAACTACATCGTGGCTGAGGCACGGCAATGGGCGGACGCGGGAGCCCGGGGTGCGCGCCAGTTACTCCCCTAGTTTAGTCTTTTTTCCTTTTTTTTTGGTCGAGTTGTACGGCGTATTGTGTCCGTCCTCGAACTTGTACATAAACTCTTTTTTATCTATCAATGCATCGAAACGCAAGGCTTTTGCGTTTTCGCGAGAAAAAAAAATATGCTACTTGTGGTGTCCTAGCAAGCAGTTGTTTAATCCTGACACTGTTTCTTGGAAGTGATTAAGCTTTTGGGTAGCTGCTTGAGCTATGCGAGTCGTGACTCGTGAGAAACAAATGTCGTATGAACTTGTTGCGTTGTCAAAATAGTGTATTTTGTCTACTGATTTTCTGATACCATTATTATCGGGAAGGCCAACACAATCTTTTATTTTCCGTGGGACGGCGATGAAAAAGCAACACTTTTCCTAACTAACAGCTAGCTGTTTTACAATTGGTGAACAGCCACTTTTTCTACCGTCCGATCTTATTCTTGATTCGATCTCAGCTTTGTCTTGTCTAGTTGTTTTTGGGCTCGTGTGGGGCTGTATCATTTTTTTTTCATTTCCGCTGTCATTTCGCTTGGGAGAGGAGGGGGCGAGGGGCAGGCCGGCAGAGGCTGCCATGGCGGAGCGGTCGGCAGTGACCCCGCAGCTTGCGCCACCGGCGCCAGAGGGAGCGGTACTTCGGGTGCTGGCGCCACCCTCGGCGAAGATAGCAGTGACCCCGCAGCCATTGCAAGCGGCGTCGGAGAGATCGGTGTAGCGCGAGCCTGCTCGACCTGCGGCGGAGAGATCCGCGATTCGCCTGCGTGGAACCATGGCCGCCGTTTCCGAGAAGGGTACTCCCGTTCCTTCTTTCTCTGTCTCTTGTGTGCTCTAATTTCATTTTGTATTAGCTTGTTTTCGTTTGGTCTGGTAATCTGGTTCGGGCGTTATCTGCGGTGGAGTTGTCGCCGCTCCTTCTCCGTGCTCCATATCAAAATTTGAGAGATTTTGTGCAGCCGAGAGCAGGAACTCAGCAAGGATGCCAGGCAGCATCCATATCTTAGTGTTCAGTGTGATTTAAGGTTCACAGGTCCAGGGCTCGCACTGTTTTTGTTCTTATTTTTTGTATCCCGTCATAATCCCATGCTTCACCCTGCTGATCCTGTGGAGAAGCCATTGGCTGGCTAGGCCGGAAGTCAGGTGGTAGATACAACAATGCCGCTGATTAGAAGAGGACCAGTTATAATCTTGCCACTCCCAGTAGTAATGGCTCCACAATGACCACGATGTTGATTGGGTGAACTTCAGATTGATCTAGAAGTCTCCCTTGAGTGCTTGCAGATGGTTCAGAGGCTACCAAACTATCCATACGAGTAGTCAATGTTAGCATAGAATCGCTAACACCAAATATTATGTGTCCATTGAAATATAATACTTGTCTGCACCTACAGTAGCATGATCTAGTTTGACTAAGGCTGCATCAATTCTAGTGCATTCCTATTAGTCTCTCATTCTAATAGCCCAGGCACTAAGTTTATCTTTTATTATATTCATTTTGTCCCAGTGTAGTTATCATCATTTTAAAATATTTGCCTACTTGTATTTCTTCAGTTAAATCTCATATTTTCGGAGTTATCTCAGTTTCTGTGAATTGCATTACCTTCCGGCTTCATCAATGAGTCAACTCATTGATCATTATTTACTTCATTATCTCTTTCGGTCTTGTTCATCAGTTTGTTCATTCTTTCTTAGTCATCTCAGTGTGTTCATGTTCTTCTTCAGTCCTGGTTCTTCTTCAGTTCTTGTTGATCCCTTTTATTCAGTCAAGCCTTACTCATTCATTGTCACTTCTGAGTTTCTTGAGTACGTGTCTTTTATTTTCCAGTCTCTATTTAATTTCTCTTCAGTTCCTTTTTTTTCACTCATCAGTGATACACTGTTTTCTCATTCATGTATTTCTTCAGTTCATTGGTTATTCTTTCTTCAGTTTTTAGCATCTCACTGTATTAGTGCATTCAGTTCATCTTTTGCTCTTAGTACTCAGTCGTTTGCATTTTTTCATTCTCACTTTATCAGTCTCATATTTGCTCATTCATTTGTGCTTTCAGATCTCAGTCTTCATTCATCATTTATTCAGTGATGTCTGAATTGCTATCTTTATTCATTATGCATTCCCCATTTTAGTCCTCTAAACATTTTATAAAAAATCAGTCTATCATTATTTTGCCTTCTCATTATCCATTCATAATGTATGTTATCTCATTATTTCTTCGTTGACGGGTTTTGTTCTTTAATGATAAGGAGATTCAGCTTTTTGCTGTAGCACATATGGTTAGGGAAAACTGCTGCAAATGGCTATTCGTTTTGGTATTTTTTAGTAATAATTTCTGAGTGCGTTGTGTTGCAGGGTACTGCGGATAAACAATAGTGCATGAACAAGTTGGTCTTAATCAAGGTATGTAACTACATTCCCATAGTCACATTCACGAAATAGTTACGAATCTGCTACTGTCTTTCAACATGACAACACCACACTTTTTAGATTACTAGGAGTTTTAGGACCATACCTTGGACTGCAATGAATCCCCAATTCTAAGTACATTTTCTTGCAGAATATCTGCCTTTGTTCTTATTTAGTGGTTGCTAATCTTCACCTGTGTTCTTCCACTCCATTTTTCCTGTGGGAGCTTCTTGATCTCCCGTGGAGGAGCAGTGGCTGGAGCAAACGAGGGGAATATCGTGTGGATGGAGTGATTGGAGCAGGCGAGGTTTCTTGTGGAGAAAAAGGTCTAACAGATGTCTCTAGGCTTACAAGGGATGTTTGTTTTTCAGGCTTCGTGGCCTTCTCTGTTATTTTTCAATTTTTTTTTCATCGGCTTTAATTTGTTCTGGGCTTAAAGAAGCTGTTATAACCAAACGATAAAACTCACCAACTTGGAACTCAAGGTGGCCTGTAACCAATTCTGTCTGTTTTGTGAAGACGAAACAGACACATTTTTAAACTGGGTATTTTTCATTGAGCTGATTATTCAGTTGACAGTTGTCATCATTTCATTGGCTTAGAAAAGGTGTCTGTTCGCCAATTGGAAAACAGACGTCTGCTGAGTAGTCAGTCCCAGAAGCAATACCCCCACTAATTTTGGGTCAAAACCAACAAAGTAGCTATAATCAAGCTTGATAGTTATAAACCAGTAATATCTGACAATGTAATTTTTATATATACCCTCCTTCCTAAGATATAACTCTTATTTGTTTTGTTCTATGTCAGTTTTTCATAAGATCAACCAGTTTATGAAATCACTGGACCCTCTTTGCGTCCAGGGGACACAACAGTTAGGCATATAGTTTTCTTACATGGCGGAGGTGCACATTCTGAAGAAAGGGAGACAACAGGCACCCGATGTTGTTGAACACGCAGATGGCTATGTTACCAGATGGACGCGTTAGTCAACATTCAAGTGATCTGATGGCATGGGCTGGAGGCTTTATGCAGCAGCGTGTTTCAGTGAGCCCTCGACTGAGACGCTGATCCGTGTGACTACTTGTGCAGGAACACATGCTACACACATGGCATGGCTCTGTTGGCCGAGGCAACGATCCGTGTGAGGCTAGGAGACAAGACGTGTAGCCGTGGCTAGTGTCCTTTGACATGTATCAGAGCGTGTAGTCTTATATATTGGAATTTGGATATTAAGATCTATAGAGATAAATCAAGGAGCCTCAATGGATCGAGTTAGAGTACATATATTGATAAGATGTTGTCGAGGTTTGAACTGAATGAGACTAAGAATGGGTTCTTGCCCATGTCACATGTTGTTAGTCTTAGAAAAGAGTGAGAGTATTACTGCATTCTATGAGTCAAGTCGAGCGATTCCATCTGCCTCGGTAGTTATATCCATTATGTATGCCATAATATGTACTCGCTCTACTATTTCATATGCTGAGAGTCAGTGGACAACTTTAAATGATATCCTTACGTAGTTGAAAAGTACTACAAATATGTTCATAGTTTATGGAGGTGGGGACTGAGCTTCGATTTTAATGGTTACACCAAAGCTAGCTTCAAAACCGATAAGGATGACTATCATTCCCAATCAGTATCAGTATATTTGTTAATGTTGAATGAAGATGCTATGATGTGAAAGAGTTTCAAACAAGATACAATTGCGGACTCTACAAAAAAAAAACCAGAGTATGTCACTGGTTTAGAAGCCACAAAGGAATACATTTGTATTAGTAAGTCCATAAAGGATCTCGGTGTGGTTTAGACGCTGACGTGGAAATATGGAGAACACACACATATATAAATGTTGTTGATGCTTTGACAAAGCCTCTTCCATAGCTGAAGCATGAGTAGCACACAAGTCAATGAGTACATACCTGGACGACTGGATTCTAATGTAAGTGGAAGACTGTTGAAAATATTCCCTAGAGGCAATCATATGAGATGACATTTTCCAATGTATTCAATATCAATTATGTGTCATCAAGTACATGACTTCGCTGTGAAACTTTGTCATCCTGTTCTAATGGTACTTGGTATATTCTAAACGGGAAAGCGTTATTACAACAGTATAATGGTGCTCAAAATCCATTCAATTTTGTCTTGTCAAACCTCAACGGGAAGAGTTTTAGTTGCTACAAAAGCTAGAAGGACAAATTGAAGAATAACTACATCTCGTCATTGAGTAAGAAACTAGTGGCGGTTAAAGTTGATTCCAATTCCAATGAAGGATAACACAAAAATAACATTGTTCTAGAAAGGGGAAAAGAGTGAAATCTGACTAGCAGAAAGCATTATCAGTTTTGGAAGACTTGCACTGCTACCGAACACTAACGGAGCATGTAGGTAAAGTGGGCATCAGTGCATACTATCTACCAGCAAAGACTGCAGCTGACATACATCGAAAAGAACAAGAACTAACATACCTGTTGGACATAACCGCCCCTCTATCTAGTCCTCTCCATCGAGGAATTGGACTGGTGGAGTTGTGTTTCAACGAGTTGCTGAAGCACCTTTCCGCAAGGGACGAATGCCACCTGAAGCATCTGTTCCTCCATTTCTGCCAGCATCTGTCTTCTGAAGTTCCTTCTTCTTCAGCATCACCAACCGCTGGGACGACTTTGTATGGCATGGTTACCCCCTTTTAACATAACTGCTGGATTTTAACAGGAACTGCTGCAGCCAGTCATTTCCTGCTTCGACAGCCACGCGGCATCACCTCTAGCACGTGTCAGCTCTTTCACAACATCCATCATTGAAGGCCTCTGGCTTGCGTCCTTCGCCGTGCATCTAAGAGCTATAGACATCACACTACATACTTCCTCCAGCTCAGCAGTGCCGCATACTTCATGCATAAGAGCTGGGTCACACACGGATTCGATGACATTGCCCTCGCTCAGCATGGAGGATGCCCAGCTAACTAGGTCCAGATTGTCAGGAAACGAGGGATCAAGGGCCATCTTTCTGGTAATCAGTTCAAGTAATACCACTCCGTAGCTATACACATCGAACTCAATGGTACTCCTGGTTGAAAATGCCATCTCTGCCAGAAACCATAAACCCGTTAGGTATCTGTAAGAGTAATACAAATGCCCAATTAAAAAATACGAGCAGAAAAGGCTGCATATGTTCAGTACTTTTAAAACTGTGAATGTATTTATAAGCCCATTACATATGTGCGGTTAATACAAATGTCTAATGTCAATGACAGATTTTTTTTCCGAGAAAACGCAAAAAGCATTTGCGTTTCATTTCATTGAAATGACAGGTTTAGCAAGCCTTTGTGTCATCCGATTCTTGTACTAGATGTTCTATTATTTGCCAAGAGATGAGATGCAACAACTATTGCGTATGACTGAATTACTAACTATATTTTACATATTTTTTTGAATAAGCTAAATTCGAATGATGAATACACGGGATTCTGTAAAATAAATTCAGGTTCTAGAGTGAACCAACTGATTGGAAACTTTTTAAACAAACATGCAACATTAAATTAGTTTGTAGGATGCTCAGAAGAATACAATAAGAACAAATAAAATAATTTGTTGACTAAGACAAAATAAAGTATGCACCATGTTTCTTCCATTCATACCTGGGGCCATATATCCAACAGTGCCAACGATTCCAGTAGTCTGTGAAGGAGCAGGAGATTGGTCGATAAGCTTTGCAATGCCAAAGTCTGAGATATGTGGCACCATGTCCTTATCCAACAGTATATTTTTCGGTTTGATATCACGGTGAATGATGGCTGGGTGACAGTCATTGTGGAGATAAGCTAAACCATGGGCTGTACCAAGAGCTATTTCATAACGTATTCTCCACTCCAGAATTGCAGCTCGCTCAGTCCCATGCAGAACATCATGAAGGCTACCATTATCCATATATTCATAGAGGATCAACCCATACTCACGTTTCAACAAAAAATCCTTTAGTTTTACTAAGTTCCTATGCCTAATTTGACCAAGCGTATTCATCTCTCTTATCATGCTTCCGTTCAAAATCTTATGTGCATGACCCACAAGCTTCTTCACAGCATATACTTCTCCTGACCTCAATGTTGCCTTATATACAATTCCATAGCCACCTCTTCCAATGATGTACTTGTCATCAAAGTTTTCAGTTGACTCTATAACCTCATTTAATTTAGAGGATGACTCCCCAAAAAATGGACTTAACTCTCCCTTAAGTTTTGTCTTGAAACCCCTATATATCAGAAAGATACAAAGTATCAGAAATGCACCTACAAAAACGGAACCAAGACATATCATAGCGATCTTCACTCGGCTGTGTACTCCTCTTTTCCTCAATGAACTACAATGAATCAAAACATTAGCTCCCTTGCAAGAAGAATCACCGTCATGGCAGGACATACAGAGACCTGAATTTCCAATGAATGGACTTGGCGTGAAATTCATAAACTGTAGAAGATTTTGGGGCAGTGGCCCGCTGAATCTGTTATAGGAAAGGTTCAAGGCATACAGTGAACGCAGACTCCCTAACGGAGCAAGACCCCCACTGAGATTGTTAACTGACAAATCTAATATTGCAAGATCCACTAAGTTTCCTAACTGAGACGGAATGCTGCCCTTCAGCTCATTGCTGCTAAGGTTTAATGCAGTACTCAATTTTTTTAATGTTCCTAATGATGAAGGGAGATGACCCCCAAGAACATTGCTGCCAAGTTGTAGCTCCACTAGCACACTTAACTGCGAGATACAATCTGGAATGCCTCCACTGAATTTATTCTCCTGCAACCGCAGACTTAACATTAACTTCAGTTTGCATACTGTTGTGAGTGGAGAGCCATTCAAAGAGTTAAAACTTAAATCAAGCAAGTTCAACTTCCAACAACTAGAAATCTCTGCAGGAAGTGCACCCTGTAGGCTGTTGTGAGAGAGATCAAGACTTTCCAACTTCAGTAATTTTCCAAGTTCTGGTGGTATTGGACCATCCAGGTTGTTTCTAGACCATTTTATCCTTGTAATGTTAGCACATCTGCCCAAACTTGCTGGAATATAACCGCTCAAGGAATTCTGACTCAGATCTATATAGAGTAGATTTGCACAAAGTCCGAATTCTGGAACTTGCCCATTAAGGCTGTTGTTCTGGAGACCAACTCGTTCCAAACTTGGGCAATTGGCAACAGTGGATGGAATTGTGCCGTTAAGAAAATTATGCCCCAAATTCAAAACTTCCAATCTTTTACCTGCACAAATGTTTGGTGGGATTCCACCAGTAAAACTATTATTTGTGAAGTCAATCAGTACTAAAGGGCTATTAATCCCAAATCTTGGTGGTATGACTCCGGTGAAAAAATTATCCAATAAATTCACAAACTTTAGGTGCTTCAACTCTGCCGACATTGGAGGTAGTCCCCCAGATAAGCTGTTCCTGTACAGAAGTAGACTGTCAAGGCTTTGGATGCCCCAAATATCCCGAGGAAACTCCCCAGTGAGGCGATTCTCGAACAGATAGAGCCGCTGCAACTTGCTCAAATTAGCCAGCTGTTTTGGAATGGTGCCCACAAGCCTGTTTGCACCCAACTGCAGCAACACCAGCGACCGGCAGTCACCAATCTCAGGAGGGATTGGCCCAGACAAGGAGTTCATACTAAGTATAAGGTGTGCGAGATTTCTCAATAAGCCGATCGAAGTTGGTATCTGGCCGGAAAGACGATTCTGAAGAAGTTCAAGTCTGGTTAAGCTGCTACAATTGCCTAGCCACGCCGGGATTTTTCCAGTGATCTGATTTGAGGATACTACAAACTCTTCCAGTTTGCAGCTGTTGAATCTAAAAGAGATGTCACCTGTAAAACTATTATTGCTGGCATCGAGGACCATGAGTCCTTCGATATTGCTCAAGGATTTCGGAAGACTGCCATTCAGTTTGTTATCGTACAGATATAGAACCTCCAACTTGGTGCAGTTGCCAATCGAATCGGGCAGAGCTCCGGACAGCATATTCCCTGCAGCCGTAAAGTGTCGAAGACTTTTCATTTCCCCTACTGATGATGGTATCGAACCATTGAGTGTATTGTTATGGAGATACACCACCTCCAGGAATCGGTTCCTAAACAGCCCCTCGGGTATCTCTCCGCTGAGGGAGTTGAAGTGCAAGCCGAGCTGCAACAGCTTCTTTAGGTTCATAAGGGATGCCGGAATCCCAGCGGAAAGGTTGTTATTTGATAGATCCAATACAATAAGCAGAGTGCAATTGCCCAGCTCAGCAGGGATTGAACCGAAGATTCTGTTACTTGACAGATCAAGTTGCTTCAGGTACCTCAGACGCCCCACTTCAGGACCGATTGAACCAGAAACTTGATAGTATGATAGATTAAGGTCAACTACATTGTTCATCTCGCACTGAACTCCCTTCCATCCACAAGGAGTTGTATCAGAAGAACTCCAATTTGAGCTTATAATTTCTGGCAGTATGAGCCTCTTGGAGAGAGCAAGGAGGGCAAGGCCATCTGAACTCAAACTGCAACAGAACGAGGCTAAGTTGAAGAAGAGAAGCAGCCAATGCCATGAAATCAGACCCATTGGTTCCTGAAAAAACATAAACCTTGGATAAGTCAACAAGGGCACACCACAGCAAGAAGTCCTGATCTACTCTCTAAAAAGAAGAAGTCTTCATCTAAGCTAAATTGCATGTTTGATTGTGGAGCAGCTGATTCGGTGACGGTGACCCAGTTGAAATCAACGATAACTCTGCAGAAAGTGGTAAAAGACTAAGGAAACGGACCTAATGCAAGGAGCCACTTACGGCGAGCCAGAGTCCCCGCGGCGACAGTGGCGTCACGCGTAGTTGCCATCCCGCAACCGGAGATGGAGCAGTATCAAGTCCCTACACGGACGAAGCCACCTGGCTTCCAATCTCGGAATCTACGGTGGTGAACGAATCTCCGTGGCTACGCCTCCGTCCATGGTCACTAAGCGCTGCTTGCCGGCTGCAGCCGAGCCCGCACCAGCCGCGCCGCCGCCGCTTTGGCGAGGCTCGCAAGCTCCGGCGAGGCGTTCGCGTTCTCCGCTCAAGAATCGGTCCATCAGGACTCAGGAGTCCCAGCTCTGAAACATAATGGGCTGGACTACTTGGACAGGCCCACGCATTTTCTCAAGGCCGCTCTTTTTTGTTGACATTTCGCCGATTTTCCCATTTGTCTCTTTCACCTTCTCCCGTTCCCCTTCGTTTCTACCGCCACTCTGAATTCCCCCCTCCGTTCCTTCACCTAATTCCCTCCTGAGCTGATGTGTTCTAACTCCTGATTGTATGATGCATTTGCTCATAACAATGGATCCTGATGCTCTGCTGAAGAAATGCAGCCACAACTATGGATTCTGATGCTCTGCTGCTGAATACAAGCAAACCGTACATTCCTTGCACCATTTCGCCATGCGAAGCTACCCAGCAGTCTCATTTCAGCAGGCAAGAAAATATGAGAAGCGAGCGCTGAATCTGGCCCCATCGCCCCCCCTGAACAGTACACCACTACAAGCGATTTTGCAAGAAAAGAAAAGAAAAGAACACAGCTAGCAAAAGGGCACGGAAATGTTCAGGAAAATTGCATCCAAAATACCTAGAAACATGTAAGTGAAAGCGTACCATCAGTTCCTGTGCCGCTGTGCGGCTGTGTGTTCTTCCAACAAAAATGATAATCCCTCTTGCTGCAAATTCTTCGTGGAGACCTATGTGTCTACTGCTGCTCTGCTCTGCAACCGCTGCGGCTATGGCGAGGAAGAAAGGGAGGATGCAGGGTGAACCTGGCGAAGGGGACAAACAGGGGCATGGATCACGCATCATATCATTGCTGCCTGAGATAAACAAATGGTGCATCACGTGCCAATGCTTATTCCTCACGTTCGCATGGGGATAACGAATGATCCGAAAGCAGTGTATATTTTAGCATACCGCGTTCCATTCCAACTAACCAGTAGAACTGATGGATAAACAATACTGACGGCCTGTTGTCGGCGTCAAACCTTTCTCGACACAAAGGCCGCGTACGCAGTTTATTAGGACCGGTAAAGGCTGTAACCGTACAAAAAACTGAGCATGATCACGACTCACGAAGCTGGTGTCAGTCCAGCTAGATGAAGGAGGAAGAATGAACTCAGGATTCACATTATTTAAAAACTCGGTATCGACAGGCTTGTCACACGCTTGCTCACAGTACCATGTTGCATGCAATTCCTTCACCTCAAATGCGTGCAAATAAGGCCGTCTCTAAACGGGACGACCCATCCCGAACCTGCACTATTTGGCTGGATCAAATCGAAAAAAACGCGGTCCCGCGCGGACGCATCCAAAAACGGATGGTCGCGCCGTTGAGGACAACCCAAATCTGGGCTAAGTTGTGTGACCGTGGACACCGAGGGCTGGCCACTCGCGTCCTCCCTGGTCCTTCCCTTGCCCGTATGTCTCCCTTCCAAAACACAATCTTCTCGCAGACAACTTCCCTCTGCTCCGCCGCCACCCCATGACCGGCGATTTGCGACCGCTGTCGACGCCGGCCACCGACTTCGAGACGCCGACAAGCGGTGCGGCAGCATAACACGCGGCCCGGCGCTTTCGCCGCTTTCGCGGCTTCGGTGCAGCGTCGGAGGACGCCGTCGCCAGCATTGCGGTCCTCTTGCCGTCGCGAGTCCTCCCGCCGTCATCGGCTTCGCCGTTGCCGGCAGAGGTGAGCTCTCGTGCACCGTGCTTACAGGCCGCAACTCGACCGGGACGACCATTGCCTGCAGGTCCCTATGGAGGCATTGGATTGCCCCCGCCCGCGAGGTGTTCGATGAAATGGTTCAATAATTTGTCCCATTTCATCTGTAGACAATGGCCGGTGGACAACGGCGACGAGTTATTCTACAAGAGCTTCATCGACACGTCCTCAGACGATGAGTCCGACGATGACTTTTCACGGAGGCTGGGTAGCTCATCCACGAGCACAATGTCGTGCAAATCCCCGTGTACCCGGGGTCCTTGCTGGGGCGCGCGCCGGCCTTGGATCGCAAAAGAGAACGTGGCCACGACATGCTTTTCCACGACTACTTCCACTACAACAAGGCATTGTTCACACCACAGTTGTTTCGCCGCCGTTCTCGGATGTCTAGACCGTTGTTCAACCGGATAATTGATGGCGTCAAGGTCTGTGATGACTACTTCATCGCCAAACAGGATGCAGTTGGTAAGGTATGCCTGTCTTCATATCAGAATTGCACGACAGCGATTAGGATGCTAGCATATGGTGTTGCCGGTGACTACGTAGATGAGTACGTTCGGATGAGCGAGTCCAGCTGCTTGGAAGCGATGTATAGGTTCTGGTGAAGAATATTTGCGACAACCTACTTCAGAGGACACAACCCGTCTGATGTCAATCAACGCTTCCAGGGGTTTCCTGGGATGCTTGGCAGCATATATTGGATGCACTGGGAGTGGAAGAACTACCCTTTTGGTTGGCAAGGGTCGTACAAGGGTCATTCTGAGGGGTGCACAGTGATTCTTGAAGCCGTTGCATCACATGACACATGAATTTGGCACTCATTCTTCGGAATGGAAGGCTCGCATAATTAAATCAATGTGCTGCAGCGCTCTCCCGTGTTTGATAGGCTAGTGCACGGTCAGTCCCCTGATGTGGATTTTGAGATCAATGGCCACCATTACAACAAGGGGTACTAGCTTGCTGATGGTATCTATTCACCTTGGGCTACACTCGTGAAGACAATTTGTCGTCCCAATTCAGAGCAGGAGGCAAGGTTTGCGAAAGAGCAAGAGGCAGCCCTGAAAGATATCGAGCGGGCGTTTGGTATCCTCCAAGCTCGTTGGGCTATCGTCAGGCACCCTGCTAGAGCATGAAGTGTGCAAACTCTATGGGAGATGATGACCGCTTGTGTATTCATGCACAACATGATTGTTAAGGTAGATCGGAATGATTCACTGTGTGATAATGATTGGAAGGCCAGGGAGAGTTGGTTGCTCCTCAAGGTGGTCCGTCTTCTATCCAGGATATCCTCCATGTGCATCACGAAATTCGGGACCAAACGGTTCACCACCAGCGGAGCTGATTTGGTTGAGCACATGTGGGCGGGCAATAATGTTGCAAACAACAACAATGATGAAAATCCTGAAGAAAACAATGCCTAGGCCATTTGTATCGTTTTACATTTTTTGAATAAGTTCTTTGTCATTTAATAGGTGTATAATAATTTTATGTAATAAACTTGATCATTTAAACTTATTTATATTTTTCTTATGATTTTATATGCCTTATATTAAATTTAAAGGCCAAATGCCAAATACTTTGGCCGCGACACATATCTAACCACGTTGGGTGCAGTGCGCGACCCAAAAATCGGGCGGACGGCGGTAACTGTCCTCGCGTCCGCACGTCCACCCAAACGGACGCAGCCAAACGTGCCGGCGCGCCCATTTGGATCGCCCCGTTGGAGATGACCTAATGTCCTCTAGCATCTCCGGTCAATCTCTTCTTGGGTCCTGTGTCGCCCCTCCCGAAGCACCGCTCGCGAGCACTGTTGGGCAAAGCCCATGCGGGGCCGGCGGCGGCATGCTTCCTTTTATCCGGCATTTGCTGGTTCTCGCGGCTGTTTTGTGTAGGGCCCTAGATTTAGTAGTTCGAAACTTATGGTATGTATCCATATTTACGATCCAGTGATCAGTTCATCGTGAGCACACAACCGAACTGATACCAGATTATAACATCCATTACAGTACCAAATTTAAAGTCTTACAACAATTTTACATAAAAAGCCATGAATGCATAGTTCAACAACAAATAGCGAAAACAAATTGGCAAAAGCATCGCGGGGACCAAGTCACACCTTAACCCTACGTGCGACTTTCTGGGAGAACATCCTAGTTCGCATCCTCGACGTCGTACATACTCTTCTTCCTCGTAGTACTTCGGACAAAAATACCAGTGAGTACGTTCGAATGTACTAGCAAACCACCTTAGAGAGAAGTAAAAGATACATATTTTTAGTAGTAGCAAGGAACAAGCGTTAATCTAAGTTTGACTAAATAAAGCAACCTTTTCTCTTGTCGATGAGACATCTCTGTACCTTTAAAACATTTTGAAGACAAAACTCTTTTAAAAACTAATAGGTAAGGATGACCTATTTTTCTAAATCCGGTCATCTCAGTATGACCCATCATCTTTCCTATCTACCATCATGGTGTTCCTCCTTTCATTCCGGCATGTATCTTTCCAAAACATTTTGAAAAAAAATATTTTTATAAAATAAAACTCTTTAGACTAAGCACCAACCGTTCCAACCATCCATAACCGCGGACACGGCTATTCAAATAGTTTTATACTATGCAGAGGTTGTACACTTTTCCCACAAGATCCGATAAATCCTTCGAGATCATCCCAGGTTCGCCAAGCGTCGGTACGAGAGGCTCGTATAATCGATAATAGTTTTTAGTTTGCTCGTCTTAGCCTAAGACATGCCGCATTGAGTTGTACCTTCCAACACCAGAGTCCCAGGGACTGTTTTTTTTCCAGGAGTTGCAAAGTCCCTAGCTAGCTCGAGCCTCTAGAATGCCACGACCAACTGCGAGGCATCTTTCAAAGAAAGCTCATAGGTTGTACCCCTGCCATCTATACAAAATGGAAAGCCATTCCCATAATGTTTGGAAGGCCATGGTCGATGGAGTCCATGCTCGGACTGCCTCTTACACTTGCAGGACCCAAACTAAAGCGAGGCAAACTAGTACGCTATGCCTATGTCCACTTCAGAGTAATGTGGTTGCACAATCTTTTAGCCTGGGTGAGTACTTAGTCGTTAAAGTTTTTGAAAACACTTTTTCCTCTTCTTGCCTTCAGCGTACACCATTTCAAAACCTTTCCTTCATAAAAACTCACTTGGGCAGGGTGGTCCCATTTCCAATGTTTTCGAACAACCATTTTCTTTACAATTTTTTTTCCAGCACTCAATTTTTCAGAGGTTCCCACCTATAGTCTGATCTACCTTAGAAAAGGGGCGACAAATATATTATGGTGTTAAGCACCATATTACTAGGGGAGCGATTAGTAGGTATCAATGAGGGGAAGCACCCGTAAGGATGGAAGTGTAAAACTCCGAGTGACATAGTCACACCCACAGTAATAAATAAAGATAAACATGCAATTTATAAAAACTTGTAAATAAAGCAAAAATAAAACAATAGTATTAGGTATGCATCAAGAGGTGTCTTGCCTTGATCAAAAAAGTGTCGCTATCCTCTTCAAAAACTTCAGCCCTTCTTCTTCCTCGTTTTTGGAAGCGTTCGAATCTAGTGTCCCGAAATAAAAAAGAACAACAATGACTAATCAACACCCTATTCCAGAACAGTGGACACAAAATTTTGGGAAAATCACAGAGGGTAATCTTGATTTTACAAATCTACAGAAAGTGGTTTCACTCAATTTGGCATATCAAAACTCTAGATATGATTTTTCTAATTATACAAATAGCTTAGGTGCTATTGAAGAGGGCGCACAACTCTTTGTCACAAACTAACATGCAAACAATATACCATCAAAGCTACTAAGAGTATCTCTAACCGTCCCCGTAAAACTGGCCGAAACTGAAAAAATCCGGAGGAAATACGGGTTCAGGCCGAAACTGGGCCAGAACGGAGCCCGAACTCGTGGCCTAGCCCGTAAAACAATTTCAGAGGTCTGAGAAACTCGGCGGGCGTAGTATCTCTAACCGTCCCCGTAAAACTGGCCGAAACTGAAAAAATCCGGAGGAAATACGGATTCAGGCCGAAACTGGGCCAGAACGGAGCCCGAACTCGTGGCCTAGCCCGTAAAACAAGTTCAGAGGTCTGAGAAACTCGGCGGGCGCTCCGTATTAAAAGGGGCCGCGGAGGGGAGTTCAGTTTCTAAACGCTACTGCCCTCCGCGGCTACCACTTTCGCCGCCACTGCTACCCCTCCTTTCCGGCGAGCAATTGTGCCGCCGCTGCCGCCACCACCCCTCCGTCCGCAATGGTACGCGCAAGACACGTCCGCCGGGTGTACGGTTAGAGCCGGGAAGCCAACTCCTCGTCCGCTGGTGTACGGTTAGAGGCGCGCGCGAGGCGGGTGCGCTCCGACGACGCTTGGAAGCGGACGACACGGAAGTGTCGCGTGCTTTCGCGCGTAGGGCAGCGCGCGAGGAGGCACGCGAAGGAGAAGCCGAGGAGGCTCCACCCGCCGGCTCGTGCAGCCCGCCGCTCCCGACGCTTCCCCCGCGCGGCGACGACAACGATGACGACACAGTCGGGCCTCCTCTAGCCTGCGGGAGGAGGCATTCGAGGTGGCCGCGCTCATCGTCGCATAGGAGTCGCCGACGCATAAACCCCTCCGCCGCCGCAAGAACTGCCCCGGTGACAATCCGGGGCCTAGTAGTTTAGGTCTCAAATTATAGAATGTAGCTAGAACTGCTACCTATTTTGGCATGTTTAATGTAAATTATTGACGAATGTAGCTCGATCGGAGCAAAACGGGTTCAATCTCGCAAAATCGTCGCATCACATTTTCCCGCATCGTTTGATTTTAGGTTTTCAGTTTGCGTTTTCGATTTCTAATCTACGCCGTGATAAAATACAACTAAACTGAACAGTTCGGGAGACCGAACTCCAGGTTTTTGGTTCGGAGATATACGGACTCCGCTAGAGATGCTCTAACATAGAGAACATAACCAAGTTGGATTTTCTCAAAAATATTATCTTGATTATTTTTAAACATTTTACAAAGGCGAAAAAAAGGTAATACAAATACCCACAAACACCAGAACACGATAATCAAGCAATCAACATATCAACAGAGAGGTATTGAAATATAGGTTCACCCAAAAATTGATTTGACATTTTCTAAGTTATGAAATAATTACAAGAATTTTTATACTGAAAATGGTCTCTAATTTGATTACAAAAATCTCAGAAATTATATGGAGCTCATAATTTTTTTTCCCACTGGCACATTAATATCCCATTGTGATACCTAACACTGGAAGTTGGTTTTGTTTCAAATAAAAAAAATCCATCAAATCTATTCTACCACAGATCTCAAACTTAAGTCTAAACAGAAACTATGAAGGTTTTGCTAATGCATCATATACCAAAATAAAGCTATTCACCAACACAATCCAGCAAAATTCATCTCATATCAAAAGGATCTATAGAACTCTCACTATTAAATAAACATCATAGAAGCAACATTTCAGAGACAGAAGTACAACTAAATAACTAGAGCAGATAATTACATGCATGAAGTTCCACGTGGTTTAAATTTTGTTTTTTAATCAAGTGATTTGGATGAGTGATTAATCTTTAGTGATTTAAAATCTGCTGTACAATATCTAGATAGCAATTTTCAGAACATGAAAAGGAAGAGAATCGGGCCAAAACCCAGATTCGACTAGATCCGACCTAGATTTTCCATGCTCACGCGCGAGCGTCCGGTCTGAAAACGTAGGGGAGGCCCATGCCGCATCAGCATGTAGGACCCAGTGGAAAAGGACATGGAGTCGTTGGATTCAATCCAACGGTGCATGCATCGTCTTCCTCGATGCAGCCCGGGAGCCAGCGGGAACGAAACCCTAGGTACGGGTTTGAGTAGCGGCTCACCTAGGGAGTGTCGGGGGACGTCTAAAGGGCTCGAGGCTAGCTTGGCGTGTTGGGGAAATGTGGCAGCAGCTCCATCTCCGACGGGCAACGACTAGGACGACGGCACAGATGGGCTCACCGATGTTAGGAACTAGCAACAACCGGCATTTCGATAGTAACCTAGGATAGGGCAGAGAGCGTGTTAGGACGAGGGAAATGGTGCAAAATCAAAGATGAAGTGAGGGAGAGGAATGGTGGTGATTTGCGATGGCAACCTTCATCGGAACAGAGATGACGTCGAGCACGAGCTCAAGCAGTATGGAGAGATAGAGTCTCCCTCCGCTCGGGCGTGGGTAGTGCAGTGGTGTGAGGGTTCTGTGGCGAGGTTGGGAGAAGAAGAGAGGGGTTGTGGCCTTATAAAAGGAGAGAAAAGAGAGGGGGTACGATGGTAGGAAGGACAGGGAGGGTGTGCAGACTTGAGAGAGGGCGGTGATGGGTGTAGAGTGTATACGCTTAGGTTGAGCTCCAAGCTAGTGCAGAGTTTGTAGATGTGGAAGACGTGTTTTCCTCACGAGGGTGACTCGAGGGTAATATCAAACTCTTGGGGAACTGTGTGTTAAGGGTTTATCTTCTTATCCTTCTCTTATGAGACCTGCAAAACAAAATAAAATGTTTTGTGCCCTCAACCTCACCAAGTGGTAGTCAAGCACAAGGTGTGAGCAAAGATGTGAAAAGATAATAAATGCAAACAAGAAATAAATATGCAATGATATAGATGGTAATGCAACGGTGCTAGAAAACAGTGTGGTGTGTGGAACTAGTGGGATAGATCTCTATACTTGCATAACTCTAGAAAACAACTTGATATGGAAATGATGGTAAATAAATATGCAAAGATGGTGGAAAGAATAGTGGATGATATTTTTGGGTTTTGTATTGTGAATGCAAGAAATAAAAGTGTTTTTTTGTATTTTCGGATTTTTAAATAGCTGAAAATAAAAAAAGTGTGTATAAAGTGTTGGAAAGGTGTTTCTTATGATTAAAAATGAAATGGGGTTCATAGTTTCACAACTGCACTCTCTCTTTTATAAAGTGGTAGACAATGAAACACTAGAATTGACATATATGATTGCAACATAAAGGTTTCATGGCAAGTTACTAGTTATATGTGCATCACATCCTAACATAAAGATCTTTTGTTTATTAATCTCTCTTATACTCCACCAAAATGCGAACTAAATCATAACACCCTATTAATTAAGATAAATCAGAGTATAGCATTAAGTTTTATGACATGAAGTTAAAATAAGAACATTCTAGATCTAGTCATGGAGAAGTGGCAAGGTCACCCCACATCCCCGGTAGCATGGTATTCTCTTTAACCCTAGTGAGGTAACAAAGTAAGGTAAACACCCGAGTGGATCAAGGAATTTATGTCACTTTCACCGCAATAGCCACCCCCCGTTACTCTCCCTCATACACCGTCATACACAAGTATTTTTATAGACGTTTTCAGATCAAGAAGGAGGCACGGAGATGAAAACGGACGACATCGGAGGCTCGAGGGTCAGGATGGGGCACCTCACGCGGCCAAGGAATCTGGCCGCATGGGCCTACCCCTTTTGGTCCTCGGACTTCCTTTTTTGCGCTTCCTTGGCTCGTACTCCTTCTTCCTTTCAAAAACCGATCCTCGTAAAATCTTAGGTGATTTGGACGTCGTTTGAGTCTCTAAAACATCAAAATCTAGAAAAAGGGGTTTTTTGATAGTGCAGGGTTAATTCCAGAAAAATAGGGAAACTGTGAAATATCCCCAAAATCAATATAAAACAATGATATAACTCTTATATGATGCAAATATGATTGAAATATAAGTAATATAATGCAAAGTTCATGTATGCATTTTACATGCATCAGCATCCCCAAGCTTAACCTATACTCGTCCTCGTTTATGAAGGAGATAAAACTAACATGGACTTTGCATCTTAATACAATAAATGGATATTAAAGATGATTATTATTGCTACATAAATTCAAATGATTCAATCCCAAAGGAGTAGCAATATACAAGATAGTTTATGAAGTGATATCAAATATTCAATGTAAGGATGTTTATAAAGTGTTGGAAATGTATTTATTATGATTAAAAATGGACTGGGGTTCATAGTTTCACAAATGCACTCTCTCTTTTATAAAGTGGTAGACAATGGAACACTGGAATTGACATGTATGATTGCAACATAAAGGTTTCATGACAAGTTAATAGTTATATGGGCATCACATCCTAACATAGAGATCTTTTGTTTATTAATCTCTCTTATACTCCACCAAGATGCGAACTAAATCATAACACCCTAGTACTTAAGATAAATCAGAGTATAGCATTAAGTTCTATGACATGAAGTTAAAATAAGAACATGCTAGATCTAGTCATGGAGAAGTGGCAAGGTCACCCCACATCCCCGGTAGCATGGTATTCTCTTTATCGCTAGTGAGGTAACAAAGTAAGGTAAACACCCGAGTGGATCGCGGAATTTCTTTCACTTTCACTGCACTAGCCACACCCCATTACTCCATATAATGCATACGTTCCCCCTCACACTCCCTCTTACACAAGTTTGGTCTGAACAAGTAAACAAGAACAGGGTACATAATATGCACCTACTTTCATAACTGAAAAAAACTATTGCAATCTCAAACATATATTAACTCATAAAAAGATCCACCACAAAGGTATTACATAGATGACCATAATCATGTTCAACAGCTCATACGGTGCTAATTAGTGAAGCTCAAAGAGAGGAGAGATACATAAGTTACTTCCACGAACCCATAATCCAGGGGTGGACTACTCCCTCTTCATCATGGTGACGATGGTGGAGTCGTTGGAGGAGGTGGAGACCACGCCGGCAGCACCCCGCTAGAGTTTCCCCCTCCAATCTGCAGCTCCAGGTCTCTGTTTTCGTGTTTCTGTGTTTTGGCGGCGCTCCCTTCCGAAATGCATCGGGGGGTATTTTTATAGACGTTTTAGGTCAAGACTTAGGCACGAAGATGAAAACAGACGGCATCGGAGGCTCGAGGGACAGGATGGGGCACCCCACGCGGCCAAGGAATCTGGCCGCGTGGGCCTACCCGTTTTGATCCCCGGACTTCCTTTTTTGCACTTGCTTGGCTCGTACTCCTTCTTCCTTCCAAAAACTGATCCTCGTAAAATCTCGGGTGATTTGGACGTCGTATGAGTCCCTAAAACATCAAAATATAGAAAATGGGGTTTTCTGACAGTGCAGGGTTGATTCCAGAAAAATAGGGAAACTGTGAAATATCACCAAATTAATATAAAACAATGATATAACCCTTATATGATGCAAATATGATTGAAATATAAGTAATATAATGCAAAGTTCATATATGCATTTTACATGCATCAGGCGGCAAGGTGCAAAGGTGGTCATTGGGTTGGCCTGGGGTGAGAGGGAGAGATGCCCTAGGGCAGGACATCCGTGCTCACATGCACCATCCATCTCCTCTCTTCCCTCTTCCATCGTGCCAAGCTCAAACATGCAGAATGCTCAACCAGGACATGAGGAAGGGTACATGAAAATAGAGGGATAAGAAAAGAAAAGAGAGTGAGAGAGAAAATGAGAGAGAAATAAATGGAGCTCAACATGGCCGACATATGGCCAACTCCTTGTGATGAGGGATCACCTCGCCAATGCCTACGTATTGTAGACTTGGGTTTCGGAAGAGAGCAACACTGGAGATTCCGGGGACGAGATTAGGCACACAACGTACCCAGCTTCGGGTCCCCTCGGTGGAGGATCCCTACGTGCTGCTAGCAATCTACTATATGATCATAGATGTGTTTACAGGGTGCCGCCATAGGTGGAGCTGTGTTGTCTATATGTTGGCCTCTCTCTATTGGGTGCCCTGGCTGGCTTTATATATGCAACCAGCCTAGGGTTTTACAAGAGTCCTAGTCGACTACTTCTTCGGGTTGCCTTGTTTGGGCCTTCTCCATATTGGGCCGAGCCGATCCAGGTATACCAATAATGGGTACCCGAAGGGTATACCCATGTCACCTTGTCTCTCCTTTATTTCATATTTTTTAAAGAGGCATCAATTGATGGCTCACAGGAAAATAATTATTTGTTAAGTCACTTAGCATGGTGGAGTAATCCAAGTAATTTTTCAAAACAAAATTTTTGACAAGAGGAGGAAGGGGTGTGGCTACCTCAAAATTTTCAAAATCATGATCTTTAAAGATCACTAATCCATGTACTAGGCGATGTTTTACTGCTTAGGGTTTTTCCTAAAGTGATGGAGAGAGAGAAAGAAACAAAGAGGTTTTGAATTTAACTTAACTATATGATTTTCTCTTTTATAAATTTAGGGAGTACCATACTTTGATCTTTGTTGCTTAGCAAAAATTATCACACAAGCATGACAATGGCAACACTTAGTCAATTGAGCACACAATAATTTGAAAAGTTTTTTCTGGCCCTAAATTTTGCATTCTCAAAACAACACTTGTCTAGGTTCAGAAAGTTGGGTTGTTACATTTTGGCAAGGCATCAGTGCGACATGGGTGTGGCAGAGGTCTTGACTGGCGGTGGCGTCCTTTTCTTGGGCCTCATGGAGGTTGTACTTTCATGGTACCACGCGGTTACGGTTGGGGCCCGACATAGGGGTAGTGAGGCACGTTGCCACTGTTCACAACGGTAGGCGATAGAACATGGCGGCGGGTCGGTTGGTGGTGGCGGGACAGACCGACACATGGTTGTAGGTGGACAGAGGCGACGGCCTTGGCGCAACAACGTGGCTGGTGGGCCCTAATATGGGCCTAGTTGGCTAGTAGGGCCTGACCAGGCCTGGCCGGACCTAATCGGCCATGTTGATGCATCCGGACAACGATCACCAGGGTGATGAATACCCTCTCCTAGGCTTTTGCGTGGATTTATGGCTGTAGGTTCAGGTGTTGGCATACGTCCCCTAATCCGTCGGCTTTATGGTCTGTGCTAGACATGTATAGCCCAATCGGGGGTTTGGTTGCGTGTTTACATTGGTAGGAAGAGCCTCTGCCTTGGACGAATACAAGAAGAAGACCGTACACAGTTGGTATACCATATCTGACAACCCCCTTAATCTTTCCTTAATCTTAACTATAGTAATGTTAAGATTAAGCCTAAACTCATCTAAGAGATTTACATATAAAGAGAGTAAAACAATAACTACTTTATCTTTACTGGAGAGGCTACAGTAAAACTTAAAGATGGAGGAGTCAACTACTACATGGGGCAGGACTGAGTGAAGCCAATAAAGATTACTTCTACAAACATCATGGTGGAAACTTAGACTAGAAATAGAAGAGAACCAAATTCCCTAATCTTAAAACCTAAGTAGCTATAGTCCAATCATAGTTTTTTTTTAGCAAGCCAAGGATCTATATAGATAGAGTTAGTGATAACTTTACTCTACGAGTTCTTCTTCTGGAGTTTTATTTGCAATGTTACCTTATTGTAATTAGGATGCTTTGATGATCTTTTGTAAATAGTCGGAGTTATAATTCTATAGACATGCTTTGGACCCGCAATATTTCCACTCTGTGGGACGTAACACTAGTGCAACGGTATTTCACTGGTGTTATATCAATGATTTATATACTATAATATGCAGGGTCACCGCAAGATTAAATTGTCTTTAGTTGAAATAAAATGGATTCCATTTAAACTGGCAAAATTGAACACTTAAAAAGGAAACAAAGTCTAAAATCAAGAAGGAAGAGAAAATATATCAAAAAAATCTAAAAATATGAGGTGAGACAATGCCATGCACGGCCCCCATGATGTGCCCCATGCTACGTGCTCCTGCCCCGTGTGTCGTCACGTGGCCTTTCGTGTTCCCGCGAAGCTCTGCACACCATCACGCAGGGGTGTTCATATAAGTATTTTGTATTTGACACATGAACAATTATTTTCAGTCACATGAACATCTATATTAAACCGTGTGAACATTTATTTTTTGAAGATTAATAACGTATTCCGAGATTCATGAAAACTATATGCGTTAATGGGCTGCCTTTTGATTCAGACGTTGAGGCGCTGAAGTGTGAGGAACTCCCCGATTGAACCAAACGCCAGAGGCCCACCCAGATTTTTTTTTTGTTTTGAGAATCACCCAGATTTTATGGCCGCTGTGCACTGGCCGAAGTGCCCAGCCCCTGGGCCAGGTGCGTGCAGTCTTGCAAAATTTCGCCCTAGTTTTGTGTGGGCTGGCAGTCTTCTGTAGTCTAGTGGGCCTGCACTGATATGAGCTTAGTCTTCTGTAGTCTTCATCATTATTTGATTTGAGGGAGGTCTTCTTCTGTATTCTTCATTTATGTGCTGGACGAGCAAAACAGCCTAGGAATTCATGGATAGTTCAGATTGAAAAGGTAGAGTAGTTTGTTTATGCCCTGCAGAATAAATCATGCACACACGCTCATTAAGAACATAGCTCGCATACATCTATTTCTATGAAACATAACTCTGTAAAATTTTCCTTGAGGAGAAATAGGAACATTTACAGTCTACAGACAACTGAGACATCAAAACCCTGCAGCTGCGTCATTTATTCCCTTTCTGTCCTACGTCCACTACAGGATCCATGAGACACTGCACCCATCTCAAAGCAAACAGGAGCGCACACACACAGCTCCCCCCTGATGCTTATCCAGAGCAAAACCGCCTGGTTAAAAGCACCAATGATCAACAGTTCAGCACCCAAAAAAGCCGCTGCAAGTACAAGAAGATTCCAGCCTAGCTAGCTGCCTAATAGTGAAAGTTCATCAAATATTTAACAAACATCGCATATGGGATCGATGTCAGCTTGTGTATATATACACTGATAAACAGAGGGAAAATCCACTGCCTAATCCTTCTTGTGGTGGATCGTCTCATCATTTGACAGTTGACATCACTAGGCGTACATGGACACCGGATCTGGTTCTCTGCCTGGAGACATGTATGAGTGGATATATGATTCACCAACCTCTCACGCGCGAGTAGTGCTCCTGGACGTCATTGAGCAGATCAATCGGTTAGGGGTTGATCCCGTTTGTCGTCTCTCCAGACGCGCGCCGTCGAGCTTTCAAGTTTCGTATGGACATGGAATGTTATAATTTTCCATGCTGGTATATTTCGAGATTAACAAAATGATAGTGTTAACATCTCACGGCTCGCTATGTGGCATGTTTGATGTAGGTGTTGATGCATTCACAAAGTAAAGAAACATCGCAAATCCCACGCGATATTCCATTTGACATCATCTAACCCTACTTGCTCTTCCACTTGCACAAAGTACCAGCCTAATGTGCTTTGTTTTGCCAATCGTGGAAAAGTAGTTATATGCCCCCATTACATCATAATAGAAATATCCAAATTACAGGGCATATTTGAATATTTGGGATACATCTTGTATGGGAAAATGTATTAACCAACCATAGCATAGTATCAACGTGTAGTATTTGTACACACTGCCTTTACATGAATTAGTTTTGTAAGGTTTACTACTTTGTTAACTAGTAAACACCCTCTAAGAGTCAGGCCCTGCTAAGAGTAACCAGTCCCTCACGGGAAGACGTGATGCAATCGAAACATGCGGTGTAGTAAGTGCGTGATGCAATGATCACGTGTTACGGTAGAAACCATGATACAATTGAAACACATTGTGTAGTAGAAACACACGGTGCAGTAAACACACACGATGCAACAGAAACACACGATGCATGGTGCAATAGACACACACTATTTAGTAGAAACACTGATGCAATAGAAACACACGATGTATTGCAACAATGCGGTTCAAGACCCCTTTTCTCAAGTCATACTGGGTAAACTTTGCTTTTATTAGCAAAACACTTTCAATTTTGTGGAATTTTCAAACACTCGTCTCATGCTCGAAAAGGTTTCACTACAGGAACTAGTCCAGGGGCCGACGGCCGGCAGCCGTCAGCACAACCTCAGGTGCCGTCGGCCCACGCCTGTGCCGACGGCTGCCGTCGGCACAATGCAGCCTCGGCACAGCAGATGTTTCCGTCGGCACACTTCTGGCCGTCGGCACAGTCGCTAGCCCGACGGTGGGATGACGCCGTCGGCACAGTCGCCTACCTCCATAACCGTCCAGATCAAAACATACTTTATTACATGATCTAATGGTGATACGCCTACCTGTGCGAGTTTAGGGTTAAGCGATGCACTTTGTCTCGTGCCGCGTTCCGTGTTATATAGGCCGAACATCGGCTGAGGATTACAACAGAATTTGTTACAGGGGATGAGGGGATAGATACGTTCCTATCTTTATAAAACAGATAGGAACAGATACAACTGTCGACATATATCTCTAGCCTTAACACCCCTCATCAATCACAACCTTTCCTAAGATTGAGATTGTGCTTAAATTCTTCAAGCTGCCGTGTCGGCAATGCTTTGGTGAAACCATCTGCCACCTGGTCCTGGGAAGGAATAAACCTGATTTCAAGCAACTTGTTTGCCACTCTTTCTCTTACAAAATGAAAGTCAATTTCTATATGTTTTGTTCTTGCATGAAAAACAGGATTAGCTGATAAGTAAGTTGCTCCCATGTTATCACACCATAAACAGGAAATCTGTCTTCTTTGTATACCAAGTTCTTTCAGAAGAGATTCGATCCATATTACTTCAGCTGTAGCATTTGCAAGTGATTTGTACTCAGCTTCTGTACTTGACCTTGAAACTGTTGCTTGCTTCCTAGCACTCCATGAAATCAGATTAGGTCCAAAATAAACTGCAAAGCCTCCTGTTGATCTTCTATCATCAACACATCCTGCCCAGTCAGCATCTGAAAAGGCACTCACAAGTGTAGAAGAAGATCTTCTAAATGTTAAACCAAGATTGGCTGTTCCCTTGATGTACCTCAATATTCTCTTCACAGCTGTCCAATGAACAGTAGTAGGTGCATGCAAAAATTGACACACTTTGTTAACTGAGAAAGCAATATCTGGTCGAGTTAATGTTAGATACTGAAGTGCTCCAACAATGTTTCTATATCTTGTACCATCTTCCGGTCCAAGAGGATCACCTTCTGTGATTGACAATTTTTCTGAAACTGACAAAGGAGTGGGACAAGATTTTGCATCCTTCATATTTACTTTTTGCAACAAGTCTAAGGCATAATTTTCTTGCGTTAGAACAACACCACTATCAATCCGTCTAACTTCAATTCCCAAGAAATAGTGCAAATCACCTAGATCTTTTAATGCAAAGGCAGTACTCAAATCATGAAGAAGTGCAGTTATGGCCTTATTGGAAGAACTTGTAACAATAATGTCATCCACATAGACCAACACATAAATGGTGATACCTGACTTGTTGTAAATGAACAATGAGGTGTCTGCCTTGGATGCCATAAAACCAAGTTGCTGAAGCTTAGAACTTAACTTTGCAAACCATGCTCTTGGTGCTTGCTTGAGACCATAAAGAGACTTATCCAGTTTGCACACATGATATGGTGCATGAGGATTTTCATAACCAGGTGGCTGCTTCATATAAACTTCTTCTTCCAGAACACCATGCAGAAACGCGTTCTTCACATCTAATTGCCTTAAGCTCCATCCTCTAGATACTGAAACAGCTAGAACAAGTCTGATAGTAGCAGCCTTAACAACAGGACTAAAGGTATCTTCATAATCTATGCCATATTTTTGTTTGAAGCCTTTTGCTACCAATCTAGCTTTGTATCTATCAATTGTGCCATCTGCTTTCTTTTTAATTCTATACACCCATTTACAATCTATCAAATTTATACCCTGCTTATGAGGTACTAAATGCCAAGTTTTATTATCAACTAGAGCTTTATATTCATCATCCATAGCATTTTTCCAATTTGAATCTGAGAGAGCTATTTGCAGATTTTGAGGCTCACTAGACATAGACAGGCCATACCTGACTGTACCATCTGTGTACAGTTTTGGGGTGCTATTACCAGTTTTGGACCTGGTGCGGTATACCGTCTGGATTGGCGCAGCAGCAGGATTTGTTGCAGACGTTGTGGCCGCAGAAGATCCTCCTGGAGCAGACGGATCCTGACGCTGCCTGGCGCCGGTCAGCCTGGTCGACTGTGCCCTGGATCCGCTGGTCCCCGCAGCAGCAGAGGCGCGCACATGCGGTCGAGCGCGCGGCTCGCGGGCGCGTGGCTCGCTTGTCTCCTGAGACGCGGAGGAGCCGGACGAGGTGGCGCCTTCTGAGTGGATGCGCCGAGAGCGAGGGGAATCCTCGTACGCCTGAGATCCCCCGCCTGACGCTGCTCCTCCTGACACTGACGGATCACCCGATCCCGATGGAGATCCTGCCGGACTGGCGGGAAAATCGTCCTCGCTGTCCGTGCTGCTGTTGTCGCTTTGTGTAGGGGATGGTTGCTCTCTGTTTGGATCCAAATCTTCATCAAATGGCACCAAATTTTCTCCTGCAGCTCGTGGCTGTTCCTGAGTAACATTATGAGACAAAGAACTGGCAGAGGTATTAGGTGTTAGATCAATGCATTGTTCTCCCCCATGAGCTAAGACCGAAGAGGACCGAAGGAATTCAGGAAGGAGGAGAATTTCTTGGCGCAGCCTAGCACCAGCATTTGGGTGAAGATTTGCAAAAGGGAACACCGTTTCATCAAAGACAACATCTCGTGATATATAGACACGTCCAGAAGAGACATCTAGACACTTGACACCCTTGTGCATGTTACTATATCCTAAGAAGACACATTGTTGGGAGCGGAAAGCAAGTTTGCGCTGATTGTAAGGTCTAAGATTTGGCCAGCATGCACAGCCAAAGACCCGAAGAGATGAATAGTCAGGTTTGTCTTTGAATAGGCGTTCTAGAGGAGTTTCATTGTTGATAATTGGTGAAGGAAGCATATTTATGAGGTGTGTGGCTGTCAAGAAGGCTTCATCCCAGAATTTGAGTGGCATGGAAGAGTTGGCAAGTAAGGCTAGACCAACTTCAACAATATGTCGGTGTTTGCGTTCGACAGAGCCATTTTGTTGGTGAGCATAAGGACAGGACACATGATGAGATATGCCAATTCGATTAAAGAAGGGGTTTAATTTTTCATATTCACCACCCCAATCCGTTTGCATGGCAAGGATCTTACGATCAAATTTGCGTTCAACAAGATTTTGGAAGTTTTGAAAGACTTGGAAAACTTCAGATTTTCGTTTGAGAAGATAAATCCAAGAGAATTTGCTGAAATCATCAATGAAACTCACATAATAAGAAAATCGTCCAACAGAAGTTGGTGCTGGTCCCCACACATCGGAAAACACAAGTTCGAGAGGTGCAGTAGAAACACTAGTAGATCTTATGTAGGGTAATTGGTGACTCTTTGCTCTCTGGCAAGAATCACAAACAGACTCAACGCTAGACTCTTTGGAACAAATGAGCTTATTTCGACTAAGAATTTGCTTAACAACTTTGAATGAAGGATGACCCAAACGATCATGCCACCTTGTAGCTGAAGGCTTTGTGGCGCTAAAGACTTGTTTATTTGAGCTTGATGATAAAGACACCAATGGGTAGAGACCTCTTGTGCACCGGCCTTTAAGAAGAATTTTCTTCGTGTCCCGATCCTTAACATAAAAATACCACGGATGAAATTCAACAAAAACGTTATTATCTTTTGTGAGACGATGAATAGAGACAAGATTTTTGGTAGCATGTGGAACATGAAGGATATTGCGAAGTTGCAAGACTTTTGATGGGGAATTCACAAATGCATGACCAACATGACTAATACTCATACCTGTTCCATTTGCAGTATGGATCTTGTCACGGCCGGTGTACTTCTCTTTCATGGTGAGCTTGTCGAGCTCACCGGTGATATGGTCGGTGGCACCGGTATCACTGTACCAGTTGGTATCCACGCCGTAGGATGCAGCATTGGCACCCCTTTCTTCTTCATCATCTTCTTCATACCGATCCCAGCACTTCCATGCAGGATGGCCAGGCTTCTGGCAGATTTGGCAGATGAGACGTTCGCGGTCACGGTCACCACCGTTCCCACGTCCTCTGCCGCGGCGCCCATTGTTGTTGTAGGAGCTGCCGCCGCCGCCGCCCTGATTCGAGCGACCATAGCCGCGGTCACCGCCGCGATCATAGCCACGGTCATAGCCGCGGTCACCACCACGGTCATAGCCGCGGTCACCGCCTCGTCCTCCTCCGCGGCGAAAGTTGCCACGGTTACCACGGCCTCGTGGTCCGCCACGTCCTCGTGCAGCAGCGTTGGCGGAGGACGGGTTGTTGTTGTTGATGCTAGCCGACCCGTGGAGTAGCTCCATGCGATTGTCATATGCATTGACTTGCGCATAGAGGTCGCTGACGGTGAGCTCTTCGTTGCCGTTGGCGCCGATTGCGGCGAAGAGGGCGTTGTAGTTGTCGTCGAGGCCGGCCAGAAGATAGCCGACGAGATCTTCCTCATCGAGAGGCCGGCCTGCAGCTGCAAGCTCGTCAGCAAGACTCTTCATCCTGGCGAAGTACAGATGAGAGTTGGGGAGATTCTCCCGCTTGGTGTTGATGAGTGCCACGCGCAGATTCGCAACGCGCGTGCGTGACTGGGACGAAAACATCGCCTTGATTGCTGCATACACTTCAGATGCTGTCGCGAGGCCGGTTACGGACAAGAGAATGTCCATGGACAGCGTGTTAAGCAGATAGGAAAGGACCTGCTGGTCCGTAGTGATCCACTTTTCATAGGCTGGGTTGGATACTGTTACCTTGCCACCCTTTTCATCATCGACTTCGATGGTTTCTGTAGGCTCCTTGGTCGTACCATCCAGGTAGCCCATCAGCCGCGCTCCACGCACGGCAGGAAGGACTTGGGACTGCCACACGAGATAGTTCGTGCGGGTAAGCTTCTCCGAGACACTCTGGCCGGCGAGGGGATTGGTCATGGTGGCGGCGGTGGAAGAGGAAGCTAGGCTCATAGATGTGTTTGGAAGATTGGCTCTGATACCATGTGCGAGTTTAGGGTTAAGCGATGCACTTTGTCTCGTGCCGCGTTCCGTGTTATATAGGCCGAACATCGGCTGAGGATTACAACAGAATTTGTTACAGGGGATGAGGGGATAGATACGTTCCTATCTTTATAAAACAGATAGGAACAGATACAACTGTCGACATATATCTCTAGCCTTAACACTACCTCCATAACCGTCCAGATCAAAACCGAGGCCATGAGTCGTTGGGGTGTGACGTCCTTGGAGTAACCTTTTATTTTTCATTCACCCACATGCGCTTCTGTAATAAGTAACCGAAGAGACTAAACTATAGCCTCCGTTTCAAATTATAAATCCTAATAGTGATACTTTCTCCCAGTGTTAAAAGTAAAACTAACAAAAAGGCAGGTTTCCTACCATGTAAAAGTATACCGGAAAGAAGGAGTGAACATTATAAAGGGGAGGCATGAATATCAGATTGTATATGATTAACAGAATCTGCTAAAGATTTCGCGGCTAACACGCTAAATTGACATCAACTTATAACAGTCGCTTTCTTCTCTTCCATGGAGAAATAAAGGCCTGAATAGAGTGATAGAGTGACAGCACCCTGGCCGGCCTTGTGCGCGGTTTTCATCCCTAAAAAATATCACCCAAAGTGGCCTCCCTCGCATGAGATGCTTCAATGATACAACGACCTCTGCTGGGCTAGCTATTCCTTTTTGTCAGAATGAATGTTGCTCGATCGTGTTAGCAATTCGACACATTAGAGGGTTAGGGAATTACGTGCTTTCTTTGGCAGCCCTTCGCCAATGGCGCGGTAGCTACTGGAAATTCGATCGTCTGCTTCCTGATTGATGTATGGAAGGCATTCCATTCCATTCCTAATATATCCTGCGCATGATGCCCGCAAACATGCAGCACACACAGTCTAATGAGTAATGAAAAGTGCAACCGGGTAGAAGAACTGAAGGGTTTAGTACAGGTAGAAGAATGAAGGTTCGGTTAAATACATATATAGGAGTACCAGATTACCAGGGTAGTACTGCATGTGTTATATTAGAGGAGAAATAAAGCCGAAGAACGGCTAAGGTCTTTACAGACCTTCAAGCCAATACAAGGGGGAAGAAAAAGAAAACAACCAAAACCCAACTGAAAACTGAAAACAACAAGGAGAAACAGCCAGGAAGAAAAAATGAACTTGTGGACACAGGGTCTACGCACCTTGACTTGTTCGGCTTGCTTCATCAGACATCATTCCGAAGAAAACATTTTCTATGGCAGATCGCGATGCCACGAGTTATTCAGTGCGACATGTACAACAGTTTTTTTCTTTTCGAAATGGCTTTTTGCATCAATCGATGACATGTACAAGAGTACTAGTGTAGAGCAAGTCTATGGTTACTGATCAGTGGCTTCCTGATTTCTTCAGTCGACGGCCATCGCATATAATGGTCAGTGACCATAACATGTTATTCCTATGGAATTTCTATAGTGATTTTCAGAACTTCCGATGGTAGGGCCAACGGCGGCGGTTCTATACATCATGATGCCATGTTGGACGCATATCCATACACTGCCCACTCGTTCCCTTCTCCTTTGTTCCGTTAGATTAGTTTGATTCAGGTGAGGTCCCACTGAATCGCACGAAGATGAATTACACCCTCTAGCTACTAGCTGGTTAGAACAAACAACACTGGTGACTGATGGCTACTAGCTAGAAGATTAGCTTTTGATATCATTTTGAGTAGCTATGCATATTCACATCACAAACGGTGGCAAAATTAGTTTTTGCGTTTGGGTGTGTTAAGAGATGTATAGACCTTTTTCTTGTATATTCCAGTGTACGAGGGATTTTCCTGCACATTGTAACACATCTACATGTACTAGCTCTTGACCCTCTGTGAATACAGAGCATAGGTTTAGCTCCCCAACAACTCTGTGCATTTTTCTGTGCTGCCGCCGTCGCCGCTGTCGAACTCTTCGGCGAGCTCTTCGGCAACTGCTCCTACCTTGGCCGCCCAGTGCTGCGTCCCTCCCAGGCCGATTCCGCCCCGACCAGCTCCACCTCCGACCGTCCTTCCTCCGGCGCGGTTCCTGCTCCGCTCCTTGTTGCGGCCTGCACCGGCCGGCACCTCCCCCGGCCGCCCTTGTTGCAGCTCGCCTCGGCCGGCCCCGCTGCGGCCTGCCCCGGCCGGCCTCGACCCCCGGCTTCCCCTGATGCGGCCTGCATCGGCCGGTCTTGCCCCTGCTGCGGCATGCCCAGGCCGGCCCGCCTCCGGCTGCCCCTGCTGCGGCCCGCCCCGGCCGGCTCCGGCTCCGCCTGTCCTTTGGCCGGCCGATCCCGATCCATCTGATTTAAAAAAAAATGATGGCGTCCTCCTCATATGGCTATGTTAGTATTCTTCGGTGCCCAGTGATCTTTGATGGTACCAACTATGGAGAATTTGTTGCCTTTATGTGCATTCACATGCATGATCTTCGACTGTGGGGTGTTCTTACCGGGGAGGTCTCTTGTCCACCGCACCCCACTACTCCTGTAACACCTACCCGCCGTCAGTGCCACAGGTCCTTGCTGATGATGCTACTCAGGCTGCTCAGGATGCATCCAAGTCTGCCGAGGTTGCTGCTGATGAGGCATATGAGCAGCAGGTACTTGCTTATTCAGAGGCTCTTAGTTTCTACTGTGATAGTCTGACTGCTTTTACTCAGTGGTGTGATGAGGATGCTAGGGCTGCTGCCGTTCTTTCTCAGAGTGTCCAGCCACAGTTTGCTTCTGAGTTTATGGGCCTTTCTATTGCCGCTGAGATGTGGCCTCACGTACACGTCAGCGCTATCAGTCTTCTGGGGATTCTCTGTATTTATCTGTGTTGCTACAGGAGCATGATGTTCAGCAGGGTGACTCTACTGTTGATGAGTTCTACACCCAGAGTGCGGCGATCTGGCACTAGCTTGACTCCCTTCGCAGTGTTGTCTGTGGTACTTGCCAGTGTTGCCGAACAATACGTTCAGATGTGGACTTTCAGAAGATCCATGAGTCCCATTCTAGATTTTGTCCAGAGTTTGAGCCCCGTCGTGCCTAGTTGTTTGCTTGGGGTCGTGTACCTAACTCAGAGGTGTTGACTGACCTCCGAGCTGAGGAGACTCGTCTGCGTGGTGCTAGTATGCTTGGGACACCTTCTGTTCTTGCTGCTCGAGTTCCTGTTGCACCCACACCGCCGCTCTTGGCCACACCATCTGGTGGTGGAGGTTGCTCTTTCCGTGCCCCGGGGCACCCTTGTTCAGGTTTGCTGTGTGGATATTGCCACACGCCTGGACACCTCGAGACTGTCTGCTTTAAAAAGCAGAGACACTTGCGCACCGGCACGCTCCCCACCCACCTCTACTGGTCCACATGCTCCCTCTTTAGTGTCCTCCACCACCGACTTCACCGAGCAGGACATTGCAAGACTTTGGCGCCTTCTTGCCTCCTCTGGCTCTTCTTCGATTGGCACCGCTGCCTCGGTGGCGGCTACTCCTACACAGTCAGGTACATCTTTGTGGGTTCTGGACTCTAGAGCTTCTTTTCACATGTCTCCTGATTCTTCCTCTCTTTCTTCTCTTCGACCTCTTTCTCTTCCTGTTAATGGTCTTACTGCCGATGGCACTTCTCTTCCTGTTGCTAGTCATGGCACTCTTTCTACTTCATCCTTTTCCGTTCCTGATGTTTCTCATGTTCCCCGTCTTACCATGAACTTGTTTTCTGCTACTCAACTCACTAATTCTGGGTGTCGGGTCATTCTTGATGTTGATTCTTATTCTGTTCAGGATGCTCACACTCGGGCACTGGTTGGGGCTGCCCTCGGTGCCGTGACTCCTTGGGGCTTTGGGAGCTTGACTTGCTTCATGTTCCTTCTTCTACCACTTCACCGACTGCACCACATGTGCTTGCTGCTTCCACTACCGCCTCCTTTCAGTAGTGGCATCATCGTCTTGGTCATCTTTGTGTTTCTCGCTTGTCGTCTCTACTTCATCGAGGTCTTATGGGCCCGTCTCAGGAGATGTCTCACTTCAGGGTTGCCAGGGTTGCAGGCTTGGTAAACAGACTGATTTACCTTATTCTACTAGTGAGTTTGTATCTCAACGTCCTTTCGATTTGGTTCATTATGATGTATGGAGTCCAGCCTCCTTTGCTTCGAAGGGGAGCCAACACTACTATGTTATTTTTATCGATGACTTCTCTCGCCACACCTGGATCTATTTTATGACTTCTCGCAGTGAGGTTCTCTCGATATATAAGCGTTTCATGGTCCATACTCAGTTTTCCACGCCTATTCGTGTGTTTCGGGCTGACTCTGCTGGTGAGTATATCTCCCAGCTGTTGCGTGATTTTCTTGCTGAGCAGGGCACTCTTGCCCAATTCTCCTGCCCTGGCGCCCATGCTCAAAATGGCGTGGTTGAGCGCAAACCTCGCCACCTGCTTGAGACGGCTTGTGCAATGATGATCGCCGCCTCTCTTCCTCCTCACTTCTGGGCCGAGGCTGTGTCTATTTCCACCTATCTCATCAACCTTCAACCCTCTATGACCATGCATGGTGGTACTCCTCTTGAGCTTCTTACTGGCCGTGCTCCTGATTATTCGACCCTTCGCCTTTTAGGTTCTATTTGCTATGTTCTTCTTGCTCCACACAAACGCAGCAAGCTGACTGCTCAGTCTGTTGACTGTGTCTTTCTTGGCTACAGTCATGAGCACAAGGGCTATAAGTGTTGGGATCCCATTGGTCGTCGGATGCATATCTCTTGGAATGTCACTTTTGATGAGTCCCATCATTTCTATCCACGTCCCTCCTCCTCTTCCTTCTCGGTGTATGATATCTCTTTTCTCATGTTCCCTAACTCACCTCCTCATGTGCCTCAGGCCCCAGCTCCCCCGAGTCCCTCGCTACCTTCTACACCTTTTTCACCCATCAGCTCCTCCTCTCCTCCCTCACTGCCTTCCTCACCCTCCACACCTTCCCCCCATGTCCCCTTCCTCACCAACGGTGATTCCTCCCTTCCTGTTTCACTACTCATGTCATCCACATGATGATGATGGTCCTCCTGACATGCCCTCCACTTCTGGTGTGATGTCCTCTCCGCCTGAGCGAGTCATAATCTCCGTGCTCGCCCCCGTCCTCCTCCTGATCGCTATTCTCCCGCTCACTACGGTCTTTCTGCTGCCCTTGAGTAGACCTCTTATCGGGATGCTGTTGCTCATCCCGAATGTCATCTAGCGATGGCCGAGGAGATTGCTGCACTTGAGCATACTGGCACCTAGGATGTTACCACTCCCATCCCTTTGTTCGTCCCATCACCTGCAAATGGGTCTACAAGATCAAGACCCGCTATGATGGTTCTCTTAAGCGCTACAAGGCTCGACTTGTGGCTCGTGGCTTTCAGCAGGAGCATGGCCGTGACTATGATGAGACCTTTGCTCCAGTGGCTCACATGACCACTGCTCGTACTCTTCTTGTTGTTGCTTCTGTTCGTCACTAGTCTGTCTCTCAGCTTGATGTGCAGAATGCTTTTCTTAACGGTGAGTTACGTGAGGAGGTATACATGCAACCACCTCCTGGGTACTCTATTCCCGATGGCATGGTCTGCCGTCTCCAGCGCTCTCTCTATGGCCTTAAGCAAGCCCCTCGCATCTAGTTTGAGCGGTTCGTCTCTGTGGTGACTTCTGCTGGTTTTATCCCTAGCGCCCATGACCCTCCGCTCTTTGTCCACACAATTTCTCGTGGCCGGACTCTCTTGCTTCTTTATGTCGATGACATGTTCACCACAGGTGACAACCCTGAGTACATTTCCTTTGTCAAGGCCCGTCTTCGTGAGCAGTCTCTCATGACTGATCTTGGTCATCTTCACTACTTTCTTGGGATTGAGGTTTCTTCTACCTCCGATGACTTCTACATCTCCTAGGAGAAGTATATTCAAGACCTCCTCACTCGTGCTGCTCTTGGTGATGAACGCATTGTCGAGACTCATATGGAGCTCAATGTCCATCTTCGTGCTACTGATGGTGATCCTCTACCGGACCCAACTCGCTATCGTCACTTGGTTGGGAGCCTTATCTATCTTGCTGTCACCTGTCCTGACATCTCCTATCCGGTCCACATTCTGATTCAGTTCATGTCTTGTCCATTATAGTCATCTCCTTCGTGTTCTACGCTATCTTCGTGGCACCATCTCCTGTCGTCTCTTCTTTCCTAATTCCAGCTCCTTACAGCTCCAGACCTACTCAGATGCTACGTGGCCTAGTGATCCATCGGATCGCAAGTCTGTTTCTACCTACTGTGTCTTTCTTGGTGGTTCTCTCATTGCTTGGAAGGCTAAGAAGCAGACGGTAGTCTCTCGTTCGAGTGTAGAGGCTGAGTTGCGAGCGATGGCTCTCTTGACGGCATAGGTGACTTGGTTACGTTGGTCATTGGAGGACTTTAATGTTTCTGCTGTCGCACCGACTCCTCTCTTGTCTAACAGTATTGGTGTCATCAGCATTGCGCGTGACCCGATGAATCATGAGCTCACAAAACACATATGTGTTGATGCCTCCTTTGTGCGTACTGCTGTGCAGGATTAGGTTATGGCTCTATAGTATCTGCCTTCCGAGTTACAGCTCGCTGACTTCTTCACGCAGGCCCATAGTAGAGTGTAACATGGGTTCTTTGAGTTTGCGGGGGGGGGGAGGGTTAGAGATGTATAGACCCCTTTCTTATATATTCCGTATGAGAGGTTTTTCTTTATACTATAACATAAAGTACATGTACTGCTCTTTGGTCCTGTGTGAATATCAACTGCTCATTTATAACAGGGTGTACCGTAAGGCATCTTTATGGTATGACCTTTTTACGGGACCTTGCTAAAGTTGCTCTAAAGCTAACGGCGACGGTTCTACGCATCTCAGTCATGATGCCGTGTTGCACCCTGTAGTGCCCACTCGTTCGCTTCTCCTTTCTCCTATGAGATTAGTTTGATTCAGGTGAGGTGCCACTAATCGCACGAAGATTAATTACTAATTTCGAGGGCCCAAATTAGCACTCCTCTAGCTACTAGCTGGTTAGAACAAACAACACTGATGCTTTGCAAAGTCGCATTTCCGCAGCCTTGCTTTTGCTTATCCAATGCTACTAGCCTCGCATGCATCCAGCTAAGCTGTCACGCCTCTCTCATTTCTACGAGTTCATGATGGCTAAATCTTTCATGCAGGGAAAAGAGACAGCCAGAGATCATGTGACGTCGCCAACCTTTCGAGAATGGAGGAATCATTGACAAAATGGATGCCGATAGCCGAGCCCGATGAGCTGTGCTCACATGAATCCCTACACAAATTGCTATGAGTTGAGCCGGTATTGGCAATTTTTACCGTGGAGCACTTCGAGTCGCGTTACGACATTGATAATTCTTTTTAGGCAATCACTGGGAGAGTGCTTAGCCTTGTGATGAATATGTTGAAACCTAACATTTTTGTGGAGAGCAACCTAACTTCAGATTGCAGGAATTGTATAAATTGAGTTGATGATAGTAAACGCTATAACAGTAATTGGGAGTAATAACTTAGGAAATAGCATAGCATTACTGTTTTCAATTTGAAGTGAAGAGACAAATTTTCAATACCATGCCTTCAATTGACCATGGTGAGAAATCACTAGCAGAATGAAAATATGGAGAGCATCTCAACACAAAATCGGCATATTAAGACTTGCGTCTAATTTATTTTACAACCTGAAACAGAATAAATGACAAAAGCTGCAGGGAAAAAGGTGGATTCATAATCTATCTAAATGCCAAATGCACCTGAAAACCATATCATATATTTCTCACTCTGTTTTTCTTGTCTAAAAATAATTCCGGAGCTGGAAAGCTGCATGGGAATTGGGAGACCTTCTTTCTAAATGAAGTTGCATGACAGGTTAATTACTTGTGTGCAATGTGTGGGTACGATCGACAAGGTTGCCTTTTGACGTCTTTTGTCGTGTCTAGGCAATTCACTTGCACATACGCGGCGCCTTCGGCTGCTCGAAAAAGCTTTGTACGGTGGAGATGTGACGACGTCAGTGGGTCTAATAGGAAATGGACCTTGATTCCATTATTATCATGTGGGTGCATCATCACTCATCACGTAGGGGGGTTGGCAGACATACCACAAAGTGGCGGGGCCTAAGATAGAGGAGTGCTATCCGGGAATAATTTTGGGCATTCTTTTCTCGTCTGAACCCACAACTGTTGTGTCAGGTTTAATCGTCTAAGAGCATCTACAATGCAACCCTGCTTATCTAGAAGCTTAAGGGGAGTGAAAGGATTTGCCACACTCCGGCGACAGATGAGCACACGCCTCCAATTAATTCAGTTACAAATCATGCGGCACTTATTATGTGAGATTACATGTCAATTGATATCTAATGTGTTACTCTTGAGATGCAGTAGATGACATTTGCTCCTAGGGTCGATTTTTTTTCTCCTAATAAATATGTCTAAATATTGAGCTGTGTTAAATTCAAGTATATTTCAGCCGATACAAAAGAGAAATTCAATTTCTCTACTTTTGCATGGCCTCTCAGTTACATGGAATACAAATTCAACAGTATAACTTTTAGCATAACATAACCAATATTTTGGTGCAACATGTAATTGTGGACAGAAAGAGTAGGTACTTTTTCAAAAAAATATAGTATTGCAGATTTGCATTGTGAATTATGCATAAAATTCAGGGTTTTAAAAAATAATATGTCAGCTTGGTATGGTATCACCTGCACCGTGCTTAATATCTGAAACAGATGTCAACTAGGTGTTTGCAACTCTTTTGAAAATCACTTATTTATTTAGGCTTTATTATTATTTTGTAATTAGGTGAAGAACACAAATTACTTAGAAATATCCTTGCTCACTTGATTTTGCAGTTAGGCCTGGCATGTATGTTTCAGCAACCCCAAACTGTAAATTTAGTTGAAGCATGTGCGAAACATAACATTGTCTAAATAGCACAGTTGAGCAATTTCATAGTGTCTAAATGCCGCAAATACCACAAACTATGCCCAACATGTCATTGTCTAAATTTAAAAGTTTCCTATGTATATTTATGAATACTGTGACATATATTCAATCTCTTAGGAAATTCATCTGTTCTTTATGTGGCGCAAACAAATAATTTCTACATCGACTTCTTTTTTTGCATTTTACCTTTTAAATTCCTGTGGTTTTTCTTATTTATGTGAACCAAAGAGTCCCCTTTGTATGCAAATATCTTGAATTCTTTTAACAGTTGAAAATTTTGTTTATCTTCTAGGAGCACGTGCTCCTGCTTGCACCTATCAGTTACCTCTGACCCTTAATGGTCGATATTTTTGTCCTCAGATACGGTTCGGTGGAAGCCCTGCCGTGGTTTTAAAATGCTCTTAGTGAACTCATACGTAAGCAGTAGATTTTTTCGATAAAGGGAATATATTAATATCAAAACGATACCAATTACATCCAGCCTCTGCAACAACGCACCACCCTAATGGCACTACGGATGCACACAGCCAAAAAAAAGGAAAAGAAAATTAAGAAACAAAAATCCCGCTACAGTATCTCGGGCCTAACAACAGCAATACATCATCCGCCAAGACAACACCTGAAATACAGAATCTCCAAAAACGACGCCTCCAAGAAGGAACAGTGCGCTAACACCATCGTCGCCCGATCAACGATCTTAGGTTTTCACCCTGAAGATAGTCCCGCTATCAAAACAATGCCTCCAACAAGGTCATTGCCAGACACAACTAGTTAAGGCCAGACCTTGGGTTTTCACCCTGAAAGGTAGGACTCTGAACTTTACCTGTGTTGTCGCCCCCACTTTCATACCGCCGATGTGAAGCCCGGAACACCAAGCAAGTCCCTCAACAACGCGGAGACTTGAACCTCCCTTAGCTAGTCCTCCCCTCCGGCCTTCATGAACTTCTCTTCTTCCGACTTTCATCATGGATCCATAGTCACTTGATGTCAACACAGAAAAAGAGCTTCGCGCCGCTCCCTCCAGAACCAATCGGTCGGAATAAAAGCATGGGCGCGCACGGAATACCACCGGCGGAGCCTCCCGGCAAAAGTCACTCGCCGGATCCTTCCGGACTCAACCTCCGGCTAGATCACCTCTTCACGCCTTGACCTTGGACCACCGCCTTTATTCAGGTCGGACCCCCACGTCGGCGACCATCCCGGGCTGGCCACTCCAACCCTCCACCGGCGACTCCGTCGGGGCATCTCCATCTCGCCATCGGAACGCGGTGATAGATCGATAGATCCACCACCACCAACCGCAGGCCGACCCTCTCCGGCGAAGAAGAGGGCCACCTCCACCGTCGTACCGAAGGATGCTGCCCCGGGCGACCTCGTGTCGCGGGTGAAGCCCGAGATCTCCTCCACTCACCGGCGAGAGGCGGGAGGAAATTGGCGCAGGCCATGAGCCTGGCCGCCGCCCACCACCAGGCCCTACCGGAGTGCTGCGGAGAGCCGACGGGAGGAGGGAGGCCGCAGCGCTGGCCGCGGCCGCCCATCCCAACCGCGCCGGCCGATCCACCAGGGGAGAGCCGACGGGAGAAGGGGCGCAGCGCAGGCCGCCGCCGCCCAACCCATCCGCGCGCCCGCCATGCGTCGAGGAAGGAGATCCGGCCGCCGTCCACCAGGCGTCGACGAGGAAGGGCCGCCGCCGCCGCCACGCCCCGAGGGTCTTTGCCCCGGCGGCGCTACCGGCGGCGCCGGCATTTAGGGCTGGGGAGGCTGGACGGTTACGGGCCGGAGGAGATCAGGGCGAGATGCTAGCTGGGGGCGGCGGAGGAGCTGGGGGGCGGGCGGAGGAGGAGCTGGAGGGCGGGCGAAGGTGGATCTTGGGGTCGGGCGGCTACCACACCAGCTTATGGATCATATCAGACTTGTGATTAGTGCAGAAAAATGACCACTTGACATTAGTGTTAGGGCAATATGCTTGTTGTATTATCAGGAAGCCAAAGGCCACAATATATAGTACATGTACAGGTGCACATATGCAGAAAACCCCCTAACATATGGAGAAACTACAATATACATATATATACATCTAACACCCCCCCTCAAACTCATGTTGCGCTCGAGTCTGTGCCTTCGTAAAGAAATCCGCCAACTGCAAATCTGAAGGCACATAATGAACCGCAACAACACCATCCTGCACGTGAGCACGTGTGTAAAAAGCATCAACACCAATATGCTTGGTCAGCTCATCCTTGACCGGATCACGTGCAATACTGATAGCACATGTACTGTCAGACAAAAGTGAAATGGGTGTCGTAACAGAGACCCCAAAATCTGCAAGCAACCACCGTAACCAGGTCACCTCAGCAATCAACAAAGCCATAGCCCGCAACACAGCCTCAACACTCGAACGGAAACTGCTACCTGTTTCTTCGTCTTCCAAGCAACAAGCGAACCACCAAGAAACACACAGTAAGCAGAAAGTGAACGACGATCCGTAGGATCACTCGCCCACGTAGCATCCTGATACGTCCAATTTGCATCACTATTTTGTATCATAATTTGCTGTTATTCATTGATATATTTCATATTGGGGCACAATACTTATGTTATTTCATCTATTTTGCATGTTTCATCATCATTGGAGGATCAAGCACCGAGCCAGGATTCTGCTGGAAAAAGCACCGTCAGAACACAATATTTCGGAAGATCAACTGTGGAAGGGAATTTCACGTAAATTCCTATTTTTCCAAATGACGGAGGTAGCCGAAGGGGAAAGAGAGAGTGGGGGACCATAGGGCGGCGCGGCCCGGGCCGGCCGCGCCACCCTATGCTCTGGGGGCGACCCTTTTCGCCTCCTTTTCTTCGCGTACTCCTTCGTCCCGAAAACCTAAGCCACGGAGGGATCCTCACGAAGGGTTACAGCCGCCTCTGCGGGGCGGAGAACACCAGAGAGAAAAGAGCTCTCCGGCGGGCAGGAATCCGCCGGGGAAATTCCCTCTCGGAGGGGAAATCGACGCCATCGCCATCGTCATCGAGCGGGACATCATCTCCATCATCATCATCATCATCTCCACCATCTACACCGCCATCACCACCGCTGCACCTCGTCATCGCTGTAGCAATTCGGGTTAAATCTTGATTGTTTGATAGGGGAAACTTTCCCGGTGTTATTCTATACTTGTTGTAGATGCTATTGAGTGAAACCATTGAACCAAGGTTTATGTTCAGATTGTTATTCATCATCATATCACCTCTGATTGTATTCCATATGATGTCTCGTGAGTAGTTCGTTTAGTTCTTGAGGACATGGGTGAAGTCTAAATGCTAGTAGTGAATTATGGTTGAGTAATATTCAATGTTATGATATTTAAGTTGTGGTGTCATTCTTCTAGTGGTGTCGTGTGAACGTCGACTACACGACACTTCACCATTTATGGGCCTAGGGGAGTGCATCTTGTATTCGGTTGCTAATTGCGGGGTTGCCGGAGTGACAGAAACCTAAGCCCCCGTTAGTATATCGATGCAGGAGGGATTGCAGGATCTCAGAGTTTAAGGCTGTGGTTAGATTTATCTTAATTACTTTCTTGTAGTTGCGGATGCTTGCAAGGGGTATAATCACAAGTATGTATTAGTCCTAGGAAGGGCGGTGCATTAGCATAGGTTCACCCACACAACACTTATCAAAACAATGAAGATTAATCAGTTGTATGTAGCGAAAGCACTAGACTAAAATCCCCGTGTGTCCTCAGGAACGTTTGGTCATTATAAGTAATCAAACCGGCTTGTCCTTTGTGCTAAAAAGGATTGGGCCACTCGCTGCAATTATTTCTCTCGCATTTTATTTACTTGTACTTTATTTATCTGCAATATCAAAACCCCCTGAATACTTGTCTGTGAGCATTTACAGTGAAACCTTCATCGAAACTGCTTGTCAACACCTTCGCTCCTCGTTGGGTTCGACACTCTTATTTATCGAAAGTACTACGATACACCCCTATACTTGTGGGTCATCAAGACTATTTTCGGCGCCGTTGCCGGGGAGTGAAGCGCTATTGGTAAGTGGAATTGGTAAGGAAATTTACTGTTTGTGCTGATTTTATTTCTGCCTGCTGCTATAAATCATTATGGAGAGATCTTCTCTTCAATTTCTATTTGGGAAATCTACTACTACTGCAACGGTAGTGGATGAAGCGCCAGGTGAGGAAGTAGTACCATATAAAATACCTATGAAAATTATTGAACGTGTTATGGATAACCGCTATGAAGGGGATGGAACTGTCCATCCTGGTGATCATTTATTGTTTTTGCATGAATTATGCGGGTTATTCAAATGTGCAGGTATTTCTATGAATGAAGTTAGAAAGAAACTATTCACTATATCGCTGTCTGGTAAAGCGGCGCACTGGTATAAATTGCTGAAGAATGGTGATTCTATTGATTGGGAGGACATTGTGCCTTTATTTTATTCCAAATTTTATCCTCCAAGTGAAATTCACAAAGATCGGAACCGCATATATAATTTCTGGCCTCATGATGGAGAAAGTATTGCCCAAGCTTGGGGGAGATTGAAGTCTTTAATGCTCAAATGCCCCATTCATGAGCTTCCTGGTAATGTTATTATTGATAATTTCTATGCAAGACTTTCTTTTCAAGACAAGACCTTGCTGGATACTTCTTGTTCTGGATCATTTACACGCAACAAAGAAGAGTTTAAAAGGGACCTTCTTGATCGGATCCAAGAAAATACTGAAGGATGGGAGAATGACAAAGATAGAGAATCAGGTATAGTTTATGATTATAAATGCATTGAAGCTTTTATGGATACTGATAAATTTCGTAATATGAGTGCTACATATGGTCTTGATTCCCAAGTTGTTGCAAATCTTTATAGAGCTTTTGCCTCTCATTATGAACTGCCTAAGAAGAATTTTGATAAGTATCATGAACCGTATAAGGATAAAGTTGATTCATCTGTAAACAAATGTGTAGTGGTTGAAACTGTTGATAATGTTATTCCTGAAGCTTATATTGAAAAAACTCCTTTCCCTGCTAAAATGAAGGAGTACTCTGTCATATCTAGTGCGGTTAATAAAAGTGAAAAGAAACCTAAAGAACCTGAAGAACAAATTAAAATTGAACCTGCTGTTGCTATAGTTAAAGATCTTGTGACTGAAAATGTTGAGGATGGTCATATTATTTTCTGTGAAGATGCTTCTAATATTGTTTCACATCCTAATAAATCCAAACAAGTTAGTGTTCCTATGCTATCTGTTAGAATTGGTGATCATTGCTATTATGGTTTATGTGATATTGGTGCAAGTGTTAGTGCTATTCCTTATGAACTTTACACGGAGATTATGCACGAAATTGGTTCTTGTGAACTTGAAGATATTGATGTGGTTATTCATCTGGCTAATAGAGAAACTATTTCTCCAATTGGTATTGTTCGAGATGTGGAAGTTCTATGTGGTAAGATTAAATATCCTGCTGACTTTTTGGTACTTGGTTCTGCTGCTAGTGATCATTGTCCTATCATTTTTGGTAGACCTTTTCTAAATACTTGTGGAGCTATTATAGATTGTAAGAAAGAGAAAATTTTGACTAGATTTGCTGGTGAACCTTATGAATTTAACATTTCTAAATTTACCAAAACTCCTTATAAAGCTGACTTGCCTAGTAATGATTTTAAAATGGAGCAGTGTGCATCTATTGTTCTTGTTCCTAATAACCCTTTGCAGCAACATTTGGAGAATAGTGAAAGTGAAGCTTTTAGGAAAGAAAGAGATGAGCTTGAGGAAATTTTTCTCGCCAACCTATTCTCAAGCATGATTTACCGGTGGAAGATTTGGGTACAACACCGCCACCAAAGGAAGATCCTGTTTTTGATTTAAAGCCTTTACCTGATAATCTTAAATATGCTCATATTGATGATAAGAAAATATATCCTGTTATTATTAGTTCTAAGCTTTCAGAAATTGAGGAAGAAAGGTTATTGGAAATATTGAAGAAACACCGAGGAGCTATTGGCTATACTCTTGATGATTTGAAAGGGATTTCTCCTTCTATTTGCCAACATGCTATTAATATGGAAGAAGATGCAAAGCCTGTTGTTGAACATCAACGTCGTCTAATTCCGAAGATGAAGGAAGTGGTAAGGAACGAGGTATTAAAACTCCTTGAAGCTGGTATTATATATCCTATTGCTGATAGTAGATGGGTTAGTCCTGTTCATTGTGTTCCTAAGAAAGGAGGAATGACTGTTGTGCCTAATGATAATGATGAGCTTATTCCTCAAAGAATAGTTGTAGGTTATAGAATGTGCATTGATTTTCGAAAAGTTAATAAAGTTACTAAGAAAGATCATTACCCTTTACCCTTTATTGATCAAATGTTAGAGAGGTTGTCTAAAAATACTCATTTTTGCTTTCTTGATGGTTATTCTGGGTTTTCACAAATTGCTGTTAAAGCTAAAGATCAAGAGAAAACCACTTTTACTTGTCCTTATGGAACTTATGCTTATAGGCGTATGCCTTTTGGTTTATGTAATGCTCCTGCTACTTTTCAAAGATGCATGTCTGCTATTTTTCATGGTTTTTGCGAAAGTATTGTAGAGGTGTTCATGGATGATTTTTCTGTCTATGGGAATTCTTTTGATAATTGCTTGCGAAACCTCGATAAAGTTTTGCAGAGATGTGAAGAAACTAACCTTGTTCTTAATTGGGAGAAATGCCATTTTATGGTTAATGAAGGAATTGTATTGGGACATAAAATTTCTGAGAGAGGTATTGAAGTTGATAGAGCTAAAGTTGAAGCAATTGAGAAGATGCCCTATCCGAGGGATGTTGAAGGTATTCGTAGTGTTCTTGGTCATGCTGGGTTTTATAGGAGATTTATTAAAGATTTCTCTAAAATTTCAAAGCCTCTTACTAATCTTCTTCAAAAAGATGTACCTTTTGTTTTTGATGATGATTGTAAGGAAGCTTTTGAAACTCTAAAGAAAGCCTTAACAACTGCTCCTGTAGTTGAACCTCCTGATTGGAATTTGCCTTTTGAAATTATGTGTGATGCTAGTGATTTTGCTGTAGGCGCTGTTCTTGGACAGCGGGTAGATAAAAAGTTAAATGTTATTCATTATGCTAGTAAGACTCTTGATGCTGCTCAAAGAAATTATGCTACAACTGAAAAAGAATTGTTAGCTGTAGTCTTTGCTTGTGATAAGTTTAGACCTTATATTGTTGATTCAAAAGTTACAATTCATACTGATCATGCTGCAATTAGATACCTTACGACAAAGAAAGATGCTAAGCCAAGGCTTATTAGATGGGTACTTCTTTGCAAGAATTTGATTTACATATTATAGATAGGAAAGGTGCTGATAATCCTGTTGCTGATAATTTGTCTAGATTAGAAAATATTGCTTATGATCCTTTCCTGTTAATGATAGTTTTCCAAATGAACAATTGGCTGTAATAAAGGTGAGCTCGCGAGAGAGCCCTTGGTATGCAGATTATGCTAACTTTATTGTTTCGAAGTATTTGCCTCCAACCTTTTCAGCTCAGCAAAGGAGGAAATTCTTTTATGACTTGAGGCATTATTTTTGGGATGACCCACACTTATATAAAGAAGGAGTGGATGGTATTATGCGAAGATGTGTTCCTGAATATGAACAACAGGAGATATTGAATAAATGTCATGGAAGTGTTTATGGAGGACATCACGCTGGAGATAGAACCGCGCAAAAGGTTCTACAATCAGGTTTTTATTGGCCAACACTCTTCAAAGATGCAAGGAAATTTATTCTATCTTGTGATGAATGTCAAAGAGTTGGTAATATCTCTAGACGCAATGAGATGCCTATGAATTATACTCTTGTTATTGAACCATTCGATTGTTGGGGATTCGACTTCATGGGACCTTTCCCTTCTTCAGACGGTAACACTCATATACTTGTCGCTGTTGATTATGTTACTAAATGGGTAGAAGCTATACCTACAAAAAGTGCTGATGGTGAGACCTCTATAAAAATGCTTGTAGATATTATATTTCCTAGATTTGGAGTACCTAGATATATTATGACTGATGGAGGTTCTCATTTTATTCATGGAGGTTTTAGAAAAACTCTTGCTAAGTATGGTATTAATCATAGAATTGCTTCTGCTTATCACCCTCAAACTAGCGGTCAAGTAGAATTATCAAATAGAGAGATTAAAGCTATCTTAGGTAAAACTGTTAATAAATCTAGAAAGAATTGGCCTAGCAAATTGAAAGAAGCGTTATGGGCTTATAGAACTGCTTATAAAAATCCTATGGGAATGTCACCTTATAAAATGGTTTATGGAAAAGCTTGTCATTTACCTCTAGAACTAGAGCACAAAGCTTATTGGGCTGTTAGAGAACTAAATAAAGATCCTAAATTGGCCGGTAATAAGAGGTTGTTGCAATTAAGTTCTCTAGATGAATGGAGAAGTGAAGCTTATGAAAATGCTAAACTCTTTAAAGAAAAAGTTAAGAAGTGGCATGATAGAAGGATCATCAAAAGAGAATTTAATGTTGGAGATCAAGTTCTATTGTATCGGTCTCGTCTCAGATTCTTTGCAGGGAAATTACTCTCGAAGTGGGAAGGACCATATGTTGTTGAGGAGGTGTATCGTTCAGGAGCAATTAAAATTAGCTCTCTCCAAGGCAATGCTACACAAGTGGTGAATGGACAAAGACTCAAGCATTATATCTCGGGTGATTCTTATAATGTTGATGTTGATATTATTCAAGTGGAAACACCGGAGGCCTTCATCAAAGGACAAATTGACAGTCCGCCAGAACTGGACTTTGAATAGGTAACAGTATAGGTAATAAAAAGTCCGCGTTTACCTTTCCGAACATTATTTTTGCTGTTTTTGGAAAATATGAAAAATTACGGAATCGAAACGGAGTGGAAAAGACGCGCGAGGGCGTGCCACCATGGCCGGCGCGGCCTGACCTGGGCCCGCGCCGACCTATGGTCTGCCGCCTCGTTGCCCCTTTCCGACTCGTTTTCGACCTGGAATCTTCCTTTTGTCGTAAAAATATTTGCTATATAATCCCCCGGACCCCTGGAGGTCCGTAATATCGTTTTCTCGTCGTGTTTTGTTTCGAGCTGTTTTCTGCCAGATTTGTTTTGATCTAGAAGCACCATGGTCTCCAACAACAAAGACAAGGGGCCTTGGAGGGAAGAGATGGATGAGAGGATCAATAAGGAGAAGGAGAAGATAACATCAGCAAAAGGAGAGTGGGAAACTACGAGGAGTAAGCCAATTTTGGTGGGATCGGTTAATACTGGGCGTTCCTTTTCTCATAACTTGCAGGGAGCTCTTCCGCTCTGGACCTCGACTCTTTCCCTTGTGTGGAGGAAGCAATACGGGTTGCTGATGAGTTTTGTGATCAATATCGTGCTCTAAGAAGGGAAGTGGAGATACTTCAGGAGGAGAACCAGCGACTTCGCAGAATGCTGGAATATTACTCAAATTCCAGCACAAGGCCGTCACCGCCACACTCGGGTAACAATGAGTCTTTTCAGGTTTTGGTGCAGAATTGCAAAATTGAGAAGCTGAAGCTGAAGGAGATCTTATGAAGCGCGAGAAGAATCCATCACCACCATCGCCGAAGGAGTAATTCATCATCAGTATTGGCATCCCCTTGGTTTGTTCCAAGCTTGGGGGAGTGCCGCGGTATCACATCACCACCTTTATCTTTTACTATCAAGTAGTGGCATATCATGAGTAGGGAAGTTATTATATGGAATAGTATGCAATGTGGAAGTATCTCTCTTAGTTAGTTATCTATGTATCCGTTGGTGTGAGTTATCGTTATGGAATATTAATGAGAAGTCTTATCATTTACTTTTTGCACACCTTATTTTAGTTTGCAATCTCCATTATATGATTACTCTTGACATGAGTATTGATATCACTTTGGGAGCATCAAGTAAATCTATTTGGTTTTGGCAAACTTAGCATTGGTCAATAGCAACAACATCTTGATGTTTAATAGAAGAGAGAAATACACTTAGATACATTACTCTATTATCTCTATGCTTAGTATTCTAGAGTTAAAATTGCTTGTACTTATGAGAAAGATGCATGATTGTTTCTATCATATGTATATTTGTTTGTTTCCCTCAACCTTTATGCTTGCTATCAAACCTTGCTAGCCAAAGATCTGTATCGAGAGGGAATGCTTCTCATACATCCATAACCTTAGACCAAACCTATGCCATTTGCGTCCACCATACCTACCTACTACATGGTATTTTCTGCCATTCCAAGTAAATACTTCATGTGCTACCTTTAAATTATTCAAACTATACTACTCCTTATTTGTGTCAATGTTTTATAGCTCATGAGGAAGTATGTGGTGTTTTATCTTTCAATCTTGTTGGGCGGACTTTCACCAATGGACTAGCGGCACATCCGCTTATCCAATAATTTTGCAATAAGAGCTGGCAACGGGGTTCCCAGCCCCAATTAATAACTTTCATTAATAATTCTCTTCACATGTTTTGCTCTGATTATCAGTAAGCAACTTAATTTTGCAATAGACACTCCTCCATGGTATGTGAATGTTGGAAGGCACCCGAGGATTCGGTTAGCCATGGATTGAGAAAGCCAAGGTTGGGGGAGTGTCATCCTTAATAAAACTAAAACACATGTGTAAACAAAAGAGAAGGGGGATGATCTACCTTGCTGGTAGAGATGCCGTCCCTCATGGGAGCCGCTCTTTGAAGGTTCGTTTGGCAAGGGGGTTAGAGTACCCGCTACCATTCGTTGACAACAACAAACACCGCTCAAAATCTTACTTTTATGCTCTTTATATGATTTCAAAACTTGAAAAGCTCTAGCACATGATTTAATCCCTGCTTTCCTCTGCGAAGGGCCTGTCTTTTACTTTTATGTTGAGTCAGTAAACCTATTTCCCTCTATCTCAAGCAAGCAATTGAGTTGTTGTGAACCAATCATTTATGCTATGATTCAGTTGATCATGTCTTTTATACTTTCTTATTTAGTACCAATTTTATCTGAATGAATATGACTTTGAAGTTATCAATGATTATGAAGAGATTGTTATGCTTAAATATGAAGGCTCAGCTACAAATTCTAATATGAAAGCTTTGCTTAGAAGTACAATCCGTTAGTAGTTCTCTGACCAAGAACAAAGTTTGCCATCACCAATTATGATTTCTTATGCACCTTTATTTGTGATTTCTCTTTACTTATTTCAAGATGAGTTATATGAGGAAGTTGTTTACTAGAATGTCTTGTGTGAATGAATATGATGCTTCTTGTCCGTATTTTATTTATCGACTCTTCACTCCATAAACATGTGGTATTGTTTATCGAGCTCAGTTTCGCTTGGGGACAAGCGAGGTCTAAGCTTGGGGGAGTTGATACGTCCAATTTGCATCACTATTTTGTATCATAATTTGCTGTTATTCATTGATATATTTCATATTGGGGCACAATACTTATGTTATTTCATCTATTTTGCATGTTTCATCATCATTGGAGGATCAAGCACCGGAGCCAGGATTCTGCTGAAAAAGCACCGTCAGAACACAATATTTCGGAAGATCAACTGTGGAAGGGAATTTCACTTAAATTCCTATTTTTCCAAATGACGGAGGTAGCGAAGGGGAAGAAGAGAGGGGCCACTGTGGGCCCAGACCATAGGGCGGCGCGGCCCAGGCCTGGCCGCGCCACCCTATGCTCTGGGGGCCCACGACCCTTTTCGCCTCCTTTTCTTCGCGTACTCCTTCGTCCCGAAAACCTAAGCCACAGAGGGATCCTCACGAAGGGTTACAGCCGCCTCTGCGGGGCGGAGAACACCAGAGAGAAAAGAGCTCTCCGGCGGGCAGGAATCCGCCGGAAATTCCCTCCCGGAGGGGGAAATCGACGCCATCGCCATCGTCATCGAGCGGGACATCATCTCCATCATCATCATCATCATCTCCACCATCTACACCGCCATCACCACCGCTGCACCTCGTCATCGCTGTAGCAATTCGGGTTAAATCTTGATTGTTTGATAGGGGAAACTCTCCCGGTGTTATTCTATACTTGTTGTAGATGCTATTGAGTGAAACCATTGAACCAAGGTTTATGTTCAGATTGTTATTCATCATCATATCACCTCTGATTGTATTCCATATGATGTCTCGTGAGTAGTTCGTTTAGTTCTTGAGGACATGGGTGAAGTCTAAATGCTAGTAGTGAATTATGGTTGAGTAATATTCAATGTTATGATATTTAAGTTGTGGTGTCATTCTTCTAGTGGTGTCGTGTGAACGTCGACTACACGACACTTCACCATTTATGGGCCTAGGGGAGTGCATCTTGTATTCGGTTGCTAATTGCGGGGTTGCCGGAGTGACAGAAACCTAAGCCCCCGTTAGTATATCGATGCAGGAGGGATTGCAGGATCTCAGAGTTTAAGGCTGTGGTTAGATTTATCTTAATTACTTTCTTGTAGTTGCGGATGCTTGCAAGGGGTATAATCACAAGTATGTATTAGTCCTAGGAAGGGCGGTGCATTAGCATAGGTTCACCCACACAACACTTATCAAAACAATGAAGATTAATCAGCTGTATGTAGCGAAAGCACTAGACTAAAATCCCCGTGTGTCCTCAGAACGTTTGGTCATTATAAGTAATCAAACCGGCTTGTCCTTTGTGCTAAAAAGGATTGGGCCACTCGCTGCAATTATTTCTCTCGCATTTTATTTACTTGTACTTTATTTATCTGCAATATCAAAACCCCTGAATACTTGTCTGTGAGCATTTACAGTGAAACCTTCATCGAAACTGCTTGTCAACACCTTCTGCTCCTCGTTGGGTTCGACACTCTTATTTATCGAAAGTACTACGATACACCCCCTATACTTGTGGGTCATCACATCCGAGTAGCACTGGAGCTGGAGAGAGCTGGAACGGGGAAAGAAAAGACGACAAGTGATCGTGCCACGAAGGTAACGAAGAACACGGAGGAGATGACTATAGTGAATAGTGGTAGGAGCTGAGACAAACTGACTCAGAATATGAACAGGATAAGAAATATCAGGACGAGTGACAGCAAGATAAACAAGACTCCCAACAAGATGGCGATAACGGGTGGGATCAGGAAGAGGATCACCATCAGTAGGACGAAGCTTAACATTAAGCTCCATAGGAGTATCAACCGTGCGCTCATCCCCAAGAGCAGCACGAGCAAGAAGATCCTGAATGTACTTTTCCTGAGAGATAGAAAAGCCATCAGAAGTGGAGGAAACCTCAATGCCAAGAAAATAGCGAAGAGGACCAAGATCAGTCATAAGAAACTGATCGCGAAGACGAGCCTTGACGAAGGCAATATACTCAGGATCATCACCAGTAATGATCATATCATCAACATAGAGAAGAAGAAGAGTACGTCCACGAGGAGAAGTGTGAACGAAAAGTGTTGGATCATGAAGACTAGGAGAGAAACCAGCAGCAGTCACCACAGAGGCGAAGCGCTCAAACCAGGCACGAGGGGCCTGTTTGAGACCATAGAGAGAACGTCGAAGACGACAAACCATCCCATCGGGAACAGAATACCCAGGAGGAGGCTGCATGTAAACCTCCTCACTCAACTCGCCATTAAGAAAAGCATTCTGAACATCAAGCTGGGAGACAGACCAGCGGCGAACAGAAGCAACAGCAAGAAGGGTACGCACAGTAGTCATATGAGCCACAGGGGCAAAAGTCTCATCATAGTCACGACCGTGCTCCTGCTGAAAACCACGAGCCACAAGACGCGCTTTATAGCGCTCAAGAGATCCATCAGAGCGAGTCTTAATTTTATAGACCCACTTACACGTGATGGGACGAACACCAGAAGGGGGAGAAACAAGATCCCAAGTGCCAGTGCGCTCAAGCGCAGCGATCTCCTCAGCCATGGCAAGCTGCCATTCAGGATGACGCTCGGCATCCCGATAAGAAGTCGGCTCGGAAACGACAAAGAGACCATACTGACTAGGAGAGTAACGAACTGGAGCACGACGCTGACGAACAGGCCGTGAAGGGGAAGCTCATCTGCAGAAGACAAGTCATCAGAAGAAGACACTACTAGGAAAATGGCTATAGGTGGAGGCAAGTGGTGCCGGCGCACCACCTCTGACATGCGCCGGTGGGAATGGTTGCCGGCGCACCTCTTTGCTGCCGCGCCGGCGATGAAAGCCTACTGCCGGCGCACCTGCCGCACAGACGCGCCGGGGAAAAAACTTGGCATGGCCGCGGTCGATTCGGGCCAGGCCCAAGAGTCATTGCCGGCGCACCAGCCCAGGGGTGCGCCGGCGGAAACGCTATTGCCGGCGCGCCCGGGCTGGTGCGTCGGCAATGACTTTTGGGCCTGGCCTGGGGTGGTATAGCCGAAATAGCTATGTTCTGCCGGCGCGCCCGTGCCATGGTGCGCCGGCAGTAACCTGGGCAGTTATTTCTGCTCAACAACCACTCCCCCACTCTACTACCACTCCACTCCTCCACACAAACCCGAGCCTTCTCCCAACCCAGCTCATTTTTGCCCATTTCTATCCCCAATTTCACCAATTTGACCAAACAAAATCATATTTTTTGAGCAAATCTTCCCTTCCTACATGCATCTCCCACATCCCCCTATGTAGATCTAGATCTAATATCCCGCATTGACCGCTCAATCTAGATCTAGATCTAGAAAGTCGGCTTCCATACGCCATTGTCGCGGCGCTTCGTCTCGATCTCATCGACGAATATATCAAACAAATAGGTGATTAATGAACAAATTAAGGAATGAAATCGACGTATGTTGGACATTTGAAGCAAAGCTAGCTCTCGTGTGTGGCATATATATATGTTGTGCTTGTGCTTGTGTGTGTGTTGGCGTTGAAAATGAGTTGCCAACGTTGCGCCGAAATGTTGATTCTTCAAGTTTCCGTTTCGGCACATTTCTGGCGCTCCTATGTCCTACCGTGTAGGAAGGTCATGCCGAAATTTTCCGTGAAAACTACCGACGGATGCATGGTTCTAATCAATTATGTAATCTTACCATGCAGGCGAGAATGGTTATCGAGATGAGTGAAAGCATCGTGATGAGATATCTGAAACACGCGATCATCGACATGTATGAAAATAAACGCACGGAGGTATTGTGTCCGTGCCGGAGATGCAAACGAGGGAAATGGTTTGACCCGTATTCAGGAAAATTGCAGGGGCACCTGCTCACTAATGGTTTCATGCATGGACACACTCAATGGATGAGCGATGATGGCGCGGAGGTCAATGGGGCGACGGCAGCAGGTGGTAATAATGGCCGGCAAGAAGGAGGGCATCATGACATTGATGACGATGAAGAGTTTGTCGCAGAAGACGATAACCTTGACGACGATAATAACCTTGACGATGACAATAACCTTGACGACGACGAAGAGGTGCCGCTAGCTTCAGTCGTGCGGGACCCTCATCTTCAAGATCTGCTTCTCGAAAAGACGAAGGGCGCCAAGCGGAAATCAAAGCTTGAGCAACTGGAGATAGACTCGAATACTCCGTTGTACGACTCAGGTCGCGGGTTGGGGGAGTCTCGCTTGAGAGTAGCTCTCGATGTGCTGCAGATGAAGGCGAAACACGGATGGACGGACACAAGCGTCGACGACATCCTGGAATACGTGAAAGATCTCCTTCCTGCCGGGAACACGTGTCCTGGTAGTCTAGCCGAGGCCAAGAGAATCACGTGCCCTCTCGACTTACCCCACGAAAAGTATCACGCCTGCATCAACGACTGTATCATGTATCGCAAGGAGCACGTGGACAAGACCAAATGTCCTGTGTGTGACGCTGAACGGTACAAGAAAGGGAAGAAGAAAGCTCCTCGGAAAGTTGTGTGGTACTTCCCGCTCGCCCCCCGGCTGCAACGGTTCTACGCGGACCGCAAGGAAGCAAAGCTCATGCGCTGGCACGCTGAAAGAAAGGAGGCAGTGTTGAATGATGAAGATCGGATTGAGCACCCAGTGCTGACACACCCTTCGGATGCAAGCCAGTGGAAAGCATTAGACAATGAATTCGGAAGTTTTGGGGCAGAACCCAGAAACATCAGGTTGGGTGCGAGCACGGACGGATTCAATCCGTTCGGAAACCAGAGCAGCACACATAGCACATGGCCCGTGTTTGTATGGATCTACAACCTCCCGCCCTGGCTGTGCATGAAGAGGAAGTACATACAGATGAGTATGCTAATTCAAGGGCCGACACAGCCAGGAAACGATATCAACATGTATCTCGAACTATTAAAGGAGGAGCTTGAAACGTTGTGGGCGGAGGAAGGGGTAGATACATGGGACGCCGTCGCGGAAGAATATTTCCCTTTGAGAGCCGCGTTGATCACGACGGTGCAGGACTACCTCGGATACGGTTACATTTCGTGCCAGGTGTGCCATGGACACAAGGCATGTGTCAGGTGCATGGAAGAGACGATGTTTTTGCAGCTTGGTAAGGATCCCGGCTCTTCGAAAACAGTTTACATGGGGCATCGAAGGTGGCTACAGAAGACTGACCCGTGGAGAAAGCGTGGAGATCTGTTCGATGGTACAAATGAACCCCGAGGACCTCCACGGAAGAAGAGCGGCGAAGAGATCGATACATTACTGAAAGGTTGGAAGGAGTGCCCTCCGCCGGGAAAGATACGTCAAAAGCCTGGAGAGAAGAAGAAGAAAAAGGCAACGGCGACGCCGCTCATTGGTGTATGGAAAAGGAGGTCCGTGTTTTGGGACTTGCCGTACTGGAAAATTCTCGATACACCTCACTGCCTTGATGTCATGCATATTACAAAGAACGTGTGCGAGAGCTTGCTTGGCACTCTTCTCAACATGCCGGACCGGACCAAAGATGGGCCGAAAGCAAGACACGACCTGAAAGTTTTGGGCATCAGGGAAGAGCTTCAGATCCCGGCGGCCCAAGAGGGACAGTCGGAGGAGGAGGCGGACGGCGGTCAGAAGCGCAAAAGGATTAAGCAGCCAGACTATTACTGTCCCCCCTCCTGCTTCACTTTTAGTCCGGCCGAGGTCGATCAATTTTTCAATTGCCTTCTAGGAGTCAGAGTGCCCTTCGGTTACTCCGGGCTAATAAGCAGATACATGGACCCCAAGAAACGAAACTTCAGCGGCATGAAGTCTCATGACTGTCACGTGATGATGACGCAGATTCTTCCGGTTGCAATCCGAGGTATAATGGATGACCATGTCCGTGCAACGCTGACTGGGCTCTGTAACTTCTTCGACGTCATAACTCGGAAGTCGATAAGCGTGAAGAAACTCGCAAGGCTCCAGGAAGAGATCGTGGTGATCCTATGTGAGCTTGAGATGTACTTCCCGCCTGCATTCTTTGACGTGATGGTCCATCTGTTGGTCCATATCATGGATGATATCGTCAGTCTAGGGCCGGCATTCTTACACAACATGATGCCGTTTGAAAGAATGAATGGGGTCATTAAAGGATACGTTCGTAACAGGTCACATCCGGATGGAAGCATCGTACAGGGCTGGCTCACCGAAGAGTGCATCTCTTTCTGCACGAATTATCTAGACATCGAGGACCCTGTTGGTTTGCCTCAAAACAAGCACCTCCGCAGGTTCGAGGGAGTAGGCCACAAAAATGGAAGGAAGGAACTGCACGTGCACATGTCTGGTCGGACTTCCGACTTTGACAGGGCCAACTTAGTAGCGCTACAACACATTGACTTGATCGATCCTTGGTTGAAAGAGCACAAAACCATGATAGAGAACAGTGGCAAGCCGATGATGACGGAAGCAGAAATATACAGAGAGCACAACTCCTCTTTCGCGCGCTGGTTCAAAGACCACATTGATGCTAATCCCCCACCAATGGATTCTGACAAGGATAAACTAGTATTGGCCTTGTCACATGGCCCCGCGCCCAACCTCATGACTTACCAAGCGTACGATATCAACGGGTACACATTCTACACGGAAGAAAAAGACAAGAACAGTGCTTACCAGAACTCAGGGGTAACGATGGATTCCTGGACGGGTGACGTAAAGACTAGATACTACGGAAGAATCGAGGAAATCTGGGAGCTTAGCTACGCTGGGGAGAAAGTGCCGATGTTCCGTATCAGATGGGCTAAGAACGTCACAAAAGAAGACCGGTATTTCACCACCATGTTTCTACCCGAAGCCAACAAATCAAAGTCCACGAACGCCACCGCGCAGAATGAGCCATGGGTACTGGCAGAACACGTGCACCAATGCTTCTTCATAACCGACCCATCCAGGCCTAGCCGTGTTATCGTGAGGAGAGGCAAGAGGACCATCGTCGGAATGGATGGAGTCGCCAACGAGGAAGACTTCGAAGGACAAGTCGGAGACCCAATGATGGAAGAATCCGAGGACGAAGACACAACATACACCACAAGAAGAAGCAGGACCACGCTACCGAGGTCAGGTCGACCCTTCAAAAGAAGAAGTCACGACACGGGGCTAAATTATTCAACGACGAGCAAGAAAAGCAAGAAGAAAGCGAAACACTCTTCTCAATCGATGATGTAAAACTTTATTTGCAATCTATAACTCATATTGCTTTTGTAATGCATAATTAACTCATATGGTCATGGCCAATATTTTATGTATGACTAATTAATATTGTGTTGGTCAATATTATGTGTATGTATAATCTCATATTTTTTGTTTTTACATAACTCATGTATATTGCTTTGTTCTTATATTGAAAAGATAAGAAAAATAAAATAGTATAGAAAAGAAAAGAAAATAAAATAAAGAGAAAAGAAAAAAAAATAAAATAGTAATGCATGTATAACTCATACTATACTAACAAGTCCCAGGTTACACTGTGCTAAGATTATTGCCGGCGCACCAGGTCCCTGGTTCGCCGGGGGTTTACTTGTCCCCGCGAACCAGGAACTAGGTGCGCCGACAATAACCTTGGCACAGGTGTAACTCGGACTTAACCGTTTTCCCTCTTCTTCTCCCCAGCCACACATCTCAATCCCCCGACCCCCCTCTCAAGCGCCGCCGGCCGGAGCTCGCCACCACCGTCCTCCACCCTCTCGAGTGCCGCCGTTCTGCCCCGCCACCGTCCTCCACCATCCCTCCACCAGCCCCCACCACCTACCCCGTACGCCGCCGCGGAAGACCCGTTGGAGAAGGAGTTGGACACGCGCGCGTAGCAGGGGACGTCGGCGCCGCCGTTGGAGAAAAAGGAGCCGTGCGCCGGCCACGGTGAGCTTCCCTCTCCCCTTCCCTCCCCCTTCCCTCTCCCCTCCTCGGTAGGGAATTACCTACTGCTAGTTAGGGTTAGGGTTCCTGCTAGATGCTAGTTAGGGTTAGGATTGCTCTCTGAAAACTAAATTCATGTTGCGGATACTGCTAGAGTTGGCCAAATTCTGTGAACCAAAGCTTCTTTCTCTGTGAACCAATTCAACTAATGATGCACCTACTGCTAGGATAGAAGAATAGAATGGCTGACATTTTAAATAAGTGAAGGGCTTGCAGATGCTTAGGTTTAGTTTCTACATGAAATGAAAATGACATTTATGAATAACCTTATTTAAAAGAAAAACATTGCAGCAGATTTGGAATAATCTTATTTATGCTAAGTTATTTATGCTAACTTGTAATAGAGTTGTTTCATCTGATTGAGGGCAGGGGATGGAAGCATGGTTTAGTCCTTGCAGTAGCTCTCTGAAAATTTGTACATTGAATTGCTTGCAGTAAGAAAAATTGATTTACCTACTGCTAAATTGGTTTTGCTATTGAAATTCAGATGCTTGCAAATGCCTAATGCAAATTTACCTAATGGGGCTTAATTGATAGCTTGTTGTGGCTAGGTGCCTTGCTGGTGACTTATTGATTACTTTGAATCATTCTGATTATGCCAAGCTTGATAGATGTGTATTTGTGCTACATATCCAGTGATGCTATTTTATATCTCTGAATTGGTATTGCTCCCTATCACTGGTTATATGATTTTGTAGCTGTCCAATATGACAGTAAGAAAAATTTCAATTTTTGAATGCTAAAATTGGTTCTCTGGTTTTGGCGATATAGAAATCACTAAATGAAAAATGCTAGCAGTAGCAGTAGCTAGTATTAGTAGGTTTAGTTGATAAAGTGGTTCTCATTTAGTTGATTTGCTAGCTAAAATTGGCAGAGACTAAAGTGGTTAAATGAAAATGGGCACTAGGCAGTATGTTGGTTCTTCATTAAATGAAAATGAAAATGAAAATGAAAATGGGTTTGCTAGCTAAATTGGTTTAGTTAAATTTGGGTGGTATGTCCTCATCATTTTTTTTGTCACCTGCTTAAAGAGCATGGCTGTTCAGTGTGTTTTTGTTCATTGGTTGGTCAGTTTGATTTTTCTTATGGATCTGGTTCATTTAAATGCCTACTGCCAAGAATTGGTTGATATATAAAATTCATTGGTTGATATATAAAATGAAAAAATGATCTGGTTCATTTAAATGCCTACTGCCAAGAACTGCCAAGCATCAAATGCCACCAGTAGCAAGTGTTAGGGTTAGGCATGCCTCACATTTATTATCTGGTTTAATAATGCTTAATGAAAAAATGTGCTATTCTCTGGTTTGAAAAAAGAGCAAGTGCTATTCTCTGGTTTGAAAAAATGTGCTATATCAATGGATGCTGTCAAGTGTTCACTAGCAGTAGGTTGACTTAATTTAAAAAGAACAAGTGCTAGCAGTAGGTTTAGTTCATACAAAGAACAAGTGCTATTCTCTGGTTTGAAAAAAAGAAAAGAAAATGAATTTGTTCTCTGGTTTGAAATTTAGTTCATTTAGTTCATTTTTCACATCAAGGAAATATAATTGGAGCTTTCTGATAATCCACAAATGAGAAATGACACTAAACCAATTTTAATTATGTAGCCACTGACTCACTGACTCACTGGATGATGAAATACAGTAGGTTTATTTAATTACAGTAGGTTTATTCACTAGCAGTAGGTTTATTTAATTATGTACCAATTTTAGTAAAATGCTAAAGATGGTTTGAATTCTGGTTTACATTCATCTACTGTAATGCTAAAAATGCTACAGAGAACATAGCCAGTAGTTACTGTAAGTGCTATTACTGTAAGTGTCCAGGGCTCTAAAGCTGTTGTTGTCTGAGTGTGAGAATTTGATTTACATTCATCTACTGTAATGCTAAGTGCTACTGTAATGCTACTGTAGTGCTATTACTGATGGTTATTGTGAAATGAAAATGAAAATGAAGCTGCTCCCCTACTGTAATGGTCAAGTTATACTGTCTCTCGTTTATGGTGATGGTTATGGTGTTCATGGCTATATATATATGTGAATTGCATTTCTGTTACAGGGATTGAGTTGCTATTGAGTGCCGGAATGTCGATTCATTTCCGTTCCGGCAATTCTAGCACTCGGCATGACCAATTTTTAGCAAAGGTCATGCCGAATTTTTCCGTGAATTCTAACTCTTTCATCTTCTATTAGTGCAAGCCACCATGGCGTCTGAAGAACAATTAGAGGAGCACTACAATAGGCACTTCTTTAGGACGGAGGAGGATGCCGAGGCCGCTGGTGTTGGCGGCGACGAGGATCATGAGATGGAGGATGACGCTGGGGGTAGTGGCGACGAGCCAAGCGGCAACGAGGCAAGCGACGCCGCCGGGGGTAGTACCTACGCGCCAAGCGGCGACGAGGCAACCGGCGCCGCCGGGGGTGGCGGCGAGACAAGCGGCGACGATCCTAGCGGCGCCGCCGGGAGTAGTGGCACCGGGACAAGTGGTTCCAAGAGGCCGCGGAAGGCAAGGCGCCAAAACACGGTCGGCACCGGCAGAGACACAGTCAAAGAGGTGGACCCCGCCAGTGGATTGCCGAAGGAGCCTAAGGATGTTGCCAAGGGGTACGGCAACCAACTGGCATGTATCCTCCGAGAGGTCGTCAATCTCAACGAGACGGACCTCCGAGCTGAGAGCAAAGCGCCTCTGCGAGCCCAGCTCATTGCGAGGTTGCACTCACGATACAAGTTCCTAGGCGACTACGCCTCCACTGATCAAACCAATAACATTGTGAACTCACAAGCCCTCCTGAAGTTCACCAAACACCTCAGCAGCTACAAGTACATGGTGCGGAAGCTGATTGCTGAGGGCAAAGGTTTCGAAGAGGTCCACTCCGCCTTTCCGCATGTCTCCCAGGCGGACTTTGATGCTTTTGTGGCCAATGAAGAGCTACAAGCAACCAAGAATCGCAAGTTGTGGGGGAAGGAAATGCGGGAGCTTAACATCGGCAACCACAACCTTGGGAGCCGTGGGTACGAGGGAAAGGAGCCCTATTGGGCGAAGGAGGACGAGGCGTATGTAAATGCCGGCATTGAGAACCCCTGGCTCAAGTACAAGGACCCGCTTGAAAGAAGATTCATCAGGTCCCGGTACCATAAGAAGAAACTAACCGGGGAACTTGTCACGGACCCGAAGGTCGTAACCGACATAATTTGGTTCACGAACGACAAGAAGGTCCTGGCGTTGGAGAAAAAACTGGTAAGCAATTTACCGGTTTAATTAGATCAAGTATCGTTCATATAATAGTAGCAACATTTCTAAATGGTTCGCGTTTCTTCCGCAGGAAGAAGAAAGACAAAAACTTTCTCAATGTGACGAAGGCTCCTCCTCCCAGGCGTCGACGGGCAGGGTAGCCTGGGACAAGCCTCTCGTACGGGCGCTAAACATCGTTAATGAGCATTCACCGACGAGAAGGCCGCATAGAGGCCGTGTGGCTGGCGCCGGTACAGGCTACAAGCATGGTCACTATGGCTTGTCGTCTGCGGACGATAAAAATGCGCGCAGTGAGAGGAAGCAGCGGGAGGCGGAGGAAATGAGGGAGTCAATCCTAGCCGAAGTCCAAGCTGGTTTGGTACCGCAACTGGTACCGCAACTCAAAGCTACGCTCGTACCTGAAGTCAAAGCTGAAGTCGCCGCTTCAGTCCAAGCAGATTTCAACGCTCTACACGCGTGGTATGAGGGTGGCAAACAAGGCCCCCCAATGCAAGTGGTTAGCTTCGACGGCAGCAACTCGATGGCGCCGCCGTCCGCCGGCAATGACAATGTTATAATGGAGACTCCTCCGGCCGCCGGCAATGTCGCTGGTGCTAGGGATTCACCGTCCATGCCGGGTAGCAGCCCCTCCGTCACTTGCACGCCCGCCGCCGCATGTGCCGGCCCGTCGACATTAGCCGAGCTCAACGCCCTCACGGTAATTAACCCATGTGTACATCAAGTTAATATATTAGTTTCGTCATCCTTGCCCTCTCTCTAACGCCATACACATGTTCTCGCAGGCGCTCTCAACGCCATGCACCTTCCTGATGAGAGTAAACGGCGAACTCAAAGACGTCGCGAGGGGGTCCATCCTTCGGCCCCTGGATAAGAAGTGGCACACACGAGATATGGAGGATGACGTTTACCGGGTTGAAGTGGATCGGGCGTTACCGGGCTATGAGGATTTGTTTCCTCCTAATCAACCGCATGGTGCCGATGACGAAGACCCGTTGAATCTTGCCTCACTGAAGGGTTGGGTACTGCTATGGCCGAAGACCCTAATTAGGATCAACACCTACTCGGGGTCGACGGCAAGCAAAGACAAGCACCTTGCGGCGCCACAGGTCAGCGTCCCTCCACGACAGCCAGCGGCGCCGGTGGTCAGCGCCCCACCACAACGGCCAGCTGCACAAGAGGTCAGCGCCCCACCACAACGGCCAGCGGCGCCGGTGGTCAGCGCCCCACCACAACAGCCAGCGGCGCCAGAGGCCGAGGAATACGAACGTGACGACTTCCAATGGGATATTCCTACGTCTTCACAAGTTGTCCATGAGGATCAGCCGGCCTCAAAATATGGGTGCTCCAAGAAGCTGTTCGATTCTCAAGAAACGGCTGAGGAGGAAAATCCTGAGGAGGTCGCCGCCGCCGCCGTCAAGAAGATGCTGAGCCCTAACACACTCCGTGCTACGGTTACGGCGGTGGGAGATGGTCCAGTACTACAACCCAAGAAGAGGAAGAGGCCAGCTAAGAAGGACGCCAAAGACAAGGCGGCGGCCAAAGACAAGGACAAGGTGGCACTCCTTGACAAGTTGCCAAACAATTGGCGACCTCTGCATCACTTGGGTGAACCGATGCTGCCGGAGCATGTCCTCAAGTTACTCACCGGGGATATGGCGAGCTTGCATAACCAAGTCCAGTATTTGGAGAGGCAGCTTCTCAAATCAAAAAATCCTAGTTACCCTCTCTTCGTGGCGAAGGTGCCAACTGGCATGAACTTCGTCGAGAAGTACCCCGCGGACTTGTGCTTCATCCGGTTCAATGACATCTTCAGCATCTATCGCATGCAAATGCTCCACTTTAGTGTGGTTCGCCTAGTTGCTCTTAGCTTGTCTTCCCAGATCGTTAAGGAGGGGACGCCGACCATCGCGATAATGGACCCCTTCTATATGCGGGAGAGCATCATCTGCAACGCTGGGGATCGGGCGATTGCCACCCGGCAGGTCGAGGATTTCATGCTGGCGAACATTAAGAAGGGCGCAATTCTCATCCCTTACTTCCCCGAGTAAGTAATCACTCGCTAGTCCCCATCACCATTCTATCCTATATCTCCATTTGCATTTCCAAAGGTTAATCCGTGTGTTTTCCGCAGAGACATGTACTGCACCCTCATCGTCGTGCACCCGCAACACTCGCATGCAGTCTATCTCGACTCGGGTAGGGACAAGAAGAAAGACTACACCAACATCAGGGCCCTTCTCAATGATGCTCTCACCGGCTTCGCCAACAAGGCAGGCCCCCTCAAAGTAGAGAGGAAATCCCGAGGAGGCTTGGTCTTAACCCACACAACCAACTTCCCCTGCCTCAGGCAGTCGAATGAAGACAATGGGATGGACGCGTGGTACGCCATCCTTCAGATGCAGGAGTACATAAAGTACGCAGATGACATGTTGCTGCCAGAGAGTCTCAGAGAGAGGTTTTTAAACATGGCGGATGCCCCTGATAGAGAGATTAGAAAGAACTGGGGTCGCATCCAGCAGTTCATTTGCACGGTAATCGTGCATGATGTCAACAATAGGTCTGGCGAGTTCTTCTACGGCTACGGTCTACCACCTAATGACGAGATAGAACTCCGCTTGGAGATGTCGCGTGATGAGAGGCCGTTCAACACGCTTGAGGGCTGCCGTCCATTCCCCCCTAGGCGTACAACCTGATCCTACGACGGGAACACTATTGCTAAAGCTTGAACGATATGTCTTTGAACTTCCGTATTGTAATACTTGCTACATATTCCCATAGAATCGACTTGTTGCTTTTATTTAGTTGTATGGATGTGCATGTGAACAGGTGTCTATAGTTTCATTTAGTTTGCTATATATTTCAAGATTATGCCGTAGATACCTTAATAATTATTTGCATTTACTCGACCCCTACTTGCCTCGTATTTGGAGTTCGCCGATGATTAGAATGTTCGGTCACTAGTACACTCGGGGGTGGAGCCAGTGAGCCTTGGTGCGATGGCCACAAGTATCAATCTATTGTGCATCCTACCTAGCCTCACTGACTCCATCCCTGGATGTTAATATGTGTTTCGACCGACAAATTATGAGGCACGCTATTTAAGTCGTACTACTTGTCTTTTATTTGAGTTCGCACTTCTTAATTGCATTGGCCGATGATTAAAATGTTTGGTCACTTGTACACTCCGGGGTGGGGCCAGTGAGGCTTGGTGTGATGGCCACAAATATCAATCTATTGTGCATCCTACCTAGCCTCGCTGACCCCATCCCTGTATGTTATTATTTATTTCGACCAACAAAGTATGAGGCACATGCTATTTAGTTCATACTACTTGTCTCTTATTTGAGTTCGCACTTGTTCATTGCGTTGGCCGATGATTAGAATGTTTGGTCACTTGTACACTCTGGGGTGGGGTGAGTGAACCTAGTGTGATGGCACAAATATCAATCTGTTGTGCATCCTACTTGGCTTCACTTACCCCATCCCTGAATGTTACTATTTGTTTCGACCGACAAAGTATGAGGCACATGCTATTTAGTTCATATTACTTGTCTCTTATTTGAGTTGGCACTTGTTAATTGCATTGGTACTAACGTTTTATTTGTCTTGTGCATGGAGATGCCGACGACATATGTCGTGTACAAGGGGAGGGTTCCTGGAGTCTACGACGACTGGGAGGACTGTCGGAGACAGGTGCACCGCTTCAGCGGCAACAGCTACAAGGGATACCCCACTAGGGTGGAGGCGGAAGGAAGATACGCCCGTTATCTAGCGGGAGAGATGAGGGACATGAGGAGGAACCGGATGAAGACCATGGCCTTCGTGATGATGGTCATCGTGACCATGTTGGTCATGTTCTATGTGATTGTAGTTTAGGTTAGTAGCTACATTGTGAGGTGTATGACGACACTTGTGACGACTATGTACCGAGACTTCTAACTTTGTGAAACTTCGTCCTTCGGTGTTGCATATGCACATGTGTTGTATGAATCAACATTCCGGAACGAGACTTGCGTATTTGTGTATTGATACCGAAATGAGACTTGGCTCTCTATGTGCTTCTCATATTGCATGTTCTGCTGTATAAATATGAACTGTGTTGTAAATATATACTGCTGTCAAATATGTATTCTAATATGCTGGGAAAAATCTGAAAAAAGAATTTTCGAATATTATTGCCGGCGCACCTACATGCCCTACTGCCGGCGCACGTGGCATGCGCCAGTGCTGCAAGCACTACTGCCGGCGCAGCTGCTGGTGCGCCGGTGGAACTTGCCCTTTGCCGGCGAAGCTACGATGGCGCGCCGGCAGTACATGACCTATCGCCGGCGCACTGCCTGGTGCGCCGGCAGTGGCCAGTTATCACCGGCCCGTTCGCAGCGGCGGGCTCGCGGTGCGCCGGCAATGGGCCTTTTAGGTGCGCCGGCAATAGGCCTTTCCCTTGTAGTGAGAGGAAGAAGGGACAACATCGGAAGGATCCAAAGCCGGAGAACGAGGAGTACTAGGTGGACTAGACGAACGAGAGGATGGCGCCGAAGGGGACGCATCAGAAATAGGAGGGGGGAGGAGGGACAGCAGGGGGTGCATCCGGAAAAAGAAGAAAAGAGATATCATCCACCGGGTAAGTACCCGAGGTGGGGCGAGGATAGAAGGGACGCGTCTCATCAAACATGACGTCACGAGAGATGCGCATCCGACGACCAACAGGGTCCCAACATCGATAGCCCTTATGCTCATCACTGTATCCGAGAAAAACACACTCAACAGACTGAGCGGTCAGTTTGGTGCGACGAGAGGAGGGAGAAGAACATAGCAAACGCAACCAAATAAACGAAGAGTCGAGTAATCTGGAGAGCTACCAGAAAGACGCTCGAGAGGAATGCCACCTTGAAGGGCAGCAGAAGGCTGAATGTTAATGAGGTAAGTCGACGTAGCGACAGCCTCAGCCCAGAAATGCGGCGGAAGAGAGGAAGCAATCATCATAGCACGGGTAGTCTCAAGAATATGACGATGCTTACGCTCGGCGACACCATTTTGAGCATGGGCGCCGGGACACGAGAACTGGGCAAGAGTGCCCTGCTCAGCAAGAACACCACGCAGGTGCTGGGAGATATACTCTCCGGCAGAATCAGCACGAAACACACGAATAGGCGTGGAATACTGAGTACGAACCATGGCTGCAAAACGCTGATAAATAGAAAGCACCTCACTGCGAGAGTGCATAAGAAACAACCAGGTGTACCGTGAAAAATAATCAATAAAAAAATAGTATCGGTGACCCCCTTTCGAAGGAAAGGGAGCCGGACCCCAAACATCCGAATGAACTAAATCAAAAGGTCGCTGAGGTACAAACACACTAGTAGGATAGGGAAGCTGAATCTGTTTGCCTAACCTACAACCCTGACACGAATGCAAAGACACATCTCCTGAGACAGACCCCAGAAGACCACTACGAACTAATGACGATAAACGGGAGCCACAGAGGTGACCCAGCCGATGATGCCACTGCTGAAAAGATCCAGTGACAGAAGCAGCAACCGCAGGAGAACTGGCAGATGAAGTGTCAGCAGAAGGAACGCGAAGCCAGTCTAACTCCCAGAGCCCCGGGGACTCAAGGCTGCGAGGGCCAGCTCCAACCAGGGCCTGTGTACGGCGGTCCTGAACAGCACAAGAATCAGCGTCAAGAATGACGCGACAACCAGAATCAGTAAGCTGACTAGCAGAAAACAGGTTCATCTTAAGACTAGGAACATGAGAAACATCAGGAACAGAGAAAGAGGAAGTAGAAAGGGTGCCTCGACTGGAAACAGGAAGAGAGGTACCATCAGCCGTGATAACACGAACATGAGAAACAAGAGAGCGAAGAGCAGAAAGAATAGAAGACGCAGAGGTCATATGAAAAGAAGCTCCAGAATCCAGATACCACGGGGATGACGTACCTGACTGTGTAGAAGGTGGTGGTCGCGCGGTGCCAGAAGAGCCAGGCACAGAACCAGCAGTACCCGTCGAGGAAGAGCCTGTACCAGCGAGCAGACCACGAAGACCACGGATAATGTCCTGATCAGATAGCGCAACAGCAGAAGATCCTGAAGAACCAGCCTGACGACGAGTATAGTGCGCGGACGTAAGCTGGGATCCCTCTGCCAGCAAGTAGAAACAGTGTGGCCAGTCCTGCCACAGTAGGTGCAAGTCGAACCACGGGGCTGCTGGGGCTGACTCTGACCCTGGAATGAAGGAGTAGGGATTATCGGTGTGCCGGAGGCCGCAACGAAGCCGGCGGCATAGGAGGTCCACGAGCAGACGGCACAGGAGGGCCACGAGCAGCAAGAACAGAGGGAACCTCAAGAAGACCAGCACCACGAAGACGAGTCTCCTCAGCACGAAGCTCAGCAAGTACCTCAGAGAGCGGAACACGACCACGGGCAAGCAGCTGGGCACGACGCGGCTCAAACTCCTTACGGAACTCAAAAACGCGCTGAAACTCCAGATCCGCGCGCACAGTCAGACAGCAGGGACATGTGGCACACACAGCTGTACGGAGAGAATCAAGCTGACGCCAAATAGCAGCACTCTGAGTGTAGAACTCATCAATAGTAGAATCACCCTGCTGAAGGGCATGCTCCTGGCGGACCACAGACAGGTAAAGAGCATCCCCAGACGGCTGATAGCGCTGACGAAGAAAAGCCCACTGAGCAGCAGCGGTGGGAAGACCCATAAACTCACCAGCATACTGAGGCAGAACACTGGAGGTGAGAACAGCAGCAGCACGAGCATCCTCATGTATCCACTGAGTGTACTCAGTCAGATCCAGCCGGTAAGTCGCAACGACAGTAGAGTGGTCCTGGACCTTCCGATCAGCCAGAGCAGTGTCATTAGCACTCTTGGCTGCATCCTTATCCGCCTGAGTAGCATCAGGGGCAAGGGCAACAGGTGGCGGTGCAACAGGCACCGTAGGAGCAACGGGCGCGGCGGACAGGAGACCTCGCCAGAAAGCACACCCCAAAGACGAAGACCGCGCATGTGGACGCGCATGAAGGCAGCGAAATCAGGGTAATTTGCGCCATCAAAGATCACTGGGCAGCGAGGGATCGCAACATAGCCCGAGGAAGACATAGCTCTATTTTTTTTGCTTTTTTTTCTCGATCGAAATCAATCAGAGAGAGAAACCGGATCGGGGAGCAGAGGCCGAAGCGGGCGGCGCGGGAGAGCAGGGGCCAAAGCGGACGGCGCGGGAGAGCAGGGGCCGGCGCGGGAGAGCAGGGGAAGCGGGCGGCGCGGGAGAGCAGGGGCCGAAGCGGGCGAAGCGGGCGGCCGGTCGGGAGCGGGAGCGAGGGAAGCGGGCGGCGCGGAGAGTAGATCGGGTGCGGGCCGATCGGGAGCGGGAGCGGGGGAAGCGGGCGGCGCGACGGAGCATGAGAGCGACGGGAGCGACGTGCGGCACAGAAGAGCAGATCGGGGGTCGGCAGATCGGGAGCGGGCCGATCTGGCCGGGGACGAGGACGACCACGCGACGGCCGGGAAGAAGCCGGCGGCGGGGCGGCCGGGAACAACTATTCAAGAAAAACGTCCATACGGAGAGGAGGACCAATTTTGCTCTGATACCATGTTAGCAATATGCTTGTTGTATTACCAGGGGCGGGCATATATTGTACATGTACAGGTGCACATATGCAGAAAACACCCTAACATATGGGAAAACTACAATATACAGATATATACATCTAACAATTAGAAGCTGATTATAGTTAAGCTATCAATGAAACCACGATGGCAGATTGGCAGTTGAACTAATGACCATCCGAAACCTGGCGTGCAGCTTGAGGTGACCGCTGTCAAAGGAGGCCACGATGAGATTTCAGATTCGGCTAATTACATGTCGTCAAAGGATGGGCAGAGTCAACTTTCTGTAGTTTCATGAAATTTCTGTGCTAGTCTTAGAGTACGTGCACGCCGCAGCCTGGCCTAGGTGTCCGGTCGATCGACAATGCCGGAGCTGACAGGCCGCGTGATTCGCCACGGCGGCAGAGAATCTCCAGATTTGACCTCGACGGCTCCGTCGACGCCCGGAATGGCGAACCGCGGGGCGCACCGCGCGCATGTCGCCGGCCGGAGATAAACCCCGTCGATCCCCATCGGCTAGCGAGAGCGAGTGACACAATATTCCGGCGGGCACTACGGTCCATCGGACGCGACGCCGTGCCGGCCGCCCAGCCCAATTCTGCCCCAGTGGAGCTGCGTCCCCTCGTGCGCGCCGAGTACGTTGCACTTGCACTAGAGCGCTTCTCTTCTTCGTTTGGACGGAGAAACAGGACACAATATTTTTATCAAAAAATGCGACTTGGGGGTAAGAAGCCCTCCAAGCAATTTAATAGATGATATTTGGTGTGTACAACGAGAGAGCGGACGCTAGCACTCGAACTCAGGATCTCGCGGGTCACAACAGGTATCAGCACCCGGCAACCATCCGGGTTATGCCTCGGTTCACCACGATATTTTTATCTACTCCCAAGTGTAGCTGTGGTAGCTTCCAAGATATTTTCCCAGGTCTAGCCTTTGCACGCAGGTGGTTCGGACCTGCAATGGTTGAGCCGGGCACCTGACGTTGGAACAGGCACTAGTGTTTTTTTACTGTACTATATGCTTCGCCGTCAATGGCATATGCACAGGATATGCCGGCATCACATAGAAACTTTCAGGTATGTTCGGCATCACATGACTAAATGTGCTCTTTTAACAAAACACAGTACACACGCTCACAAATGTCATACATATATTCACATGTATGTGAGATACTGAGTACAATAGAATGATCTAACAGATCTTACAATTGACAAAGTCACCAAGACGTCTCGTTATTGACAAGAACGTAGCCTCCAACTGAAGTAATTCGCCTTCTATGAAACACCAAAGTGTCAAAGCTGGAGGTTGAACCCTGGTGGGCCGGGGAAACCACATCGCGTAAAGGTAACCCACGGGGCGATACTGGAGAGCCCAACTCCCACCACCATAAGCCTTGCATCCTCTCGCCTTCCCTCTCGCCGCTGCCGCTAGATGCGCCCGTGCAAAGCCCGTGCCGTAACCGGCGATGGCGGTGCTATGTTTTCCCCATGAGTTGGTGCTTTGGCAGCGGCGGTGCCCATGGATGTGGATCTCGGTCGCGACCCTAGCTGGCGGCCTCGCTGTTGACCAAGCGGCGTGGCTGATCCGTCCTCCTACAGGCGGCGCACGGCTCCTGGCATCGGCTGGGGGACCTCTGGTCGAAGGGAGAGGTGGCGGAGTTAGGGTTTGGCCGCAGCAGCCACGTCGATCCGGGGGTTTGTCGCACAGTGGTTAAGCTCTAAAGATCAGGAGCGAATAAAAGCTGGCCTTCGTTGGTTGTACTACATCGGTCTAGGTTTATAGGTCATACATGTATCCCTAGGTCGTCAATTTGACCAATGTAACACAAGGCATATACTACAAAAAAAATCGGTAGAAAGTTTAGATGTTATACTTTATAATGGTATAATTTTTTATTTTTTATAATTTATATTATATTGGTCAAATTGACGACTTTAGGGTACACACTAGACCTGTAAACCGGGACGGATGGAGTACCTGAGACCTTTTTTATAGGCATTGTCTCGAGAGTTCAGACCTAATACAGATGAAAACATGCAATATATGATTGTCGATGACAGTGCTAGTGCATTGTTCTCTTCTTGAAGTCATCACTTTTGTAGAACCTCTCTTGTAGTCCTAGATGTTGTATTGATAGATCGAGTCCAGCTGCTGCAAGTTTTCATCTGTGGAGGGGATTTTTTTGCCCTTTCTTCTGCTTCCTTCCTCTTTCTCATTTTTGAAGTGTGTATCATTGATGTTTAAATTAGTTCTTCGCATTATATTGGTGCAAAAGATGAGCGTAATTGGTATGTTCTTATATTAATATGTTCCTTTATCGAAAAAAGGTAGCGTCGCTAAGCTCCAACTGGAGTATGTATGATTGTCGACCACCTCCCAGCTGCGTAATCTTATCCAAAGAGATTATCAAACTCATAGTAATGGCCATTATGAAGCACTTGACAAAAGTGCGATGTACCACAATTCCACACCAGGCGCACATTACTTTGGTTAGTTGAGTTTACATACATCACCTAGCTGCCCTCATTCTCAGCAACGACATGGACATCGCGCTGTCGTTGTGTGATAGGCTATGTGTGGGGACATGAAAATTCATGCAGAAAGAGTCTTTTCTCTCTCTCTCTCTCTCTCTCTCTCTCTCTCTCTCTCTCTCTCTTATAGTCCATGGACTAACGACAGAGGCTAAGCAGTGAAAAGGGTCAAGGGAAGATTTGTGCTCTACTGGCCCATTCGAGTGCAGAGGCTCATCATTGATCTGATCAATATATATCAACCTTGTCTCAAAGAGGGAGGGCAAGTTGCTGTGTAAACCGCCCAACACCCAACGTACCTTTGAACACTTGCGACTTTACTATATAGGTTCGAAAGACTCAAGAGCCGCGTCAAAATGTAATAATTCAGTCAGTGCTGAAGCCAAGCTTCTCTGGATAAGACCGTACTGAGGAAGAGGAATCCAATTGAAATCTCAGCGATAATTCCACGTAGCTGGGTGGAATGGAATGACGGCCTCCAGCATTGGTGCCAAAGAGCGCACAAAGCTTCAGGTGACGATGCCACTGAATGGCAGCTGATCATGTGCGGAGATATTTTGAGCGCTGGGCGTCGGTCGTGCTATGTTAGGGGTTTATAATACGCCACCCTTCATGCTATCGTATCTGTCTAAAGCGTCCGCCCATGCTATCAGATATTTCGGCGTCCAATGTTCTTGTGCTATGCAACATGCATGGTCGTAATATTAACACCTGGACTGTGGCGAAACGTCCAAAAATGTTGACACTTTAGACACACCCAGCTGCAACTTTTTTATGCATGCAATAAAAACCCTCATTAGTTGGAACAAACCTCCGGGAAAATGAGAGACCAGCATATGCAACAGCAATATACCTTTGCAGCATGCAGATAACCTTCGGAATAGATAGATATAGTCAAATTAAACACATCGTTCGTGTGTATGCAGCAAAAGCATATGGACGCTTGCAACATGACAAAACAACCAATGCAATGGCGTAAAATCAAAGCTTCTAACCTCTCCACAAAGGCAGAGCGTCAACTAATAAAACATATTTTCACAGTTTTAGTTTTTTGTCTATGGCAACGCTGAGGCAAATGTTGTGTCGTTTGGCGTTTAGATTCACTACAGGAATGGTGACAGATGCCGACGGCCAGAGTGTACGCCGACGGCTTTTTATCGGGGCCGTCGGCGTACGGCCTCGCCGGGGCAGCTCACGAACACGACCGTCGGCGTACAAACACCGTCGGCGTAGAGCAGGCTACGCCGACGGCTGCCCTCGGCGTCACCTTGGCCCTCGTAGCACCGGCATCGCCTCTGGCCCAGCCCGCGTCGACGCCGCTCACGGCGTCACTGACGCCGACGGCCACCCTCGGCATAGGGCATGGACACCCTATGCCGACGGCCACCCTCGGCATAGTATTTTTTTATTTTTTATTTTATTTTTTTCCCTCTCTCATATTACTTTATAATATGTTTCCATTATTTATTTACTAGTATGAATTATGTAAAAAATGGTTCTATTTTTTAAGAATTCGTAGATGGCATATGTAGGTCCCATGCATGGGTGACGCTCTTCGCAGACGGGTCAACCGGAGCCACTAGGCCCAACATTTGCTATCGATGTACATATGGGTAGATCCGCGGGGTCCCCGCCCTACGGTTTCCCGAACCCTAACCCTAACTGTAACCCTAACTCTAACCCTAACTCTAACCCTAACCGTAACCCTAACTCTAGCCCTAACCCTAACCCTAGGGTTTCCACATACATTGCTAACTCTAACCCTAACCCTAACTCTAGCCCTAACCCTAACCCTAGGGTTTCCACATACATTGCTAACTCTAACCCTAACCTAACCCTAACTCTAACCCTAACCCTAGGGTTTCCACATACATTGCTAACCCTAACTATAACCCTAACAGATCACTTGGTAAAACCCTAACCCTAGGGGTCCCGCCCTAGGGTTTCCCAAGAAACAGATCACCGGAGCGTCAGAATTGTTGGAAAACTTGCTTCTGCCCCTAACATACATGTACAAGTGTGATGTAAGGTTTGGCTAACCTTGGATGTACCCGGCGTTGACGATTTCCGCATAATGGGCTACCAGTTGGTAAAATCCAGGATCTGTATGTGGAAACCCCCGCCATGGCTCGAACGGAGCCTATTTTATGGTAAAGTATGCCCAACCTATGGTTTCCATGTACATATGTCCTAAACAAAGCAAAATAAATAAAAAAGTCCACTGGTAAACCCTCGCACGGAGAAAGCTATAGGGGTAGATGTGTGGGGTCCCCGCCCTAGGGTTTTCCAAGTTACAGACCACGGAGCGTCGGAATCGCTGGAAAACTTGTGTGTGCCCACATGGCATGCACAAAAGTGATTTGAGATGGTTTTATATCCAAGGATACCCCCAAGGTGTGTCCGGCTTCTCGGACAGGGGGTTCCTACACTTGGGCAGATTCTGCATGTATAGGGGGAACTCCCTCGTACGTGAACCGGAGAGAAACTTGATATCATATGGGATGATTTTTGTTTCCACATGTACCTATGACCTAACCAAGCTCAAATGGAGGCATATGCCCACCGGGGGACCCCCGATGGGATGCAGTCAAAGGGGTAGACCGCGCGGTCAACAGAACTAGGGTTTCGTCGGAAATCGAGCATCGGATCTAGGGAATGGCCCCAGAACTTGTGTGTGTCCACATGGCATGCACAAAATTGATTTGAGATGGTTTTATATCCAAGGCTACCCCCAGGTGTGTGGCTTCTCGGACAGGGGGTTCCTACACTTGGGCAGATTCTGCATGTATAGGGGGAACTCCCTCGTACGTGAACCGGAGAGAAACTTGATATCATATGGGATGATTTTTGTTTCCACATGTACCTATGACCTAACCAAGCTCAAATGGAGGCATATGCCCACCGGGGGACCCCCGATGGGATGCAGTCAAAGGGGTAGACCGCGCGGTCACAGAACTAGGGTTTCGTCGGAAATCGAGCATCGGATCTAGGGAATGGCCCCAGAACTTGTGTGTGTCCACATGGCATATGCACAAAATTGATTTGAGATGGTTTTATATCCAAGGCTACCCCCCAGGTGTGTCCGGCTTCTCGGACAGGGGGTTCCTACACTTGGGATTCTGCATGTATAGGGGGAACTCCCTCGTACGTGAACCGGAGAGAAACTTGATATCATATGGGATGATTTTTGTTTCCACATGTACCTATGACCTAACCAAGCTCAAATGGAGGCATATGCCCACCGGGGACCCCCCATGATGCAAAAGGTAGACCGCGCGGTCAACGAACTAGGGTTTCGTCGGAATCGAGCATCGGATCTAGGGAATGGCCCCAGAACTTGTGTGTGTCCACATGGCATGCACAAAATTGATTTGAGATGGTTTTATATCCAAGGCTACCCCCGGTTCTCGGACAGGGGTTCCTACACTTGGGCAGATTCTGCATGTATAGGGGGAACTCCCTCGTACGTGAACCGGAGAGAAACTTGAGATCATATGGGATGATCCTTGTTTCCACATGTACCTATGACCTAACCAAGCTCAAATGGAGGCATATGCCCACCGGGGGACCCCGATGGGATGCAGTCAAAGGGGTAGACCGCGCGGTCAACGAACTAGGGTTTCGTCGAAATCGAGCGTCGGATCTAGGGAATGGCCCCAGAACTTGTGTGTGTCCACATGGCATGCACAAAATTGATTTGAGATGGTTTTATATCCAAGGCTACCCCCCAGGTGTGTCCCTTCTCGGACAGGGGGTTCCTACACTTGGGCAGATTCTGCATGTATAGGGGGGAACTCCCTCGTACGTGAACCGGAGAGAAACTTGATATCATATGGGATGATTTTTGTTTCCACATGTACCTATGACCTAACCAAGCTCAAATGGAGGCATATGCCCACCGGGGGACCCCGATGGGATGCAGTCAAAGGGGTAGACCGCGCGGTCAACGAACTAGGGTTTCGTCGAAATCGAGCGTCGGATCTAGGGAATGGCCCCAAAACTTGTGTGTGTCCACATGGCATGCACAAAATTGATTTGAGATGGTTTTATATCCAAGGCTACCCCCAGGTGTGTCGGCTTCTCGGACAGGGGGTTCCTACACTTGGGCGATTCTGCATGTATAGGGGGAACTCCTCGTACGTGAACCGGAGAGAAACTTGATATCATATGGGATGATTTTTGTTTCCACATGTACCTATGACGTAACCAAGATCAAATGGAGGCATATGCCCACCGGGGACCCCGATGGGATGCAGTCAAAGGGGTAGACCGCGCGGTCAACAGAACTAGGGTTTCGTCGAAATCGAGCATCGGATCTAGGGAATGGCCCCAGAACTTGTGTGTGTCCACATGGCATATGCACAAAATTGATTTGAGATGGTTTTATATCCAAGGCTACCCCAGGTGTGTCCGGCTTCTCGGACAGGGGTTCCTACACTTGGGCAGATTCTGCATGTATAGGAACTCCTCGTACGTGAACCGAGAGAAACTTGATATCATATGGGATGATTTTTGTTTCCACATGTACCTATGACCTAACCAAGCTCAAATGGAGGCATATGCCCACCGGGGGACCCCCGATGGGATGCAGTCAAAGGGGTAGACCGCGCGGTCAACAACTAGGGTTTCGTCTGAAATCGAGCTTCGGATCTAGGGAATGGCCCCAAAACTTGTGTGTGTCCACATGGAATGCACAAAAGTGATTTGAGATGGTTTTATATCCAAGGCTACCCCCCAGGCTTCTCGGACAGGGGGTTACTACACTTAGGCAGATTCTGCATGTATAGGGGGAACTCCCTCGGAGTTGAACCGGAGAGAAACTTGAGATCATATGTGATGATCCTTGTTTCCACATGTACCTATGACCTAACCAAGCTCAAATGGAGGCATATGCCCACCGGGGAACCCCGATGGGATGCAGTCAAAGGGGTAGACCGCGCGGTCAACAGAACTAGGGTTTCGTCGGAAATCGAGCGTCGGATCTAGGGAATGGCCCCAGAACTTGTGTGTGTCCACATGGCATATGCACAAAATTGATTTGAGATGGTTTTATATCCAAGGCTACCCCCGGTGTGTCCGGCTTCTCGGGGGTTCCTACACTTGGGCATTCTGCATGTATAGGGGGAACTCCCTCGTACGTGAACCGGAGAGAAACTTGATATCATATGGGATGATTTTTGTTTCCACATGTACCTATGACCTAACCAAGCTCAAATGGATATGCCCACCGGGGACCCCCGGATGCAATCAAAGGGGTAGACCGCGCGGTCAACAAAACTAGGGTTTCGGAAATCGAGCCGGATCTAGGGAATGGCCCCAAAACTTGTGTGTGTCCACATGGCATGCACAAAATTGATTTGAGATGGTTTTATCTCCAAGGCTACCCCTGTGTGTCCGGCTTCTCGGGGGTTCCTACACTTAGCAGATTCTGCATGTATAGGGGGAACTCCTCTGAGTTGAACCGAGAGAAACTTGAGATCATATGGGATGATACTTCTTTCCACATGTACCTATGACCTAACACAACACAAAGGAAGAGAAAAGTCCATTGGTCAGCTGTCATCGGAGGTCGGTCAAAGGGGTAGATCTACGGGGCTACCGGATTAGGGTTTTGTCTACCGGAGGGAATAGTGATGTAAGATAGGGTAATTATTGGTACTACATGTTCCGATGAACTAACACAACACAAAGTAAGAGAAAAGTCCATAGTTCAACTGTTATCGGAGGCCGGTCAAAGGGGTAGATCTGCGGGGCTCCCGGATTAGGGTTTCGTCTACCGGGGGGAATATTAAGTTAAGATATGGTAAAAATATTTATGTGCATTGTACCCCATCCCACCAGAGTTCAAACCCTAGGTTTGACATCTGTGTGTCTCATAAAGGCGGAATATTCATTCAGTGGGAGGCGACGTTCCCGTCGACAGCGGCGCCTGTGGTGACTTCGTCAATTTCAAGATCCAATCCGTCGGCTCATTCTTCCGGAGGTGCTCATAGGGGTGGGTGTGCGTGTGTGCGTTCATAGGGGTGAGTGTATGCGCGTGTGTGTGAGCGTCTGCGTTTCGTGTTTCAAAAAAAAAAAAAAGTCTATGCCGAGGGCCACCCTCGGATAGCCGCCCTCGGATAGGGGCGCCGGACCGTTTAGGGCGCGTGGTCGAGCCGGACCCGCCCGCGCCATCTCCCCCCGCGCCCATCTCCTCCCCCGCGCCCGCCGCCACCAGCCTCGCGCCGCGCCGCCCGCCTTCCCGCCGTGCCGCCGCCGGCCGCCCCGCCGCCGGCCGCCCGCTGCGCCTCCCCTCCCGGCCGGCCTCCTCCCCACCTCCCCGCCCGCCACCGCGCCGCGCGCCGCCCGCCTCCCGTCGCCGTCCGCCCCGCCGCCGCCCGCTGCCCTCCTCCTCCCGGCCGGCCTCCCCACCTCCCCGCTTGCCGCCGCCGGCCGCCGCTTTCCTTGCCGTGCCGCCGCCCCGCCGCTGCCGCCCGCCGCCGCCCCGCTTCTCCCGCTGCCGCGCGCTCCGTCTCCCCGCCGCCCCGCCTCTCCCGAGCCCGCCCGCTCTCCTATGGTAATTTTTTTTCATTTTTTTAACTTTTATTTGTAATATTGTATGCTATTTAGAAATACAAATAGAATGGAAAATGTGAAAATGTGAAAATGTGAAATAGAAAATGTGAAATAGAAATACAAATAGGAAATGTGATATGTGAAATGTTTGTGAAAGGTGAAAATAGAAAATGTGAAAATGTGAAATAGAAAATGTGAAATATAAATACAAATAGGAAATGTGATATGTGAAATAATTTGTTTTTTAATGAATGGAAATAGGTCCGTCGTGACCGCCGACCTCGTGACCGCTCCGTCGTGACCGCTCCGTCGTGACCGCCGTGTCCGTGATTCTCTCCGGTCGCCGAGGGTGAGCTAAAACATCGCCTCCCCTTCTCCGCATTTTCTTATGTCACTAGATTCATTTTCCAAGTCCAGTTGCGTAACCTAGGTGTCACTTCCCGTCCGCGAGCGTTACGCGGATAAATATGCATTAGTGGTCCGCATATTTTGAACCGTAACGCTTGCGGCATTTACGGGACAGTCGGCGGATGCGTAGTTGTCTACGTTTTCCATGTTCTACTCCGGTCCGAGTCAGGATTTCGGCGGCGCCTCCCCGTTGTTCTCCGGATGCACATCCTCTCGGCTTTTTGCCGAGACGTGTATCGGGAGAGCAGCGGGGAGGTGCTGCCGAAATTCTGACTTGGACCGGGGTAGAGCATGGAGAACGTAGCCAACTACGGATCCGGCGGCTGCTAGGAGCCCACCTAGTAGAGATGTAGGTTGATGCATGCGTTTCGCCCGGTAAAATAAATAAAAATATGATGCATTTAATTTCCTATTTGATATAAATGCTATGTCTGTGGTTTGGCTCCCAATAAAGCAGAGGATGGCTGATAATGGATGGATGTACAATGAGCGTGTTAGTGCGACTGAGAAAACAGATGAGTGGACAAGGAAGACCCATTTTCTAGTGAATGAGTTAGCGCGTGGTACAAAGGGGCTGGTTCGGGCACTTTGCCCTTGTGTTCGCTGCGTGAAGCGTCAACGTCGTGGGAAGGATGAAATGTATAGACACCTTCTGCAATATGGGTATATGCATGGGTACGTCGCGGAAATCGACTTTGATGAGCGCGAACGTGACAGAGGTGAGGTGATGCGGCAGCGGCTCAATGGCAATGAGTACGATGGAATTAGAGACTTTCTAGATGATCTCGTCCATGCCGATGTCCCGGATTCGCCACCTCCAGAACCGGAGGCGCCGCCAGAACCGGAGGCGCCGCCAGAACCGGAGGAACCAGAGCCAACCGCGAAGGCCTTCTATGATATGATTGCCGCGGCTAAGAGGCCTCTGTACGAGGGCGCCGCGATTTCTCAGCTCGATGCCATCTCCCAATGTCTAGCCGACAAGACCCGGTACAACACCACCCGTGAGGGCTTTGAAGCAAGTCTGAAAACAACTGGTAACATGTTGCCCAAAGATCATTGTCTGCCTCAAAGCCTGCACGCGACGAGGAGAATGATGAAGGACCTCAACATGGATTATCAAAGGATAGACTGTTGTCCCAAAGGCTGCGTTCTATTTTGGAGACAGTATGCGGAGGACAAGTACTGTCCCATCTGTAAGCAGTCTAGGTATGAAGAGGTAACGGGAAAGGATGGTCAGGTGAGGCAGTCAAGCACCGCAAAGTCGATTCTTCGATATCTCCCATTCATAAAAAGAATCCAGCGGCTTTACATGCACGAGGAGACAGCCAAACAGATGACGTGGCACAAGTATGGGAAGAGATTCGTGGACGAAAACAAGAAGTTGAAGATGGGACATCCATCCGATGGTACGGCATGGAAGAACTTCGATACAAAACACCCGCTTAAGGCAGCCGAGGCTCGGAATGTCAGAATTGCGATAGCAACAGATGGTTTCAATCCATATGGTATGTCGACTGCCAATTACAGTTGCTGGCCCGTGTTTGTTATTCCGCTCAATCTCCCTCCCGGAGTCCTAATGACGAGGAAGACCATGTTTCTGTCGCTGATCATTCCAGGCCCTCATTACCCGGGGAAGAATTTGAGTGTCTACATGCAGCCGATTGTGGAAGATTTGAACCACTCTTGGCACCACGGGACATTGACGTACGACCGAGCATCGAAGACAAACTTCTGCATGAGAGTTTGGTTGCAGTATACCATGCATGACATGCCCGGGTACGCCCTAACATGTGGATGGTGTACAGCTGGTAAGTGGCCATGCCCAGTGTGCAGGCATCGGCTTGAGTTCCTTTGGCTACAGAAGGGTCGCAAGTATGTTGCGTTTGACACGAATCGACAGTTCCTCAAAAGGAGGCATCCGTTTAGAGAAGACAAAAAGAACTTCAAGAAGGGCAAAGTTGTGCATGAAAAAAAAGATGTGCCGAAGTTTGATGGTACACTTGTTGAAGCCGAGCTACGTGCTCTCGTGCCGGCAGCGACGCCAACTGGCCATCAATTTGAGGGATATGGTGTAACGCACAACTGGACTCACGAGGCGGCTTTAACGAAGCTCGAGTATTACAAGGACCTCGAACTTCCCCATAACATCGATGTGATGCACACTGTAAAGAATGTCGCGGAGTCCGTCTTTCACACATGCCTGAACATTCCCGGGAAGTCAAAGGATAATGTCAAGGCTAGAGTCGATATTGAGATCCTCTGTGATAGGGAAAAATTACACATGAAGCGTCCTATTGGCCGTCAAAAGAATTGGTTCAAGCCGCATGCCAACTTCTGCCTTGATTCCATCCAAAAGAAGGAGGCATTCAGGTGGCTCAAATACGTCGTGATGTTCCCGGATGGTTATTGCTCGAATATGAGTAAGGGAGTTAATCTTTCGACGGGAAAAGTCACCGGGCTCAAGAGTCACGACTATCATATATGGATTCAGCGGCTCATGCCGGTGATGCTTCGAGGGTATATCCCCGAGAAAGTCTGGCGAGTGCTTGCGCAGTTGAGCCATTTCTTCCGCACGCTATGTGCTAAGCAGATATGTCCCGAGGTTATTGCAAAGCTACAACATACAGTGCCGGAGTTGCTATGCAATTTGGAGATGATATTTCCGCCAGGCTTCTTTACTCCGATGGCACATCTCATTGTGCACCTCGCCAACGAGGCACTCTTGGGTGGTCCGGTGCAGTTTCGTTGGCAGTTCTGTATTGAGAGAGAGTTTAAGTATATTCGAAAGATAACTGGAAACAAGGCAAAGATTGAAGCATGCATAGCTGAGGCAATATGCCTTCGGGAGATGGCAGATGCCGCGACAACGTACTATCCCGATGATGTTCCCACTCAGCATAACCCGGTCACTCGTTACAATGTTGACGTGCCCGAGAATGACCCCAAGCTAAAACTATTCCAATTCCCCGGTGGCAAGGCTGGTAAAGGAACAAAATATAAATTGGATAACGAAGAGAAGGATTGTATAATGCTATATGTGCTTACGAACATGGAGGAAGTGATCCCATTCGTAAGGTAAAATGGTGAACAAATTACTTTGCAGCTAGTAACCTCGTCTCGGTCTAATGCTTATTTACTCCTTTCAGCAAATTCACGGATGAAATGTGGCCGTATGATGAATTGCCCGAACCCTCGGAGATGGACACTCTACTGAAAGAGGGTGCTCCCGGAATTAATAAAAACTTTGTGACATGGTTCATGGAAAAAGTAATTTCTAACCTTTCCTCTTACATTGCAACATGTGACTTGTCCCTCTTATTACACGTAACTAATGCACACAACAAATTTGAAATGTTCTTGTAGGGCCGTGAGAGAAACGTTGATATGATAGATGAGTTGAAATGTGTTTCCCAAGGTTGTAGCCGTGAGGTGACCAAGTATGAGAAGTATGATGTGAATGGGTTTCGCTTCCACACAGAGACGCACCAGAAGGGCCGGGCGAATCCCAAAACGATAAATACTGGGGTCTTCACCAAAGGAGCCAACAACTTTGATTACTACGGAAGGTTACAAAGTGTATACGAGTTGACATTCAATCGTACGAACGTGCAACTCAATATCGTCGTGTTCAAGTGTCATTGGTTCGACCCAATAGGTGGACAGAGAAGTGATAAGTCCATTGGGTTAGTTGAAGTTAAGCCTTCAACCACCTATAGCGGAGCCGATGTCTTTGTTGTGGCTCACCAAGCCAAGCAAGTTTATTATTTGCCCTACCCATGCCAGAAAGCGGAACTCAAGGATTGGGAAGTCGTCTTCCAGGTATCGCCACATGGTAACCTACCGATTCCCTCTGATGATGATTACAACAACATTGACCCCGTGACATACGAGGGGATTTTCTATCAAGAGGAACAGGACTTCGGGGAATATATTTTAGAACCGTTTGTTCAAGAGGACCTCGGGAACGATGCAGAAACTCGTGGTGAGTCAGTGGTGGATCTAAAGGACATATCTATGCTGGAGAAGTTACTTGAGGCGAATGACAATTATGATGAGCCTCCACCCGTCGACCCTTCAACTTTGTACTCACAAGATAGTGATAGTGATAGTGATCCAGAGAAAGAGAAAGAGAAAGAGACGGAGTATGAGAGTGAGCGTGAGAGCGATGATGGCTGGTGAGGGTCTTTTATTCTTAGTATTTATTTGTCAACATGCTTCTTAATTGCATTGTGTCTTTTATTCTTAGTATTTATTTGTCAACATGCTTCTTAATTGCATTGTGTCTTTTATTCTTAGTATTTATTTGTCAACATGCTTCTTAATTGCATTGTGCCTTTTATTCTTAGTATCTTCATATAATATGTCTTTGTGCTTAACTGTTTTATTCTTCTCAATGCAGGTGACTGAACAATATGAGCAGCGGCAAGGCAGACTCCGAGAGCTTGCTTAAGACGCTGGCGCAGGTGAAGAGGAATATTCCTAGACCACCCACTAGACGGAGTGATCGAGCCCCGGTGCGCAATCCGCGTTACGACGATGGTACCGATGGAGGACGAGGACGAGGAGGACGAGGAGGACGAGGTGGAGGACGAGGAGGACGAGGAGGACGAGGTGGAGGACGAGGTGGCGGCGGGGTACACATGGACTTTGACGAGCCACCCTCCGCTTCTGGCGACGTGGCTCCTGAGTTGTTCCTAGAGGGTCCGTCTAGTGGGGAGGTGGAGATGGAGACAGAGTCTACACACGAGTCGGACTCTAGGGCTGAGTTGGAGGTGATGGAGGATGGGGGTGCGCCGAAGCCCTTGAAGCTTCGTGGAGAAGCTAGAGTCCCCGATGCGAGGAAGGAGCCGAAGACCCATGATGACAAGGCCCTTATCATTCCTTCGAGCGATGAGTAAGTGTACTACTTCAGAAATTTCGAACATGTATTTTCATCTTGGGCATAATAAACAATTTGGCATGTGTACTAATGTGTGATTTATTTGCAGCAACTGGACATGGGATGCCAAGCCCCCCCGCATGCCTAACAGCTTGCTTGGGGCTCTGATTAAGAAGTTCTGGCCCGGCAGATACACTCCCCTTAGCACGGTCCCCGGTGGCGCGACGAAGCTAGCCACTACTTGGGCGGACTATGAGGATGCCCCTGCCGTAGGCTTCGCGACAGCTGCTGAGGCTGTGACCACCAAGTTCTGGGTAAGGCATATATTTCTCGAGCACCGTTCATAGTTAATGACCCTAATGTGCTAACTCATGACTTTCACAACTCATTTATGCATGATTGAAGTGCTTCTATCGTGTGGACCCGGAGCATGACACGCAGGCGCGTCTCACTTTGCGTGGCGCTTGCGAGAGGTTGACACCGCAGCAGTGGTACAACCAAAAGTTCACCAGCGCTAGTGCCTTCTGGGCTAACAAGGGTAAGAGGGTCAAGAAGGAGTACTATGTTGGTAACCAGCCTACGGATGAATGGGCAATGACCATTGAGGAGTACATGTCGGTGAGTAAAATGTCAATGAGATTCTACATTGCTGCTAAGTTTTCATTGGATTATCTTGAGTTGAGTATTGCGTTTTCAGGTTTGTCCCGAGTGGGCCGAGCAGCATAGGGAGGCATGGGAGGAGCTGATTAGGGCGAGGTGGCTCAGGGAGGACGAGGAGTTTGCAGCCGTGTCGAGGCGGAACATGGAGAACCGAGGCACCGGTGGCACACACTGCGCGGGAAACCGCGACTACACCCGCTACAAGGGGAAAATGGTATGTATATACATGGAACGACCTTCTTTCATTTCCCGTCATGTTACATTTGTGGTACGCATAACTTTTCTTTTCGCGATGCAGGTGGCCGAGGCAGCACCTGGGGTGGTGCTTCATGATGCCCAGATATATGACATGATGCGGACGAAGAAGAAGCCCAATCCCGCATTGCCTCAGCCACAGTACTACGGCAATGCCAAGGCCGCCAAGGAGGACTACTGCGACATGGTCAAGTCTCGTCACCCCGAGGTGGATGACCCCTTGAGCATTCCGGTCGACGAGGAGTCGTTGGTCCTGTCGGGGCACGGGCGTCCGCATGGCCGTTACCCCTTTCTGAATAAGGCGGTCAAGCCTACCCCAGCCACGAGCTACACGCGTCTCAAGCATACCCTCACCGCCGACAGCCCCCAGCCTCGTCCACGGCCTGCTCGTCCACCCGCCTACGATGTAAGTTTTCCTCATTTTCATCCTCTTTCCGGTTTTCCTTCCTACATGGCTAAGTGTTTACGAGATTCATTGTTTCTGAAATTGTAGCCTGAGTTCGAGGCGGCCTTCGAAGCCTGCAATGAAGCGTATCAGCAGGCCGCTGCGCAGTGGAATAGGCAGAATACGGCCTACATGGCGTACATAGGAGTAAGTCTGAATCTTTCTTCTCGCAAGTAGATGACAAGTCTCAGTTTGATGCTTTATTTCTGCAAAAGGCCTAACTTGTAACCTATCTTGCAGGAAATGATGATCTCTATGTCTACTGGTACACCGCCACCGGCTCGAGTTACCGTGGCGGGGGACATGCCTATCATGCCATCGAAGGCAGCTTTCGCTGCGACTTACTACGGATCCACACCGGAGGTAAGTTCTTTGCCAAACCGGTAGTTACCACTTTCCTTTGCCTCGCAAGTTGCTAACATGTAGGGAACACGTAGGGAACGGGATGGTCCGGGAACCAGGCATCGCCGGGTGGGCGCGAGGTCACACCGGTTCATGAAGGTGGTCGGTCTCCTGGGCGTTCTGCTGGTGCCTCTCCGTCGACTACTCCTGGGACTACTCCCGGTGCCTCTCCGTCGACTTCTCCTGGGCGTAGCACCGGTCCTTCTCCAGGTGGTTCTTCTGCAGCTTCTACCGGAGCGCAACCCCGGGCTGCTCGTTTCGCCAACGATGTGGGCGGACACACCCCGCCCGGGTCCTTCCTCCGCTAGTCGGCACCGGGCTTCTTGCTTGCCATCATGTGCTACCTAGTACTATGTATTGGATGACATGGCACTCTCCTCTTGTATGCTATTACATGCACCATGTATGCTACTATGTGGATTTCATGCTATTTATGTGAATTATGGTGATTTTGGATGAATTTGGATGCTACTATGTGGATTTCATGCTATTTATGTGAATTATGGTGAATTTGGATGAATTTGGATGTATTTGGATGTATTGGACCTGCTGAACTGAATTTAGATGAATTGGAACCCAATTTAAATAGAAAAAACCAAATAGTAGGGCATATGCCGAGGGCAATGCCGTCGGCATAGGGCCATGGCATGACCATATGGTCGACCCTATGCCGAGGGCATTGCCGTCGGCATAGGCCACCTCACCTGGTCGCGCCACGTAGCCGCCCAGCTGGCAGCGCCACGACGGGCCACGTCGCGCACGCGTAGACGCCCAGCCTGCATGCCCCATGCAGATGCCGAGGGATTGCCCTCGGCGTAGACGCCCAGATGGCAGCTCCACGACGCGCCACGTCGCTCACGCTTTGACGCCCAGCCTGCCCTATGCCGAGGGCTTGGCCGTCGGCGTATGGTGGCGACCGTTAACGGCGACGACGCCGTGCCACGAGACGCCGAGGGCTGGGACGCCGAGGGTGAACGCACACCGTCGGCATAGGCGGCGTACGCCGACGGCAAGGGCTACGCCGACGGCACGGTACCGTGTGCCGAGGGACCTGGACGCCGACGAGGTACGCCGAGGGCTGCCGTCGGCGTAGCCTACGCCGAGGGCCAGGCATGGCTACGCCGAGGGCAGCCGGCCGTCGGCGTAGCACCCCGTTCCTGTAGTGATTAAGCTTGAGCACTTCTGCTCCGGTGCTCCTCCCCTGGAAAATTTTGGGCGCGTTAAACACAACAACGGTGGAGATCTTCCCATACCTGTTTGTAAGCGGGGGCACGATTGTAATTTCAGTGTAGGTCCACCCTCTGTACAACCCTGTATAGGCCCATATGGACCCATTGTGTTGTACCTCGTTTTTGTACGTATCTACGGTCGCGTGCGTTGTGCCGAAATAGAAAGGTCCTATAAAGTTCTTGCTCATGTGACCTCTTTTCTTTTTCTTACGCGACATACACATACTGTACCAATAGAGACGTGTATACATCGGCTGAATATGGGTTTCGGCGGACCCAACACGCGAAAAAAAACCAAACTATGACCCTTCAACTTCATTTAGGGGAAGCACCGGAGCAGCGCCCTCAAGCTTGAGTTGTCACTATCCTCACGCGAGTTGACTTCTTGGAGATATTTTCATAACTTCTGAAAAGCGATGGTTTGATTGTTTGATGAGAAACGTAAAAGATCTTACAAAAAGGTAAAGAAGCCTGAACAAATTAAAAAAACATTTAGTTACTGCAATTAGATGGTTTGACACGAAGAATAACCCTGCATGGTAATTCGTAGGAGTACTATTCACGTATAGGCACATGTTATGCAAGTCACCCTTGATTAGGCAAAATGTAATTCAAGCACATGTCATGTGAATGTAACGGTTTTACTAGTATGCGACTACCCATGTAGGTCATTAGATCACCTTGAATGGGCCTTAAATTGAACACCACAAATGACGTTCTCCATGGATAATTCGACCAAATTAAATCTAACATATGTCAAAATTGGGATTAAAAACTTGATGTATATGTAATCTCGTCGTGGAGGAGGAACCTAGTATTGAATCGTGGTTAAAGTTCTCCCCCTCTGCATCTCTTTTCTCATCTATAATCTATTCTTTGTTCTCAAAGTTTTATCTACAGATCTATTGCTTGTATACCTCCCCGAAATCATAAAAGGTGATATATGTTCCAAGTGAGGAAGTCTGTAGTGACTGGTGCCAGGGGCGGATCCAAGTGTGCCCATCCAAATAATGCACTAGATACTAGTTAGCAAATTTTCAAGTGTGCCCATCCAAATGCACTAGATACTAGTTAGCAAATTTTACTTTCTTAAATAGCAAAATTTCACCATATATACACACTGGAAAATAAGTTTTCTCTCATGTGGCACCATATTCCACTACATGCACCTTGATTATTTTCTCTTACAATACTCTGTCAACAATATAAACAACGATGTCTGGGACTAGCACCAGTGATGCTTGTTGGGACTCTCAACAAGAAGTCATATAGTAGCATAAGTTGTTTCGCCACAAGTGTTATGGCAGGAAGATACTCCCTCCGATTCATAGAAAGTGTCATTCTTAGTATAAAGTAAATCTATCATGATGTCCCAGCACTACCAAAGTAGTTGTTAGTCACGTCAATATATAACACAATACTATAAAAAGGCTAATTAGTGGCTCACCACTTTTGGCTATCAGTGGCACTGCACCACTGCTAACTATTAGCAGTGGTGCACCAGTGGAGCGTCATTGCTATCTGGCTTAGCAGTGGCGCACCAAGTAGTGCGCCACTACTAGCTCCATGGTGCCCCACTGCTAAAAGTGAGAGGTGCGCCACTGCTAAATTTTGAAATCTCGATCCAGATCTGGATCTGGATCCGACACATTTTTTTCGATTTTTTTGCTCGTTATTTTTTCTTGTTTTATTGTCTGAGTTATTTGTCCTGTTCATGTTCATGCTCATAGCCTAGCCGTCGGTGAGGATCTGGCGGTCGGTGAAGATGGAGGTTGAGATTGAGGAGGAGGAGGAGGAGGAGGAGGAGGACGTGGCCGGAGTTGGAGAAGGTGGAGGGGGAATGGAAGAGAAGGATGTGGAGGAGGTCGAGTGGAGGAGTTGGTTGGAGTAGAGGAGGATGTGGAGGAGGAGGCCGGATTGGAGGAGGAGGAGGAGGAAGTTGTAGTAGGAGTAGAGGAAGAGGAAATGGAGGAGGAGGCCGGAGTGGAGGAGGTGGAAGGTGTGGATAAAGGTAAAGTGCAGTCATCCATTTCAAATTTTGGAGGCGGGAACTTATCGTGGCGCACCAATGCAAACGCCACTGCTACTTTTTTTGCAATTTCTGCTTGAAATCTAAAACCTGAAAAAAAGTATTGTTTCTGTTTTGAATTTTTTGAATCCAATTTTTATCTAAAAAATATTTTCATCGGAGGTCGTATGCAACCAGAAATCTCGTTTTACCGAAACATGACGCAATTTTTATAATATATCGAAATTCATGTTTTTCAATTTTCACTACAACCATATGGCATAGCACACAGGCACCTCGAAGGATTTAATTTTTTATCATTTCCTTTTATTTTTTTCAAAACTGAAAAAGGCGTTCGGGGGTTGTGGAAATGTTCTTGGTGCGCCACTGCTAATCGATGCCCAAACGTTTCCATCATCCCCCTATACATAACAATGGCGCACCTTGTAGGGATGCGCCGCTGCTACCTCAAATAGGAGTGGCGCACCGATGCGCAGATGTACACGTCCGTTGGGAACCCCAAGAGGAAGGTATGATGCGCACAGCAAGTTTTCCCTCAGAAAGAAACCAAGGTTATCGAACCAGTAGGAGCCAAGAAGCACGTGAAGGTTGTTGGTGGAGGAATGTAGTGCGGCGCAACACCATGAAACCGGCGCCAACGTGGAACCTGCACAACACAATCAAAGTACTTTGCCCCAACGTAACAGTGAGGTTGTCAATCTCACCGGCTTGAAAACAAAGGATTAAGCGTATCGAGTGGAAGATGGTGTTTGTTTGCAAAGAACAGTAAAAGTAGAATGTATTCAGATGTAAAAGAATGGACCGGGGTCCACAGTTCACTAGATGTGTCTCTCCAATAAGATAACTAACATGCTGGGTGAACAAATTACAAGCGGGCAATTAACAAATAAAGATTCAATACATATCAATGATGATTACTATGTGATTTAATCAGGGCATTACGACAAAGTACATAGACCGCTATCCAGCATGCATCTATGCCTAAATAATCCACCTTCAGGTTATCATCCAAACCCCTTCCGTATTAAGTTGTAAACAACAGATAATTGCATTAAGTATGGCGTAATGTAATCACCACAAATATCCTTAGACAAAGCATTGATGTTTTATCCCTAGTAGCAACAACACATCCACAACCTTAGAACCTACTGTCACGATCCCAGATTCAATGGAGGCATGAACCCACTATCGAGCATAATTACTCCCTCTTGGAGTTACAAGTATCAACTTGGCCAGAGCCTCTACTAGCAACGGAGAGCATGCAAGAACATAAACAACACATATATGATAGATTGATAATCAACTTAACATAGTATTCTATATTCATCGGATCCCGCCAAACACAACATGTAGCATTACAAATAGATGATCTTGATCATGTTAGGCAGCTCACAAGATCTAAACAATGATAGCACAAGCGGAGAAGACAACCATCTAGCTACTGCTATGGACCCATAGTCCAAGGATGAACTACTCACGCATCAATCCGGAGGCGGGCATGATGATGTAGAGCCCTCCGGTGATGATTCCCCTCTCCGGCAGGGTGCCGGAGGCGATCTCCTGAATCCCCCGAGATGGGATTCGCGACGGCGGCGTCTCTGGAAGGTTTTCCGTATCGTGGCTCTCGGTACAGGGGGTTTCGCGACGAAGGCTATTTGTAGGCGGAAGGGTAGGTCGGGGGGGCGAGGCCCACACACTAGGGCCGCGCGGCCAGCCTGGGCGCCGCCGGTGTGGCCGCCTGCCGCCCCACTTTGTTTCCTTCGGTCTTCTGGAAGCTTCGTTGAAAAATAGGACCCTGGGTTGATTTCGTCCAATTCGAGAATATTTCCTTACTAGGATTTCTGAAACCAAAACAGCAGAAAACAGCAATGGCCTTCGGCATCTTGTTAATAGGTTAGTGCCGGAAAATGTATAATAATGCTGTAAAGTATGTATAAAACATTCAAGTATTGTCATAAAAGTAGCATGGAACATAAGAAATTATAGATACGTTTGAGACGTATCAAGCATCCCGAAGCTTAGTTCCTACTCTCCCTCGAGTAGGTAAACGATAACACAAATAATTTCTGAAGTGACATGCTACCAACATAATCTTGATCAACATTATTGTAAAGCATATGAGATGAATGGAGTGATTTGAACAAAAGATTGCTAACAAAGATAATGACTAAACAAATGAATCATATAGCAAAACTTTTCATGAATAGTACTTTCAAACAAGTATCAATAAGACTTGCATAAGAGCTAACTCATAAGCAATAAATGTAGAATGCATTGAAGCAACACAAAGGATGATTAAGTTTCAGCAATTGCTTTCAACTTGTAACATATATATCTCATGGATATTTGTCAACATAAAGTAATATAACAGGTGCAATAAGTAAACATGTAAGAATCAATGCACACAGTTAACACAAGTGTTTGCTTCTAAGATAGAAAGAAGTGGGTAAACTGACTCAACATAAAGTAAAAGAATGGCCCTTCGCAGAGGGAAGCATGGATTACTATTTTTGTGCTAGAGCTTTTATTTTGAAAACATAGAAACAATTTTGTCAACGGTAGTAATAATTCATATGTGCTATGCATAATACTTCCTACAAGTTGCAAGTCTCATGCATAGAGTACTAATAGTGCTCGCACCTTGTCATAATCAGCTCGGATAACACGGATTATCATCACATGACATATGTTTCAACCAAGTGTCACAAAGGGGTACCTCTATGCCGCCTGTACAAATGTCTAAGGAGAAAGCACGCATTGGATTTCTCGCTTTTGATTATTCTCAACTTAGACATCCATACCGGGACAACATAGACAATAGATAATGGACTCCTCTTTTAATGCTTAAGCATTCAACAACAGTTAATATTCTCATAAGATATTGAGGTTGTATGTCCAAACTGAAATTTCCACCATGATACATGGCTTTAGTTAGCAGCCCAATGTTCTTCTCTAACATATGCATACTCAAACCATTTGATCATGAAATCGCACTTACTTCAGACAAGACGAACATGCATAGCATCTCACATGATATCCAACAAAGGTAAAGTTGATGGCGTCCCCAGAAACATGGTTACCGCTCAACAAGCAACTTATAAGAATTAAGACACATAACTACATATTCATCACCACAATAGTTTTTAAGCTATTTGTCCCATGAGCTATATATTGTAAAGGTAAAGGAATGAAATTTTAAAGGTAGCACTCAAGTAATTTACTTTGGAATGGTAGAAAAATACCACATAGTAGGTAGATATGGTGGACACAAATGGCATGGGATTTTGGCTCAAGGTGTTTGGATGCACGAGAAGCATTTCCTCTCAGTACAAGGTTTGGGCTAGCAAGGTTGTTTGAAGCAAACACAAGTATGAACAGGTACAACAAAACTTACACAAGAACATATTGCAAGAATTATAAGACTCTACACTGTCTTCCTTGTTGTTCAAACACTTTACCCGAAAATATCTAGACTTAGAGAGACCAATCATGCAAACCAAATTAAACAAGCTCAACAGTAGTTCTTCATTAATAGATTAAACTACATGATGCAAGAACATGATCTATGAGAGCTCAAACAATTGCCAAGTTATCAAACCATATGCAGCATTTTCTGATTCCAACCAAATAGCAATTTAACGAAGCAATTTCAGCCTTCGCCATGAACATTAAAGCACAATTAAGAACACAAGTGTTCCATATGAAAAGCGGAGCGTAATATCTCCAATATAAGAATGGTGGGATACAACTTTATTCAAAACAAAACAAAAATAAAAGCAAACCGACGCTCCAAGTGACCTGATAAGATGTGATGGAATAAAAATATAGTTTCACTAGAAGTGACCTGATAAGTTGTCGATGAAGAAGGGGATGCCTTGGGCATCCCCAAGCTTAGATACTTGAGTCTTCTTAAAATATACAGGGATGAACCACCGGGGCATCCCCAAGCTTAGACCTTTCACTCTTCTTGATCATAGTATATCATCCTCTTCTCTTGACCCTTGAAAACTTCCTCCACACAAACTTCAAGCAAACTCATTAGAGGGTTAGTGCATAATTACAAATTCACATATTCAGAGATGACACAATCATTCTTAACACTTCTGGACATTGCACAAAGCTTCTGAAAGTTAATGGAACAAATAAACTCATTCAACATAGCAAAAGCGGCAATGCGAAATAAAAGACAGAATCTGTCAAAAAACAGAACAGTCCGTAAAGACGAATCTGGAAGGGGCACGTAACTTGCTCAAATGGAAAAAATCAAAACTAATGAAAGTTGCGTACTTATGAGAGGATCACGCTCGTAAATTTACAGATTTTTTCGATTTTTTTACAGGGAGCTCTGCAAGAATTCGTGACAGACAGCAATGCTATTTCTGCGCAGCAATCCCAAATATAGCATCACCTTTAGCATAGAAACTTTACTTGGCACAAAAACATGATAAGGAGAGGTTGCTACAGTAGTAAACAACTTCCAAAACTCAACAATACAGTAAATAAAATGAAACATGGGTTATCTCCCAAGAAGTGCTTTTCTTTAACGCCTTTCAGCTAGGCGCAGAAAGTGCAAATCAAGTAACATCAAGAGAAGAAGCATCAACATCATAACTTGTTCTAATAATAGAATCAAAAGGCAACTTCATTCTCTTTCTAGGGAAGTCTTCCATACCTTTCTTGAGAGGAAATTGATATTTAATATTACCTTCCCTCATATCAATAATAGCACCAACAGTCCGAAGAAAAGGTCTTCCCAACACAATAGGACAAGATGCATTGCATTCAATATCCAAAACAACAAAATCAACGGGGACAAGGTTATTATTAACTGTAATGAGAACATTATCAATCCTCCCCAAAGGTTTCTTTTTAACATTATCAGCAAGATTAACATCCAAATAACAATTCTTCAATGGTGGCAAGTCAAGCATATCATAAATCTTTTTAGGCATAACAGAAATACTTGCACCAAGATCACATAAAGCATTACATTCAAAATCATTGAATTTCATCTTAATGATGGGCTCCCAACCATCTTCTAACTTCCTAGGAATAGAAGCTTCAAGTTTTAATTTCTCTTCCCTAGCTTTAATGAGAGCATTTGTAATATGTTTTGTAAAGACTAAATTTATAGCACTAGCATTAGGACTTCTAGCAAGTTTTTGTAAGAACTTTATAACTTCAGTAATATGACAATCATCAAAATCTAAACCATTATGTTCTACAGCAATGAAATCATTGTCACCAATATTTTGAAAAATTTCAGCAGTTTTATCACAAACAGCAGTTTTAGGCAATTTTGCGCGCTTTGTACTAGGAGTAGAAACATTGCCAACACCAATTATTTTACCATTGATAGTAGGAGGTGTAGCAACATGTGAAGAATCAACATTACTAGTGGTGGTAATAGTCCATAATTTAGCTACATTATTCTCTTTAGCAAGTTTTTCTTTTTCTTCTCTATCCCACCTAGCATGCAATTCAGCCAACAGTCTAATATTATCATTAATTCGAACTTGGATGGCATTTGTTTTAGAAAACCTAGCATCTTTAACTTCCTCATGTTGGAGATATGCCCAAGAGGCAATAATAAAAGTGGTTATTATATATCTTTATGTTTATGATAAATGTTTATATACCATGCTATAATTGTATTAACTGAAACATTGATACATGTGTGATATGTAAACAAACAAAGAGTCCCTAGTAAGCCTCTTAACTAGCTTGTTGATTAATAGATGATTAGTTTCATAATCATGAACATTGGATGTTATTAATAACAAGGTTATATCATTATATGAATGATGTAATGGACACACCCAATTAAGCGTAGCATTAGATCACGTCATTAAGTTATTTGCTATAAGCTTTTATTACATAGTTACCTAGTCCTTATGACCATGAGATCATGTAAATCACTTATACCGGAAAGGTACTTTGATTACATCAAACGCCACTGCGTAAATGGGTGGTTATAAAGGTGGGATTAAGTATCCGGAAAGTATGAGTTGAGGCATATGGATCAATAGTGGGATTTGTCCATCCCGATGACGGATAGATATACTCTGGGCCCTCTCGGTGGAATGTCGTCTAATGTCTTGCAAGCATATGAATAAGTTCATAAGAGACCACATACCACGGTACGAGTAAAGAGTACTTGTCAAGAGACGAGGTTGAACAAGGTATAGTGTGATACCGATGATCAAACCTCGGACAAGTAAAATATCGCGTGACAAAGGGAATTGGTATCGTATGTGAATGGTTCATTCGATCACTAAAGTCATCGTTGAATATGTGGGAGCCATTATGGATCTCCAGATCCCGCTATTGGTTATTGGTCGGAGTGAGTACTCAACCATGTCCGCATAGTTCGCGAACCGTAGGGTGACACACTTAAAGTTGGATGTTGAAATGGTAGAACTTGAATATGGAATGGAGTTCGAATATTTGTTCGGAGTCCCGGATAAGATCCCGGACATCACGAGGAGTTCCGGAATGGTCCGGAGAATAAGATTCATATATAGGATGTCATTTTATGTGTTTGAAAATGATTCGGAAGGTTCTATGGAAGGTTCTAGAAGGTTCTAGAAAAGTCCGGAAGAAACCACCAAGGAAGGTGGAGTCCACATGGGACTCCACCTCCATGGCCGGCCAACCCTAGTGGGGGAGGAGTCCCAAGTGGACTCCCCCTTAGGGGGCCGGCCACCCCCCCATATGGGAGGTGGAAACCCCACCTCTAGTGGGACTCCTAGTTTGGCTAGGTTTCCCCACCATATGGAAGGTTTTTCGTTCGGGTCTTATTCGAAGACTTGGAGACTAACTCTTGGGGATCCACCTATATAATGAGGGGCCAAGGGAGGGGGCCGGCCACCCCAAGACCACAAGCTGGCCGCCCCATTGAAGTGGCCGGCCACCCCCTCCCAAACCCTAGCCGCCCCCTCTCCTCCATATCTCCCGCGTAGCTTTAGCGAAGCTCCGCCGGAGTTCATCACCACCACCGACACCACGCCGTCGTGCTGTCGGATTCAAGAGGAGCTACTACTTCCGCTGCCCGCTGGAACGGGGAGGTGGACGTCGTCTTCATTAACAACCGAACGTGTGACCGAGTACGGAGGTGCTGCCCATTCGTGGCGCCGGAACCGATCGTGATCAAGATCTTCTACGCGCTTTTGCAAGCAGCAAGTGAACGTCTACCGCAGCAACAAGAGCCTCCTCTTGTAGGCTTTGGAATCTCTTCAAGGGTGAGTCTCGATAATCCCCTCGTTGCTACCGTCTTCTAGATTGCATCTTGGCTTGGATTGCGTGTTCGCCGTAGGAAAATTTTTGTTTTCTATGCTACGTTTTCCTACAGTGGTATCAGAGCCGTGTCTATGCATAGATGGTTGCACGAGTAGAACACAATGGTTTGTGGGCGTTGATGCTCTTGTTATCTTTAGTTGAGTACTTTGCATCTTTGTGGCATAGTGGGATGAAGCGGCTCGGGCTAACTTTACATGACCGCGTTCATGAGATTTGCTCCACGCTCAACATGCAACTTGTATTGCATAAGTGGCTTTGCGGGTGTCTGTCTCTCCTACTATAGTGAAGATTCAATTTACTCTTCTATTGACAACACTAGTATCACCGTTGTGGTTGATGTTCGTAGGTAGATTGGATCTTGCTCGAAAACCCTAAACCACGTAAAATATGCAAACCAAATTAGAGAACGTCTAACTTGTTTTTGCAGGGTTTGGTGATGTGATATGGCCATAATGTGATGATGAATATGTATGAGATGATCATTATTGTATTGTGGCAACCGGCAGGAGCCTTATGGTTGTCTTTAAATTTCATGTTGAGTAGTATTTCAAAGTAGTTGTAATAGTTTCTACATGGAGGACGATCATGAAGACGGCGCCATTGACCTTGGTGCTTCGCCGACGATGATGGAGATCATGCCCGTTGATGATGGAGATCATGTTCGTGCTTTGGAGATGAAGATCAAAGGCGCAAAGACAAAAGGGCCATATCATATCACATATGAACTGCATGTGATGTTAATCCTTTTATGCATCTTATTTTGCTTAGATCGCGACGGTAGCATTATAAGATGATCCCTCTCACTAAAATTTCAAGATAATAAAGTGTTCATCCTTAGTAGCACCGTTGCCAAGACTTGTCGTTTCGAAGCATCTCGTGATGATCGGGTGTGATAGAATCAACAAGTGCATACAACGGGTGCAAGTCAGTTTTGCACATGCGGATACTAAGGTGGCCTTGACGAGCCTAGCATGTACAGACATGGTCTCGGAACACGTGATACCGAAAGGTAGAGCATGAATCATATGATTGATATGATGAACACTTTGAGTGTTCGCCATTGAAATTACATCTTGTCTCGTGATGATCGGGCATAGGTGTGATGGATTTGGTTCGTGTGATCACTAAGACAATGCGAGGGATATTGTTTTGAGTGGGAGTTCACCTAGTTTTTAATTTTGTTAAATTAAAATTTGAACTCAATTTGTCATAAACATTAGTCTAAACTATTGCAAATATGTTGTAGATATGGCGTCCCCAATCAATTTTAACCAGTTCCTAGAGAAAGAAAAACTTAAGAGCAACGGTAGCAACTTCACCGACTGGTTCCGTCATGTGAGGATCTTCCTCAATGGCGGAAATCTGCAATATGTGCTTGATGCACCGCTAGGTGACCCTCCTGCAGAAACTGAAACCGATGAAGTAAAGAATGTTTACGCGACTCGGAAAACTCGGTACTCTCAAGTTCAGTGTGCCATCTTATGCAGTCTGGAATCCGATCTTCAAAAACGTTTTGAGCACCACGATCCTCATGAGTTGATGAAAGAGTTGAAGACTATTTTTGAGACTCATGCGGCCGTGGAATGCTATGAAGCATCGAAACATTTTTTCAGCTGTATGATGGAAGAAGGCAGCTCCATTAGTGAGCACATGCTCGTCATGACCGGGCATGCGAAGAAACTCAGTGACTTGGGAATAGTGATTCCTAACAGACTGGGGATTAATCGTGTCCTTCAATCACTGCCACCAAGTTACAAGAACTTTGTGATGAACTACAATATGCAGAACATGAACAAGGAGTTTCCTGAACTCTTTGGCATGCTAAAAGCTGCTGAGATTGAGATCAAGAAAGAGCACCAAGTGTTGATGGTCAACAAGACCACCAGTTTCAAGAAACAGGGCAAGTCTAAGGGAAAATTCAAGAAGGGTGGCAAGAAAGCTGCCACGCCTCCTGTGAAACCTAAGTCTGGCCCTAAGCCTGATGCTGAGTGCTATTACTGCAAGGAGAAGGGACACTGGAAGCGTAATTGCTCCAAGTATTTGGCGGATCTGAAGAGCGGCCTTGTCAAGAAGAAGAAAGAAGGTATATCTGATATACATGTTATAGATGTTTATCTCACTGGTTCTCGTACTAGTACCTGGGTATTTGATACTGGTTCGGTTGCTCATATTTGTAACTCGAAACAGGAACTAAAGAATAAACGAAGACTACTGAAGGATGAAGTGACGATGCGCGTTGGAAATGGATCCAAAGTCGATGTGATCGCTGTCGGCACACTTCCTCTACATCTACCTTCGGGATTAGTTTTAAGCCTAAATAATTGTTATTTTGTACCCGCGTTAAGCATGAACATTATATCTGGATCTTGTTTAATGCAAGACGGTTATTCATTCAAGTCTGAGAATAATGGTTGTTCTATTTTTATGAATAATATCTTTTATGGTCGAGCACCTGAAAAGAATGGCTTATTTCTGTTAGATCTCGATAGTAGTGATACACATATACATAACATTGATGCTAAGCGAATTAAATTGAATGATAATTCTACTTATATGTGGCACTGTCGTCTTGGTCATATTGGAGTGAAACGCATGAAGAAACTCCATACCGATGGATTACTAGAATCACTTGACTTTGAGTCACTTGATAGATGCGAAGCATGTCTGATGGGAAAAATGACTAAGACTCCATTCTCGGGTATGATGGAGCGAGCTACTGACTTATTGGAAATCATACATACAGATGTGTGTGGACCAATGAGTGTAGCATCGCGCGGTGGTTATCGTTATGTTCTAACCTTCACAGATGATTTGAGTAGATATGGGTATATCTATTTAATGAAACATAAATCCGAAACTTTCGAGAAGTTTAAGGAATTCCAAAGTGAAGTAGAAAATCAACGTAACAAGAAGATTAAATTTCTACGATCTGATCGCGGAGGTGAATATCTGAGTTATGAGTTTGGCATGCATTTAAAGAAATGCGGAATACTTTCACAATTGACACCGCCGGGAACACCACAACGAAACGGTGTGTCCGAACGTCGTAATCGAACTCTCTTAGATATGGTTCGTTCTATGATGTCTCTTACTGATTTACCTTTATCATTTTGGAGTTATGCATTAGAGACAGCCGCATTCACTTTAAATAGAGCACCATCAAAATCCGTTGAAACGACACCGTATGAATTATGGTTTAATAAGAAACCTAAGCTGTCGTTCCTAAAAGTTTGGGGTTGCGAAGCCTATGTAAAAAAGTTACAACCGGACAAGCTAGAACCCAAAGCGGAGAAATGCGTCTTCATAGGATACCCTAAGGAAACTATAGGGTACACTTTCTATCACAGATCCGAAGGCAAGATCTTTGTTGCTAAGAACGGAACCTTTCTTGAGAAAGAATTTCTCACTAAAGAAGTGACTGGAAGAAAAGTAGAACTCGATGAGATTGAAGAATCTCTACTCGTTGATCAGAGTAGCGCAGTACCGGAAAATGTTCCTGTACCACCTACACCGGCAACAGAGGAAGCTAATGATAATGATCATGAAACTTCAAATGAGACAGCTACTGAACCTCGCAGATCGACAAGGGATCGTGCCACTCCAGATTGGTATGATCCTTGTCTAAATGTCATGATTGTGGATAACAATGATGAAGACCCTGCGACGTATGAAGAAGCGATGATGAGCCCAGATTCCAACAAATGGCAAGAAGCCATGAAATCCGAAATGGGATCCATGTATGATAACAAAGTATGGACTTTGGTAGAATTACCTGATAGCCGCAAGGCTGTCGAGAATAAATGGATCTTCAAGAGAAAAACAGATGCTGATGGTAATATTACTGTCTATAAAGCTCGACTTGTCGCAAAGGGTTTCCGACAAATTCAAGGTGTTGACTACGATGAGACTTTCTCACCTGTAGCGAAGCTAAAATCTGTGAGAATTTTGTTAGCAATAGCTGCATTTTTCGATTATGAGATTTGGCAGATGGATGTCAAAACGGCGTTCCTTAATGGAGACATTGAGGAAGAGTTGTATATGGTACAACCCAAAGGTTTTGTCGATCCTAAAAATGCTGACAAAGTATGCAAACTTCAGCGTTCAATCTATGGACTGAAGCAAGCATCAAGAAGTTGGAACCGACGTTTTGATAAGGTGATCAAAGACTTCGGGTTTATACAGTGTCATGGAGAGGCCTGTATTTACAAGAAAGTGAGTGGGAGCTCTGTAGCATTCCTGATATTATATGTAGATGACATATTATTGATTGGGAATGATATAGAACTATTAAGCAGTGTAAAAGGTTATTTGAATAATAGTTTTTCAATGAAAGACCTTGGTGAAGCATCATACATATTAGGCATCAAGATTTATAGAGATAGATCAAGACGTCTAATAGGGCTATCACAGAGTACATACCTGGACAAGATTCTAAAGAAGTTTAGAATGGACGAAAGTAAGAAAGGATTCTTACCTATGTTACCAGGCAAGGTCTTGAGTAAGACTCAAGGTCCGGCTACGGCAGAAGAAAGAGAAAGGATGAGTCAGATCCCCTATGCCTCGGCAGTAGGCTCTATCATGTATGCCATGCTATGTACAAGACCGGATATAGCACATGCTGTTAGTTTGACTAGCAGATATCAAAGTGATCCAGGAATGGAACACTGGACAGCGGTCAAGAATATCCTGAAGTACTTGAAAAGAACTAAGGATATGTTTCTTTGTTATGGAGGTGACCAAGAGCTCGTTGTAACAAGTTACACCGATGCAAGTTGGAACACTGATCCTGATGACTCTAAGTCACAATCTGGGTACGTGTTTATATTGAATGGTGCTGCAGTAAGCTGGGCAAGCTCGAAGCAGTGCACGGTGGCGAAATCCTCAACAGAATCGGAGTACATAGCGGCTTCAGAGGCTTCATCAGAAGCGGTATGGATGAAGAGGTTCATTGTAGAGCTCGGTGTGGTTCCTAGTGCATTGGACCCACTAGTCATCTACTGTGACAACATGGGTGCCATCGCCAATGCACAAGAACCAAGGTCACACAAGAGACTGAAGCATATCAAGCTGCGTTATCATTCGATTCGCGAGTACATCGAAGATGGAGAAGTAAAGATTTGCAAAGTACACACTGATCTGAATGTAGCAGATCCGTTGACTAAAGCTCTCCCTAGGGCAAAGCATGACCAACACCAGAATGCCATGGGTGTTAGGTACTTGACAATGTAATCTAGATTATTGACTCTAGTGCAAGTGGGAGACTGTTGGAGATATGCCCAAGAGGCAATAATAAAAGTGGTTATTATATATCTTTATGTTTATGATAAATGTTTATATACCATGCTATAATTGTATTAACTGAAACATTGATACATGTGTGATATGTAAACAAACAAAGAGTCCCTAGTAAGCCTCTTAACTAGCTTGTTGATTAATAGATGATTAGTTTCATAATCATGAACATTGGATGTTATTAATAACAAGGTTATATCATTATATGAATGATGTAATGGACACACCCAATTAAGCGTAGCATTAGATCACGTCATTAAGTTATTTGCTATAAGCTTTTATTACATAGTTACCTAGTCCTTATGACCATGAGATCATGTAAATCACTTATACCGGAAAGGTACTTTGATTACATCAAACGCCACTGCGGAAATGGGTGGTTATAAAGGTGGGATTAAGTATCCGGAAAGTATGAGTTGAGGCATATGGATCAATAGTGGGATTTGTCCATCCCGATGACGGATAGATATACTCTGGGCCCTCTCGGTGGAATGTCGTCTAATGTCTTGCAAGCATATGAATAAGTTCATAAGAGACCACATACCACGGTACGAGTAAAGAGTACTTGTCAAGAGACGAGGTTGAACAAGGTATAGTGTGATACCGATGATCAAACCTCGGACAAGTAAAATATCGCGTGACAAAGGGAATTGGTATCGTATGTGAATGGTTCATTCGATCACTAAAGTCATCGTTGAATATGTGGGAGCCATTATGGATCTCCAGATCCCGCTATTGGTTATTGGTCGGAGTGAGTACTCAACCATGTCCGCATAGTTCGCGAACCGTAGGGTGACACACTTAAAGTTGGATGTTGAAATGGTAAAACTTGAATATGGAATGGAGTTCGAATATTTGTTCGGAGTCCCGGATGAGATCCCGGACATCACGAGGAGTTCCGGAATGGTCCGGAGAATAAGATTCATATATAGGATGTCATTTTATGTGTTTGAAAATGATTCGGAAGGTTCTATGGAAGGTTCTAGAAGGTTCTAGAAAAGTCCGGAAGAAACCACCAAGGAAGGTGGAGTCCACATGGGACTCCACCTCCATGGCCGGCCAACCCTAGTGGGGGAGGAGTCCCAAGTGGACTCCCCCTTAGGGGGCCGGCCACCCCCCCATATGGGAGGTGGAAACCCCACCTCTAGTGGGACTCCTAGTTTGGCTAGGTTTCCCCACCATATGGAAGGTTTTTCGTTCGGGTCTTATTCGAAGACTTGGAGACTAACTCTTGGGGATCCACCTATATAATGAGGGGCCAAGGGAGGGGGCCGGCCACCCCAAGACCACAAGCTGGCCGCCCCATTGAAGTGGCCGGCCACCCCCTCCCAAACCCTAGCCGCCCCCTCTCCTCCATATCTCCCGCGTAGCTTTAGCGAAGCTCCGCCGGAGTTCATCACCACCACCGACACCACGCCATCGTGCTGTCGGATTCAAGAGGAGCTACTACTTCCGCTGCCCGCTGGAACGGGGAGGTGGACGTCGTCTTCATTAACAACCGAACGTGTGACCGAGTACGGAGGTGCTGCCCGTTCGTGGCGCCGGAACCGATCGTGATCAAGATCTTCTACGCGCTTTTGCAAGCGGCAAGTGAACGTCTACCGCAGCAACAAGAGCCTCCTCTTGTAGGCTTTGGAATCTCTTCAAGGGTGAGTCTCGATAATCCCCTCGTTGCTACCGTCTTCTAGATTGCATCTTGGCTTGGATTGCGTGTTCGCCGTAGGAAAATTTTTGTTTTCTATGCTACGTTTTCTACACCTCAGGCATAACTTTCAATTTTAAAAGATCAACATCAAGAGCAAGACTATCAACCTTAGAAGCAAGAACATCAATTTTACCAAGCTTTTCTTCAACAGTTTTATTGAAAGCAGTTTGTGTGCTAATAAATTCTTTAAGCATCACTTCAAGACCAGAGGGTACACTCTTATTATTGTTGTAAGAATTACCATAAGGATTACCATAACCATTACCATTATTAGAAGGATATGGCCTATAGTTGTTGTTACCATAATTATTCCTATAAGCATTGTTGTTGAAATTATTATTCTTAATGAAATTCACATCAACATTTTCTTCTTGAGCAACCAATGAAGCTAAAGGAGCATTATTAGGATCAATATGAGATCTACCATTTGCAAGCATAGACATAGTAGCATCAATCTTATCACCCAAAGAAGAGGTTTCTTCAACAGAATTTACCTTCTTACCTTGAGGAGTTCTTTCAGTGTGCCAGAGTAATTGATCATCATATCATCAAGTAATTTAGTTGCGGCGCCCAGGGTGATGGACATAAAAGTACCTCCAGCAGCTGAATCCAATAGGTTTCTCGAGGAAAAATTCAATCCTGCATAAAAGGTTTGGATGATCATCCAAGTAGTCAGTCCATGGGTTGGGCAATTCTTTACCAAAGATTTCATTCTCTCCCATGCTTGAGCAACATGTTCATTATCAAATTGTTTAAAATTCATTATGCTACTTCTCAAAGATATAATCTTAGCAGGAGGATAATATTTACTAATAAAAGCATCTTTACATTTAGTCCATGAATCAATACTATTCTTAGGCAAAGAAAGCAACCAATCTTTAGCTCTTCCTCTTAAGGAGAAAGGAAACAATTTCAGTTTTATAATATCACCATCTATATCCTTATACTTTTGCACAAAGTTCAACAAAATTATTAAGATGGGCAGCAGCATCATCTAACACCAGAAAATTGCTCTCTCATAACAAGATTAAGTAAAGCAGGTTTAATTTCATAGAATTCTGATGTAGTAGCAGGTGGAGCAATAGGAGTACATATAAAATCATTATTATTTGTGCTAGTGAAATCACACAATTTAGTATTTTCAGGAGTACCCATTATAACAGTAATAAAAGTAAACTAAGCAAATAAATTAAAGACAAGTAACTAATTTTTTTTTGTGTTTTGATATAGGACTAGTAAACAAGACAGTAAATAAAGTAACTAATTTTTTTGTGTTTTTAATATGTAGCAAACAAGATAGTAAATAAAATAAAGTAAAGCAAGACAAAAACAAAGTAAAGAGATTGGAAGTGGAGACTCCCCTTGCAGCGTGTCTTGATCTCCCGGCAACGGCGCCAGAAAAAATGCTTGATGCGCGTAGATGTACACGTCCGTTGGGAACCCCAAGAGGAAGGTATGATGCGCACAGCAGCAAGTTTTCCCTCAGAAAGAAACCAAGGTTATCGAACCAGTAGGAGCCAAGAAGCACGTGAAGGTTGTTGGTGGAGGAATGTAGTGCGGCGCAACACCAGTGAAACCGGCGCCAACGTGGAACCTGCACAACACAATCAAAGTACTTTGCCCCAACGTAATAGTGAGGTTGTCAATCTCACCGGCTTGCTGAAAACAAAGGATTAAGCGTATCGAGTGGAAGATGGTGATTTTTTGCAAAGAACAGTAAAAAAGAGAATGTATTCAGATGTAAAAGAATGGACCGGGGTCCACAGTTCACTAGAGGTGTCTCTCCAATAAGATAACTAACATGCTGGGTGAACAAATTACAGGCGGGCAATTAACAAATAAAGATTCAATACATATCAATGATGATTACTATGTGATTTAATCAGGGCATTACGACAAAGTACATAGACCGCTATCCAGCATGCATCTATGCCTAAATAATCCACCTTCAGGTTATCATCCGAACCCCTTCCAGTATTAAGTTGTAAACAACAGATAATTGCATTAAGTATGACGTGTAATGTAATCAACACAAATATCCTTAGACAAAGCATTGATGTTTTATCCCTAGTAGCAACAGCACATCCACAACCTTAGAACCTACTATCACGATCCCAGATTCAATGGAGGCATGAACCCACTATCGAGCATAATTACTCCCTCTTGGAGTTACAAGTATCAACTTGGCCAGAGCCTCTACTAGCAACAGAGAGCATGCAAGAACATAAACAACACATATATGATAGATTGATAATCAACTTAACATAGTATTCTATATTCATCGGATCCCGCCAAACACAACATGTAGCATTACAAATAGATGATCTTGATCATGTTAGGCAGCTCACAAGATCTAAACAATGATAGCACAAGAGGAGAAGACAACCATCTAGCTACTGCTATGGACCCATAGTCCAAGGATGAACTACTCACGCATCAATCCGGAGGCGGGCATGATGATGTAGAGCCCTCCGGTGATGATTCCCCTCTCCGGCATGGTGCCGGAGGCGATCTCCTGAATCCCCGAGATGGGATTGGCGAGCGGCGGCGTCTCGGAAGGTTTTCCGTATCGCGGCTCTCGGTAGGGGGTTTCGCGACGAAGGCTATTTGTAGGCGGAAGGGTAGGTCAGGGCGACGCGAGGGCCCACACTAGGGCCGCGCGGCCGGGCCTGGCCGCGCCGCCTGGTGTGGCCGCCTCGTCGCCCCACTTTGTTTCCCTTTCGGTCTTCCGAAGCTTCGTTGAAAAATAGGACCCTGGGCGTTGATTTCGTCCAATTCCGAGAATATTTCCTTACTAGGATTTCTGAAACCAAAAACAGCAGAAACAGCAACTGGCGCTTCGGCATCTTGTTAATAGGTTAGTGCCGGAAAATGTATAATAATGCTGTAAAGTATGTATAAAACATTCAAGTATTGTCATAAAAGTAGCATGGAACATAAGAAATTATAGATACGTTTGAGACGTATCACGCACCTCTACATGGTGCACCATTGTATGTATAGGGGTGGGTCAAACCCATGGCGCACTCCTCACTAGTAGGAGAAAGGAGTGACTTCTGAAGGTGTTGCTAGCTGACTTGTGGCAGGGCGCACTACCGGCGTCAGCAACAACGTGAAACCTGCACACAACACAACCAAAATACTTTACCCCAACTTACAGTGAGGTTGTAAATCTCACCGGTTTAGCTGAAAACAAATGATTAACCGTATAGTGTGGAAAGAGATGTTTCTTTGCAGTCGAAGTAAAGAGAACATTGCTTGCAGTAAGTAAACATACCATGATAATTTTATCAGTGTAAAAGAAATGACCGGGATCCACAGTTCACTAGAGGCGTCTCTCCATAAAGATAAATAACATGTTGGGTGAACAAATTACAACTGTGCAATTGACAGAATAAATACCATACATGACAAGATAATTACTATGAAATTCGTTTGGGCATTACAACATAATACATAGACTGTAATCCAACAACATGTATGATTAATAATCCACCTTCCGGTTATCATCTGAACCCCTTCCAGTATTAAGTTGCAAGCAACAGATTATCGCATTAAGCAATGTGTGCAAAGTAAACAATATAATTATCCTTAGACAAAGCATTGTGGTTTTCTCCCTAGTATCAACAACACATCTACAATCTCAGAAGTTATTGTCACTCTTCCAGATTACTAGAGACATGAACCCACTATCGAGCATAAATACTCCCTCTTGGAGTTACAAGCATATAATTGGCCAAAGCATCTACTAGAAACGGAGAGCATGCAAGATCACAAATAATATATGACAAGTATATAATCAATCTCAACCATAGTATTCAATATTCATCAGATCCTAGCAAACACAACATGTAGCATTACATAAAGATTATCTTGATCATGATAGGCTGCTCACAAGATCTAAACATGAAGAATAAGTTGGAGAAGACAACCATCTAGCTACTGCTATGGACCCGTACTCCAGAGATAAACTACTCACACATCACTTCGGAGGCGGGCATGGCTATGTAGAGGCCTCCGGTGATGATCTCCCTCTCCGGCAGGGTGTCGGGAAGAGCTTCAGAACCCTTCCGAGCTAGGGCCAGCGATGGCGGCCGCGACAAAACTTTTCGTGGATGGTGGCTCGGGTATTTAGGTTTTTCCCGAACAGGTGAATAAATAGGCGGAAGGACGAGGTCGGTGGGTGCCCGAGGGGCCCACACCACCACATGGCGTGGCTAGGGCCTGGGCCACGCCATGGCCTGGTGTGGCCGCCTCGTGGCGCTTCTCCGTCTCTCCTCTGGACTCCATCTTCGTTACGGTAAAATAGGAACTTGGGCTTTCGTTTCGTCCAATTCCGAGAATATTTCCTGTACAACTTTTCTGAAATATAAAAAAGCAGAAAACAGGGAACTGGCACTGTGGCATCTTGTCAATAGGTTAGTTCCAGAAAATGTATAAAAGTGCAACGAAGTGTAAACAAAACACATAGAAATTGGTGTAAAACAAGCATGGCGCATCCGAAATTATAAATACGTTTGCAACGTATCAGCATCCCCAAGCTTAACTCATGCTCGTCCTCGAGTAGGTAAGTGATAACAAAAAATAATAATTTTTGAGGTGACCTGAAGCCAACACAATCTTGATCAAGTTATTGTAAAGCATTGTGAGCTGAGATCAAAGTACTTTAAACATAGGCATGATAGATATAATTCTAACAATAGAACTTAGCAACTATGTTACAACATGAGAAGTAACTCAAACAAAGGATCATGAATAATTGTGCACTGAAAGCAACTGTTTGTTTTTGAGCATAGAGAAAACATAGCAAAGTGGTACTCAGCTTGTCCTTTATGGAGTAGCAAAACATAAATGCTAGGACACCTTTAAAGTTCAAAGGGTGACTAGATACAAGTAATTTGAGAACAAGCAATAGCATAATCATGAATCAATCAATAATAAATTTTGGGACTATGCACATTATACTCAGAATGACAACTATGCTCTCTTAATTGGTGCATAAAGCAAGAAGATGAAGACTCAACATAAAAGTAAAAGAAAGGCCCTGCGCAGAGGGAAGCAAGATTACTCATGTGCTAGAGCTTTTTATTTTGAATGCAATAGAGGTGTTGAAAATATATTTTGAGAGGTATGTATGTCTATGTCAACGAATGGCATCAAATGATCTATCATCCTTTCATGTTTAATGGCTTCAAGAGCGGCTCCCATAGAGAGAACAATAAAGTTCCTCTTCTCCTTTGTTTGAACAAGCTAAGTTCATGATTTCTCAAGTACATAGTGTTAGGAGATTTAGATTATTGGTTCAATTTATATTTTGTGGGTGGGCACCCGCGCCTGCTCTTTTGCAAAATTAAGAACTAGCACATTGTGCATGGTAGTCAAAGTTTGAATCCATAATAAACGTGAAGAGATGATAAACCATTCAACACTTTCACATGAGCTAAAACATAACACAAAACAAGTAATATTTTTGAAGGTTTAAAGGTAGCACACAATCAATTCACTTTGGAGTGGTGGTGAAATACCACATATAGGTAGGTATGGTGGACATAATTGGCAAACTTTAGTTTTTAGAAGTTGGATGCACGAGTAGAGCTCATACTCAGTACAGGCGAAGGCTAGCAAAAGACTGGGAGCGACCAACTAAGAGAGCAATAATGGCCATAATCATGCATAGCGACAAAACATTATTAATCAAAGCATAAAGTGATATTACAAGTCAAAAACTAAATGATCATAGAGGCTTTAGGTGATTGGTTTGTAGTCATAACATGATGTAAACATGTGCCAAGTCAACCCAATAAAGCATCAAAGAAGAATACCACAATATTATGCTTTTACGATGAAAACAACACATAATTCTTTCAATGGCACATTAAGCACTCTCAGCTATTTGAGACAAGTCATGCTACAAAAATAACTACTAAGCATATAATTAAAATAGCATCCAACATGACATGCCAAAGTCTATGCCACAGTCTAAACAAGCTTCCTTTTGCATCACTATAAGCATGAAACATTTTACTTGTCTACAACACCAATCAACTTATTCGAAACAACTCTCATAGATAATAATAAATTAAGATCAGAGAGCTAATCATACCTTACTAAATAAATCTGATAAGGTCTGAACAAAATATGAGTGGAAAAACAAGAGCTAAACGCAGTACTAGCAAAAGAGAACACTCGCAGAACAATAGGAGTGAAAACTAGAGTGTTCTATGCAATTAAAACGGAGTATCTCATTCTCCTAAAATATCCTGGGATCCAACCATATGCGACAACAAACAAAACAAAAGAAAACTAAAAATAAAAATAAAGACGCTCCAAGAACAACACATAGCATATGAAGCAATAAAAATATAGCGTTTAGAAAGATGACCTGATGCTTTGTTGATGAAGAGGGATGCCTTGGCCATCCCCAAGCTTTGACGCTTCTACCTCTTGGATATTTCTTGGGGTGACAGGGCATCTGATGACCCACAAGTATAGGGGGTGTATCGTAGTATCTTCGATAAGTAAGAATGTCGATCCCAACGAGGAGCAGAAGGTGTTGGCAGATGAAGGATTCACTGTAAATGCTCACAAACAAGTATTCAAGGGGTTTTGATGTAACAGATGAATAAAGTACGAGTAAGTAAAATGCGAGAGAAATAATTGCAGCGAGTGGCCCAATCCTTTTTAGCACAAAGGACAAGCCGGTTTGTTTACTTATAATGACCAAGCGTTCTTGAGGACACACGGGGATTTTAGTCTAGTGCTTTCGCTTCATGTGGCTAAATAATCTTCATTGTTTTGATAAGTGTTGTGTGGGTGAACCTATGCTAATGCACCGCCCTTCCTAGGACTAATACATACTTGTGATTATACCCCTTTCAAGCATCCGCAACTACAAGAAAGTAATTAAGATAAATCTAACCACAGCCTTAAACTCTGAGATCCTGCGATCCCTCTTGCATCGATATACTAACGGGGGCTCAGGTTTCTGTCACTCCGGCAACCCCGCAATTAGCAACCGAATACAAGATGCACTCCCCTAGGCCCATAAATGGTGAAGTGTCGTGTAGTCGACGTTCACACGACACCACTAGAAGAATGACACCACAACTTAAATATCATAACATTGAATATTACTCAACCATAATTCACTACTAGCATTTAGACTTCACCCATGTCCTCAAGAACTAAACGAACTACTCACGAGACATCATATGGAATAAAATCAGAGGTGATATGATGATGAATAACAATCTGAACATAAACTTTGGTTCAATGGTTTCACTCAATAGCATCAATAACAAGTAGAGAATAATGCCGGGAGAGTTTCCCCTATCAAACAATCAAGATCCAACCCAAATTGTTACAGCGGTGACGAGGTGCAGCGGTGGTGATGGCGGTGTAGATGGTGGAGATGATGATGATGATGATGATGGAGATGATGTCCCGCTCGATGACGATGGCGATGGCGTCGATTTCCCCCTCCGGGAGGGAATTTCCCCGGCGGATTCCTGCCCGCCGGAGAGCTCTTTTCTCTCTGGTGTTCTCCGCCCCGTAGAGGCGGCTGTAACCCTTCGTGAGGTTCTCCCCGTGGCTTAGGTTTTCGGGACGAAGGAGTACGCGAAGAAAAGGAGGCGAAAGGGGCTGTGGGGCCCCCACACCACAGGGTGGCGCGGCCAGGCCATGGGCCGCGCCGGCCTGTGGTCTGGGCCCACCTTGGCTCCCTCTTCTCCTTCTGGCTCCCTCCGTCATCTGGAAAAATAGGAATTTACGTGTAATTTCCTTCCACAGTTGATCTTCCGAAATATTGCGTTCTGACGGTGCTTTTTCCAGCAGAATCCTGGCTCCGGTGCTTGATCCTCCAATAATGATGAAACATGCAAAATAGATGAAATAACATAAGTATTGTGTCCCAATATGAAATATATCAATGAATAACAGCAAATTATGATACAAAATAGTGATGCAAGTTGGACGTATCAACTCCCCCAAGCTTAGACCTCGCTTGTCCCCAAGCGAAACTGAGCTCGATAAACAAGACCACATGTTTATGGAGTGAAGAGTCGATAAATAAAATACGGACAAGAAGCATCATATTCATTCACACAAGACATCCTAGTAAACAACTTCCTCATATAGCTCATCTTGAAATAAGTAAAGAGAAATCACAAGTAAAGGTGCATGAGAAATCATAGTTGGTGATGGCAAACTTTGTTCTTGGTCAGAGAACTATTAACGGATTGTACTTCTAAGCAAAGCTTTCATATTAGAATTTATAGCTGGGCTTTCATATTCAAGCATAACAATCTCCTCATAATCATTGATAACTTCAAAGTCATATTCATTCAGATAAAATTGGTACTAAACAAGAAAGTATAAAAGACATGATCAACTGAATCATAGCATAAATGATTGGTTCACAACAACTCGATTGCTTGCTTGAGATAGAGAGAAATAGGTTTACTGACTCAACATAAAAGTAAAAGATAGGCCCTTCGCAGAGGGAAGCAGGGATTAAATCATGTGCTAGAGCTTTTCAAGTTTTGAAATCATATAAAGAGCATAAAAGTAAGATTTTGAGCGGTGTTTGTTGTTGTCAACGAATGGTAGCGGGCACTCTAACCCCCTTGCCAAACGAACCTTCAAAGAGCGGCTCCCATGAGGGACGGCATCTCTACCAGCAAGGTAGATCATCCCCCTTCTCTTTTGTTTACACATGTATTTTAGTTTTATTAAGGATGACACTCCCCCAACCTTGGCTTTCTCAATCCATGGCTAACCGAATCCTCGGGTGCCTTCCAACATTCACATACCATGGGGGAGTGTCTATTGCAAAATTAAGTTGCTTACTGATAAATCAGAGCAAAACATGTGAAGAGAATTATTAATGAAAGTTATTAATTGGGGCTGGGAACCCCGTTGCCAGCTCTTATTGCAAAGTTATTGGATAAGCGGATGTGCCGCTAGTCCATTGGTGAAAGTCCGCCCAACAAGATTGAAAGATAAAACACCACATACTTCCTCATGAGCTATAAAACATTGACACAAATAAGGAGTAGTAGTTTGAATAATTTAAAGGTAGCACATGAAGTATTTACTTGGAATGGCAGAAAATACCATGTAGTAGGTAGGTATGGTGGACACAAATGGCATAGGTTTGGTCTAAGGTTATGGATGTATGAGAAGCATCTCCTCTCGATATAGGTCTTTGGCTAGCAAGGTTTGATAGCAAGCATAAAGGTTGAGGGAAACAAGCAAATATACATATGATAGAACAATCATGCATCTTTCTCATAAGCACAAGCAATTTTAACTTCAGAATACTAAACTCATTAGCATAGAGATAATAGAGTAATGTATCTAAGTGTATTTGTCTCTTTATTTAAACATCAGGGTGTTGTTGTTATTGACCAATGCTAAGTTTGCCAAAACCAAATAGATTTACTTGATGCTCCCAAAGTGATATCAATACTCATGTCAAGAGTAATCATATAATGGAGATTGCAAACTAAAATAAGGTGTGCAAAAAGTAAATGATAAGACTTCTCATTAATATTCCATAACGATAACTCACACCAACGGATACATAGATAACCAACTAAGAGAGATACTTCCACATTGCATACTATTCCATATGATAACTTCCCTACTCATGATATGACACTACTTGATAGTAAAAGATAAAGGTGGTGATAATGATGTGATACCGCGGCACTCCCCCAAGCTTGGAACAAACCAAGGGGATGCCAATACCGATGATGAATTACTCCTTCGGTGATGATGGTGATGGATTCCTCTCGACAAGCTTCTTAACAAGCTCCTTTAAATCTTCAATCTCATAGGTGAGGTTGCGAATCAGTTCCGAGTTGTGCTCAACGCGGCTCATAATCATGTCAGGTGGTGAATCCCAACTCCTAGAGTTGTTTCCCCATCCTTCAGCTTCAGATTTCATCTCTCCTGCAATGTTAGAACGATCTATATCCCAACCACTTGGCAACACTACCTTGGGGGTTCTTTCAGTTTGACGATCGTAGATTAGATTGCGGTAAGGGTTGTAATTGCTTGGAGAAGATGTCCTTGGAGCCAAGTAATGACGTGGAACCGCTCCTCCGGTAGATTCGTGCACTCCTCTTGGTGTTGGATGGATTTGATATCACGCCAATACTTGCAACGGTGGCACGCTGGTGTACTCGCGGAGCTTCCTCCACTTCTTCCTCATCCTCACTTGCGTCTTCTTCCTTCAGTTCCGGGTCTTGAATATCTTCCTTCAAAGGTCCCTTGTCCTTGTTGTTGGAGACCATGGTGCTTCTAGATCAAAACAAATCTGGCAGAAAACAGCTCGAAACAAAACACGACGAGAAAATGATATACGGACCTCCAGGGGTCCGGGGGATTATATAGCAAATATTTTTACGATAAAAGGAAGGTTCCAGGCCGAAAACGAGTAGAAAAGGGGCGACGAGGGGCTGTCCCCATAGGTCGGCGCGGCCAGGGTGGGGCCCGCGCCGGCCTATGGTGACGGGCCCTCGCGCGTCTTTTCCACTCCGATTCGATTCCGTAATTTTTTATATTTTCCAAAAACAGCAAAAATATTGTTCGGAAAGGTAAACGCGGACTTTTTATTACCTGTACTGTTACCTATTCAAAGTCGAGTTCTGGCGGACTGTCAATTTGTCCTTTGATGAAAGCCTCCGGTGTTTCCACTTGAATAATATCAACATCAACATTATAAGAATCACCCGAGATATAATGCTTGAGTCTTTGTCCATTCACCACTTGTGTGGCATTGCCTTGGAGAGAGCTAATTTTAATTGCTCCTGAACGATACACCTCCTCAACAACATATGGTCCTTCCCACTTCGAGAGTAATTTCCCTGCAAAGAATCTGAGACGAGACCGATACAATAGGACTTTATCCCCAATATTAAACTCTCTTTTGATAATTCTTCTATCATGCCATTTCTTAACTTTTTCTTTAAAGAGTTTAGCATTTTCATAAGCTTCACTTCTCCATTCATCTAGAGAACTTAATTGCAACAACCTCTTATTACCGGCCAGTTTCGGATCTTTATTTAGTTCTCTAACAGCCCAATAAGCTTTGTGCTCTAGTTCTAAAGGTAAATGACAAGCTTTTCCATAAACCATTTTATAAGGTGACATTCCCATGGGGTTTTTATAAGCAGTTCTATAAGCCCATAGTGCTTCTTTCAATTTGCTAGCCCAATTCTTTCTAGATTTATTAACAGTCTTTCCCAAAATAGATTTAATCTCTCTATTTGATAATTCTATTTGACCACTAGTTTGAGGGTGATAAGCGGAAGCAATTCTATGATTAATACCATACTTAGCAAGAGTTTTTCTAAAACCTCCATGAATAAAATGAGAACCTCCATCAGTCATAATATATCTAGGTATTCCAAATCTAGGAAATATAACATCTACAAGCATTTTTATAGAGGTCTCACCATCAGCACTCTTTGTAGGTATAGCTTCTACCCATTTAGTAACATAATCAACAGCGACAAGTATATGAGTGTTACCTTCTGAAGAAGGGAAAGGACCCATGAAGTCGAATCCCCAACAATCGAATGGTTCAATAACAAGAGTATAATTCATAGGCATTTCATTGCGTCTAGAGATATTACCAACTCTTTGACATTCATCACAGGATAAGATAAACTTCCTTGCATCTTTGAAAAGTGTTGGCCAATAAAAACCTGATTGTAGAACCTTTTGCGCGGTTCTATCTCCAGGTGATGTCCTCCATAAACACTACCATGACATTTACTCAATATCTCCTGTTGTTCATATTCAGGAACACATCTTCGCATAATACCATCCACTCCTTCTTTATATAAGTGTGGGTCATCCCAAAAATAATGCCTCAAGTCATAAAAGAATTTCCTCCTTTGCTGAGCTGAAAAGGTTGGAGGCAAATACTTCGAAACAATAAAGTTAGCATAATATGCATACCAAGGGCTCTCTCGTGAGCTCACCTTTATTACAGCCAATTGTTCATTTGGAAAACTATCATTAACAGGAACATGATCATAAGAAATATTTTCCAATCTAGACAAATTATCAGCAACAGGATTATCAGCACCTTTCCTATCTATAATATGTAAATCAAATCCTATATAACTAAGAAGTTCATCCCCACTAACCTATTTCTCTTGACATGCAGCTATGCCACCTCAGCGGTCCCACCAAATCAGCTATCTTTCATTCACGTCATTCCATCCCATGCATGTGTGCTGCTCTCATGTCCAGGTTGTGCCAATGCTTTTAGACCCGATAGCTTCCCCTCCTTCCAACTATATTAATGCATCGCAAGCCTCTAATTTTTGGTTCACATCATTTAGCCATCTATCCACGTTTATTCTGTACTATGGTGTCATGTCTTGCTGTGTTCACCCTTCATCTTCTCCACTTACGCTACGCACTAATGCATGCATGAGTACTGAAACGGAAACAACTAATAGCCCTGTGTTCATTGATTTACCCAGTGCGCCCCATTGCCTTCTAATTAATCACAAGTTATCTACTATTTTTTTGCCCCCTTCGAATTCTTCTATACCCCTCTATATATATGAATAATACTTCTGATCAATCTACCGTACCCGATGTGCCTCCATTGGTTCTGCACCAAGACACACCACGCCTACACAGCCACGAGCCTGCATCCTCTCAACGCTCTACAGTGTTGGCATCGGAACACATGTAGGTCATTTCCATGTATATATCAACACAACTGTGACTATATTGGCTGGATGTGCCGTTTGTCTTCGCCTCTTGGGAAGTACAACATAACCGGATTGCTTCTGGAGGGTTATTCAATAAATTCATAGAGTTCAACATAAGCTGTCAAGGTATGACTTTGGTTATTCAAATGACTCTCTTTAGAATTTTATAGGCTCATTTGTTAAGCACACTCCTGCAGTTTCATAGATTTTCTAATTTCCAAGTGCAAATCAAACACTTTGTTGTTCATTCTCAGTTATTTATCATTATCTTTTTCATGGTTAACCTCCCTCTTACCTTTTTCTTTTCTTTTACTGAAAATCTTTTTTTTATTTGACTCAATTGCAGGCAAGGGCAAAGTAGATATATATCTTGATGCGGCTTTCCTCAAACTTGCATTAGGCATACCTGCGAGCCACTTCTATCCTCACTGGAAAAGAACCACGGGAAGGGAAAGAGGTGTGCTTCGGTGCGCACCCTCTCCAAACTCGCGACTTATCGCCCAAGGGGTACGGTGGTCCCGATTTTGTTTTTTTTTTGGTGCCCGCCGAAACCCATATCCAAGCCCAATGCAAGACTCGTATGGGTATACAGGGCCTGGGCGTATCTATACGGACGACCCCACGTGGGTGGGTCCCACGTGCCAAGCTAATCACCGTGATTAGCTCCCATTGCATGCATCGTTTTCATCGGCACGTAGGAGATCTGATCGAGCTGTTCCACGCCGTCGCTAGGTTAAACGCAAGCGGTTGTTGCCGGCCCGGCCGTCGGCGGTTGTTGCCGGCACGTCCGTCGCCGCCGGTGGTTGTTTCGCATCTCGACGCCGCCGACCGCGCGCGAAGCCCCCCCGCAGATCGACGACCTTGGAAAGGCGCGCCGCCGGCTCGGCATCTTCCCCGCTAGGGTTTAAAATCACAGGTACCATGACTTCATCTTGTAGCATAGTAAGAGGACGCAATTCTGCCGGTTTTTCATTTCTAATTATGGTCCAATACTACAGAATATGGAGAACTCTATATCTGGTATGATTGAGGAACAAAACGAGTACGTCGGCTATAATTCCGATGACTCTGAAATGGAGGAAAATTTGCAGCACGAAGCCGGCTGGAGCGAAGACGAGTTTGATGTGAGCCACTATTTTTCATTTCGATTACCAGCAGTCCAGCATCATCAAATTATATATGGTTCCTCATGTCATAATTTATGCAGATTGCGTACGATGAATTTGATAATGATGACAACCATGGTGAACACACAGACAATCAAAATGATGAGAACCATGCTGAACACACAGACAGTCTAAATACTAGTGAGGTATGTGTAGTGACTCATACAATGACATAAAATGATGCATGAAATGATGGCAACTGTAAAATTTACGGTTAATAAATTTCGCAATGCATTAATAAATTTCAGGCACAATTTGACACGCAGCTTGAGTACGACTATTACGGTGAATCTGACTTGGACACGGGCCACACTGATGATGTGGAAGGTGCATCAGTTCCTGAGGATTCTGTTGACATGAGCCAGGTTGTTATCTCTTTTTTATCAGTCTTATATAGCTGGAACACATAAGTTTATAGTTTTAATTAATGCCTACGTTTTCTACTTGCAGGCGACGCCAAGCGCTAGTCAGCCTGAGAAACCACAGAAAGGTAGCAATGGCAATGAATATCCTGATAGTGATCGGGATTTATACTGGATGATAAAACAGATGACTTTTATTTCTGAAGCAGCAGCATATTCTTTCTACAACAGATATGCTTTTGATTATGGGTTCAGCGTCCGGCTTGACCAGGTTAAGCGGTTTGATGATGGAGTAATTCGGTTAAGGCGTTTTGTGTGTTCCAGACAGGGCAGACGTCCCAAAAACCAACTGACCACGGAAGGCCGTGTATATAGGCACAGACCTGAGTCTCGCTGCGGCTGCAAGGCACGTTTGGTGGTCAAGTTTGATGGAAGAACTGGTTTCTGGGTTGTTGAAGATTTTCGTGACAAACATAACCATGACCCAGCTGAACCATGTCAGACTCCGTTTCTTCGGTCCCATAGGACGATCAACGACGCGCAGAGATCTGAGATATTATCAATGGGATCCATGGGGATCAGGAAGCACCTCATTATGAGAAAATTCATTGCAGGCTCCGGTTCATTTGCTGGTGTTGGATTCACAAGAAAGGATTTGTACAACATGTGCTCTAGGGAGAGGAGGAGGCTGCTTTTCGACGGTGACGCTACCACAGCCATCCGCATTATGTCAAAGAGGAAAAAGAGGGACCCTGAATTTTTCTTTGAATATGACGTTGATGAAAAAGGCCGTCTGAAGCACATGTTTTGGTGTGATTCCCAGTCACGTAGGGATTACCAGGACTACGGAGATGTGCTGGTGTTTGATAGCACATACAAGATGAATAAATATAAGATGCCATTTGTTCCTTTTGTGGGCTTGAACAACCACCGTAGGACAACGGTTTTTGGGTGTGCCATCCTTTCAAGTGAGAATGAACAAACATATGTTTGGCTTCTAAAGACTTTCCTCAAAGCGATGTGTCAACAGAAGCCAAAGGCAGTAATCACGGATGCAGATGCCGCGATGATCGCCGCAATCGGCGAAGTATTTTCTGGTGTGTCGCATCGCATCTGCAGCTTCCACATTGAAAAAAATATGGAGATGCATCTACCTAACAAGTCACTGAACGAGTTCAGGACTCTTTTGTATTACACCACCTCAGAGCAAGTATTTGAGGAGCGATGGCATGCATTTTACAGAAAATGGCAATCCCCAAAAACCAGAACATGGATGAAGAGGATGTACACCAAGAGGAAACTTTGGGCTGCAGCGTATCTCTCTCAAGGATTCTGGCTGGGTATGAAAAGTAACCAGCGGAGTGAAAGTTTAAACTCTTGTCTGCACCTGCACCTAGATGGGGAAATGACAATTGTTGATATGATTATGCACTATGACAACGCAATTGTCCGTCTCCGTGAGAACGAAGCCCACGACGACTGCACGGCTTCACAGACTACACCAGTGGCAATTACTAATTTCAGAGAACTAGAGGTTGCTGCTGCAAAAATCTTCACTCCTGCTGTGTTCTATATTATTCAAGGTGAGCTTTCAAAGATTGGCGGCATAGAGATCTTAGAAAAAATGCAGGCAGGAGACTCAAACATCTTCATTGTGGCATGGAGGAATCATGTAAGGACCAGGTTCTACGTGGAATATAGACCCAAGGAGGCAGAAATTATAAGGTGCAGCTGTCAAAGGATGATTAGAAAGGGGATACCTTGCAAGCACATACTGCATGTGCTGCATTTCTTGAAATTTACTGAAATTCCACAATGTTGTGCTCTACGACGATTCACAAAAAATGCCAGGTTAGGGTTGCCAGCTAAACGCACCAGCGACATGTTTGGGTGGGGTTGGTCTGGGGCAGAGGAGCGGATGAAATACAGCAGGATGAATATTAAGGTATCACAGGCTATGCATATTGCATTAAACAATTCAGAGGAATATGATCTGCTGAACAGTACCATTGATGGCATAATTTCTAGAAGAGAGGGTTATGCTAAAGGTAAAGCATATGGTCCCCTCAGGTCGGTGCATGAAAATGAAGATGCTAGTGGACCATGCGATATTGTTGTTGGTGATCCTTTGAAAGTGTCCACTAAGGGTGCACCTAGGCAAGAAGCGCAGAAATCTCCAATGACAAAAAATGGAAGACCACTAGGACACAAGGAACGCAGGGTGCAGGTGTGCGGGGCATGCCAAGGAGAAGGGCATAACAGAAGAAACCCAATATGCATATTTCATCCGAAGTAAGTTTTTCTGCCATTTTGTTTCATATATTTTAAAAGATTCATATGAGTTGTTGTGTAATTTTATGCCTGTGAACATGTGCAGGAATGTGCTGCAGCAGGAAGGGTAGTTATTTCATAGTTATCTAAAGGGCAGTAAATTTCCTTAATTATGAATGGGACGACTATAGCTTTGTATTTGATGGAGTTGTTAATGTTTGCAACGTACTGATGTTTTTATTTTGTACTGATGTTCTTAATTCTCTGGTGTTCTTTTGTAAAAATGGCAAAAGACATTATATATTGTGAAGTAGGCATTTCCTTATAATCATCATAGCATGCATGTACAAAGATAAAAATAATTGCATACTTTCGATAATGGGAAATAAAATCAATGTTACAAAAATTTGTACATAATCATAACCGAATAAATTTGTACACGGCAGCCTAGGCGACGCATTTACCGTGGCTCCTGCGCGTGGATAACCAGTGGCTCCTGCGCGTGGTTTACCGGTGGCGTCCCAACTACATATGTCGCTTCACAACCGGCGAGCTAGGCATTAAACAGGAGGGGAACGGATTCGGTGGCATCATAATAGCGAACACGCGTGGCTTCCCAGTCAACAGGTCGTCAACAGCGAACACGCGTACAAGGCCGCAGCACCACTTTATCCCATCCATTTTATCCCATCCAGTGGAGCACAACAGGCCATCCCGCACCAAACCCTACCTAAACCCGCCGCCGTCGAGCAGCCGTAGCAAGCGATGGGCCTCAACGACCACGAAGCCGGAGGGAGCAGCGCCCGCGGAGCTAAAATCCGCCGTGCGGCCCGTCGTTCTCAGAGCCTCAACCCCGACGAAGCGACGATCTTGGCCGAGGCGCGGCTGCTCGTTCCGCCGTACTGGCACCTGCCAGCTGGTTGGAGGGTGAGCGCCGCCGGGTACGCCATCCCGCCGGTGCCTGAAAAAGACGAAGATCTGCGCGGCTACATCCGCCGCCGTCGAGCTGCCCTCACGCCGTGGGATCGGGCGAACCCAGACTGGGGGGAGGACAGCGCCTTGTGGAGGCCCCGGTTCGAGATGGAGCGCCTCGACGAGCTCGCCAACCAGTACGGTATGTACGCCGGCGGGAGGTACAATCAACTAGGGCGGCAGTCCTTCTGGGCCGGCAAGGACGTGGACACCGTGCTCGCGGCGCACGGCTATGTCCCTCTTCCTCGAGGCGCGCCACGCCGCCTACCACCACCGTACGGCGAACCACGGGCACCTCCAGCTCTTCCGCCGCGCCGCCACGAAGGGATCGTCCTTCCACCTCCAGCGACAAGCGAGCCGCGGGACCAAATTTCCATTCGCGGCCCTGCACCTCATCTGCGCGTTCCCAAGCCGGAGCCGCAACCGGATCCGGAGCCCGAGCCGCAGCCGAGGTGGACTGCGTATCTCCATTACCAGTCGGAGATTCGGGCTCCCGACGACCCCGCCGACACACCGGGCCTCACCCAGGCGCTCCAGCAGTCCAAGGCCGAAGTGGAGGACGACAAATGGTGGTCCTCCGACGACGATGAGGACGTGATATTGGGAGATGTGGAACTGAGTTACCAGGCCCAGATGAGGGCTCACGATGACCCAGCCGATACACCGGGCCTCACCCAGGCGCTCCAGCAGTCCAAGGCGCTCCAGGAGTCCAAGGTCGAAGAGGAGGGCGGAAAATGGTGGTCCTCCGACGAAGAGGATTAGGCGGGTTGCATGTCTTGGAGGGACAAGCAAGATGTAGAGGCCGCCGATTTAGTGTTTTTTTCTTCCCTTCGCTGTTCAATCTTGTGTAAGAAACTTAGAAGGAATGAAAATCCCCTGTCGGCCCTATGTTTTAATGCCAGATGTCTTAACTTTCTTGCATTTTCTAGTTTATTAGTTCAAAAGACGTAGCTTGGTTAAGATCTAGGGTAAAAAATGAGTAAAAAATATTCACATGTTGGTAGACTTGTGAACCCAAAACAAATAGTCTGTAAAAAATAGACCTCTTTTTTTTGTTCAAAATGAAATATGCCCTATATATTGTTGACTAAAGTCTCGTAGGGTTCCCACATGAAATATGTATTTTTATAGCCCGAGGCTTTTGTGCGGAGATTGTCTGCGGTTATTGTTGAAGCGGGGACACCGAGCGGCGAGGAGCGACGGCGAACGGCGACGGCGACGGCGAGAGCGAGAGCGGAGGCGCTTCTTCTTTTGGTCGTAGCCCCGGTGGTACTTTTCTGAGCCCCTGCAGTACATTCCTGCACGCCCCCCTCCACGACTTGCTGCCGCGCGCCGCCGCTATTAGGGTTAGTACCCAGAAATCTAGGACATCAGCAGGAGTTTGTAGTTCATTGTGAACATTGATTTAATTCTTTGGATTTCTGTTATTGGAATGTTTCGAATGTGTTTGATATGTTATATTATTTTTGTCAGAGATGGATGAAGAAGCAGGATGTCTTATTTGCGGCCAGCCTGACACTAACTGCTTCCGGTCCAAGCGTCGTGCATTTTCATTTGATGTAGCGATGGTGCATTTGTTTGAAGAACTAATTGTATGTATGATTTGCACAGTATTTTCCTCGAAAGAAACCAAGGTTTAATCGAACCAGGAGGAGCCAAGAAGCACGTTGAAGGTTGATGGTCGCGAAATGTGATGCGGCGCAACACCAGGGATTCCGGCGCCAACGTGAACCTGCACAACACAACCCAAGTACTTTGCCCCAACGAAACAGTGAGGTTGTCAATCTCACCGGCTTGCTGTAACAAAGGATTAAACGTATCGAGTGGAAGATGTTTGCAAAGAAAACAGTAAACACAATTGCAGTAGATTGTATGCTATGTAAAGAATAGGACCGGGGTCCACAGTTCACTAGAGGTGTCTCTCCCATAAGATAAAAGCATGTTGGGTGAACAAATTACAGTCGGGCAATTGACAAATAGAGAAAGGCATAACAATGCATATACATGACATGGTAAATATAGTGAGATTTAATGGGCATTACGACAAAGAACATAGACCGCCATCCAACTGCATCTATGCCTAAAAAGTCCACCTTCAGGTTATCGTCCGAACCCCTCCAGTATTAAGTTGCAAAGCAACAGACAATTGCATTAAGTATGGTGTAATGTAATCAACAACTACATCCTTAGACATAGCATCAATGTTTTATCCCTAGTGGCAACAGCACATCCACAACCTTAGAACTTTCTGTCACTGTCCCAGATTCAATGGAGGCATGAACCCACTATCGAGCATAAATACTCCCTCTTGGAGTTAAGAAACTTGGCCAGAGCCTCTACTAATAACGGAGAGCATGCAACATCATAAACAACACATGAACAATAGATTGATAATCACCATAATCATAGTACTCTCTATCCATCGGATCCCGACAAACACAACATATAGTATTACATATAGATGATCTTGATCATGTTAGGCAGCTCGCAAGATCTAACAATGAAGCACAACAAGGAGAAGACGACCATCTAGCTGCTATGGACCCATGGTCCAGGGGTGAACTACTCACTCATCACTCCGGAGGCGACCATGGCGGTGTAGAGTCCTCCGGGAGATGAATCCCCTCCCGGCAGGGTGCCGGAGGCGATCTCCGAATCCCGAGATGGGATTCGCGGCGGCGGCGTCTCTGTAAGGTTTTCCGTATCGTGGCTCTCGGGGGTTTTCGCGACGGAAGCTTTAAGTAGGCGGAGGGTCAACGCGAGGGGCCACACGAGGGGCCCAGGGGATAGGTCGGCGCGGCCAGGGCCTGGGCCGCGCCGCCCCTGGCCTCCTCGTGGCCCCACTTTGTTAGGTCTTCGGTCTTCTGGAAGCTTCGTGCAAAAATAGGACCCTGGGCGAAAGTTTCGTCCAATTCCGAGAATATTTCTTTACTAGGATTTCTGAAACCAAAAAGCAAAACAGAACGGCTCTTCGGCATCTTGTTAATAGGTTAGTTCCAGAAAATGCATAAATATGACATATAATGTGCATAAAACATGTAGGTATCATCAATAAAGTAGCATGGAACATAAGAAATTATCGATACGTTGGAGACGTATCAGCATCCCCAAGCTTAGTTCTGCTCGTCCCGAGCAGGTAAAACGATAACAAAGATAATTTCTGAAGTGACATGCCATCATAATCTTGATCATACTATTTGTAAACATATGTAATGAATGCAGCGATCAAAGCAAAGGTAATGACATGAGTAAACAACTGAATCATAAAGCAAAGACTTTTCATGAATAGTACTTCAAGACAAGCATCAATAAGTCTTGCATAAGAGTTAACTCATAAAGCAATAAATCAAAGTAAAGGTGTTGAAGCAACACATAGGAAGATTAAGTTTCAGCGGTTGCTTTCAACTTATAACATGTATATCTCATGGATATTGTCAACATAAAGTAGTATAACAAGTGCAATATGCAAGTATGTAGGAATCAATGCACAGTTCACACAAGTGTTTGCTTCTTAAGGTGGAAGGAGATAGGTAAACTGACTCAACAATAAAAGTAAAAGAATGGTCCTTCAAAGAGGAAAGCATCGATTGCTGTATTTGTGCTAGAGCTTTTATTTTGAAAACATGAAACAATTTTGTCAACGGTAGTAATAAAGCATATGAGTTATGAAAATTATATCTTACAAGTTGCAAGCCTCACGCATAGTATACTAATAGTGCCCGCACCTCGTCCTACTTAACTTGGACTACCGGGTCTTCGCATGCCATGTTTCAACCAAGTGTCACAAAGGGGTACCTCCATGCCGCCTGTACAAAGGTCCAAGGAGAATGCTCGCATTTTGGATTTCTCGCTTAGACATCCATACCGGGACAACATGGACAATAGATAATGGACTCCTCTTAAATGCATAAGCATGTAGCAAAGTTATTATTCTCATATGAGATTGAGGATATATGTCCAAAACTGAAACTTCCACCATGGTTCATGGCTTTAGTTAGCGGCCCAATGTTCTTCTCTAACAATTTTGCATGCTCCAACCACTAAAATGATAGACCTTCAGACAAGACGGACATGCATAGCAACTCACATGATATTCAACAATAGTTGATGGCGTTCCCCAGAAGCATGGTTATCGCACAACAAGCAACTTAATAAAATATAAAGTGCATAAGTACATATTCAATACTACGATAGTTTTTAAGGCTATTTTGTCCCATGAGCTATATATTGCAAAGGTGAATGATGGAATTTTAAAGGTAGCACTCAAGCAATTTACTTTGGAATGGCGGAGAAATACCATGTAGTAGGTAGGTATGGTGGACACAAATGGCATAGTAGTTGGCTCAAGGGTTTTGGATGCATGAGAAGTATTCCCTCTCGATACAAGGTTTAGGCTAGCAAGGTTATTTGAAGCAAACTCAAGGATGAACAAGTGCAGCAAAACTCACATAAAAGACATATTGTAAACATTATAAGACTCTACACTGTCTTCCTTGTTGTTCAAAACTCAATACTAGATATTATCTAGACCTTAGAGAAACCAAATATGCAAATCAAATTTTAGCAAGCTCTATGTATTTCTTCATTAATGGGTGCAAAGCATATGATGCAAGAGCTTAAACATGAGCACAACAATTGCAAAGTATCACATTATCCAAGACATTTTTAGAATTACTACATGTAGCATTTTCCAATTCCAACCATATAACAATTTAACGAAGAAGAAACTTCGCCATGAACATTATGAGTAAAGCCTAAGGACACATGTGTCCATATGCAACAGCGGAGCGTGTCTCTCTCCCACAAAGTGAATGCTAGGATCCATCTTATTCAAACAAAAACAAAAACGAAAACAAACCGACGCTCCAAGTAAAGAACACCAGATGTGACTGAATAAAAATATAGTTTCAGGGGAGGAACCTGATGATTTTGTCGATGAAGAAGGGGATGCCTTGGGCATCCCCAAGCTTAGACGCTTGAGTCTTCTTAAAATATGCAGGGGTGAACCACGGGGGCATCCCCAAGCTTAGAGCTTTCACTCCTCTTGATCATAGTATATCATTCTCCTCTCTTGACCCTTGAAAACTTCCTTCACACCAAACTTCAAGCAAACTCATTAGAGGGTTAGTGCATCATTAATAATTCACTCATTCAGAGGTGACACAATCATTATTTTCACTTCTGGACATTGCATAATGCTACTGGACATTAATGGATCAAAGAAATAAATCCAACATAGCAAAAGAGGCAATGCGAAATAAAAGGCAGAATCTGTCAAAAACAGAACAGTCCGTAAAGACGAATTTAGAAATGGCACCAGACTTGCTCAACTGGAAAAACTCAAAACTAATGAAAGTTGCGTACATATCTGAGGATCACGCTCGTAAATTGGCAGATTTTTTCGAATTTTCTACAGAGAATTGTGCCCAGATTCGTGACAGACAGCAATGCTGTTTCTGCGCAGCAATCCCAAATATAACATCAACTTTGACATAGAAACTTTACTTGGCACAAAAACATGATAAGGAGAGGTTGCTACAGTAGTAAACAACTTCCAAGACTCAATAAAACAAAAAATTGCTGTAGGTAAAAACATGGGTTGTCTCCCATAAGCGCTTTTCTTTAACGCCTTTCAGCTAGGCGCAGAAAGTGCAAATCAAGTAACATCGAGAGTAGAAGCATCAACATCATAACTTGTTCTAATAATAGAATCAAAAGGAAACTTCATTCTCTTTCTAGGGAAGTGTTCCATACCTTTCTTGAGAGGAAATTGATATTTAATATTACCTTCCCTCATATCAATAACAGCACCAACGGTTCGAAGAAAAGGTCTTCCCAACACAATAGGACAAGATGCATTGCATTCGATATCCAAAACAACAAAATCAACGGGGACAAGGTTATTGTTAACCGTAATATGCACATTATCAATCCTCCCCAAAGGTTTCTTTTTAACATTATCGGCAAGATTAACATCCAAATAACAATTCTTCAATGGTGGCAAGTCAAGCATATCATAAATCTTTTTAGGCATAACAGAAATACTTGCACCAAGATCACATAAAGCATTACATTCAAAGTCATTGAATTTCATTTTAATGATGGGCTCCCAACCATCTTCTAACTTTCTAGGAATAGAAGTTTCAAGTTTTAATTTCTCTTCTCTAGCTTTTATGAGAGCATTTGTAATATGTTTTGTAAAGGCTAAATTTATAGCACTAGCATTAGGACTTTTAGCAAGTTTTTGTAAGAACTTTATAACTTCAGAGATGTGGCAATCATCAAAATCTAAATCATTATGAGCTACAGCAATGGGATCATTGTTCCCAAGGTTGGAAAAAATTTCAGCAGTTTTATCACAAGCAGTTTCAGCAGTTTTAGCAATTTCAGGCAGTTTTGTACGCTTTGCACTAGGAGTAGAAACATTGCCAACACCAATTATTTTACCATTGATAGTAGGAGGTGCAGCAACATGTAATGAATTAGCATTACTAGTGGTGGTAATAGTCCAAACTTTAACTACATTATTCTCTTTAGCTAGTTTTTCATTTTCTTCTCTATCCCACCTAGCACGCAGTTCAGCCATTAATCTTATATTCTCATTAATTCTAACTTGGATGGCATTTGCTGTAGTAGTAATCTTATTATCAATATCATTATTAGGCATAACTTTCAACTTTAAAAGATTTACATCAGAGGCAAGTCTATCAACTCTAGAAGCAATAGTATCAATTTTATCAAGCTTTTCCTCAACAGATTTGTTAAAAGCAGTTTGTGTACTAATAAATTCTTTAAGCATGGCTTCAAGACCAGAGGGTACATTCCTATTATTGTTGTAAGAATTCCCATAAGAATTACCATAACCATTACCATTAGCAGAAGGATATGGCCTATAGTTATTACCAGAGTTGTTCCTATAAGCATTGTTGTTGAAATTATTATTTTTAATGAAATTCACATCAACATTTTCTTCTTGAGCAACCAATGAAGCTAAAGGAACATTATTTGGATCAACATTAGATCTACCATTCACAAGCATAGACATAATCACATCAATCTTATCACTCAAGGAAGAGGTTTCTTCAACAGAATTTACCTTCTTACCTTGTGGAGCTCTTTCCGTGTGCCATTCAGAGTAATTTATCATCATATCATCAAGAAGTTTTGTAGCCGCCCCCAATGTGATGGACATAAAGGTACCTCCAGCAGCTGAATCCAATAAATTCCGCGAAGAAAAATTTAGTCCTGCATAGAAGGTTTGGATGATCATCCAAGTAGTCAGTCCATGGGTTGGGCAATTCTTTACCAAAGTTTTCATTCTCTCCCATGCTTGAGCAACATGTTCAGTATCTAATTGTTTAAAATTCATTATGCTACTTCTCAAAGATATAATTTTAGCGGGAGGATAATATCTACCAATAAAAGCATCCTTGCATTTAGTCCATGAATCAATACTATTCTTAGGCAAAGATAGCAACCAATATTTAGCTCTTCCTCTTAATGAGAAAGGAAACACTTTCAATTTAATAATATCACCATCTACATCTTTATACTTTTGCATTTCACAAAGTTCAACAAAATTATTGAGATGGGCAGCAGCATCATCAGAACTAGCACCAGAAAATTGTTCTCTCATGACAAGATTTAGTAAAGCAGGTTTAATTTCAAAGAATTCTGCTGTAGTAGCAGGTGGAGCAATAGGTGTGCATAGGAAATCATTATTATTTGCATTTGTGAAGTCACACAATTTAGTATTTTCATGGTTGGCCATTTTAGCAATGGTAAATAAAACAAACTAGATAAAGTAAATGCAAGTAACTAATTTTTTTGTGTTTTTGATATAGAGAGCAAGACAATAAATAAAGTAAAACTAGCAACTAATTTTTTTGTGTTTTGATTTAGTGCAGCAAACAAAGTAGTAAATAAAATAAAGCAAGACAAAAACAAAGTAAAGAGATTGAGAAGTGGAGACTCCCCTTGCAGCGTGTCTTGATCTCCCCGGCAACGGCGCCAGAAAAAGAGCTTGATGGTGTGTAACTCACACGTTCGTTGGGAACCCCAAGAGGAAGGTATGATGCGCACAGTAGCAAGTTTTCCCTCAGAAAGAAACCAAGGTTTAATCGAACCAGGAGGAGCCAAGAAGCACGTTGAAGGTTGATGGTCGCGAAATGTGATGCGGCGCAACACCAGGGATTCCGGCGCCAACGCGAACCTGCACAACACAACCCAAGTACTTTGCCCCAACGAAAAAGTGAGGTTGTCAATCTCACCGGCTTGCTGTAACAAAGGATTAAACGTATCGAGTGGAAGATGTTTGCAAAGAAAACAGTAAACACAATTGCGTAGATTGTATGCTATGTAAAGAATAGGACCGGGGTCCACAGTTCACTAGAGGTGTCTCTCCCATAAGATAAAAGCATGTTGGGTAAACAAATTACAGTCGGCAATTGACAAATAGAGAAAGGCATAACAATGCATATACATGACATGGTAAATATAGTGAGATTTAATCCGGCATTACGACAAAGAACATAGACCGCCATCCAACTGCATCTATGCCTAAAAAGTCCACCTTCAGGTTATCGTCCGAACCCCTCCAGTATTAAGTTGCAAAGCAACAGACAATTGCATTAAGTATGGTGCGTAATGTAATCAACAACTACATCCTTAGACATAGCATCAATGTTTTATCCCTAGTGGCAACAGCACATCCACAACCTTAGAACTTTCTGTCACTGTCCCAGATTCAATGGAGGCATGAACCCACTATCGAGCATAAATACTCCCTCTTGGAGTTAAGAGTAAAAACTTGGCCAGAGCCTCTACTAATAACGGAGAGCATGCAAGATCATAAACAACACATGAACAATAGATTGATAATCACCATAATCATAGTACTCTCTATCCATCGGATCCCGACAAACACAACATATAGTATTATAGATAGATGATCTTGATCATGTTAGGCAGCTCACAAGATCTAACAATGAAGCACAACAAGGAGAAGACGACCATCTAGCTACTGCTATGGACCCATGGTCCAGGGGTGAACTACTCACTCATCACTCCGGAGGCGACCATGGCGGTGTAGAGTCCTCCGGGAGATGAATCCCTCTCCGGCAGGGTGCCGGAGGCGATCTCCGAATCCCCCGAGATGGGATTCGCGGCGGCGGCGTCTCTGTAAGGTTTTCCGTATCGTGGCTCTCGTCGGGGTTTCGCGACGGAAGCTTTAAGTAGGCGGAGGGTCAACGCGAGGGCCACACGAGGGCCCAGGGATAGGTCGCGGCCAGGGCCTGGGCCGCGCCGCCACCCCCTGGCCTCCTCGTGGCCCCACTTCGTTAGGTCTTCGGTCTGGAAGCTTCGTGCAAAAATAGGACCCCGGAAAGTTTCGTCAATTCCGAGAATATTTCTTTACTAGGATTTCTGAAACCAAAAACAGCAGAAAACAGCAATGGCTCTTCGGCATCTTGTTAATAGGTTAGTTCCAGAAAATGCATAAATATGACATATAATGTGCATAAAACATGTAGGTATCATCAATAAAGTAGCATGGAACATAAGAAATTATCGATACGTTGGAGACGTATCAATGGTGCATTTGTTTGAAGAACTAATTGTATGTATGTTTTGCATAGTACAAGCTAGATATACATTATTTCCCCGCCGTTAGTACTATTTGCATTTGTTTGTTTGATCTTGTCTAAAAAAATTGTTTTTTGTTTTCAATTCTTCAGGCCGTGCCTTGCCATGCTAGGGAGATGCTACATAGTTTAGTAGATAAGTGGGTTGTTGCTGAATGCAATCATGGTTCTGTTTATCATTTCCATGTGGAGAAGACTGAAGCAAGAACTTACCTTTGTGGACCATTCTGGAGTTCTTTTGTAGACGCTTATGTTATGGATGAAAATGACATTGTGGAGTTCACATATGATGAAACTACTTCCAAGTTTGAAGTTGTTGTATTCAACGCTGACCGTGACGAAAAACCATGGGTTCAGTTACCAGGCATGTTTCTTTGTTTCTAATTATTATTGTGATATTGTTTTCACATATTTCTCATTGTTCATTCTGTTTTATTTTTTTGTTTGTTCAGATTGTTGGGAGGTTTTGGAGTGCTGCAGAGTTACTTTTGAGAAAACCATTTTCTCAAATTTGCTAGATATTAACTCCGCAGAGATGAATGCAGTTACATGGGCTATATTCAAAGAGCTAAATAAAGTGGAGGAAAACGAATTCCTCGATTTCTTTGAAGTACCTCAGTTCTTTGTGACGAGGTTGAATGAATCTTCTCTTACTCGTTTGGTTAGTAACTTTTTCACTTGTTTTTAAGTTTCATTCATAACATACTAACAGTGTTAACGTGTTCTTTGTTTATATTTTACTTTTTTGTAGCTCATTCCATTTGATGTTGCACGTGGATACTATAGGCCGAGAGAAGGTGCTGCTATTTTTTATAGCAGATCTATTAATGGACAAATGGTTGGAGCTTATACAATCTACAAGGGGCAGCATATTGAGTTTGTAGATGGATGGAATGCGTTCTGTGTAGCAGCTCATCTTGTGATAGGTTCATTAGTATGTCTGAAGATTGAGTTCAGGGATTTGTGCATCAGGCTTGAGATTGAAGATATCACATTATAAGATATGCATATGGATGAATCCTCATAGAATGAAAGGAGAAATTGTAATTCATCTTTGTACTTTCGTTGTACTATTTTTATTTCAGCAAAAAAATTCGTGCGTTTTTAGTGTCACACGTTTTTTAGGACATAATACGTTGGTTAATTCTGTTTCAACCCTAAATGCACATGTGCTGCTGATATATTCGGTTAACATTCCGGACAGGTAATAATAGGCCGGTTTGTACTAAGCCCATTAACGTGGAGCATGGACGCGGGGAAGGAATACTCATGGCCCATCCAGCAGGGTTCTCTAGTTTTCTTTTGTTATTTTCTCAACTCGAATTCAACAGAAATTTAATACTTTATTTTCACATAAATTCAAAAAATGAAAAAACCTTCACACTTCGTCTTACAATGGATACGAGAGTGTGTGCAAAAATTTCTGGAGCGTTTCTCGAAGGTCGAAAAATCCACATTCTTAGAAACGGAACCGTTTGGGTTACATCAAACCACTTTTTCTAAGCTAGTCGATTTTTCGACCTTCGAAAAAAAATCCAGTTTTTTTTACCCAATATGTCACACGTTTTTGTGAACATAATCCGTTGGTTAAAACTTTTTTTGAATTTTTCGAATTTAACCAGCTGATGTGTTGCAGATTTATTAAATAAAAATTTAAATACTTTTCAGTTAGGCCGTCAGACATGTAACGGGCCAATGTGGGCCGCCAGACCTCTAACTGCATGTTCGCCTCCCGCCCCTATATCCGCCCAATACTGTGGCAGTTCCACCGTTCTGTCCCAACCCCGGCCGTTCGTCTACCGCATCCCAGTGCTCCCTTCCTCCCACGCTGTCCATGGCATCTGCCTCTTCCTCCGTCGTGGCCGGAGACGAGAAGTCCACGACGGAGAAGTACCGCATCCTTGCGCACGGGAGTACATATATCGACGTCGTCTACACCAATGAGGCGGCGACTGTTGATAGAATTCTTCGTATGTACGAGGGTTGGCTCGACGAGGACGAGGACAGGTTCAAGTTCGTTGGTCTGGATCTCGAGTATGACTCTAGCGGACACAAGTTGGCGGTAATGCAAATCGCCATGAGGGAGCACGTTCTTGTATTCCACTACATTAGGTAGAAGGATCATTGATTTTTATGTCCCTACATTCAATTTAAAGCGTCCCTACATTTTCATTACAGTACTTGTTGAATTTATTTGTGCTGCTCTTGACAAAGGTGCAAGGATCATTGTCCGCGCCTACTGACTTTTCTCAAGGACAAGCAATACACTTTTACAAGTGTTGATAAAAGAAATGACACAAAAGTTCTTCGTGCGGCCGGTCTTCCTGTTCCAGAAGAGAGACACATCGACATCCAGGACATTTTCAAGATTAAAGGTCAACCGCAGGCTGGAATGGCTGATCTTGCAGCAAAGCTCATTGATCCCAAGTTTGCCAACATGAAGAAGGAGTTCAAGTACAACCGGCGAAGGAAGGAAGGGCATTCTTTCTGGGAATACAAGCCACTGTCCTGGATGAACCTCGAATACGCAGCTATTGACGGCTACCTCAGTTATGAGATATACAACAAGATCTACACGGTGAACGAGGGACAAGCTCACCTCCAGAGATCAGGCCACATCTGCCCCAAATGCAAAAATCAGGATGAATCTTCATCAATGAACAAGCGTTAGAAGCAAGCCTGGGAGTGATAAGAATCAACGGGGCAAGTACTAGTGTGTTTGTGCAGTCTGTAATTATAGGCGCGGCCGTAATTATATTCGCGATGTGTCCAAGACATAGTTGTGCTCTATGTTATTTGTGAACAAATTCTCCATATTGTTTTGTAAGTATCATACAGTGATCTGTGCAGTCTGTAATCATATTCGCAATGTGTGCAAGACATAAGCTGTGCTCTATGTCATTCGTGAACAAAATTGTACATAATCATAACCGAATAAATATTGTTTACAACCGAAGACAATTAAAAATTCAATATTACATGTGTCCGGAAACCTGATGCCGGAGCAAACCGAACAGTCACACTATCAAATTTATATTTTCCTGGTCTTTGCTAGGAATCTCACTTTGTTTTTCACGCCGTCAAGAATGTTGTGTGGTGATAAAACAATGTTTGCAACTGTACTTTCTCTCGATTCATCGACTGTGGCCTGCCAAAACATTATAAGGTGTTATACACATGGCTTGTTAACATTGTTAAAATTAACCGAGTGCATGGAACATAGTATAGCCAACCTGAGAAACCGGGCAAGTCATCTGATCTCCGTCCCAGTGCTCCATACATTGCAATACCCATAATCCGCATGAATTGCTGGTATATAATGTGACAAAATTTAAAAGTGTCCGCATATACAAAACCGACTTTCTTTATGTGTAATGCAATATAGGTACTTACGTATCGGTTTGCTTAGGGATGTCATAGCTTTTAATAGGCCATTCGTCGACATCAGGATATTCTGTGTCACAAGTATTGTTTGCTTCTTGTATGTCCTGTGAAATTTGCCCAATCTACGAAACAACAAATATATTACTGCACAGACATGACAAAGTACACAAAGACATGTATGTAGAGAGTGTAATACCAAGTCTTCCACAACTGATTTTGACAGCCCTAAAACAAACAGAGGATCAAGGACCTGGAATTCCTTCTTCTTTGTATGCATGACAACAGTTATGTAATGAGTTTTCCGTATGTTCAGTGCGAAAAATGTCTACAAGAGAAGGAAAAACCTTTATCAATTATCATATTGTTTTATTCTAATTTTGCATGAAACATTGAAAGAAACTGGGTGGGATGACATGGTCACCAGTGCCCACCACATGGGGTCACCCAAGGGTTGTGGGCCCACTTTGTGGCCTGGGTAGAGCCGTTTTGCACGTAAACCATGTCTGCGGGCTCCCGTGAGGTAGGTAGGCAAGGAGCACATGATTTCTTCCATGGATGGTGATGTAAGTGGTGTTTGGATGCCATGGTCAAGCAGATCCCAAAAGATGGGACCACCATGCACACGCGCCGTCAGACGATCCACTGTTTTGCCACCTCGTTCTCACGAGAACCCTATATTTCAGGGGTCTACACCACATGAACATGGGCATTGACACATGCACAACCCTAAACCCATGGCTAGGAGTGGGTGGGATGACATGGTGCACCAGTGCCCACCACATGGGGTCACCCAAGGGTTGTGGGCCCACTTTGTGGCCTGGGTAGAGCCGTTTTGCACGTAAACCATGTCTGCGGGCTCCCGTGAGGTAGGTAGGCAAGGAGCACATGATTTCTTCCATGGATGGTGATGTAAGTGGTGTTTGGATGCCATGGTCAAGCAGATCCCAAAAGATGGGACCACCATGCACACGCGCCGTCAGACGATCCACTGTTTTGCCACCTCGTTCTCACGAGAACCCTATATTTCAGGGGTCTACACCACATGAACATGGGCATTGACACATGCACAACCCTAAACCCATGGCTAGGAGTGGGTGGGATGACATGGTGCACCAGTGCCCACCACATGGGGTCACCCAAGGGTTGTGGGCCCACTTTGTGGCCTGGGTAGAGCCGTTTTGCACGTAAACCATGTCTGCGGGCTCCCGTGAGGTAGGTAGGCAAGGAGCACATGATTTCTTCCATGGATGGTGATGTAAGTGGTGTTTGGATGCCATGGTCAAGCAGATCCCAAAAGATGGGACCACCATGCACACGCGCCGTCAGACGATCCACTGTTTTGCCACCTCGTTCTCACGAGAACCCTATATTTCAGGGGTCTACACCACATGAACATGGGCATTGACACATGCACAACCCTAAACCCATGGCTAGGAGTGGGTGGGATGACATGGTGCACCAGTGCCCACCACATGGGGTCACCCAAGGGTTGTGGGCCCACTTTGTGGCCTGGGTAGAGCCGTTTTGCACGTAAACCATGTCTGCGGGCTCCCGTGAGGTAGGTAGGCAAGGAGCACATGATTTCTTCCATGGATGGTGATGTAAGTGGTGTTTGGATGCCATGGTCAAGCAGATCCCAAAAGATGGGACCACCATGCACACGCGCCGTCAGACGATCCACTGTTTTGCCACCTCGTTCTCACGAGAACCCTATATTTCAGGGGTCTACACCACATGAACATGGGCATTGACACATGCACAACCCTAAACCCATGGCTAGGAGTGGGTGGGATGACATGGTGCACCAGTGCCCACCACATGGGGTCACCCAAGGGTTGTGGGCCCACTTTGTGGCCTGGGTAGAGCCGTTTTGCACGTAAACCATGTCTGCGGGCTCCCGTGAGGTAGGTAGGCAAGGAGCACATGATTTCTTCCATGGATGGTGATGTAAGTGGTGTTTGGATGCCATGGTCAAGCAGATCCCAAAAGATGGGACCACCATGCACACGCGCCGTCAGACGATCCACTGTTTTGCCACCTCGTTCTCACGAGAACCCTATATTTCAGGGGTCTACACCACATGAACATGGGCATTGACACATGCACAACCCTAAACCCATGGCTAGGAGTGGGTGGGATGACATGGTGCACCAGTGCCCACCACATGGGGTCACCCAAGGGTTGTGGGCCCACTTTGTGGCCTGGGTAGAGCCGTTTTGCACGTAAACCATGTCTGCGGGCTCCCGTGAGGTAGGTAGGCAAGGAGCACATGATTTCTTCCATGGATGGTGATGTAAGTGGTGTTTGGATGCCATGGTCAAGCAGATCCCAAAAGATGGGACCACCATGCACACGCGCCGTCAGACGATCCACTGTTTTGCCACCTCGTTCTCACGAGAACCCTATATTTCAGGGGTCTACACCACATGAACATGGGCATTGACACATGCACAACCCTAAACCCATGGCTAGGAGTGGGTGGGATGACATGGTGCACCAGTGCCCACCACATGGGGTCACCCAAGGGTTGTGGGCCCACTTTGTGGCCTGGGTAGAGCCGTTTTGCACGTAAACCATGTCTGCGGGCTCCCGTGAGGTAGGTAGGCAAGGAGCACATGATTTCTTCCATGGATGGTGATGTAAGTGGTGTTTGGATGCCATGGTCAAGCAGATCCCAAAAGATGGGACCACCATGCACACGCGCCGTCAGACGATCCACTGTTTTGCCACCTCGTTCTCACGAGAACCCTATATTTCAGGGGTCTACACCACATGAACATGGGCATTGACACATGCACAACCCTAAACCCATGGCTAGGAGTGGGTGGGATGACATGGTGCACCAGTGCCCACCACATGGGGTCACCCAAGGGTTGTGGGCCCACTTTGTGGCCTGGGTAGAGCCGTTTTGCACGTAAACCATGTCTGCGGGCTCCCGTGAGGTAGGTAGGCAAGGAGCACATGATTTCTTCCATGGATGGTGATGTAAGTGGTGTTTGGATGCCATGGTCAAGCAGATCCCAAAAGATGGGACCACCATGCACACGCGCCGTCAGACGATCCACTGTTTTGCCACCTCGTTCTCACGAGAACCCTATATTTCAGGGGTCTACACCACATGAACATGGGCATTGACACATGCACAACCCTAAACCCATGGCTAGGAGTGGGTGGGATGACATGGTGCACCAGTGCCCACCACATGGGGTCACCCAAGGGTTGTGGGCCCACTTTGTGGCCTGGGTAGAGCCGTTTTGCACGTAAACCATGTCTGCGGGCTCCCGTGAGGTAGGTAGGCAAGGAGCACATGATTTCTTCCATGGATGGTGATGTAAGTGGTGTTTGGATGCCATGGTCAAGCAGATCCCAAAAGATGGGACCACCATGCACACGCGCCGTCAGACGATCCACTGTTTTGCCACCTCGTTCTCACGAGAACCCTATATTTCAGGGGTCTACACCACATGAACATGGGCATTGACACATGCACAACCCTAAACCCATGGCTAGGAGTGGGTGGGATGACATGGTGCACCAGTGCCCACCACATGGGGTCACCCAAGGGTTGTGGGCCCACTTTGTGGCCTGGGTAGAGCCGTTTTGCACGTAAACCATGTCTGCGGGCTCCCGTGAGGTAGGTAGGCAAGGAGCACATGATTTCTTCCATGGATGGTGATGTAAGTGGTGTTTGGATGCCATGGTCAAGCAGATCCCAAAAGATGGGACCACCATGCACACGCGCCGTCAGACGATCCACTGTTTTGCCACCTCGTTCTCACGAGAACCCTATATTTCAGGGGTCTACACCACATGAACATGGGCATTGACACATGCACAACCCTAAACCCATGGCTAGGAGTGGGTGGGATGACATGGTGCACCAGTGCCCACCACATGGGGTCACCCAAGGGTTGTGGGCCCACTTTGTGGCCTGGGTAGAGCCGTTTTGCACGTAAACCATGTCTGCGGGCTCCCGTGAGGTAGGTAGGCAAGGAGCACATGATTTCTTCCATGGATGGTGATGTAAGTGGTGTTTGGATGCCATGGTCAAGCAGATCCCAAAAGATGGGACCACCATGCACACGCGCCGTCAGACGATCCACTGTTTTGCCACCTCGTTCTCACGAGAACCCTATATTTCAGGGGTCTACACCACATGAACATGGGCATTGACACATGCACAACCCTAAACCCATGGCTAGGAGTGGGTGGGATGACATGGTGCACCAGTGCCCACCACATGGGGTCACCCAAGGGTTGTGGGCCCACTTTGTGGCCTGGGTAGAGCCGTTTTGCACGTAAACCATGTCTGCGGGCTCCCGTGAGGTAGGTAGGCAAGGAGCACATGATTTCTTCCATGGATGGTGATGTAAGTGGTGTTTGGATGCCATGGTCAAGCAGATCCCAAAAGATGGGACCACCATGCACACGCGCCGTCAGACGATCCACTGTTTTGCCACCTCGTTCTCACGAGAACCCTATATTTCAGGGGTCTACACCACATGAACATGGGCATTGACACATGCACAACCCTAAACCCATGGCTAGGAGTGGGTGGGATGACATGGTGCACCAGTGCCCACCACATGGGGTCACCCAAGGGTTGTGGGCCCACTTTGTGGCCTGGGTAGAGCCGTTTTGCACGTAAACCATGTCTGCGGGCTCCCGTGAGGTTGGTAGGCAAGGAGCACATGATTTCTTCCATGGATGGTGATGTAAGTGGTGTTTGGATGCCATGGTCAAGCAGATCCCAAAAGATGGGACCACCATGCACACGCGCCGTCAGACGATCCACTGTTTTGCCACCTCGTTCTCACGAGAACCCTATATTTCAGGGGTCTACACCACATGAACATGGGCATTGACACATGCACAACCCTAAACCCATGGCTAGGAGTGGGTGGGATGACATGGTGCACCAGTGCCCACCACATGGGGTCACCCAAGGGTTGTGGGCCCACTTTGTGGCCTGGGTAGAGCCGTTTTGCACGTAAACCATGTCTGCGGGCTCCCGTGAGGTTGGTAGGCAAGGAGCACATGATTTCTTCCATGGATGGTGATGTAAGTGGTGTTTGGATGCCATGGTCAAGCAGATCCCAAAAGATGGGACCACCATGCACACGCGCCGTCAGACGATCCACTGTTTTGCCACCTCGTTCTCACGAGAACCCTATATTTCAGGGGTCTACACCACATGAACATGGGCATTGACACATGCACAACCCTAAACCCATGGCTAGGAGTGGGTGGGATGACATGGTGCACCAGTGCCCACCACATGGGGTCACCCAAGGGTTGTGGGCCCACTTTGTGGCCTGGGTAGAGCCGTTTTGCACGTAAACCATGTCTGCGGGCTCCCGTGAGGTTGGTAGGCAAGGAGCACATGATTTCTTCCATGGATGGTGATGTAAGTGGTGTTTGGATGCCATGGTCAAGCAGATCCCAAAAGATGGGACCACCATGCACACGCGCCGTCAGACGATCCACTGTTTTGCCACCTCGTTCTCACGAGAACCCTATATTTCAGGGGTCTACACCACATGAACATGGGCATTGACACATGCACAACCCTAAACCCATGGCTAGGAGTGGGTGGGATGACATGGTGCACCAGTGCCCACCACATGGGGTCACCCAAGGGTTGTGGGCCCACTTTGTGGCCTGGGTAGAGCCGTTTTGCACGTAAACCATGTCTGCGGGCTCCCGTGAGGTTGGTAGGCAAGGAGCACATGATTTCTTCCATGGATGGTGATGTAAGTGGTGTTTGGATGCCATGGTCAAGCAGATCCCAAAAGATGGGACCACCATGCACACGCGCCGTCAGACGATCCACTGTTTTGCCACCTCGTTCTCACGAGAACCCTATATTTCAGGGGTCTACACCACATGAACATGGGCATTGACACATGCACAACCCTAAACCCATGGCTAGGAGTGGGTGGGATGACATGGTGCACCAGTGCCCACCACATGGGGTCACCCAAGGGTTGTGGGCCCACTTTGTGGCCTGGGTAGAGCCGTTTTGCACGTAAACCATGTCTGCGGGCTCCCGTGAGGTTGGTAGGCAAGGAGCACATGATTTCTTCCATGGATGGTGATGTAAGTGGTGTTTGGATGCCATGGTCAAGCAGATCCCAAAAGATGGGACCACCATGCACACGCGCCGTCAGACGATCCACTGTTTTGCCACCTCGTTCTCACGAGAACCCTATATTTCAGGGGTCTACACCACATGAACATGGGCATTGACACATGCACAACCCTAAACCCATGGCTAGGAGTGGGTGGGATGACATGGTGCACCAGTGCCCACCACATGGGGTCACCCAAGGGTTGTGGGCCCACTTTGTGGCCTGGGTAGAGCCGTTTTGCACGTAAACCATGTCTGCGGGCTCCCGTGAGGTAGGTAGGCAAGGAGCACATGATTTCTTCCATGGATGGTGATGTAAGTGGTGTTTGGATGCCATGGTCAAGCAGATCCCAAAAGATGGGACCACCATGCACACGCGCCGTCAGACGATCCACTGTTTTGCCACCTCGTTCTCACGAGAACCCTATATTTCAGGGGTCTACACCACATGAACATGGGCATTGACACATGCACAACCCTAAACCCATGGCTAGGAGTGGGTGGGATGACATGGTGCACCAGTGCCCACCACATGGGGTCACCCAAGGGTTGTGGGCCCACTTTGTGGCCTGGGTAGAGCCGTTTTGCACGTAAACCATGTCTGCGGGCTCCCGTGAGGTTGGTAGGCAAGGAGCACATGATTTCTTCCATGGATGGTGATGTAAGTGGTGTTTGGATGCCATGGTCAAGCAGATCCCAAAAGATGGGACCACCATGCACACGCGCCGTCAGACGATCCACTGTTTTGCCACCTCGTTCTCACGAGAACCCTATATTTCAGGGGTCTACACCACATGAACATGGGCATTGACACATGCACAACCCTAAACCCATGGCTAGGAGTGGGTGGGATGACATGGTGCACCAGTGCCCACCACATGGGGTCACCCAAGGGTTGTGGGCCCACTTTGTGGCCTGGGTAGAGCCGTTTTGCACGTAAACCATGTCTGCGGGCTCCCGTGAGGTTGGTAGGCAAGGAGCACATGATTTCTTCCATGGATGGTGATGTAAGTGGTGTTTGGATGCCATGGTCAAGCAGATCCCAAAAGATGGGACCACCATGCACACGCGCCGTCAGACGATCCACTGTTTTGCCACCTCGTTCTCACGAGAACCCTATATTTCAGGGGTCTACACCACATGAACATGGGCATTGACACATGCACAACCCTAAACCCATGGCTAGGAGTGGGTGGGATGACATGGTGCACCAGTGCCCACCACATGGGGTCACCCAAGGGTTGTGGGCCCACTTTGTGGCCTGGGTAGAGCCGTTTTGCACGTAAACCATGTCTGCGGGCTCCCGTGAGGTTGGTAGGCAAGGAGCACATGATTTCTTCCATGGATGGTGATGTAAGTGGTGTTTGGATGCCATGGTCAAGCAGATCCCAAAAGATGGGACCACCATGCACACGCGCCGTCAGACGATCCACTGTTTTGCCACCTCGTTCTCACGAGAACCCTATATTTCAGGGGTCTACACCACATGAACATGGGCATTGACACATGCACAACCCTAAACCCATGGCTAGGAGTGGGTGGGATGACATGGTGCACCAGTGCCCACCACATGGGGTCACCCAAGGGTTGTGGGCCCACTTTGTGGCCTGGGTAGAGCCGTTTTGCACGTAAACCATGTCTGCGGGCTCCCGTGAGGTTGGTAGGCAAGGAGCACATGATTTCTTCCATGGATGGTGATGTAAGTGGTGTTTGGATGCCATGGTCAAGCAGATCCCAAAAGATGGGACCACCATGCACACGCGCCGTCAGACGATCCACTGTTTTGCCACCTCGTTCTCACGAGAACCCTATATTTCAGGGGTCTACACCACATGAACATGGGCATTGACACATGCACAACCCTAAACCCATGGCTAGGAGTGGGTGGGATGACATGGTGCACCAGTGCCCACCACATGGGGTCACCCAAGGGTTGTGGGCCCACTTTGTGGCCTGGGTAGAGCCGTTTTGCACGTAAACCATGTCTGCGGGCTCCCGTGAGGTTGGTAGGCAAGGAGCACATGATTTCTTCCATGGATGGTGATGTAAGTGGTGTTTGGATGCCATGGTCAAGCAGATCCCAAAAGATGGGACCACCATGCACACGCGCCGTCAGACGATCCACTGTTTTGCCACCTCGTTCTCACGAGAACCCTATATTTCAGGGGTCTACACCACATGAACATGGGCATTGACACATGCACAACCCTAAACCCATGGCTAGGAGTGGGTGGGATGACATGGTGCACCAGTGCCCACCACATGGGGTCACCCAAGGGTTGTGGGCCCACTTTGTGGCCTGGGTAGAGCCGTTTTGCACGTAAACCATGTCTGCGGGCTCCCGTGAGGTTGGTAGGCAAGGAGCACATGATTTCTTCCATGGATGGTGATGTAAGTGGTGTTTGGATGCCATGGTCAAGCAGATCCCAAAAGATGGGACCACCATGCACACGCGCCGTCAGACGATCCACTGTTTTGCCACCTCGTTCTCACGAGAACCCTATATTTCAGGGGTCTACACCACATGAACATGGGCATTGACACATGCACAACCCTAAACCCATGGCTAGGAGTGGGTGGGATGACATGGTGCACCAGTGCCCACCACATGGGGTCACCCAAGGGTTGTGGGCCCACTTTGTGGCCTGGGTAGAGCCGTTTTGCACGTAAACCATGTCTGCGGGCTCCCGTGAGGTAGGTAGGCAAGGAGCACATGATTTCTTCCATGGATGGTGATGTAAGTGGTGTTTGGATGCCATGGTCAAGCAGATCCCAAAAGATGGGACCACCATGCACACGCGCCGTCAGACGATCCACTGTTTTGCCACCTCGTTCTCACGAGAACCCTATATTTCAGGGGTCTACACCACATGAACATGGGCATTGACACATGCACAACCCTAAACCCATGGCTAGGAGTGGGTGGGATGACATGGTGCACCAGTGCCCACCACATGGGGTCACCCAAGGGTTGTGGGCCCACTTTGTGGCCTGGGTAGAGCCGTTTTGCACGTAAACCATGTCTGCGGGCTCCCGTGAGGTTGGTAGGCAAGGAGCACATGATTTCTTCCATGGATGGTGATGTAAGTGGTGTTTGGATGCCATGGTCAAGCAGATCCCAAAAGATGGGACCACCATGCACACGCGCCGTCAGACGATCCACTGTTTTGCCACCTCGTTCTGACGAGAACCCTATATTTCAGGGGTCTACACCACATGAACATGGGCATTGACACATGCACAACCCTAAACCCATGGCTAGGAGTGGGTGGGATGACATGGTGCACCAGTGCCCACCACATGGGGTCACCCAAGGGTTGTGGGCCCACTTTGTGGCCTGGGTAGAGCCGTTTTGCACGTAAACCATGTCTGCGGGCTCCCGTGAGGTTGGTAGGCAAGGAGCACATGATTTCTTCCATGGATGGTGATGTAAGTGGTGTTTGGATGCCATGGTCAAGCAGATCCCAAAAGATGGGACCACCATGCACACGCGCCGTCAGACGATCCACTGTTTTGCCACCTCGTTCTCACGAGAACCCTATATTTCAGGGGTCTACACCACATGAACATGGGCATTGACACATGCACAACCCTAAACCCATGGCTAGGAGTGGGTGGGATGACATGGTGCACCAGTGCCCACCACATGGGGTCACCCAAGGGTTGTGGGCCCACTTTGTGGCCTGGGTAGAGCCGTTTTGCACGTAAACCATGTCTGCGGGCTCCCGTGAGGTTGGTAGGCAAGGAGCACATGATTTCTTCCATGGATGGTGATGTAAGTGGTGTTTGGATGCCATGGTCAAGCAGATCCCAAAAGATGGGACCACCATGCACACGCGCCGTCAGACGATCCACTGTTTTGCCACCTCGTTCTCACGAGAACCCTATATTTCAGGGGTCTACACCACATGAACATGGGCATTGACACATGCACAACCCTAAACCCATGGCTAGGAGTGGGTGGGATGACATGGTGCACCAGTGCCCACCACATGGGGTCACCCAAGGGTTGTGGGCCCACTTTGTGGCCTGGGTAGAGCCGTTTTGCACGTAAACCATGTCTGCGGGCTCCCGTGAGGTAGGTAGGCAAGGAGCACATGATTTCTTCCATGGATGGTGATGTAAGTGGTGTTTGGATGCCATGGTCAAGCAGATCCCAAAAGATGGGACCACCATGCACACGCGCCGTCAGACGATCCACTGTTTTGCCACCTCGTTCTCACGAGAACCCTATATTTCAGGGGTCTACACCACATGAACATGGGCATTGACACATGCACAACCCTAAACCCATGGCTAGGAGTGGGTGGGATGACATGGTGCACCAGTGCCCACCACATGGGGTCACCCAAGGGTTGTGGGCCCACTTTGTGGCCTGGGTAGAGCCGTTTTGCACGTAAACCATGTCTGCGGGCTCCCGTGAGGTTGGTAGGCAAGGAGCACATGATTTCTTCCATGGATGGTGATGTAAGTGGTGTTTGGATGCCATGGTCAAGCAGATCCCAAAAGATGGGACCACCATGCACACGCGCCGTCAGACGATCCACTGTTTTGCCACCTCGTTCTCACGAGAACCCTATATTTCAGGGGTCTACACCACATGAACATGGGCATTGACACATGCACAACCCTAAACCCATGGCTAGGAGTGGGTGGGATGACATGGTGCACCAGTGCCCACCACATGGGGTCACCCAAGGGTTGTGGGCCCACTTTGTGGCCTGGGTAGAGCCGTTTTGCACGTAAACCATGTCTGCGGGCTCCCGTGAGGTTGGTAGGCAAGGAGCACATGATTTCTTCCATGGATGGTGATGTAAGTGGTGTTTGGATGCCATGGTCAAGCAGATCCCAAAAGATGGGACCACCATGCACACGCGCCGTCAGACGATCCACTGTTTTGCCACCTCGTTCTCACGAGAACCCTATATTTCAGGGGTCTACACCACATGAACATGGGCATTGACACATGCACAACCCTAAACCCATGGCTAGGAGTGGGTGGGATGACATGGTGCACCAGTGCCCACCACATGGGGTCACCCAAGGGTTGTGGGCCCACTTTGTGGCCTGGGTAGAGCCGTTTTGCACGTAAACCATGTCTGCGGGCTCCCGTGAGGTAGGTAGGCAAGGAGCACATGATTTCTTCCATGGATGGTGATGTAAGTGGTGTTTGGATGCCATGGTCAAGCAGATCCCAAAAGATGGGACCACCATGCACACGCGCCGTCAGACGATCCACTGTTTTGCCACCTCGTTCTCACGAGAACCCTATATTTCAGGGGTCTACACCACATGAACATGGGCATTGACACATGCACAACCCTAAACCCATGGCTAGGAGTGGGTGGGATGACATGGTGCACCAGTGCCCACCACATGGGGTCACCCAAGGGTTGTGGGCCCACTTTGTGGCCTGGGTAGAGCCGTTTTGCACGTAAACCATGTCTGCGGGCTCCCGTGAGGTTGGTAGGCAAGGAGCACATGATTTCTTCCATGGATGGTGATGTAAGTGGTGTTTGGATGCCATGGTCAAGCAGATCCCAAAAGATGGGACCACCATGCACACGCGCCGTCAGACGATCCACTGTTTTGCCACCTCATTTGAGGGGTGTACACCACATGAACAAGTGCATTCACACATGCAAATTGCAAAACTCATGGCTTGAAGTGTGTTAAATGACATGGTGCACCACTGCCGACAATATGGGGTCATCCCAGGGTTGGTCAAAAAAGTGCCAGAAACAGGCTCCAAAGGTAGGGTAAACGGCCTCATTTCTAAGCATGTTTTTTTTCGACCTTGTCTAAACGACCCAAATAAATTTCCTAGACATCTACTTGATATGTATAGACTGTTTTTGAAGATTTTATTTTTTTTAGATTTTCTCTGAAATTTTTAGGAATATTTGAATATACAGCAATCTGATTGGCTGGACTCCTTTTTTTTCCTGAACACGGGTGGGGGTTCCGAGCGGGCACGCTAGATGGACTGTTGGGCCGTGTTGCGGTCTGGCCTTGTGCCCGTTGTGCAATGCGCCGGCCTAGGCCTGCATGCGCGGGAAGCGACGACGACGGCATGCATGCGCCCCGCAGCAGTAACTCAGTTATGCATGCATCGGCACGCCGTCGCCATGAATGAGCCAGCAAGCCCCGTTTAAGTGCGGTCGATTCAGCTGATAGCAGACGCGCCGCCCCGTTTCAGTGTAAAACGACAACGACACGGGACACCCCCTCGATTAATGTGCGAAACGGCAACGGCTACATGCACGCGTCACTCGCGTCGTTTCATCGCCAAACAACAATCTTCGTCTCCCACACCACATTTTCCTAGCCTATTTATACGTCTTCATTCCTCTCCCACACACCACCCAGCTCCACTCCAGACACGACGCCCTTCATCCTTTCCTAGAACGCCAAAGCACCAGCAGAAGATGCAGTACGTCGGACCGACCTTCGTTCGGCCGCCTACCGTGCCAGAGCTGCGGTACCCGCCGGGCGTCCTCGTCGAGCGCACGCTCCGTGTGTGGGCGCAATCCAGGTGGAGGAGCCCCGTCGAGCTCGCCGACGCATTCTTCACCGCCGGCTTCGCCCACCTCCCACCGGGCTCGCCGCCGATGTTCCACCTCGAGGAGGTTCGTGACGGCGTCGCCCTCAAGTTGCTCACGGTCACCCTCACCAACCCGTGGGACGCGTACGAGCTCCTCGGCCAAGTGTTCTGGTGCGGCTGCGAGTCAATCTTCTTCACGACGTACAACATCTACACCAACTGCGAGTGCATCTTCCCCACCGAAAACCAGATGCACTGCCTCCCCTACCAGGAGTGAGGTGTTGATGACGTACGGTGGTCGAGTAGCGCGGCCAGGGTGGAAGAAACCAGATGCACTGCCTCCCCTCCCCTGCTAGTGCATCTTCTTTAGTTTTATCGTGTTTATTTAAAATGCCGTGTTTTTATATATTGTACCGTGTCGTGTCCCTGGACTTATCTATGTAACGACGGTGGTACTTGTTTACATCCTTATTTATGTAAGTGACATATTTATGTAATCTAAGTGAGTCTCTATGTGTGTTCAAACCTGTTCGTCCTCAAATGACTACTATTTCTTGTACCAAATTGTTTACAAAACCCAACAAAAAAACAAAAAAATTCTAATCCACTAAGACTGCATCCTTAGCTATTTTCAATTTTTTAAGTTTTTATTCATATATATTACAAATTTAGTGTTAAGATTCATATTGAATTATCTATTTCATATTCAATTAGAGAACTAGTGAATTGTATATAACTACACAAAAGATCTGTGTGTTGAAAAATGTACAAACATGCATTTAATAACCTAACGGAAGTGATAAAATGACTATAGATATCATTATTACTTGTGAGTGTCAATATGTATCTATCCGTCCCACTGGTTACCAGACTACCCCAGCGAGACGACTTCCCACGAGGTGTGCGGTTCGAGTCGCGGCAACTCCCATTTTTTGCTTCATTTTTTTTGATATTTAATATGTACCACCTCAACTAGCCTAATGGGCCTAATTTGGTTGGAGATGGCCCATTAGTCAAATCTAGATTGGGCTATCCGCTGCGATTATTGTTGCTGTTAAATGAGATAGTTGTTCCTGTTTTATATGTAGCCTAATGGGCCTAATTGGATGGAGTTGGCCCATTAGTCAAGTCTAGATTGGGCTGCTGTCTGCTGTGAGTGTTGTAGCTGTGAAATGAGCTATTTGTTGTTGTTGACTGAGAGATTTGTTGCAGTCAAGTATCACATAAGATAACAACTCCACCCTACTGCCAACACGCCGTCTTTATTTTAGATTACCAGAGGTTTTCCCCCATTTCCACTGGAAAATACCTTATCAATTATGTACAAATCGTCTGCAACACAACTGAGCAAAAACTGACAATACATTTCCTATAATCAAACACTTACTTTGGCAAAATCTTTGTCACTTGGTGAATTGAAGCATGAGAGTTGTGCTACTGTGTCCTACCTATCTGTTTGGTTTGTGTAATGGATTTAGATGGCGGTTGTTTTCAGTGTGTGATCACTGCTCTAAACCTGTTCCAGGCTTTTCTGGTATTTCGGAGTTGGTTGGGATGGCAGCCAATCTCCCCAGTAAACCCTGTTTTCCTTTTATTTTGTTGGTGTCTAGTTTTAATCCTGTAATACACTTGACTTATTTTTCAATGAACAGGCTAGATCAACAGGAGCAAATAGAACATGCTTACCTAGCATCCAAGAACACAACAGGGCCAAGCATGCACAACACATCAGCATATGTAGTAAGCACATCATACACATGCTTAAACACTAAGCATACTTAATTAGAAACATAGTTCACACATACTTAAATAGAAACATAGTTCACAACAGCATTAACCAAGTTTTAACACCACAAGCACGACAGAGTTTAACATAAACACACAACTAAAGAAAGAGGCATCAGGTAGGCAGGCAGGTCGGCAGGCAGGTAGGCAGGCAGGTCGGCACCATCCTCCGCATGCTCCTACTGCCGGGGGGCGTACTTCTTGAGGAACAGGCCGTAGGCGGCATGCTTGGCCCTGAGGTGTGCGGGTGTCTGCCCGCTGCCAACACCAGTGTAGGTGGCATGCTGGTACATGCCGAGGAAGTCCGTCGGCATTTCCTTGCGGCTGCACCAGGGGCACTTGAACCTCCCTGGGCCAAGAAGGTAGCGAATCTCCCCAGACCTAAGCCTGCGGAGAACATGCCTGCTCTTCTGGTCCCTATCCTCCCGGTCAGAACCGACTTCATCCGAAGGATCCTCCTGTTAGATGAAGTAAATTAGGTTAATTAGCTGCTATTGCATACAAACAATGTAATGACTATAAATAGAAAAGGAATGAAAACAATGCAAAGTAATTATTTGTATAAATGCACATTAGTTAGTAACTATACATACCATATCTAATTTAAACAAAAACTAGTGTTTGGAATGGAACAAGCGGCAATACCATCACAGAAGAAAAACACTATGTCTAGATGCTGGAGAAAGGTATACTTGATACCTGGAAAGGATCCAGAGGATCCAATCCATCAATATGCATGCTCAAATCACACCAATGAGCAGATGCTCAAAAGGTATTAGTCATCACTTCGTATAGACCAAATGATGCTAGCAATATTTGAGGCAAACAAAAACTTGGAGTGCCCAGTTGATGAAGATATGCAAAATAGTATGAAATACAAGCATATCAAGTACAAACCAGATACACACAAAGCTTTGACAGCCACATACACCACCTAGCACCACCTAGCTATTAAACCATCAGAAACCCTTATTTTCTTCATAAAACAATCATAGTGGCATTCATATGTATGATACCCTACTGTGAGGATCTCTATTAATAAAAACCAACAGTTTATAGGTGAGCAACCAATAGCAGTACCAAGAGCTACTGAGGTCACATCAAACCTAGTAAGCCACAGCCATAGCATCAATCATCATAATATGGACAGATTCAGATTGTGATGAATATTAATCCAACAATAGTTGGCATCCATCCATTCTTCTCAAACAAATTGAATCATTACCAATACACAGTTCATCAATAAAGAATTCCAGTGAATATCCTTACACAGCAAGCAACCATAGTTCAATTAGTAACAATAAGAACACCAAATGATCAAGTTTACAGTAGCATGACTTGCACATGACGCTCTAGTGAAGGCAAAGCTCCAGTCAAGAAATCAAGAAATCAAGGCAGTGATTAATTAACAGGCAACATCTGCAAGTATTGGAGCCACATTCAACTTCTGTGTCCATACAATGTAGTAGCAGTTAATCTAAAACCTGTCTAGACATTAATTGCAAGCAGGCACAAGTGATAAGTGAATCATCCAGTGCCTAGATCCACATAATTGCTAGGAACCAGTCATAATAGCAAGCTAATCAAACTAGATAGCCTTATTTATCAGCAGATAGGGATTACAGGGAACCCAACCAAGCAAGAACCTCAGATGAACACTTGAGAAAGCTCAAATTCATCTCTGGAACTACTAGAAATATAAGAATGGCTTGGTACTACAACAAATTCACAGCATATAGATTAGCCAAATCCACGGATTTCGTACAAGCTTGCGAGCGAGCAAGGCATTCCTGCATGTCGTCGGGGTCGGCGGAGAAATTTACCTCGGACGGGTCGGCGGAGTCAGATTCGTCGAAGGTGGGCACGTCGTCGGGGCTGTTGATCTTGAGCCCCGCCGCCTTCCTCTCCTGCCTCTCGCGGGTCTTCAGATTCTTCTTCTTGCGCCGCCGCTTCTGCGCCTCTGTCTCGTGCGCACGCTTCTTGCTCGCCGGTGCAGCCACCGTCCTCTGGCCCCAAGCGGAGCTCAGATCTGGGGCAGCTCCGCCCGCCGATGAAGCGGCCAACTGGGTTTCCTCAACCGCCGCCTCCTTGCCCTTCCCCTCCTTCACCTTCCCCCTCTCCATGGACGAGCGCGAGCGAGCACGAGAGCGAGCTCTGCTGTTCTTGACCTAGGGTTTTTTGCCCGATTTGGGGATTGCTTTTGCTTTGGATAGATGTGCTGAAGAGGACAGGGGAGAAAGATATTTATATCTCGGCGGTTCCGTCGTGGCCGCGCGTGGACACGTAGGCGTATAATACATAGAGGTATGGGTCATACGGGCTTGTACGTGGGCTGATACGAACCCAGCCAAACCCGAAGTACACAGGAAATGACGATCATGCCCCCAGACCCGAATCGGTATGAACGAATCCTAACCGTCCACGTGTTTTCGCGGTTTGGCCAGTTTGTGGTGGGTGCGTACGGAAGCAAAAACGGAAGGGAAATACATGTTTCTGGTGTTCTTATTGTTTCCAGGTCCATCTCAAAGTACAAGTGCATAGTTTTTGTATTCACGAAGAAGCGTACAGTGCAATCATATAGGACGGCAATTGGGTGAGCATGTCCGTGCGTTGGCATGGCGCGACTCGGCAACCAAAGTTTGCCAAGGAAATTCAATTGGACTCGCAATTCCCACATGGCAATTTTTTCTTTTCAAAATTGTCATCTATTGTACGCTAGAACATCCCACGGCATGTGACGCATTCGCTCCACATGTATATTCTCACGTTTGCTGAATATAATTCTCACATTCACTCCACATGCAGTTTCATGAAATTCTCACGTTCGCTATATACATTTTGTCGCCATATAAAACAGAATACGTATGTGTTCGGTAAATGAGACATAAATACCTATACAGCTGATCACTTTTAGTGTTCACATTTATAAAATGATTCAGCTTATCATATATATGGTGTCTTCTAAACATGTATATTTTCTACTTATAGCCATTTCTGCTGCATGCAATGTTTTCATAAACATTTATTGCTCAAGAAAAACATCATAAAGAAGTTCAGGTTGGAGATTCTGTTGTCTACTAATAAATCATGTTAGAACATAGCAATACATTCTAAAGTAATTATCCTTTTTTGCATGGAAAAGAGTAATTATTAGATGTTCTTGCATTTTTCTGAGGGAGGATGGGTATTATCATTCAGAGAAAAATAAAAAAAACACTCATCATATTAATATAGGTTACTATATTCTTTCATATGTTGCGCTAAATTTTCCGCTGCAATGCGCGGGAAATCATCTAGTTCTTGCAAAAGAAGTACCCATCTAATAAGCCTTGGCTTAGCATCTTTCTTTGTCATAAGGTATCTAATTGCAGCATGATCAGTATGAATCGTAACTTTTGAATCAACAATATAGGGTCTAAACTTGTCACAAGCAAAGACTACAGCTAACAATTCCTTTTCAGTTGTAGCATAATTTCTTTGAGCAGCATCAAGAGTCTTACTAGCATAATGAATAACATTTAATTTTTTATCTACCCGCTGTCCAAGAACAGCGCCTACAACAAAATCACTAGCATCACACATAATTTCAAAAGGCAAATTCCAATCAGGAGGTTCGACTACAGGAGCAGTTGTTAAGGCTTTCTTTAGAGTTTCAAAAGCTTCCTTACAATCATCATCAAAAACAAAAGGTACATCTTTTTGAAGAAGATTAGTAAGAGGCTTTGAAATTTTAGAGAAATCTTTAATAAATCTCCTATAAAACCCAGCATGACCAAGAACACTACGAATACCTTTAACATCCCTCGGATAGGGCATCTTCTCAATTGCTTCAACTTTAGCTCTATCAACTTCAATACCTCTCTCGGAAATTTTATGTCCCAATACAATTCCTTCATTAACCATAAAGTGGCATTTCTCCCAATTAAGAACAAGGTTAGTTTCTTCACATCTCTGCAATACTTTATCGAGGTTTCGCAAGCAATTATCAAAAGAATTCACATAGACAGAAAAATCATCCATGAACACCTCTACAATACTTTCGCAAAAACCATGAAAAATAGCAGACATGCATCTTTGAAAAGTAGCAGGAGCATTACATAAACCAAAAGGCATACGCCTATAAGCATAAGTTCCATATGGACAAGTAAACGTGGTTTTCTCTTGATCTTTAGCTTTAACAGCAATTTGTGAAAACCCAGAATAACCATCAAGAAAGCAAAAATGAGTATTTTTAGATAACCTTTCTAGCATTTGATCAATAAAGGGTAAAGGGTAATGATCTTTCTTAGTAACTTTATTAACTTTTCGAAAATCAATGCACATTCTATACCCTACAACTATTCTTTGAGGAATAAGCTCATCATTATCATTAGGCACAACAGTCATTCCTCCTTTCTTAGGAACACAATGCACAGGACTAACCCATCTACTATCAGCAATAGGATATATAATACCAGCTTCAAGAAGTTTTAATACCTCGTTCCTTACCACCTCTTTCATCTTCGGAATTAGACGACGTTGATGTTCAACAACAGGCTTTGCATCATCTTCCATATTGATAGCATGTTGGCAAATAGAAGGAGAAATCCCTTTCAAATCATCAAGAGTATAGCCAATAGCTCCTCGGTGTTTCTTCAATATTTCCAATAACCTTTCTTCCTCAATCTCTGAAAGCTTAGAACTAATAATAACAGGATATATTTTCTTATCATCAATATGAGCATATTTAAGATTATCAGGTAAAGGCTTTAAATCAAAAACAGGATCTTCCTTTGGTGGCGGTGTTGTACCCAAATCTTCCACCGGTAAATCATGCTTGAGAATAGGTTGGCGAAGAAAAATTTCCTCAAGCTCATCTCTTTCTTTCCTAAAAGCTTCACTTTCACTATTCTCCAAATGTTGTTGCAAAGGATTATTAGGAACAAGAACAATAGATGCACACTGCTCCATTTTAAAATCATTACTAGGCAAGTCAGCTTTATAAGGAGTTTTGGTAAATTTAGAAAAGTTAAATTCATAAGGTTCACCAGCAAATCTAGTCAAAATTTTCTCTTTCTTACAATCTATAATAGCTCCACAAGTATTTAGAAAAGGTCTACCAAAAATGATAGGACAATGATCACTAGCAGCAGAACCAAGTACCAAAAAGTCAGCAGGATATTTAATCTTACCACATAGAACTTCCACATCTCGAACAATACCAATTGGAGAAATAGTTTCTCTATTAGCCAGCTGAATAACCACATCAATATCTTCAAGTTCACAAGAACCAATTTCGTGCATAATTTCCGTGTAAAGCTCATAAGGAATAGCACTAACACTTGCACCAATATCACATAAACCATAATAGCAATGATCACTGATGGCGTGTAACTCACACGTTCGTTGGGAACCCCAAGAGGAAGGTATGATGCGCACAGTAGCAAGTTTTCCCTCAGAAAGAAACCAAGGTTTAATCGAACCAGTAGGAGCCAAGAAGCACGTTGAAGGTTGATGGTCGCGAAATGTGATGCGGCGCAACACCAGGGATTCCGCCAACGCGGAACCTGCACAACACAACCCAAGTACTTTGTCCCAACGAAACAGTGAGGTTGTCAATCTCACCGGCTTGCTGTAACAAAGGATTAAACGTATCGAGTGGAAGATGTTTGCAAAGAAAATAGTAAAACAAGTAGATTGTATGCTATGTAAAGAATAGGACCGGGGTCCACAGTTCACTAGAGGTGTCTCTCCCATAAGATAAAAGCATGTTGGGTGAACAAATTACAGTCGGGCAATTGACAAATAGAGAAAGGCATAACAATGCATATACATGATATGATAAATATAGTGAGATTTAATCCGGGCATTACGACAAAGTACATAGACCGCCATCCAACTGCATCTATGCCTAAAAAGTCCACCTTCAGGTTATCATCCGAACCCCCTCCAGTATTAAGTTGCAAAGCAACAGACAATTGCATTAAGTATGGTGCGTAATGTAATCAACAACTACATCCTTAGACATAGCATCAATGTTTTATCCCTAGTGGCAACAGCACATCACAACCTTAGAACCTACTGTCACGATCCCAGATTCAATGAAGGCAACCCACTATCGAGCATAAATACCCCCTCTTGGAGTTAAGAGCAAAAACTTGGCCAGAGCCTCTACTAATAACGGAGAGCATGCAAGATCATAAACAACACATAAACAATAGATTGATAATCACCATAATCATAGTACTCTCTATCCATCGGATCCCGACAAACACAACATATAGTATTACAGATAGATGATCTTGATCATGTTAGGCAGCTCACAAGATCCAACAATGAAGCACAACAAGGAGAAGACGACCATCTAGCTACTGCTATGGACCCATGGTCCAGGGTGAACTACTCACTCATCACTCCGGAGGCGACCATGGCGGTGTAGAGTCCTCCGGGAGATGAATCCCCTCTCCGCAGGGTGCCGGAGGCGATCTCCGAATCCCCCGAGATGGGATTCGCGGCGGCGCGTCTCGCAAGGTTTTCCGTATCGTGGCTCTGGTACTGGGGTTTCGCGACAGGCTTTAAGTAGGCGGAGGGTCAACGCGGGGGCCACAGGGGCCCGGGGGTAGGTCGGCGCGGCCGGGCCGGGCGCGCCGGCCTCCTCCCGCCTTGTGGCCCCACTTCGTTATCTCTTCGGTCTTGGAAGCTTCGTGCAAAAATAGGACCCTGGGCGAAAGTTTCGTCCAATTCCGAGAATATTTCTTTACTAGGATTTCTGAAACCAAAAACAGCAGAAAACAGCAACTGGCTCTTCGACATCTTGTTAATAGGTTAGTTCCATAAAATGCATAAATATGACATATAATGTGCATAAAACATGTAGGTATCATCAATAAAGTGGCATGGAAGATAAGAAATTATCGATACGTTGGAGACGTATCAGCATCCCCAAGCTTAGTTCTGCTCGTCCCGAGCAGGTAAAACGATAACAAAGATAATTTCTGAAGTGACATGCCATCATAATCTTGATCATACTATTTGTAAACATATGTAATGAATGCAGCGATCAAAACAAAAGTAATGACATGAGTAAACAAGTGAATCATATGACAAAGACTTTTCATGAATAGTACTTCAAGACAAGCATCAATAAGTCTTGCATAAGAGTTAACTCATAAAGCAATAAATCAAAGTAAAGGTGTTGAAGCAACACATAGGAAGATTAAGTTTCAGCGGTTGCTTTCAACTTATAACATGTATATCTTCATGGATATTGTCAACATAAAGTAATATAACAAGTGCAATATGCAAGTATGTAGGAATCAATGCACAGTTCACACAAGTGTTTGCTTCTTAAGGTGGAAGGAGATAGGTAAACTGACTCAACAATAAAAGTAAAAGAATGGTCCTTCAATGAGGAAAGCATCGATTGCTGTATTTGTGCTAGAGCTTTTATTTTGAAAACATGAAACAATTTTGTCAACGGTAGTAATAAAGCATATGAGTTATGTAAATTATATCTTACAAGTTGCAAGCCTCATGCATAGTATACTAATAGTGCCCGCACCTCGTCCTACTTAGCTTGGACTACCGGATCTTCGCATGCCATGTTTCAACCAAGTGTCACAAAGGGGTACCTCCATGCCGCCTGTACAAAGGTCTAAGGAGAATGCTCGCATTTCGGATTTCTCGCTTTTGATTATTCTCAACTTAGACATCCATACCGGGACAACATGGACAACAGATAATGGACTCCTCTTAAATGCATAAGCATGTAGCAATGATTATTATTCTCATATGAGATTGAGGATATATGTCCAAAACTGAAACTTCCACCATGATTCATGGCTTTAGTTAGCGGCCCAATGTTCTTCTCTAACAATTTTGCATGCTCCAACCACTAAAATGATAGATCCTTCAGACAAGACGGACATGCATAGCAACTCACATGATATTCAACAATAGTTGATGGCGTTCCCCAGAAGCATGGTTATCGCACAACAAGCAACTTAATAAAATATAAAGTGCATAAGTACATATTCAATACTACGATAGTTTTCAAGGCTATTTTGTCCCATGAGCTATATATTGCAAAGGTGGATGATGGAATTTTAAAGGTAGCACTCAAGCAATTTACTTTGGAATGGCGGAGAAATACCATGTAGTAGGTAGGTATGATGGACACAAATGGCATAGTAGTTGGCTCAAGGATTTTGGATGCATGAGAAGTATTCCCTCTCGATACAAGGTTTAGGCTAGCAAGGTTATTTGAAGCAAACTCAAGGATGAACAGGTGCAGCAAAACTCACATAAAAGACATATTGTAAACATTATAAGACTCTACACCGTCTTCCTTGTTCAAAACTCAATACTAGATATTATCTAGACCTTAGAGAAACCAAATATGCAAATCAAATTTTAGCAAGCTCTATGTATTTCTTCATTAATGGGTGCAAAGCATATGATGCAAGAGCTTAAACATGAGCACAACAATTGCAAAGTATCACATTATCCAAGACATTTTAGAATTACTACATGTAGCATTTTCCAATTCCAACCATATAACAATTTAACGAAGAAGAAACTTCGCCATGAACATTATGAGTAAAGCCTAAGGACACATGTGTCCATATGCAACAGCGGAGCGTGTCTCTCTCCCACAAAGTGAATGCTAGGATCCATCTTATTCAAACAAAAACAAAACGAAAACAAACCGACGCTCCAAGTAAAGAACAAAAGATGTGATTGAATAAAAATATAGTTTCAGGGGAGGAACCTGATGATGTTGTCGATGAAGAAGGGGTGCCTTGGGCATCCCCAAGCTTAGACGCTTGAGTCTTCTTAAAATATGCAGGGGTGAACCACGGGGCATCCCCAAGCTTAGAGCTTTCACTCCTCTTGATCATAGTATATCATTCTCCTCTCTTGACCCTTGAAAACTTCCTTCACACCAAACTTCAAGCAAACTCATTAGAGGGTTAGTGCATCATTAATAATTCACTCATTCAGAGGTGACACAATCATTATTTTCACTTCTGGACATTGCATAATGCTACTGGACATTAATGGATCAAAGAAATAAATCCAACATAGCAAAAGAGGCAATGCGAAATAAAAGACAGAATCTGTCAAAAACAGAACAGTCCGTAAAGACGAATTTAAAGCTGGCACTAGACTTGCTCAAATGGAAAAACTCAAAACTAATGAAAGTTGCGTACATATCTGAGGATCACGCTCGTAAATTGGCAGATTTTTTCGAATTTTCTACAGAGAACTGTGCCCAGATTCGTGACAGACAGCAATGCTGTTTCTGCGCAGCGATCCCAAATATAACATCAACTTTGACATAGAAACTTTACTTGGCACAAAAACATGATAAGGAGAGGTTGCTACAGTAGTAAACAACTTCCAAGACTCAACAAAACAAAAAATTTCTGTAGGTAAAAACATGGGTTGTCTCCCATAAGCGCTTTTCTTTAACGCCTTTCAGCTAGGCGCAGAAAGTGCAAATCAAGTAACATCGAATGAAGAAGCATCAACATTATTACCTTGAGAGCTGGGAGTTTTCTCAACAATGCATTGTATCTGGTCTATATAAGTTTTAGCGTCTCCCTTTTCATTAGTCTTAGGCTTGCTACTCTCATCGAACAAATTTTCAGGAACAAGCCAAGCATAGTTATTTTCTAGTGCATCATTCATAGCTAGGAGTTTACATGGTATTGGTGCTTTGATTTCCCCACCATCATTAATGTTATTAGTGTACATTATTCTATCCATGTCCATTTTTTCAAGGAGACCAATAAAATTGGTATGAGAACCTAGCATATTAAATTTAGCAAAAACCTTTCTAGCCTCTCTTGCTAGACCACCAAATTCTCTAAGAAGGGTTTCTAAAAAAAAATCTTTCTTTTCCCCTTCTTCCATATCACCAAGTGTAAGAAACATGTGTTGGATTATAGGATTGAGATTAACAAATTTAGTTTCCAACATGCGAACTAAAGCAGCAGCAGCAATTTCATAGGTAGGTGCAAGTTCTACCAAGTGTCTATCTTCAAAATCTTCAGTGATACTAACATGATTGAAAAATTCTTCTATATTATTTCTCCCAACTATGGACCCACGTCCTACCGGTATGTCTTTTGTGGTAAAATTAAAAGGAAACATGATGCAATAAGCAAAAAGTAAACTAGGCAAACAAAGTAAAGACAAGTAACTAATTTTTTGTGTTTTTGATATAGAGAGCAAGACAGTAAATAAAGTAAAACTAGCAACTAATTTTTTTGTATTTTGATTTAGTGCAGCAAACAAAGTAGTAAATAAAATAAAGCAAGACAAAAACAAAGTAAAGAGATTGAGAAGTGGAGACTCCCCTTGCAGCGTGTCTTGATCTCCCCGGCAACGGCGCCAGAAAAAGAGCTTGATGGCGTGTAACTCACACGTTCGTTGGGAACCCCAAGAGGAAGGTATGATGCGCACAGTAGCAAGTTTTCCCTCAGAGAGAAACCAAGGTTTAATCGAACCAGTAGGAGCCAAGAAGCACGTTGAAGGTTGATGGTCGCGAAATGTGATGCGGCGCAACACCAGGGATTCCGCGCCAACCTGCACAACACAACCCAAGTACTTTGTCCCAACGAAACAGTGAGGTTGTCAATCTCACCGGCTTGCTGTAACAAAGGATTAAACGTATCGAGTGGAAGATGTTTGCAAAGAAAATAGTAAAACAAGTAGATTGTATGCTATGTAAAGAATAGGACCGGGGTCCACAGTTCACTAGAGGTGTCTCTCCCATAAGATAAAAGCATGTTGGGTGAACAAATTACATTCGGGCAATTGACAAATAGAGAAAGGCATAACAATGCATATACATGATATGATAAATATAGTGAGATTTAATCCGGGCATTACGACAAAGTACATAGACCGCCATCCAACTGCATCTATGCCTTCAGGTTATCATCCGAACCCCCTCCGGTATTAAGTTGCAAAGCAGACAATTGCATTAAGTATGGTGCGTAATGTAATCAACAACTACATCCTTAGACATAGCATCAATGTTTTATCCTAGTGGCAACAGCACATCACAACCTTAGAACCTACTGTCACGATCCCAGATTCAATGAAGGCATGAACCCACTATCGAGCATAAATACCCCCTCTTGGAGTTAAGAGCAAAAACTTGGCCAGAGCCTCTACTAATAACGGAGAGCATGCAAGATCATAAACAACACATAAACAATAGATTGATAATCACCATAATCATAGTACTCTCTATCCATCGGATCCCGACAAACACAACATATAGTATTACGATAGATGATCTTGATCATGTTAGGCAGCTCACAAGATCCAACAATGAAGCACAACAAGGAGAAGACGACCATCTAGCTACTGCTATGGACCCATGGTCCAGGGGTGAACTACTCACTCATCACTCCGGAGCGACCATGGCGGTGTAGAGTCCTCCGGGAGATGAATCCCCTCTCCGGCAGGGTGCCGGAGGCGATCTCCAGAATCCCCCGAGATGGGATTCGCGGCGGCGGCGTCCAGTAAGATTTTCCGTATCGTGGCTCTCGGTACTTGGGGTTTCGCGACGGAAGCTTTAAGTAGGCGGAGGGTCAACGCGGGGGCCACACGAGGGGCCCAGGGGGTAGGTCGGCGCGGCCGGGCCTGGCCGCGCCGGCCTCCCCTCGCCGCCTCGTGGCCCCACTTCGTTATCTCTTCGGTCTTCTGGAAGCTTCGTGCAAAAATAGGACCTGGGCGAAAGTTTCGTCCAATTCCGGAATATTTCTTTACTAGGATTTCTGAAACCAAAAATAGCAGAAAACAGCAACTGGCTCTTCGGCATCTTGTTAATAGGTTAGTTCCGGAAAATGCATAAATATGACATATAATGTGCATAAAACATGTAGGTATCATCAATAAAGTGGCATGGAACATAAGAAATTATCGATACGTTGGAGACGTATCAATCACCAATTCTAACAGATAGCATAGTAACACTAACTTGTTTGGGTTTATTAGGATGTGAAACAATATTAGAAGCATCTTCACAGAAAATAATATGACCATCCTCCACATTTTCAGTCACAAGATCTTTAACTATTGCAACGGCAGGTTCAATTTTAATTTGTTCTTCAGATTCTTTAGGTTTCTTTTCACTTTTATTAACCGCACTAGATATGACAGAGTACTCCTTCATTTTAGCAGGGAAATGAGTTTTTTCAATATAAGCTTCAGGAATAACATTATCAACAGTTTCAATCACTACACATTTGTTTACAGATGAATCAACTTTATCTTTATACGGTTCATGATACTTATCAAAATACTTCTTAGGCAATTCATAATGAGAGGCAAAAGCTTTATAAAGATTTGCAACAACTTGGGAATCAAGACCATATGTAGCACTCATATTATGAAATTTATCAGTATCCATAAAAGCTTCAATGCATTTATAATCATAAATTATACCTGATTCTCTATCTTTGTCGTTCTCCCATCCTTCAGTATTTTCTTGGATCCGATCAAGAAGGTCCCTTTTAAACTCTTCTTTGTTGCGTGTAAATGATCCAGAACAAGAAGTATCCAGCAAGGTCTTGTCTTGAAAAGAAAGTCTTGCATAGAAATTATCAATAATAACATTACCAGGAAGCTCATGAATGGGGCATTTGAGCATTAAAGACTTCAATCTCCCCCAAGCTTGGGCAATACTCTCTCCATCATGAGGCCAGAAATTATATATGCGGTTCCGATCTTTGTGAATTTCACTTGGAGGATAAAATTTGGAATAAAATATAGGCACAATGTCCTCCCAATCAATAGAATCACCATTCTTCAGCAATTTATACCAGTGCGCCGCTTTACCAGACAGCGATATAGTGAATAGTTTCTTCCTAACTTCATTCATAGAAATACCTGCACATTTGAATAACCCGCATAATTCATGCAAAAACAATAAATGATCACCAGGATGGACGGTTCCATCCCCTTCATAGCGGTTATCCATAACACGTTCAATAATTTTCATAGGTATTTTATATGGTACTACTTCCTCACCTGGCACTTCATCCACTACCGTTGCAGTAGTAGTAGATTTCCCAAATAGAAATTGAAGAGAAGATCTCTCCATAATGACTTATAGCAGCAGGCAGAAATAAAATCAGCACAAACAGTAAAGGTTTTCCTTACCAATTCCGCTTACCAATAGCGCTTCACTCCCGCAACGGCGCCGGAAAATAGTCTTGATGACCCACAAGTATAGGGGGTGTATCGTAGTATCTTCGATAAGTAAGAATGTCGATCCCAACGAGGAGCAGAAGGTGTTGGCAGCAGTTTCGATGAAGGATTCACTGTAAATGCTCACAAACAAGTATTCAAGGGGTTTTGATGTATGAATAAAGTACGAGTAAGTAAAATGCGAGAGAAATAATTGCAGCGAGTGGCCCAATCCTTTTTAGCACAAAGGACAAGCCGGTTTGTTTACTTATAATGACCAAGCGTTCTTGAGGACACGGGGATTTTAGTCTAGCGCTTTCGCTTCATGTGGCTAAATAATCTTCATTGTTTTGATAAGTGTTGTGTGGGTGAACCTATGCTAATGCACTTCCTAGGACTAATACATACTTGTGATTATACCCCTTGCAAGCATCCGCAACTACAAGAATAATTAAGATAAATCTAATTAAAATCTGAGATCCTGCGATCCCTCTTGCATCGATATACTAACGGGGCTCAGGTTTCTGTCACTCCGGCAGCAATTAGCAACCGAATACAAGATGCACTCCCCTAGCCCATAAATGGTGAAGTGTCGTGTAGTCGACGTTCACACGACACCACTAGAAGAATGACACCACAACTTAAATATCATAACATTGAATATTACTCAACCATAATTCACTACTAGCATTTAGACTTCACCCATGTCCTCAAGAACTAAACGAACTACTCACGAGACATCATATGGAATACAATCAGAGGTGATATGATGATGAATAACAATCTGAACATAAACTTTGGTTCAATGGTTTCACTCAATAGCATCAATAACAAGTAGAGAATAATGCCGGGAGAGTTTCCCCTATCAAACAATCAAGATCCAACCCAAATTGTTACAGCGGTGACGAGGTGCAGCGGTGGTGATGGCGGTGTAGATGGTGGAGATGATGATGATGATGATGATGATGAGATGATGTCCCGCTCGATGACGATAGCGATGGCGTCGATTTCCCCTCCGGGAGGGAATTTCCCCGCGGATTCCTGCCCCCGGAGAGCTCTTCTCTCGTGTTCTCGCCCCAGGCGGCTTTCGTGAGGTTCTCCCCGTGGCTTAGGTTTTCGGGACGAAGGAGTACGCGAAGAAAAGGAGGCGAAAGGGCTGTGGGGCCCCCACACCACGGGGTGGCGCGGCCAGGCCATGGGCCGCCCGGCCTGTGAAGGCCCTTGGCTCCCTCTTCTCCCCTTCTGGCTCCCTCAGTCATCTGGAAAAATAGGAATTTACGTGTAATTTCCTTCCACAGTTGATCTTCCGAAATATTGCGTTCGACGGTGCTTTTTCAAGAATCCTGGCTCCGGTGCTTGATCCTCCAATAATGATGAAACATGCAAAATAGATGAAATAACATAAGTATTGTGTCCCAATATGAAATATATCAATGAATAACAGCAAATTATGATACAAAATAGTGATGCAAATTGGATGTATCAGCATCCCCAAGCTTGAATTTTTGTTCATACTTCATCTCATTACATCATTCTTCTCGCCCTACACTTAAAAACTTCCTTCATACAAAACTTCACACAATTCTCATTAAAAGCATTAGTGCAATCAAAATAATAAATCCACTTGGTTCAGTTCTAACATATATTAAAACATTAGCTAATGTAGCAACTTCTTCAAAGTGCTCTTCCCTCAAAAGAACTTAATAAGAAAAATATTAAGAGGCAAATGCAAATAGTACATGAAATCTGTCAAAATAGAACAGGAGGTAAAGATCGATTTTTTCAAAAATCTTCTGTTGCTCATATCTAAAAGTGCTCAACTAACGAAAGTTAGATAATAACCTGGGGCATATGCTAAAAAATTGGCATATAAAAATTACATTCTGGCTAGGAATACAATTTTCTATGGTGACAAAACAAAATCTGTTTCACGACAGCAACTTTCCCAAATCTTATTTTCTTCCTATTAGAGGCTATTCTTGGCAAAAAAAAAACGAAATAAAAATGATAAGGAGAGGTTATTACAGAGGTAACAATTTCTATGACTAAAAAAAACTAAAAATACAGAAATAAAACATGGGTTATCTCCCAAGAGTGCTTTTCTTTAACGCCTTTCAGCTAGGCGCAGAAAAAGAGCTAGCATCAAGTATTTTCAAATGAAGAAGCATCAACATCATAACTTGTTCTAATACTAGAATAAAAATGTGACTTCTTTATTATTCTAGGGAAGTGTTCCATACCTTCTTGAGTGGGAATTGATATTTAATAATCCCATCTCTCATATCAATAGCATCACCAACAGTTCTAAGAAAAGGTCTTCCCAAAATAATTAGACAAGAACCATTGCATTAAATATCCAAAACAATAAAATAAACAGGGGAAAAGTTATTATTAACCATAATAAGAACATTATTAACTCTCCCCAAAGGTTTCTTCTTAGGAATATCAGCAAGATGAACATCTAAATAACATTATTCCAACGGTGGCAATTCAAGCATATCATAGATTTTTCTAGGCATAACAGAAATGCTTGCACGAAGATCACATAAAGCATTGCAATCAAAGTCATATACTTTCATATATAATGATGGGCTCCCAACCATCTTCTAACTCCGTAGGAATAGAAGCTTCACATTTTATTTTCTCTTCTTTAATTTGCATGAGAGCATTTGTAATATGCTTTGTAAAAGCCATATTTATAGCACTAGAATTAGGACTTCTAGCAAGCTTTTGTAAGAACTTAATTACTTCAGAGATATTGCAATCATCAAAATCAAAATCATTATTATCAAAGGTAAACAACTATTGTCTTCCATACTCCGAAAAATTTCAGCACTCTTATCAGAAACAGTTTCAGTGGTTCTAGGAAATTATGTAGAAGGAGTGGAGACTTTTCCTACACCAATTATTTTACCATTAATAGTAGGAGGTTTGCTACAATTTGAGACTTCAGTATTATTAGTGGTGGTAATGGTACAAACTTTAGTCAAATTATTATTTCTAGCAATTTCATCTTCTCTTTCCCACCTAGCATGCAATTCCGCTAACATCCTAACATTATCATCAATTCTAACTTGAATGGCATTCAAAGTTTTGTTTTAATTAATATCATGAGGCATAACCTTTAATTTAAGAAGTTCAACATCAAGAGCAAGGCTATCAACTTTAGAAGCAAGAACATCAATTTTGCCAAACTTTTCCTCAATAGATTTATTAAAAGCAGTTTGTTTACTAATAAAGTCCTTAAGCATGACTCCAAGATCAGAGGATGCACTTCTATTGTTGCTATAGGAATTACCATAAGAATTGACATAAGCATTACCATTATTAGAAGGATATGGCCTATAATTGTTGCTACCAAAATTATTCCTATAAGCACTGTTGTTCAAATTATTGTTTTTTATGAAGTTCACATCAACATGCTCTTCTTGAGAAACCAAAGAAGCTAACGGAATATTATTTGGATCAACATGAGCTTTACCATTAACAAGCATAGACATAATGGTATCAATCTTATCACTCAAGGAGGAGGTTTCTTCAACAGAATTAACCTTCTTGCCTTGTGGAGCCCTCTTAGTGTGCCATTTAGAATAATTTATCATCATATCATCAAGGATTTTTGTTGCAGCCCCCAAAGTAATGGACATAAAGGTACCTCCAGCAGCTAAATCCAGAAGATTTCTTGAAGAAAAATTCAGTCATGCATAAAAAGTTTGGATGATAATCCAAGTAGTCAGTCCATGAGTGGGACAATTATTTACCAAAGATTTCATTCTTTCCCAAGCTTGAGCAACATGTTCATAATCAAATTGTTTAAATTTCATTATGTGACTTCTCAAGGATATAAACTTAGCAGGAGGATAATACTTTCCAATAAAAGCATCTTTGCATTTGACCCAAGAATCAATACTATTTCTAGGCAAAGAGAAACGAAACAATTTCAGTTTTATTATGTCACCATCTACATCCTTATACTTTTGCATCTCACAAAGTTCAACAAAGTTATTAAGGTGAGAAGTGATACGTCTCCAACATATCTATAATTTCTGATGTTCCATGCTTGTTTTATGACAATACCTACATGTTTTGTTCACACTTTATATCGTTTTGATGCGTTTTCCGGAACTAACCTATTGACGAGATGCCGAAGTGCCAGTTCCTGTTTTCTGCTGTTTTGGTTTCAGAAATCCTAGTAAGGAAATATTCTCGGAATCGGACGAAATCAACGCTCAAGATCTTATTTTCCCGGGAGCTTCCAGAACATCAAAGAAGAGTCGGAGACGAGCCACGGGGGCCCACACACACAGGCGCGGCCGGGGGTGGGCGCGTCACCCTATGGTCTGCCCCACCGGGCCCCTCCGAGGCTGCCCCTTCGCCTATATAAAGCCCCGCATCGAAAACCCTAAAAGAATAAGCCACGGTACGAGAAACCTTCCCGCCGCCATCGCGAAGCCAAGATCTGGGGGACAGAGTCTCTGTTCCGGCACGCGCCGGACGGGGAAGTGCCCCGGAAGGCTCCTCCATCGACACCACCGCCATCTTCATCACCGCTGTTGTCTCCCATGAGGAGGAGTAGTTCTCCATCGAGGCTAAGGGTTGTACCGTAGCTATGTGGTTAATCTCTCTCTCTGTACCCCAATACAATGATCTCGTGAATTGCTTGCATGATTGAGATCCATATGATGAGTTTTTTATCGCTACTAGTCTATGTGCTACTCATGTGATGTTATTAAAGTAGTCTATTACTCCTGCATGGTGTAAATGTGTCAGTGTGTGCATCATGTGGTTCTTGTCGTAGGCTATGATCATAATCTCTTGTAGGTTATGGAGTTAATTATCGCTATGATAGTATTGATGTGATATATTCCCCTTTCATAGTGTAATGGTGACAGTGTGTATGCTATGTTAGTTCTCGGTTTATTTTGCAAAGATCTATTATGCTCTAAGGTTACTTAAATATGAATGCCGAATGTTGTGGCGCTTGTTAACTCCGGCTTGAGGGAGCTCTTGTAGCCCTACACAACGAATGGTGTTTGTCATCCAACAAAAGAGTGTATGTAGCACAGATGAGAGAAGTTATTATTTATTATGCGATCAATGTTGAGAGTGTCCACTAGTGAAAGTATGATCCCTAGGCCTTGTTTCCAATACTGCAAACACCTCTTACTTACTGTTCTGTTGCATGTTTACTCGCTGCCATATTTTATTCAGATTACTATTACCACTCATATACATCCATACTACTTGTATTTCACTATCTCTTCGCCGAACTAGTGCACCTATACATCCGACAAGTGTATTAGGTGTGTTGGGGACACAAGAGACTTCTTGTATCATGATTGCAGGGTTGCTTGAGAGGGATATCTTTGACCTCTTCCTCCTGAGTTCGATAAACCTTGGGTGATCCACTTAAGGGAAAACTTGCTGCTGTTCTACAAACCTCTGCTCTTGGAGGCCCAACACTGTCTACAGGAAAAGAAGCGTGAGTAGACATCAGAAGCAGCATCATTAGTACTAACACCAGAAAATTGCTCTTTCATAACAAGATTTAACAAAGCAGGTTTAATTTCATAGAAAGCTGCTTCAGGAGCAGGTGGAGCAATAGGTGTACAAATAAAATCATTGTTGTTTGTGCTAGTAAAGTCACACAACTTAGTATTTTCAGGAGTACCCATTTTAGCAAAATTAAAACAAAGCAACAAAAATAAAAGCTATAATAGAAACTATTTTTCGGTGTGTTTTTGATATAATGAAGCAAGCAAGAAAAAGTAAAATACACTAAGCAAAAAAATAACAAAATAAAGAGATTGCACACCGTTGGGGAACCCCAAGAGAAAGGTGTGATGAGCATAATAGCAAGTTTTCCATCAGTAAGACACCAAGGTTTAATCGACCAGTAGGAGAAATGAGTGACATCTGAAGGTGTTGCTAGCTGATTTGTGGAAGGGCGCACTACTGACGTCAGCAACAACATGGAACCTGCACACAACACAACCAAAATGCTTTTCCCCAACTTACAATGAGTTTGTCAATCTCACCGGTTTTGCTGAAAGCAAAGGATTAACCATATAGTGTGGAAAAGGATATTTCTTTGCAGTGGAATTAAAGAGAACAGTGCTTGCAGTAAGTAAACATAACATGATGATTTTATCAGTGTAAAAGAAAGGACCGGGGTTCACAGTTCACTAGAGGTGTCTCTCCATAAAGATAAATAACATGTTGGGTGAACAAATTATGGTTGGGAAATTGACAGAATAAAGACCATACATGACAAGATGATTACTATGAGATTCGTTTGAGAATTACAACATAATACATAGACCATAATCCAACTGCGTCAATGACTAATAATCCACCTTCCGATTATCATCCGAACCCCTTCCAGTATTAAGTTGCAAGCAACAGATTATCATATTAAGCAATGTGTGTAAAGTAAACAATAGAATTATTCTTAGACAAAGTATTGTTGTTTCTTCTCTAGTAGCAATAACACATCTACAATCTTAGAAGTTATTGTCACTCTTCCAGATTACTAGAGGCATGAACCCACTATCGAGCATAAATACTCCCTCTTGGAGTTACAAGCATATACTTGGCCAAAGCATCTACTACAACGGAGAGCATTGAAGATCACAAATACCATGACAAGTATATAATAGATCTCAACCATAGTATTCAGTATTCATCAGATCCCAGCAAACACAACATGTAGCATTACATAAGGATGATCTTGATCATGATAGACAGCTCACAAGATCTAAACATGAAGCATAAATTGCAGAAGACAACCATCTAGCTACTGATATGGACCCGTAGTCCAGAGATGAACTACTCACGCATCACTTCGGAGGCGGGCATGGCGATGAAGAGGCCTCCGGTGATGATCTCCCTCTCCGGGAGGGTGCCGGGAAGAGCTTCAGAACCCTCCCGAGCTACGGTCGGCGATGGCGCACGCGACGGAACTTTTCGTGGATGGAGGCTCGGGTATTTAGGTTTTTCCCGAACAGGTGAATAAATAGGCGGAAGGGCGAGGTCGGTCGGTGCCCAAGGGGCCCACACCACCCCATGGCGCGGCCAGTGTCGGCCGTGCCATGGCCTGGTGTGGCCGCCTCGTGGCGCTTCTCCGTCTCTTCTCTGGACTCCGTCTTCGTTACGGTAAAATAGGAACTTTGGCTTTTGTTTCGTCCAATTCCGAGAATATTTCTGTACAATTTTTTTGAAATACAAAAAAACAGGAAAAATGGAACTGACAGTGTGGCATCTTGTCAATAGGTTAGTTCCGAAAAATATATAAAAGTGCAACAAATTGTAAACAAAACACATAGAAATTGGATTAAAACAAGCATGTTGCATCAAAATTATAGATACGTTTGCAACGTATCAGTCGCTTTTGGAAAAGCTGAATTTCTCGTGATGTCTTGGTGGTGACAGTACTGCTGCTACAAAAGATAGATGACTGTTGCGGGACTTTTCTTTTCTTTTAATTGTTTTTTTTAGTTGTGTGTATCCGTAATGCTGCTCGGGTATCGCGTTGGTGCAGAGGTTGGGTATACTTTTGTATCTCATTGATATTAATATATTCCCTTTATCGAAAAAATGAGAGAATTGGTAACTTCCACTGGCGTGTGCATCCATGACATTCCAGAAATTAAGTACTTGGTAAGAATATACACCTTAAGTAAGATGATCTGAAGTTGGGCTCCTATTCTTGGCCTCTGGAAGTACCTCTCCCTTTTAATTCCTTGTGAGGCGATTCGAGAAAGTATGAACGTGCACATGTGTTTTTGTAATTTATGTCATTGAGCTAATCACTCCCCTCAAACAACTACATCTAATTCACACCATCCCCACTATTATCCTATTTTACACGGTGGTTAAGTCGTAGCATGAATACATAGCAGGAATATGCACATCTATAGATATCTGAAAAGCAACAATAATATGGTAACCGCAATGCATAATTTCTAAGCGATGTTAGTAAAACAAAATTGAATGTGAGTTGTGGCAAGATGATGGACCAACTTAGCAAATTTTGGCTTCAAAAAATAGTTTCTTCTTCCCAAAGTTGGTTTATACTTGCGGTTAGAAATTTAAATATGCAGTCGAGATAGAATTCATTGACAGGAGACTCATTACTTTAGAGTGCTCTATACGTGCTTATCTCAATGAGATATAACTCCATGCACTATGGCTACAAGTGGAGTTGCCAAATAGCCATGTAGTGTATTTTTAGCATGCCATTGATCTTACGGCAGTGATATTTGATACCGGTGACGTGTTCGATACACGCCACTAGTACTTAACATCATGGTTCCGTGCCTGAGATACTCCATGGATAGCATAAACACTAGTGGCGAGTATCTGTTTGGCAACACCACTAATGTCGTGTTTGAATTTAAAGGAAGCTGCTACTTTTATTGAACTTGACAACATTAAAAAATACAAAAATCTCATATGAGATGCATTATTAACACCGTCAATAAAATTACATATTTGTTCACCACCATTGATCACTAAAAAATTATGAATTTGGTTCAAACACAACAATGAATTTGGTTCAAACACAACAATAGATCAACTAATTGGTTCAACCAACAATAAACAACTAACATATTACGAAACAAGTGGCACACGACCTAACTACTAGATGATTTAAATGACAAACATCATGTATTCATGTTTAGGTCCCTGTGTGTGGTGGTCCTTACAGTGATGATCACGGCTTATCTAACATGTAGATCATCATCATTGCATCCCTATGGAATGCCTTCCACCGCTCTTTGCTAGATTAGGCGTTCATCATCATCCATCTTGTATGGAACGATGCTCATCATGGCAACTGAAGAGGAACCTCCAACACATAGTCTAGCCAAGCCTTCATCAGAGATATTAAGGGAGAAACCCATCTTATAAAGTAATTTTGGGATGCTACCGTGGATGAAAAAACAAAAGAGTGATGATGTCAGACGATCACCACAATTTATGAACACGAACTTGAAGAAAATACAAGTGACTCAAAAGGATGGAAACATTTGATTATGTCAAACATGTCACAAATGGTACCCGGCAAAGGAATTGGCTACCGGTAAGATTTCTAAGAGGTGATTGTTCTCATCATCGCTCAGGTTGCATCTTTGGAAGATGATGCTAATATCATATGAGTCTTATTCCGTACCACATGTATGGAAACCATTTATTGTACTTTTTTTTCGTTAGTGCTGGATCGCCATCCAGTCATAGGCCCGTGCTACCTCCTCTTGGTCCCTCCACGTGCCAATATGTTGCTTCTCACCACGAACAACGATCGACGCCCACAAGTGAGCACCTTACTCATCTTCTCGTGTACACACCAAAAACGTTTCTCATCTAAGGATGGAAATTTTACCCACGGGTACAAACACCATGGGTACCGTATACGCATGAGCAAGGTATGGGCACACATTTATATCAATAGTTGTACTCATATCCTACCCATTAAGTCATGTGTATGACACATGCATATCCTTGTACCCATGGGTATACCCTTACCCTACCTGTTTATACTCGCATGTAGATCCATCCAACTCAGTAGCGCAAGGGTCGACCAACTACTGTTGTAATTTAACCTTACACCAATTATCTACTCGTGTTTACAAATTAAGGATGAGACTATGTTTTCAAAATCTTGACAATTGTCATGTACTTAGTAACTACAGGTTATAGAGTTGAGATAAAGTTTTCTTTTGTGAAATATGCTATCAATGAATTAAAGTTGTGAATAACTTGTGTACTATATGATCTACGTACCTGATAGGTACCACCCATCGGGGATGAGCGCATGTACTTGTGGGTACGAATATGGTAAGATTTTATACACACTAACAATTATACGGGTATGCATATGGTATTTATCTACCCTACCAATACCTACAAATGCCATCCTTACTCTGATCTGCCATGTTAGCAATGACAACAAAAGACATTACCTTACACTCAATCCACATAATCCTACAAAGTATAGATATATATTCATGTACACAAACTATACGTTATAGTACACAAAATTCTACACATATATCATCCAAACCAAATCAACTAAAAGTAATAACACCAAATTCTACATATACTCCACAAAATCAACAAACAACAATAACTATAAATTTTAACACGAACTCTGCCGAAGAATATAACAATAACTAGAAATTTTACATAGTAATAATTATCAAGTAACGAAAATAACAACAACCTATACTACACATGCATATGAATAATCTAAATCAAGAATAATCATCTAAACAAACTAAATAAGAGAGGATTAGGAGAGGAGATCCTCACGGATAGTGACATGGATGAGGCAGTAACGACGGCGACTTCGATGGGGTAACGATGACTCCAAGTTGGCAGCAACTTTGATGGGCGGTGGCGGCTCTGAGATTGATGACATAGGCATGTGTGGAGAGGAGAGGGAGAGGGGGATGCGGCGAAGGATGGGACGATGGTGGTGAGAGAAGGGAAGGTGGCGGCATGGAGGGATCGGAGAGAGGGCGGCGACGCGTGGAGCGGTTGTGGAGAGCAAGAGAGAGAGAGAGAGAGAGAGAGAGGTGTGGGGCGTGTGGGCCGTTCTCCTCCCTCCTTTTTCTAGTTTTAGTTCATTTAAATGTTTTTATGAAATTAATATCAAATTATGAATACCTAGGGCCTGGTAACAAGCTCTTGCCACTAATACAAAAAAATGTTAGTGGCCCTGCAATTAAAATACATACCACTAATATTTTCTTTCCGGGTGAACATGTGGGTCCCACACACCAGTGGTGCGTCCAGTCTCCTGATGCGGTACTGATATGATATTGCTCGTGGCATACCAGAAGATGACACGCCACACTAATTATACCTGTGGCATGTGGGGGGGGGGGGAGCTGAAACACCACTAATAGAATGCTGCCTATAAGCAGTTTCCTACTAGTGTTGCCATGAGACATGCACTTGCATAGGGACTTTACAAGCCGTCCATTCTTTTTTGGATAAATGTGTTCCCTATTGTCCAATACTCCAAAAATGGTAAAATGTTCCAAGTTGTTGTAGGCGTGTCATGTTGAATTGTTGTATGATGGGCTATCTATTTTCTAGAACTTCTCAAATTTAATTTTAATTGTTGTATGAATTATATTGTTTCTATGTTTAACTTGTGGTTGAATTAATTTATGTGTTAAAATTTAATATGCAATATAGTTATATCAATATGAATAATAGCAAAACAAGATAGAAAATATATAGCCAGCCGGTTGGGAGTGGGGTGCTGGTGGGACAACCGACCCCAAAGCGCTATACTTATCCATGTGGTGTGTGGAGGTGCTGAAACAACAATAATATAATGCTGCCTATAAGCCGTTTCCTACTAGTGTTGCCATGCGACATGCAGTTGCATCCTAGGGACTTGACAAGCCCTCCATTCTTATGGATAAGTGTGTTCCTTATTGTTCAATACTCTAAAAATGTTAAAATGTTCCCGGTTGTTGTATGAGTGTCATGTTGAATTGGTGTACAATGAGCTATCTATTTTCTAGTACTTCTCAAATTCAGTTTAAATTTTAATTGTTGTATGAATTAGATTGTTTCTATGTTTTACTTGTGGTTGAATTAATTGATGTGTTAAAAATTATTATGCAGTATTGTTATATCAATAACAAACATTGCAAAAAAAAACAGAAAATACAGAGCCAATCTGTGTGTGTGGTATGGAGGGGTGGGGGGGTGGGGGGGGGGGGCTGGTGTGGAAGCCGGCCCCAAAGCGCCGGACATGTACCGGGCGCCCCATGAGTAGGCCCCAAAGTGCAGGACATGTGCCGGGCGCCCCAACAGCAGACACTATTTAGGTGGTGCCTGAAACCGAGTCCGGTGATGGAGATGCTCTTAGACAGACCTACATTCATGGTGCTATTTGGGGAAGTTCTAAGTTGTGTTAGAAGAAATAGAAGGAAAATATGATGGACAAGCTAATCAAATCTTTGTTTCAAAAAAAACTAATCAGTCTTAGCTTTAACAAATAATTTATTCTTCCAAAATTAAGTTTATTTATGCTTTGCCGTTACAAATTTGAATACACGAGAGTCCCTATTCTAGGGTGGTGCTTTATATGTGCTTCTCTTAGTGGGATATAATTCCTTGCCACGCATGCCCCTGCACCGTAGGGGCTTGACAAGCCACATGTACCATTCTTATGGATAAATGCATTCCCTATTATCCAATACTCCAGAAATGTAAAGTATACCCAACATATATAGGTTTTGCTTCTCTTAGTGAGAAAAGGAGCAAAAGGTGAGCCAAAAGGAGAAACATAGAGCATAATAGGTTTTGCTTTCCATTTTGCATGGACACCCCCGTGCCAACTTCCTCAGTGATCGAAAGGGCGAATACTAAACATTGTGAAGCCCCTTTATGAAATTTTGCATCCCTAAAATCGTATAAACAATGCTCTGAGTCACTACGGGAAAACACTACGTTGCCGTGCGACCAATCGCACGGCAAAGGGCCTATTTGCACGGCAAAGGATTTGCCGTGCGTCGGCGCACGGCAGCGTCTGCACGGCAACGCCCTCGACGGCAAAGAAGACATTGCCGTGCGCCTGTCCAAACCGCACGGCAAAGGCTCGTTGCCGTGCGCGCGCTCGTTGCCGTGCGTTCGAGCGTTTGCCGTGCGCGCGCTCGTTGCCGTGCGCCCACTCCTTTGCCGTGCGCGCCGTCTCTGCCGTGCGTCCTGGAGGCTGCCGTGCGTTCAGACGTTGCCGTGCGCCCCGACGCTGCCGTGCGACCAAACGCTGCCGTGCGCTCCGACGCTGCCGTGCGCTCCGACGCTGCCGTGCGCCCCGACGTTGCCGTGCGCCCGCTCGTTGCCGTGCTTCTCCTCTTTGCCGTGCGTCCACTCCCCAGCACGCACGGCAAAGGATTCTCCAGGGACACACACTGGCTTCCCAGGAGCACAGGCTTGCGCCACGTGGCGCCTTTGCCGTGTGTATGCACACGGCAAAGTGACCAAATGTCCTTTGCCGTGTGCATACACACGGCAAAGGCCCCTGGTTTTTTCATTTTTTTCTGTTTTTCTTTAATCCCTGCATTTCAAAATTGCATTTCACATATATATAACATATACAACATATATATTCACCATAGCATCACCAAACACATGAACAACACCACAAATACATCGAGCACACATAGTTTATGCATAACAAGTGCAATGTCCACAAATACATCAAGTACAAGTGCAATGTCCACAAATACATCAACACACATCAAGTACAAGTACAATCCATAACAAGTGTAATGTCCACAAATCCATCAAGACCATGCCATCAACCTTATTGTCCTCCTCCGCTTCCGCCGGCCTCATTGTCATTGCCTTGTGAATAATTATCTATAAGGTTGATGGAATGAACATTTGCATTTGCATTTGCATATTGAACACTTGAACAAGTACAAGTAGCGGGTTGGGCACAAGAGGACTCACCGAGGTTCATGCTCCGGATGATGTTCATGTTGTTGACGGTGATAGGTGTCCCCGGGGTCTGAGTGGGCGGTGGCGGCATCCACATGGAGTAAGGTGGAGGAGGAAGACTCCCCGGTGGAGTAGACAGAGCCGTCTGGCTCATCAGCCAGCTCATCTGTGCCTGCTGCTGCTGCATCATCTGCTGCTGCTGTTGCATCTGCTGCATCATCTGTGTCTGCTGCTGCTGGTACTCCAGAATCTGCCGCTCCATGTTCCGTGCGTGCTCCTGGGCCGCCTGCTCCTTCGCTGCCATCTCCTCCTACGTTGTGTTGCCGCGATGTCATTAACATTTCAATGGAAAGCATGTAAAGGAAATGTAGAGACCCGAGGAAGAACATACCCGTAACCGCTCGACAGCTAGATCCGAAGCCCGTGGCCGGGGCTCTACCTCAGGCTGGCCGCTCTTACGACCACGACGGATCTGGCGGAGAGAGGGAACCCTCGCTGGGTCGACGCACCCGTCACCAAACCATAGGCGGCCATGCTTCAAGCCTTCTCCCGCAAGCACCGCGACCTCAGGGTCAAAGTCCTCGGCCTCTGGATTGGCCTCCTCGCCGTACTTCTGCTTGAACTTGGAGACATACGACGTGCACTGGGTCTCGGATTGCGGGTTAACCCACAAGGACCCCGTCTCAGGATCAGGCGTCTTCCTTTGCTTCATCTTCTTTAGCACGGCAAAGACGTTAGGCTTCGCTCCTGTCCTGACTTCCTGCAAAAGAGAACATGTAATTGAGTGAAGTGACACACCCTTGCGGAGTTAACAAATATATAACATGAATTCAAAGAATGAAGGAACCATTAATTTGCTCACCTCCTTCTGCAGGTGAAGAGAGATGGGGATGCTGCCTTGGATATGCGATCCACCTCGCATCTCTGCCCGCTTCGCCTTGCCCTCCTCGTGCTTCTTGAGGTACTGGGGGCATGTCCACCACATGACCATCGCACGAAAGCACCTATCGTCGTTGCCGACGTACTGAGGAGGGTTCTACATGCACAAGATAAACCCATTATGGTAAAATAAACTACATGGCGATAAAGAAATCAATAACACATAAATGCAAATACCTGCAAGTACTGCCACGGCTGCATGAGCGTGTCGCGAGCGTCCTCCTTACTCATGTGGACGAAGCGGTCGGCGTGCCAGTCGCGGACGCATTGAACACGTGCCTCGTAGTGCATGCCAGTCACCCTCTTCCTTGCAAGCTGGTGTAGGACATCATCGCACGCATTCTCCTTGCCCTCGGCCCTCTTGAAGTATTTCTGCAACATAGGTAAAACAAGGGGCATTAGTGCAATTATTGTGAACCAAGGAGAGTGTATGAATGGTAAGAAGTCAAAAGTCACGTACCCAGAATTTGGCAACAACCAAATCCGCCGCGGTGCCGCGGCCAAGAGGATCTTCCGCGAGGCTGTAGTGCGCCCACCTCCAAGCTACGTCGCAGCCACCAGTAGGGAGATTGACTATCCCAGGGAAATACCATCTAAGTAGGCCCCCAAGGATGTTCGAGTACCCACGTGGCGGTCTCTGCGTCGGGTCTTCAAACTGGAACGAGCTGCACCATGAAACGACAACATCAATATGTATGTGATAATAATTTTGATAATGACAAAATTGCGATAACGAAATGCCAAAAAATAACATGTACCTCCTTCCATAGGGCACAAGAACAACGTGCCTGTAGCGCCAGCTCTTCAGCGAGGGGAGCTGTGTTATCCCACGCCGATATGGCTTCCTATCACGTGGCCTCAGCCTCTCCAAAGCTGGAACGTACTGGTAATCCTCCGGCTCACACCACTCTAGGCTTGGATCAGGATCGAACACTAAGTTCCCCAACCCCTCATCCTCCGAGAGGTCCTCCTCGTCCCCCTCCTCCTCCTGGTCCTCCCCACCCCCCTCCTCCTCCTGGTCCTCCCCACCCACCTCCTCCTCCTGGTCCTCCCCACCCCCGTGGTGCTCCTGGTCCTCCTCCTCGTCATCATCATCGGCTGCGGGAGGGGGGCTAGGACTAGGAGTGAGTACCCGCGTCGCATTCTTCCTACGCGGCCGCCCTGTGGGAGCGACAGGAGGGGGGCTAGGAGGGGGTAGTAGCTCGGCCCCGCCTCGAAGTCCCTACACCTACCAAGTCCTTGAGCTTCTTTTTAAGACCGCCACCCTTTTTTTGGCGGCATGCTTCAATCACCTGCAAACACAAATGAAGAGAGTGGTTTATTAGTACGCAATATTGCAAAGAGATAAATATTAGTGAAAGCAACAGAAATATAAGTAGATGAACATTAATGAAAGCAACAAATAATGCAAAAGGATGAACATTAATTAGTGGAAGCAACAAATAGCTACCATAGAGTTCTCTCAAACATAGCACGGAGTTCTTACAAATAACCTAGCTAGACAATCTCTATTACACGGAGTTATTACAAATAGGCTAGCCTCACAATTACTACTACATAGATCAGTAGCCTGTGTCGCCATCCGTGATTGGACCGCGTGTCTCCTCATCGTCATCAGGCTCGGCGAACCAATAATCATCAATGAAACCTGGAGGTGGTCCATCTGCATCGAGGTCAATCCCTGCTTTGAACGCCTCGAGCAAACTCAGGTCTTCCGGGGCACAGACATCCTCAGCTTCATCTTCTGCATTGTCTCCATCCATGCCCGCGTCTTCTTGTTCATCGTCTACGACCATGTCATCGATAGTCGGCAAGCCGATTGTGAAATGGCCGGGGAGCCCTTCTTCCTGATAAAACTCGACACTCGTTGCTGCGGGGTCTACGCGGCGGTAATCGTCCTTGTTTGGCGGGGGCGGCCTATTGCGTGAAGGCACCGTCATCACAGCATCCCATCCATGTAGACGTTTTGTCGGGTTTCTGCACGCGTACGGGAGATAGAATACTTGAAAGGCCTGGGTTGCCAAGATGTACACATCCTCTCCCTTATAAACGGAGTTCCTTTCAACTTCGACCATTAGCCAAGTTTTCTAAGCACCTATCAAAACCAGTGTCATATTCCCCCCTAGGTTGAATCTGCCGCACCTCCTTCCTAGCACGTTTCTTTGCCTTTTCTCCATGGTAAGTCCAAATCCTGTAGGACGGTGTGAACCCAAACTTGATCAGGTGCATACTCATAGTTTCCTTGTCCTGTGCCTTTCGGTTAGCGCACTTACTACAAGGGCACCAAACACTTATAGGTCTGCTAGGGATGGCAAACGCCCTATCCACAAACTGCTCGGTCTTTTCTCCCCATTCATCAGTATAGTTCCACTGACTGATTCTGCCATCGTACATCCAGCCACGATTATCCATCCTCTAATCAGCAACAAAACAGACGAACATAGCATTTATATATCAAATAGGAAATAAATGCATCATATATTTATTTATTTTACGCGTGCATCAACCTGAAACTCTACTAGGTGGGCTCCTAGCAGCCGCCGGATCCGTAGATTGAGTACGTTCTCCCAGCTCTACCCCGATCCGAGACAGAATTTCGGCAGCACCTCCCCGCTGCTCTCCCGATACACGTCTCGGCAAAAAGCCGAGAGGGGTGTGCATCCGGAGAACAACGGGGAGGCGCTACCGAAATCCTGTCTCGGATCGGGGTAGAGCACGGAGAACGTACCCAACTACGCATCCGCCGGCTGTCCCGATAAATGCCGTAAGAGTTACGGTTCATAATATGCGAGACCACTAATGCATATTTATCCGCGTAACCCTTACGGTCGGGAAGAGACGCCTAGGTATCGCGACAGACTTGGTGATCTAGACATAAAGAAAAACCTAGGTACAAGAGAGGCGAACGGATTCTCACCCTCGAAGCGTGACCGACAGCCGGCGAAGAAGACCAACGACCCTCTGAGAGAATCGTCGAAGAAGATCCGAAACGCCCCGTCAAACACCCCCGCGACGCCGCCCCTCGTGTCCACCTCGAAGCATCGCCTGCATAACAAAAAAAAACCAATTAGGGGCTATTAATAATTACCATGTATGCGCGTATATAGAGTATATGGAGCAGTAGAAAGCCAATGTTACTTTTGCTGCTTTGTGAATGAGGTAATGCAATGTTACATCTAAGAAGAGGACAGCGAGGGCTCGGAGCATTTGTCTTAACACTGCTATGCACCAACTGCTTATATTTTACAAGACTTTGAACCATTTTTGATCCGTGGCAGAACTTTCAGTCACTTGCTCGCCGTATGTGCATACCGGGATGCCAGTAAAGCTAGCTAGGCCGTCATCTCTACATAAAGACACGCACGGTGGCACGGAACCGTAAACAAACACTGCCCTAGCTAAACCCACTACTACAATGGAGCTCCTTGTGCTCCTTGCCGTTGGGTCCTGGCCTTTGTGCCGCTCCCAATGCCGACGACCATGTCGCCGTCCTGCGCCTGACCCTGACCTGACACGCCTCGCGCGCGCGCAGACAAAGAACCCTCCCGCCGCCGCCATGGGCGCCTTCCTCCCCCTCCTGCTGCTCGCCGTCGCGGCCAATGCCGGCCTGCTGCTGCTGTGTGAAACTTTCAGAACTTCTGCCCTCTGCTCGTCACCAAGGGTAATTCGGCAGCGACATACGTATTGCTTGTGTAAGCATAGGTAACGAGGGTAGTGAAGGCATAGAATCCAGCATAAGACGCCAAGCGCCTAAGCTTCTGAATCCTTAAGATTTCCTTGCACTGGTACAATATATCCATCGCCTCAAGGCAGCAGCTTGACACTGGTGCCAGGAAAAAAGATAAATCAGTTGGGGACAGAGACAGTTCCATACAGTCAACACTGATGAAGCTATCAGCAAGAAAATTCAGTATCTCAGATTGCTCTTGCATATTACAAATTCCTTATGGATTGCTAATGCCACAAACATAACTAGTAGCTGTCTGTCATAGACGCTAACTAGGGAAAGCAAAAGCATTTGCATCTATGAATCTACATATTGCTTCAAATATTCAACAATTAAAGAATAACGCAAGTATGGATTCTAGAGTATCCACATGTAAAAACAATACTACCAGCTAAATAATAATAGAACTAAGGGAGAATGCCTAAGTTTGTCATTACAGGAACACCAGTCGCTACAACCAGAACCAGCAAACAATGGGAGCGATAACAAATTCGAAATCCGAAGCCGCGCGGGCGAGGACCAATCAGATCGCCGCCGTTTATGCGCATATCAGGGGGGTGGGGTTTGCGGCGGGGTAGGTGGGGGGCGCACCTTGTAACCTCGGACGAGCAAAGTGGCGGCGATGAAGACAGTCGCTTGGGTCGAGCTCTCAAGGTTGAATGGGGAGGCTGCTGCTGGCCCCGCGCCAGGCGCCCGCGGCCGCTAGGTCGCCGCGAGCCCCGCCTTGCGCAGTCACGCCGGTGCTCGGGGAAGGTTAGGGCATTGGGAGCGTCAGCGCTTTGCGAGCAGAGGGCAGAAGTTCTGAAAGTTTCACACAGCAACAGCGTCGAGGTGGCGGCGCGGCGCCTGGGAGGAGCAGCAGGAGGCAGCGGCGGCGGCGTGGTCGAGGTGGCGGCGGCGGCGTGTGGGGAGGTCGATGCGGATGCGTGGAGGTGGCGGGATAAATTTGTCTGGCTCAGGACGTCCCGACCGCGCCTTATCCGCATTCTTTGCCGTGCGGCCTTCTTTGCCGTGCGGCAAAGAACCTTTGCCGTGCGGGGAAGCTTTGCCGTGCGCAGCAGTGCCTTTGCCGTGCGGCAGGCTTCTTTGCCGTGCGCCTGCGCACGGCAAAGCATTTTTTTTTATTTTTACCACTTCTATAACACTAAGAATTTTAATTGTAAATTATCAATAACATTAAGTTTTATTTGTAAATTATATTAAACTTGTTTTTCAAAATGTGTATTATTTAATACTATATGTTTCATGTTTTTCAAGAAATGTGTGATTAACCATAACCCTAACCCTAACCCTAAATCCTAACCCATTGATCTAGCCACATTAATCATAACCCTAACCCTAAATCATATAACCCTAAATCATATAACCCTAAATCATAACCCTAACCCTAAACCCTAACCCTAAATCCTAACACATTAATACTTAACCATAAATCCTAACACATTAATACTTAACCATGCATCATAAACCCTAACTCTAACCCCGCTAAACCCTAAACCTATACCTAACCATAAATACTTACCCTTTAACCTAAATCTTTGGTTCTCCATGTGTATATGTACTAAACAAACCTAAAAGAATGAAAAGTTACATTGGTGCACCCTCGCGGAGAAATCTAGGGGGTAGACCCGCCGGGGCACACGTTCCGCTGTTTTGGGGGGAGGAGGGGGATACCGGAACACCGGAACCCCACCAAACCTTGCATGTGGACCTATGATATGTGTCAAAGTGTGATGCAAGGTGTGATTCACAAAATGGTGCATGGCATGGATCCCCGGTCTGACATTCCTCACCTTCGGGCGATAACACTTAACAGATTCCTGGACGTGTACGCTGAAGTGTCCCGCCGCGGGTATATCGGGGGCTAGACTGTGCCAAAGGGTGCCACACATGGTTTTCCATATGTCCATGGACTAAACAAACCTAAACCTATGAAAAGTTACATTGGTGCACCCTCGCGCGGAGAAATCTAGGGGGGTAGACCCGCCGGGGCACACGTTCTGTTTTGGGGGGAGGAGGGGGATAACGACCGCCGGAGCACCGGAACCCCACCAAGCCTTGCATGTGGACCTATGATATGTGTCAAAGTGTGGTGCAAGGTCTAATGGTGCAAAAGTAGCTCCCCTAAACCCTAAACCCTAAACCCTAAGGCTTCGAGCCCTAAACCCCTCTAAATCCCTAAACCACGACGCCGGAGCTGCAGAACCATGCATCATAAACCCTAACCCTAACCCTAAACCCTAAACCTATACCTAACCATAAATACTTACCCTTTAACCTAAACCCTAGCCCTAGCCCCTAAACCCTAGCCCTAACCCTACACCTAACCCTAACCAGTAGACCAGGCACACCGTCGATCGTGTGATAATGGCTCTAGCTGCTGGTATATGTGCCAAAGGGTCCCAATCTTTGGTTCTCCATGTGTATATGTACTAAACAAACCTAAAAGAATGAAAAGTTACATTGGTGCACCCTCGCGCGGAGAAATCTAGGGGGGTAGACCCGCCGGGGCACACGTTCCGCTGTTTTGGGGGGAGGAGGGGACCGCCGGAGCACCGGAACCCCACCAAACCTTGCATGTGGGCCTATGCTATGTGTCAAAGTGTGATGCAAGGTGTGATTCACAAAATGGTGCATGGCATGGATCCCCGGTCTGACATTCCTCACCTTCGGGCGATAACACTTAACAGATTCCTGGACGTGTACGGTGAAGTGTCCCGCCGCGGGTATATCGGGGGCTAGACTGTGCCAAAGGGTGCCACACATGGTTTTCCATATGTCCATGGACTAAACAAACCTAAACCTATGAAAAGTTACATTGGTGCACCCTCGCGCGGAGAAATCTAGGGGGGTAGACCCGCCGGGGCACACGTTCCGCTGTTTTGGGGGGAGGAGGGGGATAACGACCGCCGGAGCACCGGAACCCCACCAAGCCTTGCATGTGGACCTATGATATGTGTCAAAGTGTGGTGCAAGGTCTAATGGTGCAAAAGTAGCTCCCCTAAACCCTAAACCCTAAGGGGAGGCTTCGAGCCCTAAACCCCTCTAAATCCCTAAACCACGACGCCGGAGCTGCAGAACCATGCATCATAAACCCTAACCCTAACCCTAAACCCTAAACCTATACCTAACCATAAATACTTACCCTTTAACCTAAACCCTAGCCCTAGCCCTAAACCCTAGCCCTAACCCTACACCTAACCCTAACCGTAGATCAGCACACCGTCGATCGTGTGATAATGGCTCTAGCTGCTGGTATATGTGCCAAAGGGTCCCAATCTTTGGTTCTCCATGTGTATATGTACTAAACAAACCTAAAAGAATGAAAAGTTACATTGGTGCACCCTCGCGCGGAGAAATCTAGGGGGTAGACCCGCCAGAACACGTTCCGTTGTTTTGGGGGGAGGAGGGGGATAACGACCGCCGGAGCACCGGAACCCCACCAAACCTTGCATGTGGACCTATTCTATGTTTCAAAGTGTGATGCTAGGTGTAATTCACCAAATGGTGCATGGCATGGATCCCCGGTCTGACATTCCTCACCTTCGGGCGATAACACTTAACAGATTCCTGGACGTGTACGGTGAAGTGTCCCGCCGCGGGTATATCGGGGGCTAGACTGTGCCAAAGGGTACCACACATGGTTTTCCATATGTCCATGGACTAAACAAACCTAAACCTATGAAAAGGTATATTGGTGGAACGTCGCGCGGAGAAATCTAGGGGGTAGACCCGCCGTCCCGCTGTTTTGGGGGGAAGGAGGGGGACGGCCGCCGGAGCACCGGAACCCTGATATATGTGGGGGATGAGCATGGAGACTAATTTTGTATTTCACATAGTGTAATAAATAGTCATCAAAAAGAAAAACTAATTAACAAAATAAATATAAGTAGTAGATGAAATAAAATAGTTAGAAAAACAAAAAAAATGTATATTGGCGCACGGCAAAGGGAGAAGCGCACGGCAAAGAACCCTTTGCCGTGCAACTTGTCTGTCTGCACGGCAAAGTTTGGCCGCACGGCAGTGCCCAGGCCTTTGCCGTGCGCTGTTTCTTTGCCGTGCGGCTTGCAGCTACTTTGCCGTCCCAAAATCTTTGCCGTGCGCTGCTCCAATTCTTTGCCGTGAGGAAATTCTTTGCCGTGCGCCAAATCTTTCTTTGCCGTGATATGTTTCTTTGCCGTGCGCTGCGCTAATACTTTGCCGTGCATATTTTCTTTGCCGTGCGCTCTTCCTGCTACGCACGGCAAAGAAATCTTTGCCGTGCAGCAGCTCACGGCAAAGTTTGGCTGCACGGCAGCGCCTGATTTTCCGGTAGTGAGTGACCTCATAATTTATTCTACACTTTTCTTTTAGCAAATCCACACAATCAGTGACAAATTTCTCAGCTTTCCCCCCTATCCCTGGTTATAAATAACCCTCCAGCGCGCTTCACTGCGCTCTCACACCATTACACCAAAGCAGCAACCTCTCTAGAGCAGAAACCAACTCGCATACACGGTTTGCTCCCAGTTCAGAGGAGAAACATACATACATACAACAAAAGAAGAGCAGAAACAATGAGGCCAGGAGCAGGTTTCAATGCGACGGCGGCAGCGACGATAGCCCCTGCGGCTGCCGCCGGTGTCGCGCATTCGGCGTGGCACTCACCGGTGCCATACCTCTTCGGTGGCCTCGCGGCGATGCTCGGTCTCATCGCCTTCGCCCTCCTCATCCTCGCCTGCTCGTACTGGAAGCTGTCCGGCTACCTGGAGGGTGGAGCCGGCCGTGGTGACAACGATGGTTCCGCCGCCGACGGCGTGAAGCCGGCGCTCTCCAACCTGCCGCCGCCGATATGGGAGGAGAAGATACTGGTGATCATGGCCGGGGACGTGAAGCCGACGTACCTGGCCACACCCATGTCAAGCAGAGCCTCCTCCTTCGGAGACCGGAGTAGCAAGGGAGAAGAGGAAGAGAAGAAGGTGGAAGAAGTCGCCATGGCTAGCATCAAGGACGCCGGTAATGGTGAGCATAGCGAGAGCCAGAGAGAACGGGACGACCACCGTATCCCCGAGGTGTGAGTTTTGTTGCTTCTTCTTCCATTAGGTCTAGGTTTAATTTTGACAACCGGCCAGTGAGATCACTCGGGTGGCTCGATCCGAACTGTTGGTGGAGCAGTTCGCAGAACAATTTTATTTTGGTTCCCTCGAGAAAGCCGAGAGCTTTGGTGCCGCCAGAACAGGAGGAAGTCCACCTACACAGGGAACGTACGTAACCCCGATCAGAGTCATAATTTTTTGTGGGGTTGTGTTAGTTTTTGCAATGGCGAACGGATCAGATCAGCAGAGTTGCTGACATCGGCCACAGGAAAACATCAATCGAGAGACCCTATATTTTCGTGGAGAGAGTTATCTGTAACATTTTTCCATAATGGAAGTGGAATTACATCATGAGAAATGCAGCTTTTCATAGGCCTTTTGTCCCTTGAGAAAAAGTTGGTGCTTCTATCTATATATTTCGTTTCGTTTAGCTCCGAGTAATGGAAATGAGAATAATTTTCTCCTTCTTCCCCGCCTTTTCTGTTGTGGGCAAGTGGTGGAATCCGGTAGGGCACACACTTTGCATGAATGAGTAAACCAAGGCCAAAGTGGATGAGAATTATTTGTCTCAGGTAGGACGCGGTGCGTCGATGGGCACACTCCTCATGATTGCGAATATATGATATGATCAGGAGAAAGAAACAGCGCCCAGGATAAATATTCTCTCGTCTCAGGAGAGAAGACTTTGAGATGTATATATGTTCCATTGTGGCCAGTGTGTTGTTTTCAGGATATCCAGTCTTGTGAGACAGGGTGTAGCGAGAGCAGATTCTTGAAGACGATGTAAGATGGCCACCATGATGTTGATATCCATGTACGTACATATCGTACCACAAGGATGAATGTATGCCGCTATCGCCAAGTGCGTAATTAGTGGCTGGAAACGGTAAAATTCCACGCGCGTCTTCAAAGATTGTCAGCTGAAATGTTCTGAATTTATAGCCGATTTTCAATTTTAGGAGCAGTACCTGTATATAGCTGATTGTGTTAGCGGGATGCAAGCACACTTGTTTGTTGCACATACGTAGTACTATTTAAATTTACAAAAGGAGTCGTTCCGAGACTAAGCTTCAAGATCGAGTTGGAGATGATGCAAAACCACTAACAACTGAGATGAGACGGCAGCTTGACTGATGTCTCAGCAAATGTTAACACGCCATCGGATGAATTAGGTACATGGCCTGGCATTATCAGTGGTAATGGCGTGGTTGGGAACTTTGGGACACGATGGAGATAATAACTTAGTAGAATTCGTCATGATCGCTACGTACAGCTTAATTAAACTTGACCTCCTGTCACAAAGATCAGGCAGAATTTTACCATGGGCACTAGAAGCACAGCACTAGTGGCTCTCTATGTCACTCAGCCTGATTTGGAGTTAGCTTGGAGATCGATCTAGATGATGCTTGATTAGTTAATGCGATCTAGAGGAGTGGACACTGCATGATTGATCCACCCAGGCAGTCCTTTATTATGAAAGTCATCTTTCATCGGAAGTGAACACCGCTTTCGTCAGTTAGCAGTTGCTATACGAACTTCGGCCGGGGATTTTAAAATGGTCTCTTTACACCTAAAGCTGCCTCAGTTGGGAATTGTATATTGTGCCTAGCTTGGAGATGGATCGAATTAGCGATTGGGATCGATCTTCTAGTACTTAGAGCATCAACTTAAATCTGTTTACAGGCCGAGAAAAATGCATTTTGATTCTGTTATACGGGTTGAGTGTGAGGGCACTGATCACTAGAAAAACAAAATAAACACTGAAACAAACTTGCAAATGAGTATAAATTATGCATGGTTTATAGTTTTACATCATATAATCATCATCTGCTCCTTCTCCTCGGCACCACCACCAAAAAGTTAAACATTGGCATCACCACCACCACCAAGAACGCATGCGAACATCAAGCACCGGTGGAGTTGTCCACACCTCCATCACCACCACCACCCATCGGAGACTTACCTCGGAGAATAGAGGACGCACCACCACCAGACAGTAGCCGCTTCCTCTCCACGATGTCGCCTTGTACTCCTTCCACCACGTCAATTGGTCTTCATCCATGTCCTTTGTAGACATCATGATGTGCTCCTTCTCCGCGGCCAGGAGCTCCTTCCATGCTTTGGCTTCTTTGATCTTGATCATCCTCTCCTCCAAGTCGGCCTTGCGCTTGGCATCTTCTTGCCGAGCTTCCAACTGTACAAGCTTCACCTCTTACTTTTTTCTCGGTGATAATGAGCTTGATCGATCATTTGTTCAATCTTCTCCCTCAAGCTTGATGCCTCGGCTTTCATCTTCATTCTTTCCTTTGCCTTCTTGTTTCCCTCAAACTTGGCATGGTTCCTTCCTTCTTCGTCACTATCATCCATTTTAAGCATATCTGATTTCTTCGGTGCAGTTTCTTGATCCCTCAGTTTCCACTTGTTGAGATTTTGAAGCAATGCCCAGCAATGCTTTAATGGGAAGGATTTACCCTTCGAACCGGCCATATAATTGTACCGCATGTCGGCATATGTCTCCTAACATAGCATAATTGCAAGCATATCATAATCACAACCATAGCATAATCAACAACTAAGCATGATCAAAAAATGAGATGTTAAATGTACTCACATAATCACTCTCAACGCAGGCACTAGGTGGTTGCGGCCTCACTTGGACATATGGTCCAACGCATCGTTCGCGCCCACGATGTTGTGAGCCGGAGGCGCGGAGACAATGGGTGGAGGGGCCGTGCTTGGCGGCGGCGGAGGGTTCACGGTTGGCTGCGGCGGCCATTTGCGGCTCAACGGCCTCTTCTCCTTCGGCATAGCGGAGGGGTCGCGCTTGGCGGCGACGGCTCCCTTTGGCCCCAAGGAGGGTTTGGGGCGAACACAGGCTGGCTTCGGCACCGGGACAGGGGCCACCGCCGGTGCAATAGTTTTCGTCGTGGCTACCAGGTGGGTGCCCGCCCTCTGCCTCTTCTGCCTGACGTGGGTCGCGGAGGCTATCGCCGCGTCATCGGCGTCGGTCGGGGTAGCTCCCGTGGTGGGGGCCGCTGTAGGATAACGTAGCATAGAAAACAAAAAATTTCCTACGGCGAACACGCAATCCAAGCCAAGATGCAATCTAGAAGACGGTAGCAACGAGGGGATTATCGAGTCTCACCCTTGAAGAGATTCCAAAGCCTACAAGATGAGGCTCTTGTTGCTGCGGTAGACGATCACTTGCCGCTTGCAAGCGCGTAGAAGATCTTGATCACGGCGCCACGAACGGGCAGCACCTCCGTACTCGGTCACACGTTCGTTTGTTGATGAAGACGACGTCCACCTCCCCGTTCCAGCAGGCAGCGGAAGTAGTAGCTCCTCTTGAATCCGACAGCACGACGGCGTGGTGTCGGTGGCGGTGGAGAAATCCGGCGGAGCTTCGCTAGCGTGCGGGATATGGTGGAGGAGCGGGCGCTAGGGTTTGGGGAGAGGGGTGGCCGGCCACAAAGGGGGCGGCCAAGATGGTGGCTTTGGTGTGGCCGGCCCCCTCCCCTATGCCCCTCATTATATAGGTGGAAGCCCCAAGTGTTGGACTACAAGTCTCCGAATAAGACCCGAACCCAAAACCTTCCATATGGTGGGAAACCTTCCCAAGCTAGGATTCCCACTAGAGTTGGGAATTCCACCTACCATATGGGGGGGTGGCCGGCCCCTTATGGGGGAGTCCACTTGGGACTCCACCCCACTAGGGTTGGCCGGCCATGGAGGTTGCTTTGGTGTGGCCGGCCCCCTCCCCTATGCCCCTCATTATATAGGTGGAAGCCCCAAGTGTTGGACTACAAGTCTCCGAATAAGACCCGAAACCAAAACCTTCCATATGGTGGGAAACCTTCCCAAGCTAGGACTCCCACTAGAGGTGGGAGTTCCACCTTCCATATGGGGGGGTGGCCGGTCCCCAAAGGGGAGTCCACTTGGGACTCCACCCCACTAGGGTTGGCCGGCCATGGAGGTGGAGTCCCATGTGGACTCCACCTTCCTAGGTGTGTTTTCCGGACTTTTCTAGAACCTTCTAGAACCTTCCATAGAACCTTCCGAATCATTTTAATTCACATAAAATGACATCCTATATATGAATCTTATTCTCCATTCCGGAACTCCTCGTGATGTCCGGGATCTCATCCGGGACTCCGAACAAATATTCGAACTCCATTCCATATTCAAGTTCTACCATTTCAACATCAAAAGTGTGTCACCCTACGGTTCGCGAACTATGCGGACATGGTTGAGTACTCACTCCGACCAATAACCAATAGCGGGATCTGGAGATCCATAATGGCTCCCACATATTCAACGATGACTTTAGTGATCGAATGAACCATACACATACGATACCAATTCCCTTTGTCACGCGATATTTTACTTGTCCGAGGTTTGATCATCGGTATCACACTATACCTTGTTCAACCTCGTCTCCTGACAAGTACTCTTTACTCGTACCGTGGTATGTGGTCTCTTATGAACTTATTCATATGCTTGCAAGACATTAGACGACATTCCACCGAGAGGGCCCAGAGTATATATATCCGTCATTGGGATGGACAAAACCCACTATTGATCCATATGCCTCAACTCATACTTTCCGGATACTTAATCCCACCTTTATAACCACCCATTTACGCAGTGGCATTTGATGTAATCAAAGTACCTTTCCGGTATAAGTGATTTATATGATCTCATGGTCATAAGGACTAGGTAACTATGCAATGAAAGCTTATAGAAAATAACTTAATGACGTGATCTTATACGCTTAATTGGGTGTGTCCATTACATCATTCATATAATGATATAATCTTGTTATTAATAACATCCAATGTTCATGATTATGAAACTAATCATCAATTAATCAACAAGCTAGTTAAGAGGCTTACTAGGGACTCTTTGTTGTTTACATATCACACATGTATCAATGTTTCGGTTAATACAATTATAGCATGGTATATAAACATTTATCATAAACAAAAAGATATATAATAACCACTTTTATTATTGCCTCTTGGGCATATCTCCAACAGTCTCCCACTTGCACTAGAGTCAATAATCTAGATTACATTGTAAGGTACCTAACACCCATGGCATTATGGTGTTGGTCATGCTTTGCCCTAGGGAGAGTGCTTTAGTCAACGGATCTGCTACATTCAGATCAGTGTGTACTTTGCAAATCTTTACTTCTCCATCTTCGATGTAATCGAATGATAACGCAGCTTGATATGCTTCAGCCTCTTGTGTGACCTTGGTTCTTGTGCATTGGCGATGGCACCCATGTTGTCACAGATAGATGACTAGTGGGTCCAATGCACTAGGAACCACACCGAGCTCTATAATGAACCTCTGCATCCATACCGCCCGATGAAGCCTCTGAAGCCGCTATGTACTCCGTTAGGATTTCGCCACCACTGCTTGAGCTTGCCCACTTACTGCACCACCATTCAATATAAACACGTACCGTGACTTAGAGTCATCGGGATCGGTGTTCCAACTTGCATCGGTGTAACTTGTTACAACGAGCTCTTGGTCACCTCCATAACAAAGAAACATATCCTTAGTTCTTTTCAAGTACTTTAGGATATTCTTGACCGTTGTCCAGTGTTCCATTCTGGATCACTTTGATATCTGCTAGTTAAACTAACAGCATGTGCTATATCCGGTCTAGTACATAGCATGGCATACATGATAGAGCCTACTGCCGAGGCATAGGGGATCTGATTCATCCTTTCTCTTTCTTCTGCGTAGCCGGTCCTTGAGTCTTACTCAAGACCTTGCCTGGTAACATAGGTAAGAATCCTTTCTTACTCTCGTCCATTCTAAACTTTTAGAATCTTGTCCAGGTATGTACTCTGTGATAGCCCTATTAGACGTCTTGATCTATCTCTATAAATCTTGATGCCTAATATATATGATGCTTCACCAAGGTCTTTCATTGAAAAACTATTATTCAAATAACTTTTTACACTGCTTAATAGTTCTATATCATTCCCAATCAATAATATGTCATCTACATATAATATCAGAACGCACAGAGCTCCCACTCACTTTCTTGTAAATACAGGCCTCTCCATGACACTGTATAAACCCGAAGTCTTTGATCACCTTATCAAAGCGTCGGTTCCAACTTATTGATGCTTGCTTCAGTCCATAGATTGAACGCTGAAGTTTGCATACTTTGTCAACATTTTTAGGATCGACAAAACCTTTGGGTTGTACCATATACAACTCTTCCTCAATGTCTCCATTAAGGAACGCCGTTTTGACATCCATCTGCCAAATCTCATAATCGAAAAATGCAGCTATTGCTAACAAAATCCTCACAGATTTTAGCTTCGCTACAGTGAGAAAGTCTCATCGTAGTCAACACCTTGAATTTGTCGGAAACCCTTTGCGACAAGTCGAGCTTTATAGACAGTAATATTACCATCATCTGTTTTTCTTTTGAAGATCCATTTATTCTCGACAGCCTTTCGGCTATCAGTAAGTCTACCAAAGTCCATACTTTGTTACCATACATGGATCCCATTTCGGATTTCATGGCTTCTTGCCATTTGTTGGAATCTGGGCTCATCATCGCTTCTTCATACGTCGCAGGGTCTTCATCATTGTTATCCACAATCATGACATTTAGACAAGGATCATACCAATCAGGAGTGGCACGTTCCCTTGTCGATCTGCGAGGTTCAGTAGCTATCTCATTTGAAGTTTCATGATCATTATCATTAGCTTCCTCTGTTGCTAGTGTAGGCGGTACAGAAACATCTTCCGGCACTGCGCTACTCTGATCAACATGTAGATATTCTTCAATCTCATCGAGTTCTACTTTTCTTCCAGTCACTTCTTTAGTGAGAAATTCTTTCTCAAGAAAGGTTCCGTTTTTGGCAACAATGATCTTGCCTTCGGATCTGTGATAGAAAGTGTACCCTATAGTTTCCTTAGGGTATCCTATGAAGACGCATTTCTCCGCTTTGGGTTCTAGCTTGTCCGGTTGTAACTTTTTTACATAGGCTTCGCAACCCCAAACTTTAGGGAACGACAGCTTAGGTTTCTTATTAAACCATAATTCATACGGTGTCGTTTCACGGATTTTGATGGTGCTCTATTTAAAGTGAATGCGGCTGTCTCTAATGCATAACTCCAAAATGATAACGGCAAATCAGTAAGAGACATCATAGATCGAACCATATCTAAGAGAGTTCGATTACGACGTTCGGACACACCGTTTCGTTGTGGTGTTCCCGGCGGTGTCAATTGTGAAAGTATTCCACATTTCTTTAAATGCATGCCAAACTCATAACTCAGATATTCACCTCCACGATCAGATCGTAGAAATTTAATCTTCTTGTTACGTTGATTTTCTACTTCACTTTGGAATTCCTTAAACTTCTCGAAAGTTTCGGATTTATGTTTCATTAAATAGATATACCCATATCTACTCAAATCATCTGTGAAGGTTAGAACATAACGATAACCACCGCGCGATGCTACACTCATTGGTCCGCACACATCTGTATGTATGATTTCCAATAAGTCAGTAGCTCGCTCCATCATACCCGAGAATGGAGTCTTAGTCATTTTTCCCATCAGACATGCTTAGCATCTATCAAGTGACTCAAAGTCAAGTGATTCAAGTAATCCATCGGTATGGAGTTTCTTCATGCGTTTCACTCCAATATGACCAAGACGACAGTGCCACATATAAGTAGAATTATCATTCAATTTAATTCGCTTAGCATCAATGTTATGTATATGTGTTTCACTACTATCGAGATCTAACAGAAATAAGCCATTCTTTTCAGGTGCTCGACCATAAAAGATATTATTCATAAAAATAGAACAACCATTATTCTCAGACTTGAATGAATAACCGTCTTGCATTAAACAAGATCCAGATATAATGTTCATGCTTAACGCGGGTACAAAATAACAATTATTTAGGCTTAAAACTAATCCCGAAGTTAGATGTAGAGGAAGTGTGCCGACAGCGATCACATCGACTTTGGATCCATTTCCAACGCGCATCGTCACTTCATCCTTCAGTAGTCTTTGTTTATTCTTTAGTTCCTGTTTGAGTTACAAATATGAGCAACCGAACCAGTATCAAATACCCAGGTACTAGTACGAGAACTAGTGAGATAAACATCTATAACATGTATATCAAATATACCTTCTTTCTTCTTCTTGACAAGGCCGCTCTTCAGATCCGCCAAATACTTGGAGCAATTACGCTTCCAGTGTCCCTTCTCCTTGCAGTAATAGCACTCAGCATCAGGCTTAGGGCCGTCTTAGGTTTCACAGGAGGCGTGGCAGCTTTCTTGCCACTCTTCTTGTTCTTGCCTTTAGACTTGCCCTGTTTCTTGAAGCTGGTGGTCTTGTTGACCATCAACACTTGGTGCTCTTTTTTAATTTCAATCTCAGCAGATTTTAGCATGGCGAAGAGTTCAGGTAACTCTTTGTTCATGTTCTGCATATTGTAATTCATCACAAAGTTCTTATAACTAGGTGGCAGTGATTGAAGGACACGATTAATCCCCAGTCTGTTAGGAATCACTATTCCCAAGTCATGAGTTTCTTCGCATGCCCGGTCATGGCGAGCATGTGCTCACTAACGGAGCTGCCTTCTTCCATCATGCAGCTGAAGAAGTGTTTCGATGCTTCATAGCATTCCACGGCCGCATGAGTCTCAAAGATAGTTTTCAACTCATTGATTAACTCATGTGGATCGTGGTGCTCAAAACGTTTTTGAAGATCGGCTTCCAGACTGCACAGGATGGCACACTGAACTTGAGAGTACCGAGTTTTCCGAGTCGCGTAAACATTCTTTACTTCATCGGTTTCAGTTTCTGCAGGGTCACCTAGCGGTGCATCAAGCACATATTGCAGGTTTCCGCCATTGAGGAAGATCCTCACATGACGGAACCAGTCGGTGAAGTTGCTACCGTTGCTCTTAAGCTTTTCTTTCTCTAGGAACTGGTTAAAATTGATTGAGGACGCCATATCTACAACATATTTGCAATAGTTTAGACTAATGTTTATGACAAATTGAGTTCAAATTTTAATTTAACAAAATTAAAAACTAGGTGAACTCCCACTCAAAACAATATCCCTCGCATTGTCTTAGTGATCACACGAACCAAATCCATCATACCTATGCCCGATCATCACGAGACAAGATGTAATTTCAATGGAACACTCAAAGTGTTCATCATATCAATCATATGATTCATGCTCTACCTTTCGGTATCACGTGTTCCGAGACCATGTCGTACATGCTAGGCTCGTCAAGGCCACCTTAGTATCCGCATGTGCAAACTGACTTGCACCCGTTGTATGCACTTGTTGATTCTATCACACCCGATCATCACGAGATGCTTCGAAACGACAAGTCTTGGCAACGCTGCTACTAAGGATGAACACTTTATTATCTTGAAATTTTAGTGAGAGGGATCATCTTATAATGCTACCGTCGCGATCTAAGCAAAATAAGATGCATCAAAGGATTAACATCACATGCAGTTCATATGTGATATGATATGGCCCTTTTGTCTTTGCGCCTTTGATCTTCATCTTCAAAGCACGGACATGATCTCCATCATCAACGGGCATGATCTCCATCATCGTCGGCGAAGCACCAAGGTCAATGGCGCCGTCTTCATGATCGTCCTCCATGTAGCAACTATTACAACTACTTTGAAATACTACTCAACATGAAATTTAAAGACAACCATAAGGCTCCTGCCGGTTGCCACAATACAATAATGATCATCTCATACATATTCATCATCACATTATGGCCATATCACATCACCAAACCCTGCAAAAACAAGTTAGACGTTCTCTAATTTGGTTTGCATATTTTACGTGGTTTAGGGTTTTCGAGTGAGATCTAATCTACCTACGAACATGAACCACAACGGTGATACTAGTGTTGTCAATAGAAGAGTAAATTGAATCTTCACTATAGTAGGAGAGACAGACACCCGCAAAGCCACTTATGCAATACAAGTTGCATGTCTAGCGTGGAGCAAATCTCATGAACGCGGTCATGTAAAGTTAGCCGAGCCGCTTCATCCCACTATGCCACAAAGATGCAAAGTACTCAAGCTAAAGATAACATAAGCATCAACACCCACAAAACCATTGTGTTCTACTCGTGCAACCATCTATGCATAGACACGGCTCTGATACCACTGTAGGATAACGTAGCATAGAAAACAAAAATTTTCCTACGGCGAACACGCAATCCAAGCCAAGATGCAATCTAGAAGACGGTAGCAACGAGGGGATTATCGAGTCTCACCCTTGAAGAGATTCCAAAGCCTACAAGATGAGGCTCTTGTTGCTGCGGTAGACGATCACTTGCCGCTTGCAAAAGCGCGTAGAAGATCTTGATCACGGCGCCACGAACGGGCAGCACCTCCGTGCTCGGTCACACGTTCGGTTGTTGATGAAGACGACGTCCACCTCCCCGTTCCAGCAGCGGAAGTAGTAGCTCCTCTTGAATCCGACGCACACGACGGCGTGGTGTGGCGGTGGAGAAATCCGGCGGAGCTTCGCTAAGCGTGCGGGATATGGTGGAGGAGCGGGCGCTAGGGTTTGGGGAGAGGGGTGGCCGGCCACTAAAGGGGCGGCCAAGATGGTGGCTTTGGTGTGGCCGGCCTCCCCTATGCCCCTCATTATATAGGTGGAAGCCCCAAGTGTTGGACTACAAGTCTCCGAATAAGACCCGAACCCAAAACCTTCCATATGGTGGGAAACCTTCCCAAGCTAGGATTCCCACTAGAGTTGGGAATTCCACCTACCATATGGGGGGTGGCCGGCCCCTTATGGGGGAGTCCACTTGGGACTCCACCCCACTAGGGTTGGCCGGCCATGGAGGTGGCTTTGGTGTGTGATGACCCACAAGTATAGGGGATCGCAACAGTCTTCGAGGGAAGTATTACCCAATTTATTGATTCGACACAAGGGGAGACAAAGAATACTTGTAAGCCTTAACAGCGGAGTTGTCAATTCAGCTGCACTGGAAACAGACTTGCTCGCAAGAGTTTATCAGTAGTAACAGTTTTATGGCAGTGGAAATAGTGAAATAACAGCAGCGGTGAAATAAAGACAGCAGTAGTGATTATAGTAAACAGCAGGATTAAAAATACTGTAGGCACAGGGACGGATTTAACGGGCGTTGCATGGATGAGAGAAACTCATGTAACAGTCAAAGCATGGGCATTTGCAGATAATAATAAAACGGTATCCAAGTACTAATCAATCAATAGGCATGTGTTCCATATATAGTCGTACGTGCTCGCAATGAGAAACTTGCACAACATCTTTTGTCCTACCAGCCGGGGGCCTCTAGGGAAACTACTGGATATTAAGGTACTCCTTTTAATAGAGTACCGGAGCAAAGCATTAACACTCCGTGAACACATGTGATCCTCACATCACTACCATCCCCTCCGGTTGTCCCGATTCTTGTCACTTCGGGGCCATTGGTTCCGGACAACGACATGTGTATACAACTTATAGGTAAGATCATAAACAACGAATATCTTCATGAATCAATAACATGTTCAGATCTGAGATCATGGCACTCGGGCCCTAGTGACAAGCATTAAGCATAACAAGTTGCAACAATATCATAAAAGTGACATCTACGGATACTAGGCACTATGCCCTAACAATCTTATGACTATTACATGACCAATCTCATCCAATCCCTACCATCCCCTTCAGCCTACAGCGGGGAATTACTCACACATGGATGGAAACATTGCTGGTTGATGGAGAGGCGTTGGCGGTGATGGCGGTGAAGATCTCCTCCACCCCGTCCGGCGGAGTGCCGAACGGAGACTTCTCCCGCGACGGAGTTCGCGATGTGGCGGCTCTGGAGGGTTCTGGCGACTTCGACTTCTCCCCGTGCGTTTCGGGTCGAAACCAATAAGTAGTCCGAAGGGGGCGTCGGAGGCCGGCCGAGGGGGCCAGACTTGTTGGCGTCGAAACCCACCGGCGGGCAGCGACGGCCAACACGGTAGAGCCGGGAATGACTAGGGCTGCGGCTGGCCCCGGTCCCTCGGAGCGACGGCCCGCAAAGCTTCTGGTCGCGCGCGATGCTTTGGGTCGCAGGGCGTGCCACCTGACCTATACCTGGTCAGGAAGGTGTGGATGATGCCTCGCTTAGTTTCTGCGGGCACACACGTACACGTTAAATACGAGCCTCGTCGATTCTCGGGCTGTCCTGTGAATCGGCTCTCGGGAGCCGATTCACCCATGATTCGTCAAGGTGGCCGAATATATGGTGGTCCTGCTTGATCAATATAAAGCGTATGAGATCCACGACGATATAGGGTTTTCACCGCATAATCGGATCATCCTACTCACGATTGGGCCTCGCGCTCACGCACGGTAAACGTAAGCCAGCCCTAGACAAGGCCTAAAAACCAACACTAGGTTGATCCTCGGAACGTCCTGTCTAGGGGCAGCAAACTACACCCTGCATGCCGCTGGATCCTCCAACCCTTTGTAAGGCCTAACTATTGCAGATATTAAACTAATCCTTGATGAATCAAGAGCGACCATAACGGATCAGATCTACTAAATAAAGATCAAGCGGGGTGCCGCCCCTGCACCCATGATGAGGCACAAGGACGGCTAGACGCGCAAGGGTTGCACTACGCGAGCATATGATGCTAAGAACGATGCTAACCTAACGCGTCTACGATAACTACGTTGCTCGCCATCAAAAACGCTTCAGACGAGCAACGCATGAACAACTAGGCAGGCTTGTGCTGCCTAGATCGCGATGCGATCTAGGCAGCATGATGCTTACCGGAGGAACCCTCGAGACGAAGGAGTTGGCGATGCGCCGAGATTGGTTTGTGTTGAACGTTGGTTGTTGTTTATTCCATAAACCCTAGGTACATATTTATAGTCCAGCGGACTTTCTAATGTGGATGTGCACCAAACCGTGCACGAGATAGATTCTAACTTTTACGTAACCTACTATACAAAGATACATGGGCTAACTAGCCCAACTTGATACACAAGGCCGATTCTCTATGTGTCTCCATGCATATATCTTCAAGCTCGTCTTGATCGCGGCCCACCTCTGACTTGGTCAAATTCTGGTGATAACACATGCCCCCTGGTTTTGGAAATGACATTTCCAAAATCATTACGCTTTATTCCTCGCCGGGTCACGTCGTGGCAGAGCAGAACTGCCGCAGTATACCTCATGATGACGTCTTGCCTCCACACCTTCTCTGCACGATTTGACGGTTCGGGCACCACGTCCTTGGAAACTGCTTGGGCATTAAACTCCCACTATATCCCCGTTATTTAACCACTCCGCACAGTTTATTCCTGCATCTCCTTCGCATCAGCCCAAAAAACCCTCCTGCGCCACCATGTCCTCTTCTTCCTCTGCCTCATCGGGCTCTCCCATCGAGTATTCCTCTTCCCGCGAGCCGACGCCGGAATGGAATCCGGAGGAAGCTCACGCGGCCAACATTTGCCGCGCCATCGAGGCCGGGGATGAGCCAAGCCACGACTTCTCCACCTGGTCAGAGGACCAGTCTCGACCGACGGGGAAAGCGACCTCTCCTTCCTTGCCAGGGAGGAGGCGGTGGAGGAAAGCGACGACGACCACCTTCCCTGGGACGGGGCCCCCTCCTCCGAAGAGGAGAGGCCGGAGGAGGAGGAAGAGATGACAGCTCCTCCGACGAGCCGCCGGCGCGCCACTGCTGGCCCGGCAATCTCAGCGATTTTGGCGACGGCGGCGCTGATGAAGAAGACGAGGACAACGAAGGTCCTGCGGCCGCTACCAGCGACGACGAGCCGGCTGGGAGCAGCGCCGACGACGGTGATGATGGCGACGACGACGAGCAGCAACGGCCCCTAGATAGGATCTTAGCTCGGGGCCATCAGTAGTAGATGGGCAATGTAGCCCCTAGGATCTTCTTTTGAGAGCAATCAGCTCTTTATGTAAGAACTCTAGTTAATCAATGGAGAACTTCCCCAACTCGATCCTGTCGTCCTTTTTTATGATAATTTAGCCGATTGCTCTTTATACCGTGCTTGCCGATCGCCAAACTGGTCGGCGCTTTAAGGAGCCGATGGCAACGCATCAGACTCTCATGATAAACTCGGGGTAGATCCATCCAGACCTCCACCCCTAGGACGAGCCGCAATCGCGCAAATCCTAGATCCTGGAAATGCAAACTCAACCACACGGACTAATGGACCTCAGCGGCATTCTCATCTACCGAACCTTTTCGCCACTGTCCTAATAATGCCTCATCTCTTCGCAGTCTCGCCTGGTCCAAAGTCCGTCAGCGATCGTTGCTTCCTCCCATTACCTCCGGCCCTTCCCGTCTGCAATAACTCACCCCCTCTTGACGAGTTACGATGCAGAGCAAGCCGATTTTAACCAAATCGGCTCCATAGAACAAGGAATCCTTAAAGGGCGAGCTGCCCCCCGAGCCTTAGCTCAGGCGAGGATAAAAGCAGGCAAGCTGATTGAGCCATTATCGGTCTCCCAACTGTATCACTGTGTTAGGCTCAAGGAGCCAGCCTTTGGCAAATTTTGGAAGGGTCAGCAGTTCCCTTGAACCGAGGATCCACCTTGCTGTCTTAATTAGCTCATCCTCTTGGGCGAACTGATGCAGCTTCTGGTGCGAATAGCTCGGCTAGAATGATTCGGCTCTTCAAGATCATCGGCTGTTCTCATGACCCTAGACTGATCCGCAAGCTTGCGCTAACACTGCCGATTTGGTGATGGATGCTCTGCGAAACTCACCAAACCCCTTGAGTCGTTGGCCGAGCGTCGGCTTTGCCCCATGAGTCCTCAACAAGAGTACGAGCCCTACTAGCCAATCCAAGCGGGCTGGCCATCTGGTTCCGGTAGGTGCCCATCACAAAGCCCCGTGCGTGTCGCTCAACTGGTCTATATGTAGACACTGATGTTTCTGGTGACCACAGCATCATTCTTCAGGCAAGCTGAGATGTAGGGCTAGCCGACGGGGAAAAAATACTGTCTCCCTGAGCTTCTTCCGTTCAAGTCCCGCGTCTTTGACAGGCTGATGCAGCCCTTGGTGAAGATGTTTCCCAACGTTTTCCCCCCTTTCGGCCGTGACATGCCGCAGCCAATCGCCCCATCATTGACTATTCTCCTGATTCCAGAAGAGACATACTGCTTCACGGGGCTGCGACCCGACATTGTCAACACCATGATCCGCTTGGGGTATCAATCATTCTGTTGAGAAGAGCCCTCAGTGGAGCCTCGCTGCCTGATGACTGAGGCCGTGCATCGGCTGTGCTCAGAAATTTTGATGTCTTCGATTTTTTGTGGCCGATTTGTTTATGTATCGGCCCCCACACTTGAGCTGTTCTGCTGGAAACTTGACATCCGTCCCCCACTCCGTACCATCCCTCTGTGTGCCCCCCCGAGCCGATTTTGTCAAGTAATTGATGATATCGGCTCTTCAGGCAGTCCCTGCTGGGTCAAATATCAATCCCAGGTCGAATAGGTGGTGGGGATAATTTTGGCCGATTGCTGGAATCGGCCTCCACATTGCTTGCCCGGTGAAGGTTTTATGATGTTCTTCCACACCCTTGGGGCCGATCGCAAGGATCAGCCTCGACATATTTGTCCATCGATGTTGTTCCCGTTATACGGTCAGCCCGGTGGATAGAACTAATCTTACCCCGTTCTTTGTCACATCGATGCGTTCGCAGTCGTCCAAATTGATGCCCGAGAGCGGTTCTTGACCTGATGCCTCCCAAATACCCATGCCGGCTGTTGAAATCTCGACCGAGTCATCATGGAACGACCTCCACTTCATCTCCATCCCACTGTATCAGGCATTGGTGCATCGTGGATGGGATGCAACAATTGGCGTGGATCCAATCCCTCCCTAATATTACAGCATAGGTACTTTTGCTGTCGACAACAAAGAACGTTGTAGGGATAGTCTTCCTTCCTACGGTCAGATCCACATTCAGAACACCTTGCGCGTCGATGCTTGGCCATTGAAATCGCTCAACGTTACATTGGTTTTGATCAAATCCGAGCTGGAGCGTCCCAACCGCCGTAGCATGGAGTATGGCATAATGTTGACTGCCCGGTGTCTACCAACATCTTATTGACAAGCTGCCCATTGATGTAACCTCGCAAATACAGGGCCTTAGATGCCTGTAACTCCTTTCTCGCGGCTTCTCGAAGATGACCGGCCGTGGGCCGCAGTCCGGTTGTGCCACAGGTGCTTCATATAACCTTGGAGCGCTAAATTCCGCAGGAAGGATAAAAACCATATTGGTCCCAGCCGATGTTTCATCATCGGCTTTCCTTTGCCTAGGGCGCCACTCTTTCCTTTGTGGCAGACCCTCTTCATCCAGGGTTCTCTGGACTTTTGCAGCCAGGTCAGGTCGTGCCTTCCTCAGCGCGTGCAGATATACTCTTTCGGCTTCTTCCAACGCACGTAATCGCTGAACCCTTCGTTTCTGGGAGCGGCTGAGTCCGTCAGGACACCATCTTGGCCGATGATACTTGTCGTCTTCATCATCGTCCTCTAGTTCCTCGTGATCCTCTTCCTGAACGGACTCGGTACGCTCGCTCCAAGGCGGGAGAGGTCCCAGACGCTCGAACACGGACACCTTGACCGCACCCTTCTTCTTTCGTTTACATTCCGGCAATTGCCGATTGTTGGTAGTCGGCTCATTCCAGAACCCAGCAGTGTCTGAAAAGGGGCAGTCCCAGTGCCTATCCACGTTGTCCGACTCTTCAGACCTTCCTCCGGCGCGACGTTCATACCCGTCGTCGTGGCCGTTGGTCCGACGATACCTCCCGTCCGCATCAGACCGATGATCTCCTTGCTCGCCTTCGCCGTAGCGGTGATGTCGGTCGTATGGCTGATCGTTTTTACTGAGGAGGTGCTCGGGAAACGAGCGTGGACGCTGTGGGTTCCTCACCTCCTCCTTGGCCAGGTACCGTTTATTGCCGTCTTGGGGCCGGTCTCGCGGACCGGCTCCCTCCTCTCTCTGCCACGAGCGTGGCTGCTCTCCGCTTTGTCCGCGTCATGGCGAGTCACGAACCCTGCCATATTGGCATCGAACGAGAACCCTGGTTCCCTTATGGAGTGGCTGAGGTCGACCGTATCGTCGCCAGGCAAAGGACGTGTGTCTCCGTCGAGCTGATGCCGTGTGAACGGGTCTTCCCATAGGAGCCGATGAGTTCGGTTTCGAGGGCCGCCTTGGCCTTGTTATGTTTCCTCTTGAGGTCGTCAGCCAGGCCCTCGTGCTTGACCGGGGTGTTTTCCGCCATCTCTGATGTAGATGGCGATGTGGTGGATGTCGACGATTTGTCGTTGAAGATTTGTCGTTGAAGATTGTCCCACCGGGCGTGCCAGAATGTGTTGGCGTCAGAAACCCACCGGCGGGCAGCGACGGCCAACACGGTAGAGCCGGGAATGACTAGGGCTGCGGCTGGCCCCAGTCCCTCGAGCGACGGCCCGCAAAGCTTCCTGGTCGCGCGCCGATGCTGGGTCGCAAGTGCCACCTGACCTATACCTGGTCGAAGGTGTGGATGATGCCTCGCTTAGTTTCTGCAGGGCACACACGTACACGTTAAATACTCGATCGGCTCAAAGGCTGTCCGTGAATCGGCTCAGGGAGCCGATTCACCCATGATTCGTCCAAGGTGGCCGAATATATGGTGGTCTGCTTGATCAATATAAAGCGTATGAGATCTAGGGTTTTCACCGCATAATCGGATCATCCTACTCACGATTGGGCCTCGCGCTCATGCACGGTAAACGTAAGCCAGCCCTAGACAAGGCCTAAAACCAACACTAGGTTGATCCTCGGAACGTCCTGTCTAGGGGCAGCAAACTACACCCTGCATGCCGCTGGATCCTCCAACCCTTTGTAAGGCCTAACTATTGCAGATATTAAACTAATCCTTGATGAATCAAGGAGCGACCATAACGGATCAGATCTACTAAATAAAGATCAAGCGGGGTGCCGCCCCTGCACCCATGATGAGGCACAAGGACGGCTAGACGCGCAAGGGTTGCACTACGAGAATATGATGCTAAGAACGATGCTAACCCTAACGCGTCTACGATAACTACGTTGCTCGCCATCAAAACGCTACGAGCAACGCATGAACAACTAGGCAGGCTTGTGCTGCCTAGATCGCGAGATGCGATCTAGGCAGCATGATGCTTACCGGAGGAACCCTCGAGACGAAGGAGTTGGCGATGCGCCGAGATTGGTTTGTGTTGAACGTTGGTTGTTGTTTATTCCATAAACCCTAGGTACATATTTATAGTCCGGCGGACTTTCTAATGTGGATGTGCACCAAACCGTGCACGAGATAGATTCTAACTTTTACGTAACCTACTATACAAAGATACATGGGCTAACTAGCCCAACTTGATACACAAGGCCGATTCTCTATGTGTCTCCATGCATATATCTTCAAGCTCGTCTTGATCGCGGCCCACCTCTGACTTGGTCAAATTCTGGTGATAACAAGACCACATGGCCGCGCGGGCCCCCCCTGGGCCGCGCCGCCATGTGGTGTGGGGCCCTCGGGCCTCCACCTCCTTTGCCCTTCTGGCTCCGTCAATATTTTGGTAAAATAGGGCCATCTGAAGAAATTCCGAGGATTTTCCCGAAAGTTGGATTTCTGCACAAAAACGAGACACAAGAGCAATTCTGCTGAAAACAGCGTTAGTCCGTGTTAGTTGTATCCAAAATACACAAATTAGAGGCAAAACAATAGCAAAAGTGTTCGGGAAAGTAGATACGTTTTGGACGTATCAGTGTGGCCGGCCCCCTCCCCTATGCCCCTCATTATATAGGTGGAAGCCCCAAGTGTTGGACTACAAGTCTCCGAATAAGACCCGAAACCAAAACCTTCCATATGGTGGGAAACCTTCCCAAGCTAGGACTCCCACTAGAGGTGGGAGTTCCACCTTCCATATGGGGGGTGGCCGGCCCCAAAGGGGAGTCCACTTGGGACTCCACCCCACTAGAGTTGGCCGGCCATGGAGGTGGAGTCCCATGTGGACTCCACCTTCCTAGGTGTGTTCTTCCGGACTTTTCTAGAACCTTCTAGAACCTTCCATAGAACCTTCCGAATCATTTTAATTCACATAAAATGACATCCTATATATGAATCTTATTCTCCGGACCATTCGGAACTCCTCGTGATGTCCGGGATCTTATCCGGGACTCCAACAAATATTCGAACTCCATTCCATATCAAGTTCTACCATTTCAACATCCAACTTTAAGTGTGTCACCCTACGGTTCGCGAACTATGCGGACATGGTTGAGTACTCACTCCGACCAATAACCAATAGCGGGATCTGGAGATCCATAATGGCTCCCACATATTCAACGATGACTTTAGTGATCGAATGAACCATACACATATGATACCAATTCCCTTTGTCACGCGATATTTTACTTGTCCGAGGTTTGATCATCGGTATCACACTATACCTTGTTCAACCTCGTCTATGACAAGTACTCTTTACTCGTACCGTGGTATGTGGTCTCTTATGAACTTATTCATATGCTTGCAAGACATTAGACGACATTCCACCGAGAGGGCCCAGAGTATATCTATCCGTCATTGGGATGGACAAATCCCACTGTTGATCCATATGCCTCAACTCATACTTTCCGGATACTTAATTCCACCTTTATAACCACCCATTTACGCAGTGACGTTTGATGTAATCAAAGTACCTTTCCGGTATAAGTGATTTATATGATCTCATGGTCATAAGGACTATGTAACTATGCAATGAAAGCTTATAGCAAATAACTTAATGACGTGATCTTATGCTACGCTTAATTGGGTGTGTCCATTACATCATTCATATAATGATATAATCTTGTTATTAATAACATCCAATGTTCATGATTATGAAACTAATCATCTATTAATCAACAAGCTAGTTAAGAGGCTTACTAGGGACTCTTTATTGTTTACATATCACACATGTATCAATGTTTCGGTTAATACAATTATAGCATGGTATATAAACATTTATCATAAACAAAAAGATATATAATAACCACTTTTATTATTGCCTCTTGGGCATATCTCCAACAGCCGCAACGGTCGGCGGAGGCGGGGGATGCTCCATGGAGGCGAAAACCCGTCGCGGGTTCACCGGAGAGGGTGGGGGCGCCGAGCCGGTGGCGGCGCGAGGGAGGAGGAGGAGGCTGAAATTTCAGTCACGCGCAAATGAAAGGGGAAATACGGGTGGCCTCTAGTTTGCCCTTCCAACCCTCACTAATACGGGTTGACTCTCAGATCTGAGCCAAACCCTTAAAAATTACAGGTTTGAAGATTTGCGGGTACCTGGTCTGCGCCGTTTACAGGCTAAAAACCGTAAAAAAAAGGCGGTTATTACAAGGATTCGGCATTTTAATGGGAGGGCTGCTATACGTACGACAAATTGTGTACGATACTCGTCCGATCTTACCTGGCTGCGACCTGCGAGAGATTTCCTCACGCGATGCAATGGAAACGTGGGCCTGGGCCGGAGAAGTCTCATGTTTTAGTAGGCCCAACCTGTTAAGTAAAACATCTTCTTTTTCTTTACTTTGTATCCCTTTTGTTCTTCTCCGACGAAACTGCCTAGCTGACATTGCTCTTCTCGGCAGGAGCGGACCCACTTCAATTCAAGGGTATTCAGTTGAATACCCAAATATTTTAAAAAATACTGGTATACGAACGTTTTATGGGATATATATAATAGAAGTAAACCGTCCTATGACAACACAAAAGGACTGAGTAGCTCAGTTGTTCGGAAGTAATTGCTAAGTCTTTGCTGCAGGGTTCAAATCCCATGTTTTCCATGTTTCCTTGTTTTCAAAATATTTCTTTTGTATGTGCTTTTGTTTTAAAAGGCTCATATAGTGTTATTTCTACTCATGTATTCATGTAAAATCAGTTATAAATTTGTACGGGCTACATATTCGATACTCTAGAATTGTATGTACTTTTGTTACTTTTCCTGATCCAAAATAAGTGTCTCAAGTTTATCTAGATTCAGATCTATCTAAACACGTTTTAGTGTATTGATACATTTAAAATTAGACAAACTTAAGACACTTATTTTGTATTGGAGAGAGTATAAAAAGATCTTATGTTGGTAAACTCGTACTTTCTCAAGCACAACTATCCTTCATTTTGAGGGTTTCTCAAGTACATATGAGATACTTATATTTATTGGTTCATACTCCAAATTTTTATGCACTTTATTATATGTCATAAATAATTTTATAATTTTGAATACCCATGCTCAAAATCCTAGGCCCGTCCCTGCTTCTCGGCTGATTGTTCTACAAGCAGGCTAGCGCATAAAAGCATCTCCAACGGGGCGAAACATTTTAGACGCCGAAAATGTCGGCGCGCCCGTCCGTTTGGGTCGGCCTAAATTGTCGAAATCGACCACGCGTCCGTTTGCGTCGGGGTGGCTCCAGCGGCACGACGCATTATTTTTTGATTTTGCATTTTTATAACATGAAAACATAATTTACATAGTAAAAGAAAGAAAAATAAGAACCCTAAGAACGCATGAGCCTACTGGTTCTCGTCGTCGCTGTTGATTACGACGAGCTCCGGTACCACCCACGGCCAGTTGGGATCCCCATGGTGCTGCGGCGGTGCTGGTGGGAGTGGAGGTGCGGGCGATAGCAGGAACGATGACAGTCGACATTTAAGGACGGCCGCACGCGGGAAATGATGCCATTAAAGGCGGCGCAGACGCCACCAGCCAGTGCGCGCGCAGAAGAGGCAGTCGCGATATTGATGACGAAGGCTGCAGCGCAGACGCGGAAGCGATGGCCGCAGAAGCGATTCCCTCGATACAGGCTCGCTGTCAGGCGGGCCCTGTGGAGAAGCGAGCGGTCACTTGGGGCTTCCGCGCAGCGTCCGCCGCGACGCATTCTAGACGCAAATATGCGCCGGGTTTGCGTCGTTGCGGACGGCCCGGTCACGATGCGTCGCCCCGCTGGAGCGTGTTCCAGACGCATTTTTGACCCTGGCGGACGTCCGTTTGCGTCGCTCCGTTGGAGATGCCCTAAGAAGTGAAAAGGGGGGGCAGAATGGAAGAAGAATTGGACATAGCGCTAGTGCAGGGAGGGCGGTGCTCGCGATTTACTGGCTCGACATGAATCAGAGATGGGAGCTCGATGCAAGCTCCAATGGCAGAGGCGATTGGCACTTATTACTTATTACTCCCTCCGTCCTAAAATATAAGGCGTCTAAGGATTAGTCAAAAGTCAACGTTTTCTAAGTTTGACCAAGTTTATACATAAAAATATAAACATTTATAGTACTGAATCAACATGAATAGATTCACCATAAAATATATTTTCTTAATATGTCCATTCGATATTGTAGATGTAAATATATTTTTCTAAATATTTGGTCAAAGTTAGTAAAGTTTGACTTTTGATCAGTCTTACATCGAACCTTGTGGAGTACTTCAGCAGAAATCACGGATTATTGCAGATTATTTGTTACCGGCTGATTTGCAGATCCGCAAGAAATGAATCTTGAAGAAGATTGGGAAGACTTGTTTTGGAGGAGGATGAGCATGGAGTTGAGTTTGATTTGGGCTGGGCCGGAGACTTTTGGCCGTGGCTCAGTAATTAGCGTTGAGTTTGGCCTAAAAAAACGTTCTGGAGGAACTATCTTACATGAGTCGTACATAAAACATCGCGTGTGAAGCAATTCTGTTCTTATGGGTACTGCTAGTGATGCTCTTAGCATTGATGTTTAAGGGCTGAGAGGTACAGATGGATGGGTGACTTGACTCGTGAGAGGGGAAGGAGGCAAAGCAGTTATGTAAAGAGCAGGAGCTGCTGGACACCATGGGGTGGATCGATATGCTTGAGGGTGCGGGGGCGATCGAGTGGAGCTATCACAGGCGACCATGACGGCCACCACGGGGATTATTTGCCGCCGCGTCACACGCGACCGCGACCCGGAGCCGGTCTCCACGGCCATTACCACTCCTCTCGTTTCACTCCAATTTCCTTGTCATTTCCCTCTCGTTTTTTGTCATGCATGTTTTGGTTAAAGAGATCGATTGCCTCTTTATGTTGACAATTATTGATGGGCAGATGGTGAACAGCTAAAGAGCCGTCCGAAATCGCCACCCCATGCCGTGCCTCGTATGTCGCCGCGTCGAAATCTGTCGGCCGGCCGGCTAGCCGTGCTGGAAACGTACCACCACCAGCCGCACCGGGAGCCACCGCGAGGCATGCAGTGCGTCTTCTGCGGCTGGCGTGCCGCTGCCTCCTCCATTATTGGCCAGTGACGCACGGCCAAGGTTGACGACGACGTACCGTACTGGTACGGCTGGTCGACTGTCCATCGCCTGGAGCTTGGTGAATGCAGCGTCAGCTACTCAGCCCTGCCTTCCCCTGCTGGAATTATTGGTTCCGTTCGGTCGGCGAGTGCACTGCTCTCTGTATCCTACCAGTCAGGTAACAGCGATAGCAGTTACCCTATCCGCCACTCCTACTAATAATTCAAGCCTTGATCCATGGTCTACCAAAATCCTTCTTTGATCCAACCACCATCCATGTTCCCCTGCACTGCCAAGTTGAAAGGAACACAACTGTTTAGGGCTCCTGCTGGCCTCGTATGTGCTAATACTTCCTTCTGTTCTGTATCTTTCACTCACCAATCTCCAATTCACTTCTATCAAAGTTCAACCCTGATTCTCTCACCATTCCTGCGTTTATTATTTGCTCACTATTGTGATATTTACTCCCTCCGATCAGAAATAAGTGTCGCAGATTAATCTAAACTTGCATGTATCTGCACACGTTTAGTATTCAGAAACATGTGAATCTAAATCAATCAGGGACACTGATTTGGGGGAGGTAGAAGCGCGCGGTCACTGAATGAGCATGCGTGCCCTGTGTCATCGTTGTCTCTTGGTGCCACTGGCTTCATCCGCATGCGACCAGCCCATTGTCTTCTCAACATCAGGGAACTATGTATACGTCATGTATCCTCGCGCGCAGGCATACCCACATGCACGGAATATTCTTTCAACTTGGCAAGACTCGATCGTGCAAACGAGAAAATGATTCTTTGGTTTTAACCGGCTCTGTAAGCAGCTCTCAATTACGAAAGAAAGTTCCCCCCTCCTCGGAATTCAGTTTCTCGTGGCCTGTTGGCGTTTTTATACCACTCATCCATATCCATTGCTAGAATCCACACCCAAGAAAGTGCTCGCATGGTCCTGACGATGATCGATTGATGCAGTAGTCGACATGCTGAATTTGCTGATGTTGTGGTCACTGGCTCACTGTACTGCTAGCTTCGAAGCAGGTTGATCGATGAAAGCCCTGGACACAAAGTAACGGTCGCGGGAAAAGGGAGAGGTCGATCGGGGACGCGGTGACGCCGCGACGGACAGGGACTCTGCCGGAGAGGCCACTGGCGGAGGGGCGGCGAGCGGTCGAGCACCTGGTGGAATAATGGAGGGGGATCGTGAGCGAGAGCGACGACCGGGGCGTCGTCCTTCAGGTGTTGAGGGGGGTCCGTGACTGAGTACCACTGCGGCGCCATCATCGCTGCACGCGAGACGTAGTATGTGCAGGCAGACATGCGTGGGCGGCAGCACTGGACCATGCTTGAGAGGGAGGCGCAAACGCTGCTTCAGCCTCTTCAGCTGTACACACCTCGCATTACTGGTGCCGTAGGAGATCCATATTGTGTACGTGGTGCTTGATCTCGGTGGGTTTCTTCTTGGAGAATCTTGTTACTTGAGCAATTCATCCTAGAACCACTGAAGCAGAGGTGGTGCTCGTATGTGTCTTGACTGGGGCCGGAGACATGGACGAGACGAGGCAGCTGGAACAACTGAATTGCGCATCGAGTGGAGCATTTCAATTCTGCCGCTCTCGTGGTACTTTGATGACAGGAATTGACGACTCGGCAGCTCATGGGCTTCAATTAGACCTATAGCCTCTTCTTTTTATATGACATTCAAATATGAAGATTAATGGAAAAGATGCCAGGCCTGTTGTATGCTTGTCTATTCTCTTTCTCGAACATTGCATATATGGATCGAATAGACTAAAATTTTCAACATATGATAATCAAAGTGTTTCATCATCCAAATTTATAATATTTTGAATTTAAAGTCCAACTTCAAGAATAGAACCGAGGGCAAACTGCATGAACATCACTAAATAAAAGTTATTGGTGCATGAACAAAACCACAAACCAAAAGTTCATCAATGTTCTCTCTCAAATGGCACTGCCACCATTACCACCATTGTTCCGGAAGTACTCTCTTCATGCCAAGATTTGGTCATGGCAAAGCTCTAGATATACTTGGCCCTTCCCATCTAGACCACTTGGGTCCATGAACATTGCTCATTCTCTATCATCTTGTCCATCTCCTCGGCCGCCACCTTCCACTCCTCGATCTCTGCAAAGATCTCCTCGGTCGATGCACTCCTCTCCTAGGTTGCACCCCTCGTCTCCACGGCCGCCTCCTTCCTTAATTTACTCTTCTCCAATTTCTTGCTCATCAGCTCTCTCCTTTTGCATAGCAATATTCTTCCTCGACTCCATCATGTTGTACAATGATTCCTTGTAACCCCCTCGTCTCCATTCGCCCTCTTGTTCTTTGCTTCCTTCCTTCCATTGGGCCTATCTCTGTTGATTGATGAAATAGGAGTGGGGTAACTTGATCCATCATCATCAGTGTCCACCCCAAAACCATCTCCAATCGAGCTAGAAGAAGCCTTCCCCTTGTTTGTGAATTCATTGGAGGGGCTGTTTTTCCATTTCTCACAATTCTCGAGGATTTTCCAACAATGGTTTAAAATGAATGGCCTCCCTGGATTCCCACCTCTATTTTTTAGGTTTCCCACGAATAAATTTTAAGCAACGTTCAACTACAAAAATAAGCATCAAGCAATATCAGTCAAAACTTAAATAAAATGCTTTCACAAGTCATCACCTTATCATTGGCATTAGTCCCACTTGGATTGAGATGGTCAACTTGATCCAAGCACCACAACCATTTGAAACAATCTGCTATTGGTATGGAGACAATTTTGGTGAGAACTGTTAAGTGTAGACATGTCACCCTTGAGGAGAAGCCTATAGAGCTGATGTATATAGTCCAAATAGGTGGAGCTATGTTGATCATTCTCAATAGTTGGATATATGCCAATAAATTTTCATGCATTGCACAAAGTTTCATCTTTATTTTGAAATAAGTTAGTTCATCTCCCCTTTTGAAGAGTGTATCCAACAAAACCCTCGCTCTCCTCTTGTGCACAAACTTGTGATAATATTTCTAGAGGTGGACCACAAGTGTAATTCATGAAATAACCATTCTCCACACTACAATTTTAGAAAATATGCATTTAAATGTCCACAGAAATTGCTCCAATTTTCAATTATTTTTTTAGCACAATAATTGCAACTAATTTTTCATTTTGCCCTACCCAAAATTATGTAAAATTGCATCCTACGGTCTCCTTCAATCTAAATATTTCCGTTGATAGTCCGAATGCATGCAATTTAAACTAAAAGAGAGTGAAAAAATATTCTATTATACCTGATTGATGGTTTTTTCTTCCAAATAGATTTCTAGTACTTAGTCTATCATATAAAAGCAACCAGAAGATGAATTTATGTTCGGCTTGGCATGAAGTTGCCCAAAGCCATGTGAAATGTTGTGGAGCCATTTAGTTTCCATCCATGACCTTGTAGGCTCTTTCAAATGAGAATTCCTTATTTCCCCAAATGTAACTCCATTCATCATGTTGGCTTTAGTGAACTCTTGTCAAAGCATTTTGAAAAATCATCTCAAATTCTTCAAATTCTAGAAAAGCGTGTTGGGAAAGAGGTAAATGTAACAAGTCCTCTAAAACTTTAGTATTGATTACTTGTGCCACGGTCATGTTATGTTGTTCTGAAAATGAGACCATGTGTGGCAATTTGTGATGCAAACAAATTTAATTTCATAAATCAGAATAGAAAAATTATTCTTCCCTCTCCCAAGTTGCATCTAGCCATGGACTTATAGGTATCAATTAACTTGAGATTGGACTTCCACCATAATGAACCCTCAAAGTGAACACCAGGTTAATCTGTGTTAGTGTAATATGCCCCTTTTATCAACTGAACCCATTGAATATCCAAGTTATTGTAAAATTTATGAAGATCCTTGAGTAAAAGGTCTTTAGTTCTAACCTGAAATCGAGAACAAGTAAGAACTAAAAGTGCAATCAACAAATTTTAAATATGGATAAGAGCTTTATTAAAGAGGTGGGATTCCGATTGTTGCCTTGATCTGGCATTGGCCTGAAATCGAAGTGCATGTAGTTGCAGCAATAGCTAACTTTTTGTCTATCAACATCCAAGTCTAAATGACCCTAATAGGGGCTATTTAACAAGGAGATGAACGGTTTTCGACTAGTAAAGGAGTTGGTCCAGCCAGTTCGGGGTCCGATTGGAAGGAAATCATCGGACCTCTCCAGAGCCGTTGATCTCGTCTTAATCCAACGCTTAGTTTTGTACTTTTTTCTCCATAATTTGGCACGATGATTCCGGATCGTCTCCCCCAAAACGCAATCGAGCAAACCCCACCTGCGGCGCTGGCCTCGCATCCCCGCACGGCTCCCCTCCTCTCCTCCTCCACCGCCGCCATGAAACTTCTCATCGTCTCTCTTGCAACCATGCGTCCTCCGATCCAAACCTGCAACTTCACCTCCAGCGCCAACGCACATGACGCTCTGCCGTGTGGACGCGTCGCCGACTGACTGGCGGCTGGCGAAAGTAGGGGCCGGAGGCTGCTCAACCTGACAATCAAGGCTACGATCTGGCCGAAACAGCTGGTCTTGGCTGCTTTCTCCACCCACGGGAGCCCTTTGCTCCTATCGATCCCTCTTAGGACAACACTATTCGGGAATAAGGTAATAGCTACTGTGTCCTTTTTCTGTATTTTCAGAGATAAAATCTATCTATTCCTTTATATATTTCTTTGTGAAATCAATTTTACCAGCCGATCCATATAACCTGCATCTGGCCATATCATGCACCTGTTAGATTCTAGATATTTGTATAGTAACATTAGTAATGTTCATGTTTCAGCAAAAATAAAACATGTACTGCTTGGTATGCTGTATGAGATTTATATTCATGGTTCATGTTTCTCAAGAATTTGACAGTGATTTATATTCATGCTTCATGTCATGGTTTATCCCAGTTGAAGTTGGCATATGCTCACGAGATCTCTCATTTTAGGATTGTTGTTCATATATTTTAGCACCTACATGGCTCACAAGATATTTTAACATGCTAATTTTAGTTTTAAAATTTGAATGCTTCCAGTGTGTTGTTGTAGCACTTTGCTACAGATATTCAGTGCTTCATACATTCAAACATATCCAATATGTGCCCAGGGCCGTTCCTGATAGTCCAGGGGCCCTAGGGCCAAACACATGCATGGGCCTCCTTTGTTACTTGTGAAAAAATCATGGCGATTCATAGGAGTTCCATTATTCTTGAAAAAAAAGTCCCCTATCAACTTATGTACTTTGTCTAAGAAAAAAACTTATGTACTCGTATATTGTTTCTTCATGACAAATATTTTCTAGTAAACTGAAAAGTAGTACTTTTTTTAGGTAAAACTGAAAAGTAGTACTAATAGGGTAGATTTGGGTTTTTTTTTTGACACAAGGGTAGAGTTGGTTTAGCAAGGAACGACAACACCTTTATTCTATGGAGATTGACCGCATGAGATTTTAAAATCCCTTAAAAATAAAAAAATATGTATACAGAAATTTGTACTACAAACTAGAACTTGATTATGAAAGAAAATCCACGAGAGGGCCTCTTACAATGAAAAGGTGAACAGTCGACTTGTCTGAATCTCAAAATTTCTGATCTCCTTATCTAAATGATTGTTCAGCCTGGACTCCCTAATTCCAAATTATCAATCCATGTTTTGGTATGATGGAATACAATTTTTTTAGATCAAGATGAACTAGAAAGCTTGATATTTCAGTGCATGGCCATGATTGTAATCCATGGGTGAGTGGAGGAAGAAAGAAAAATCAAGAAGAATTAGACTGTAAACAGGAATTCCAGTTTACCTGTTGCAGATGGAAATCGATCTGGTCAAGACTTCTTTGACATTGGGGCCTCGTCCTACATCAGTGGTACTGCAACAAGCGGCAAGCAGAAGTAATGCAGATGAGACGGTGTTGATTTCTTGATAAAGAAAGACGCGGAGCCAGGGCCGGTAAATGAGGCGTCGTTGTTTAAAAGATAGAATGAGTAGATCGAGGCGTCTAGTGGCGAGCAGTAGGCGCTAATTACGCCAATGTTGTTTACCTCTTTCCTTTTTTGGACTTTTTGCCTTGCGGGTTATTCGACATTGTGCATGTACAGTACTTACTCCAAACTGTAGCACAGTCATCGTCAGCGACGGCTCATGAGTCCAAGCGGGGCCCTTGGGTGTAGGGGGCCCAGGGCGGTCGCCCTTGCTGACCTGCCTCAGGAACGGGCCTGTATGTGCCTCTTATGCCTAGAGGATTGGCAACACGACCACGCTTCTTAAGTTTGCATCTATGCTTCTTATATCTCCTACACATGCTTCTTGAGTCTGCATACATTGGTTACAATAAAACCATGCTTCTTATTAGTTTTGTACATGTGTTTTTTCCCATTGAAAACTTACTTTCAACACAGAAACATGCTTCCTATAGTTCTTGTTTGTGTTGCAAAAAGGAAGGATGCATGGTATGACATCCTTGAAATCTGTACTTTTGCAATGGGCACATACAGGTCGATGTAATGAACATTTTCCTTGAAATCTGTACTTTTGCAATGGGCACATACAGGTCGATGTAATGAACCTATTCCATGGTATGACATAAGGTTGATTGCACCTTATATCATGATTCAGATGTGTAGTGATAACATCAACTTGTGTTTCATATATTGAGCGTGACAGGTTCATTCGAGTGTGGATGGCATCAACATTTCTGTCTTTCATTCACGAAAATAGTTGTTCTCGGCCAGAAATGTGCAATCACACAATGGCGGCACGCAAATGTGCTTCCACATGTTCAACAAATTATACTATTTCATCTTACTATGCTTTTTTCCATACATACTTGTGCATCGTCAAGGTTTACAGTTTGCCTTGTTATAGAGTTAGTACTCAGTACATACATTTTATGCTCCATATTCTTGCTCTTTTTGCTTCCACATCATATGTTCATTTTGCTTTCCATGGATTCTTATTATGTGTAGGCAGGCTTATTCTGAGTGTTTGTTGAAGAGTCAGTTTGCAGCAGAATGGTAGAATGGTTGAATGATGTAAGGCTAACGGTTAGAAAGTAATGCAACGACAAAAGAGCTATTGACGCATGTTTGAGTGGTGTGTTGGCGACCAAGGAAATTCTCCATGTACGGCAATGGCGGAAGCTTGCATTGTTCCCCTTCAGCATCAGTCCTTGTAGAAACAATGTCATGCGTTCATTGGAGCAAATAGAAGAAATCATGGAAACATAGAAAGTATGAATTCAAATTCAAATAATGTTACTATGAACACTGGTGGAATTGAAAGGGCGTGTGTTAATCGCGTTGGAAGCATAGTTGACTAAAGCCCACCCTTTAGTCGCGGTTCTTTACGAACCGCGACTAAAGGCGCTCCACGTGGCCGCCACACTCCCGGGCGGAGGACCTTTAGTCGCGGTCCTCTGGCCAACCGCGACTAAAGGCCGCCGCAGGTTTAGGGTTTTAGCCCCCCCCTAAACCTGGTTTCTTTTTAGTTTGTATTGTTTTATTTTCTTTTCTGTTTTATTTTAATTTTGAAGGAGTTTCACATATTCTACGGTACTACATATACATGCATATGAACGTACAATTTCAAACAAATTTGAAATTAGAACCAAAAAGAATTCAAGAGGAATTGACAATATATATTCAATATCGATGACCATATACAATTTTGAACTAGTTTCCATACATATGATTTACTGCATATGAAGTTCTACATCCTCTACATAGTGTTCTCCACTAGGATCGATGACTTGCTTCGCGATCCATCCAGCTAGTTCCTCTTGAAGTGGTCGGAAGCGAGCTTCTAGACTAAGCGTCTTCCGAAGGTTATTCCTGCTAATGTTGTTCGGACACGAAATCCGCTCAGAGGTGTATCTCCGGATCATCTCACAAACATAGTATCCACATAGATTGGTCCCCTTTGGCTGAATATCTTGGGTCGCAGACACTACCCTTTTCCACTGTAGCTCTATTTTGAATTCACCGACCTTTGTGTCTACGAACCGTGTCCAAACCCTACGAGGCAAAGAAAATTAAATGAACAAGAGAGTTATTAGTTACTTGATATTAGGAAATGAACAAAATAGGCCGATCGATATAGAGCGCAAGTGAATGAAAATATATAATTACTTCTGCATCATTTTTCTCAAGTCGGCCCAAAGCTTTGCATTCATATTCAGAGAGTCGTGGATGAGAACTGTGGAGTCGTGAAATTGAATTACTAGCAGAATCCAGTGGAACCTGCGGACACGATACATGCACACATGCATAATTAACTCATCGATTATAGTAAACAAAAGAGAATGTGCTCAAGACAGAAACACTCACCCAAAATGGTAAGGAAATAGAATATCACTTTTGAGTTCCTGACTTGATAAAAACATCCACAGGTCGGCCTCCATGTCGGCGGGAAAATGTTGTAACACATATGAATTAACGATATGTGGGTCAATGAACCCAACATCATGGATGTTCCTTATCATGCATTCCCGCTTCTTCATTCTGCATACACAACAAGATAGTTAATTAGGACAATATATATATATATATATATATATAGTGCAAATGAACGAGATGGGGTAGAAATAAATCACTTACGAACGTAGCAACTGATGATAGATTTGTCGAGCTCGCGCAGATTGAAAAGCTGGAACAATTCACTCCGATGAATTTGTACATAGTAATGTTTGAAGTGATGCTCAGGTCTAACTTCCGCATAAATATAGTCTTTGGCGTTTTTTATTTTTATGTAAGCCTTGTACCAATTTAGCAGACCTGTCATTTGTGAGGTAGATCCTTTTCCTGCGCAGGCTCGACGAGAGGCCCATTCGACACATATGTAATTACTACGTCCTTCATTGTTGCCTCATCAAGGCCTAACACTGCACGAAGAGTCAGACCTAAGTTGGCCGCTTGTTCTATGGCACTCGCTAGTCAATCGTCTTGCCGCAGCTGCTATGATTTCGGGGTCATCCGGACCGGCGGCTTTCACTATGAGAGGGGCGATGGATTGTTTACTCTGTTTCCCGAGCTGGGCAACTTGTTTCCCCTCTTTTTTACTTTCACTATGAGAGGCTTTCTTCTCCTGCTTCTCCGCCAACTCTTGCTTCTCCTTCAAGATGAATGCTTGCCTACGAAGTTCATGTGAATAGTAGTCGGCATTCTTCGCTTGGGACGGTTCGGTCAAAAATGACTTAGCCCACTTCTTTTGCTTGTCAGAATATACCGGCTTGGGCTCGGGCTCTCTTTTCTTCTTGCAGTCCGCCTGCCATTTCTCATGCTGAGCAGCCACGACCGCTGCATTTTCCTCCACACTAAGGTCATAAGGTCTCGGGGTGAGAGGCTTCAGTGATGGCCCCGGTATCTTTGTGGTCCTAGGTACATAAGGGTCCGGGTTAATAGTCCAGGACTGCTTCTCTTCTTTGCCGGGGCGCTTCTGCCGGAGGTGGACCGGGGGCGGCGCTACCCGCCGAGGTGAATTGGGCGTCGTGACGTGAAGGAGGTGTAGGTGAACCACCACCATCGCCGCCGCCGCCGCGCCGCCACCACCACCGGAGGGTGGACTTGTTCGCCTTGGCGCCTCGTCTGGAAACTTGATAAACTTCTTTCCAGAGAATAAACGGCGCTTGACACCTCCAAGTCTTCTCTCCTTCGGGTGTAGCAATGTCAATCTCCAGGTCCTCAAACCCTGGGACTATTTCCTCCACCGTGACACGAGCATAGCCATCTGCAATGGGATTGTTGTGGTGGAGTGCTCCAGGCTCACATGGCAAAGCACGCCGATGGCTACCTTCGTGGACATGTTCCCAGTAGGATAATGCAGATGACATTGTTTCATCTCCTTTACATCGTCCACGGGGTAGCGAGGAGGCTCCGGTGCAGTATCTCCGGTGCATCAGTAGCCGGCTGGACCTCCGTGGAAGCCACGCTGCTTCTCCGCTGCTGGCTTCCGAGATCCGCTGGATGATCTTCATGCGTCCCAGCTGCCGATCTCTCCTGTACTAGTATAGACAGGGTTTTCTTCATCTCATCGAGATCCGATGCCAACCGCGCCACAACATCGTCATCCCGATCCGACTTTCTCTTACGGCTTCTGTAACCGTACGGGTCATCGTCCTGGGAGAACCCTTCTTTCCACGTAATGTTCCCGGGCATGCCTCGTACACGTCCTCCGTGTTCATGATTCCCGAGGGCTCTTGTCAGCGCGTCGTTCTCTCTGTTGAACTTGATCTTCCCCTTGAGCATCCCTCATTGCGTCAATAAGGGCTTGGGTGGGTTTAAACATTTTGTTCCCGTAAACACACGCCCCTGTCTCCGGGTCTAGCGTTCCCCCATGCCCGTACCACCAGCTTTTGGCCCTTCGGTCCCATCCCTCCGTACCTGGACGGATTCCTCGCCTCCTCAGCTCGTTCTCCATCTTCTCCCACTTAGGCTCCCAAAAGCGATACCCTCCTGGCCCCATAACATGATTGTACTCCTTCTTAGCCGCATTTTCCTTATTTTTTCGATATTTCAATGAAATGCTCCGATTTCTTCTGCTTCACAAATTCTGGCCAATCATGTTCAAGTCTCTCATACTGTCCTTTGAATTCCGGAGTCTTGTTCTGGTTGACATAGTCACGGGCTAGATTCTGCTTGAATTTCCGGAATGTATCGGCCATCTTACCAAGAGCGAAGTGTTTGAGTAGCCTCCTCCTCTCCTTGTTTTCCTGAATCTTGTTACCCGCCTCATCGAATTTGTGGTATTCCGGAGGTAGGATGAAATGCTCCATAAGCTTTTGAAAGCAATCCTTTTTAGTTCTCTTGTCAACAAAAGTGAAACCAAGACGTGCCTTCTTTGGCTCATTCCACTCCTGGAGGGTGATCGAGATGTTGTCTCTAACAACGGCTCCGCATTGGTTGATAAACTTGGTGGCGTACTTCGGGGGCACTTGCACTGTCGACAACCTCGATGGTATATGTTTCTCCTGGTTTGAGCGTCTTGGTTGCGCCACGCTTTGACGACGACGTACTCGATTTTTTCGACGATCCGGCCGAGGGCTAAAATAAGAAAGAGAGTCGCGCGTGTTAGTACACACATATTTATTCAAATCAGTAAGTTTGTATCACCAGAGGAAAAATGTATATATATATATACCTCGGCGCCGGAGCTAGTTGCTACTTGCAATTGAAGATCGTCGTTGATCGACGTTTCTTCCCCATCATCTTGCTGACGGCCTTGATCTTGACCGTCAAGATTCAGATAAGAAGAAATATCCTCTTCATCTTGTTCGCTCGGCACATAAGGAATATCGCCTTTTATGATGCCAAATAGCTGTTCTTCAATTTCTGGATCATAGTTCTCCATAATCGGGTCAGCTCTATCGTCCGCCATATGTCAGTCCTGAAAACATGTAGTAAAAACTAAGTAATTGTATATGCCAGCATTATTATCACATCTACATATAAAGAGAGAGGGCGACGAGGGAGGCGAGAGGGGGGACGCGTGTATTAGACCGGTGGCGGTGGCGAAGCGATGGCGAAAGGGCGGTAGTGGTGCCGACGACACATAACCCTCGCCGCCCCCTCTCGATCCCAAAAAAACACCGCGCGTATACGGAGGGGACGAGCGCTGTCGGCCCCCTCTGTATACGCGCGGTGGTTAAGTCAAATTTTCATTAAGTCAAAAAATTTAAGACAAAATTTCTAAGTCAAGTCTAGAGTTCTTTTAAAAGTGAAAAAATACAAATAATATGTTAAGTTATTTTGAGTTCTTGTAAAATTTAAGTCATATTAAGTCAAAATTTTAGTTAAGTTAATTTTATTAAGTCATAATAATATGTTAAGTTTTAATTTTATTAAGTCAAAATTTTAAGTCATATAATTAAGTCAAAATTTAAGTCATATTAAGTCAAAATTTTATTAAGTCATAATAATATGTTAAGTTTTAATTTTATTAAGTCAAAATTTTAGTTAAGTTAATTTTTTGTTAAGTAAAAAAAGAGAGGGATTTTTTATTAAGTCAATTTTTCAGTTAACATTCCAAAGTATTATATTTTTCATACAAAAACAAAAAAACCCGCGCGTATTATATTTTTTGACAAACTTTTGTTAAGTTATTTTGTTAAATTTTGTTAAGTTATTTCTTGTTCAATTTTTTTGTTAAGTTAATTAAAGTTTTTGTGAAGTTCAAATTTTTAGTTCTTCACATAATTTTGTAGTTGCAATTCAATAAAGTTGGCATTTTTACTAGTTTTTAATTAAAACAACTTAGTTACAAAGTAAAAAAAAACAAAAAAAAGGGGGCCGGCCAGGCGGCGCCCCTGTTTTCTCTCTCCCGGCCCTCTCTGCATGTTCTTCCTCGGCGGCGGCGGCGGCGTACGTGTGACGACTGCATGTGTTCTCACAGCGCGCGCGGCGGCGGCGTGTGGCGGCGGGCAGCGGCGCGCAGCGGGGCACCGAGAGCAGCGGCGGCGCGAGTGCGGCGCGCGGACGCCCGCGCGAGAGCAACGGCGCGCGGCGGCGGCGGCGGGACGGGGAGGAGAGAGGCGCCGGGCGCGCGCGTACGAGCGAGGTGACGGCGGCGGTGCAGCGGCGGCGATCGTCGAGGGGCGGTCGATCGTCTGAGGAGCGCCTGACGGTTCGAGGAAGAAGAAGTGGAGTGAACCGCCACGGGCGCGATTTGTTTATATAGCAATGACCTTTGGTCGCGGTTGGCCTGGCCAACCGCGACTAAAGGGTACCTTTAGTCGCGGTTGGCCAGGCCAACCGCGACCAAAGGCCATTTTTCGCTCCTTTTTTGGTTCCCGCGGAAATGACCTTTAGTCGCGGTTGGTGCCAACCGCGACTAAAGGCCTTTTTCAAAATTCTTTCATTTTCTAAATGTGAAAAATAAAAATAATTCATTTCTAATTGTGAAAAATACATATAATATATCAAAAAATTCAGAAAAATAAAACTAATTCAATTCAAAATCTTAAAAATACAAATTATATATCAAAAAAATCAGAAAAATAAAACAAATTCATTTAAAAATCTTAAAAATACAAATAATATATCAAAAAATTCAGAAAAATAAAACTAATTCATTAAAAATCTTAAAAATACAAATAATATATTAAAAAATTCAGAAAAATAAAACTAATTCATTAAAAAATCTTAAAAATACAAATAATATATAAAAAAATCAGAAAAATAAAAAAATTCATTTAAAAATCTTAAAAATACAAGTAATATATCAAAAAATTGAAAAATAAAAATCTTCCCACCAGTTCTTCCCGCTCTTTTTTCGGCCCCTTCCCCGGCCGCCTTTTTTTCGCGCCGGCATCCCGATAACCAGCATACTTGGGACGCCTTCTTCATCAATCGGCGTGAGAGGGCGCTCGCCGTATGAGGAGGACGGTCTGCCTCCGGAACTTCCACGAGGCCGGCCGTCGGCTATGGTGGTACGGCCGGACTCGCAGAGCGTCATGGACTACATCACGGCGGCGATATCCCCCGCTGCGCTACCCTCGCCGAGCCACGAGCGCCGCCCGAACAGGACGACAGCAGCGGCGAACGGTAACTTAGAAGGCGACGACTACCAGTACAACGGCGGCGACTATGAAGACTACGAGTATGCATATTATACGCCTAGGCAGGAGTATGACTAAATCACTCCAAATTTCATGTATCATCAGTGCTATCTCTCGAATCAATCGAATCATTCGAAAATGGACACCAAACACATCACGGGCAATATAATTCACATGATCCATTCAACAAAGTTTGGTACAATAAATTATTACACATCATTTCTTCCCTTGTGTCCCTGCTTGCTTACGATGCCGTATCCATGGAGCATCCTCATCATTTAACTTAATGCTTGGATCGGTGTTCACTTTGAAGGGCGAATTTCACCAAACATATTATAATCTTCTGACATGTCTGTCTTGTCCTCCACTCCCACGATGTTTCTTTTCCCGAAAGAACAATGTGGCGCTTTGGATCATCGCATGATGTACTGATCGTTTTCTTATCTTTCCGTTTCCTCGGTTTGCTACTCATGTCCTTGACATAGAAAACCTGAGCGACATCTTTCGCTAGGACGAATGGTTCGTCAAGGTAACCAAGATTGTTGAAATCCACCATTGTCATTCCGTATTGCTGGTCCACCTTTACCCCACCTCCTGTTAGCTTGAACCATTTGCACCGGAACAAAGGGACCTTGAAGGAGGGTCCATAGTCAAGTTCCCATATCTCCTCTATGTAACCATAATATGTGACCTTTTGCCCATTCTCGGTTGCTGCATCAAAGCGGACACCACTGTTTTGGTTGGTGCTCTTTTTATCTTGGGCGATCGTGTAAAATGTATTCCCATTTATCTCGTACCCTTGGAAAGTCGTTATAGTCGAAGATGGTGTCTTGGCCAACATGTACAGCTGATCTACAACCTCATTGTCACTCATGAAATGTTTTCTCAACCAACCGCCGAAAGTCTCCATGTGGGCCTTCCTAATCCAGGATTCAGGCTTCCCCGGGTTGTCTGAGCGTAAAATATTCTTGTGTTTCTCAAAGGAGCCACCAAGCTGGAATTGGTCGAACTGTGTGGTGTGCTTCAGTCAGAGAATGGCCGTCCATACATATCGTTGATTTCCTTCCGATCGTGCCTTTTCCACTTAGTCTCCCCTCGTGCCGCGATCGAGGAAGACCAATCGGCTTAAGGTCAGGAACAAAGTCAACACAAAACTCAATTACCTCCTCATTTCCATAGCCCTTGGCGATGCTTCCTTCTGGCCTAGCACGGTTACGAACATATTTCTTTAATACTCCCATGAACCTCTCGAAGGGGAACATATTGTGTAGAAATACAGGACCGAGAATGGAAATCTCTTCGACTAGGTGAACCAGGAGGTGCGTCATAATATCGAAGAAGGATGGCGGGAACACCAACTCGAAACTGACAAGACATTGGACCACATCGTTCTGTAACCGTGGTAGAACTTCTGGATTGATTACCTTCCGAGAGATTGCATTGAGGAATGCACATAGCTTCACAATGGCTACTCGAACATTTTCCGGCAGGAGCCCCCTCAAAGCAATCGGAAGCAATTGCGTCATAATCACGTGGCAGTCGTGAGACTTCAGGTTTTGGAACTTTTTCTCCGCCATGTTTATTATTCCCTTTATATTGGACGAGAATCCAGACGGGACCTTAATACTGCTCAGGCATTCAAAAAGATGACCTTCTCTTCTTTGGTCAGAGCGTAGCTGGCACGACCTTGAAACCGTCATCAGGGTCTTTCAAACTTTGCTGGTCCTGCCGTGCTTCCTTTGTATCATTTGACTTCCCATACACGCCAAGAAGCTTAGGATGTTCACGCAAATATTCTTCGTAACGTGCATCACGTCGATTGCAGAGCGGACTTCTAGGACTTTCCAATATTCTAGCTCCCGAATATAGATTTCTTCTTCCACATGGCTACGTGCCCGTCAGCTCCCTTCGGAACTGATTGTCCGCCAGGACCCTTTCCAAAGATGACTTTCAAATCCTTTACCATATCAAATACCTCACACCGTGGCTTCGGCCGGTGATCTGCCTTGCCGTTGTAATGCTTGCCGCGCTTTCTTACGTTATGATTTTTGGGAAGAAATCGACGATGCCCCATGTACACGTTCTTCTTACAATTTGGCAAATGTACACTTTCAGTCTCATGTAAGCAGTGCGTGCATGCATTGTATCCCTTATTTGACTGTCCCGAAAGGTTACTAAGAGCAGGCCAATCGTTGATGGTTACGAAAAGCAACGCTCGTAGGTCAAATTCCTCTTCTTTGTGCTCATCCCACACACGGACACCAGGTCTGCCCCACAGCTGTAAAAGTTCATCAACTAATGGCCTTAGGTACACATCGATGTCGTTGCCGGGTTGCTTCGGACCTTGGATGAGCACTGCATCATAATGAACTTCCGCTTCATGCACAACCAAGGAGGAAGGTTGTAGATGCATAGAGTCACGGGCCAGGTGCTATGGCTGGAGCTCTGCTCGCCGAAAGGATTCATGCCATCTGTACTTAGACCAAATCTTATGTTCCTTGCGTCAGCTGCAAAATCTTTAAACTCTCTGTCGATCTTTCTCCATTGCGTTCCATCTGCGGGGTGTCTCAACTCCCCGTCCGACTTACGGTCCTCTTTGTGCCATCTCAACAACTTGGCATGCTCTTTGTTCCTGAACAGACGTTTCAACCGTGGTATTATAGGAGCATACCACATCACCTTGGCGGGAACCTTCTTCCTGGGTTTCTGGCCCTCGACATCGTCACCAGGGTCATCGCCTCTGATCTTATAACGCAATGCAGTGCATACCGGGCATTCATTCAAATTCTCGTATTCACCGCGGTAGAGGATGCAGTCGTTGATGCATGCATCTTCAGAACCTCTAAACCTAGAGGGCAGACAACCTTCTTTGCTTCATACGTACTGGAGGGCAACTCGTTATTCTTTGGAAACATATTCTTCAACATTTTCAGCAAGTTTTCAAATCCCGAGTCAGCTACACCTTCCTGTGCCTTCCATCTCAGCAAATCCAGTGTGCAGCCCAGCTTTTTCAGACCATTATCGCATCCTGGGTACAGCGACTTTTGTGATCCTCTAACATGCGATCCAAATTCTCCCTTTCCTTTTCAGTTTCGCGACTTCGTGCATCAGCAATGGTCCGACCAAGATCATCGCGGGCTCATCACGTGCCTCTTCTTGATCACCTTCCCCTTCACCTTCCTCACCTTCAGCATCATCCATGAAAGTATCACCGAAATGATCAAGATAGCTCTCATCGATGTCATCTCCTTCTTCATCTTCTTCCATTATAACCCCTCTTTCTCCATGCTTGGTCCAACAATTATAGCTTGGCATGAAACCATGCCGAATCAGGTGCAGGTGAACTTCCCTTGAGGAAGAGTAACCCTTCTGATTCTTACAGTTAACACATGGACAGATAACAAAACCCCCCTGCTTGTTCGCATTAGCCACTACGAGGAAATCTTGCAAACCCGTAGTGAATTCGCCGGAGAGTCGGCTAGCGTACATCCATTGCCGATTCATCTGCATTATTATAATACAAAATATATAATTAACCATCGCATATGCATTTGTTAAACTAATTAAATAGAAATTAAACAATGAACTACACACATATGCATATTTTATCAATGACACATATATATATATGAAAGGTTCAAGTGTTGTTGCTAACCGCGATCGAGGAGGAAAAAATAAATGAGGAAGCTCGATCAAGTGTGGCTCCGACACTTCATATCATGTTTGTTTCATGCTCTTGGGACATTTCATCAAACACCTTGTGTGCATAAGAAGAGCCAAAAGCAAACCTACACCCCCTGTGAAGTTTGTGAAGAGAAGTGGGCACCAAATGGCTAAGTGCTGTGGGCTGGCTGGTATATAGGGGAGGGGCTCGCGGTTGGCCGCCAACCGCGATCAAGGCCTTTGGGCCAGGCCGAGGACATTTAGTCGCGGTTGGCCTGGCCAACCGCGATAAAGCCCCTCCCGTCCACCAGCTGGCCACCGAGCGCGCTGGGCCCAGGCCTTTGGTCGCGGTTGGGCAACCGAGCCGCGACTAAAGGCTCCATTGGTCGCGGTTTTTGCATTTCCGCGACTAATGGGGCTGAACGGAAGGCCTTTTTTCTACCAGTGGAAGCATTGTTCCAATTGACAAGAAGCGTGTGTTAATCGTGTTGGAAGCATAGTTGATTGGTGGTTGCATATATACAATTAATTGGAAGCTCTACTCTCCTGTGTATGAAGCAACTGACAGAAAGGATGGAAACACATGTGGTTATTAGCTAAAAATTGTGCTCTTGAAATAAAACTCTCGATATGATTGTAGCATATTCAATTTGTGGAGTACCCTATTCGCTTGAAGCATTTGCATAAAATTCCAATTTTCTCGCTTGCAGAAATAAACTCCTATTCGCTAGGAAGCTATTCTGTAGTCAGTGTAGTACTTTGAAGTTTTTCCTGTTTAATTAAAATAAAATATCAAGTTTCAAATGACAAATATTTCTTTTAAATAAAAACAAATTTTATTTAGTATGGAGCAAATTATCTAGGAGATGTAAACATAATTTTACCGTGTTTCAACAAACCAGTACTCCTTTTATCTAGGAACGGAGGGAGTACTACTTTTACAGTTTTACTAAGGAAGCAATATTTTATGACAATACTCTGCTACGTTTAAAATAAACATTTGTAGTTTGAAGCAAAATTCTGTTGTAATGGAAGCCAAATTCAGTTGCAAGGGAAGCGAAATTTATCATTAAAGGAAACAAAAAAATTAGTACCAACGGAAGAAAATCTGCATGCCTAAGATTTCGCTCAAGTTAGTTAGTTTCCTAAAATTCTCGAAGTGCTGATCGGAAGCAGTTAATTGCGTATCCCACTGATTAGGGAATCAAATAGTACAGAGGCATGCAATCAGGCCCTCGTTTCAATAGAGTGGCGCAAGCCTAGCTGAAAATCTAACGTCCGTCGTGGTTCCAATCGTGTGGTTAGGCACTGGTCCGATCCGAAGCAACATATGGGATGCCGATTCCTAGAGGTGGCCATCACTAAATAGGATGCCCTCGTCACCTACTAGCAGTAGCTTAATAGAGATAGCAGTTACATTATCCGCCACTCCGTGTCCGGAAATCGTACTAACTAATAATTCAGGTATCGATCCGTCATCTACATAGCTCCTTTTCATCCAACCATGCACCATCCATGTTCCCCTAGTGCACTGCCGCTTGGCCAAGTTTGAAAGGAACACATTGTTCATTTGTTCACTGTTGCTCTTACAGTCTTACGCACGAACCAGTTTTACCCAAAATATTAGATGATAGTCACATTTGGACTTTGGAGCGTGTACTGACGTACTGTTGAATTAACCTCACTCGACCCACCCATGAGGCCATGACCATGCATTTCCTTTGTCATCGTTGTCTTGGCACTGGCCTCATCCGCATGCGAGCACCGAGCCACCGACTGTCTTTTCAACATCAAGAAACTATGTACCCATATGCACGGGATATTCCTGCCGCTTGGCAAGACTCGATCGTGCAGGCGATCCTTAAATTAGTAGTTTTCACTTTTAAGCAGCTGTAATCTCTTGATTGGGAAAGAAAGATCCTCTCTGCTCGGGATTCAGTTTCTCGTGGTTATAAACTGAACTGCTCCTGCCGGTTGTGTCTGACGCCATTCATCCACATCCATGGCTAGAATCAACACTGAAGCATGGACGGTTGATCGATGCTTCCAGATGAACGAGCGGCTGCTTTTGCCGAGCAAGTGCTCGCATCGAGGATGCGCTGACGCCGAGACGGACAGGGACTCGGCCGGAGAGCCACTGGCGGAGGGGCGGCGAGCGGTCAAGCACCTGGCGGAATAATATGGAGGAGGATCGAGAGTGACGAGTGGGGCGTCGTCCTTCAGGTGTTGAGGGGGTCCGCTAGTGCCGCTGCGGCGCCATCATCGCAGCACGCGAGACGGATAGTATGCGCAGGCAGACAGACGTTCGTGGGTGGCAGCACTGGACCGTGCGTGAGAGGGAGACGCCGGGGCCGCCGCTGCGCAAGCGCTGCTTCCATCAGCTGTTCACACCTCGCATTATTAGGAGCAGCATGATGTGTGCTTGGTGGTTGATCCCCGTGGGTTTCTTCTTGGGGATTTTCTTTTTATCTTTTTTGACTATCTTCTTGGACAATCTTGCTACTTCAGCTCTTCTCATCCTTGAACCACTGAAGCAAAGATGGTGCACGTATGCGTCTCGTTTGGGACCGGAGAGATGGCCACAGCTGGAACAACTGAATTGCGGATCGAATGAAGCATTTGCATTCTGCCGCTCTCGTGTCTCTTGGTACTTCGATGACAGAAATAGACGAGTCGGAAGCTGATGAGCTTAGACTAGAAATGTAGCCCCTCCCCTTTTTAGATGATATTCACGTATGAAGATTAGTGAAAGAAAAGTTCTTGGTAGAGCCGCCGCCCCAATGCCTCCTCGAAATAATTTCAGATATTTACCCCTTTTGCAGTCATGGAATCATGATCCATAAAACTCGCGCCACTCACATATCAAACTATCAAAGGATACATAATCAACCATTTAGGCGTGAGACTACCCCTGATGGTTTCTCCCAAGTTTTCGAGCAAGTTGTCCGCCACACAACTAGATGAGGAGGAGGCGGGTGCCACATTATATTTTGATAAAGGACACTTTATTACTAAAAAAAGTTTAGGCATTATACTTAGTCTCTACATAACTGAGATGTACACAACCAAAATTGAATATGATCGACATTTATTCCACCTAGCTAGTTGGTGAGGTCTCGAAGGATGATTTAGATGAGACCTGTTCAAAGAAGAATCAAAAGTCGTGTAAAAAAGATGAAATTCTCAAATTCTTCAAGTCGTGGTGATTTGGCTAAATATGTTAGATTATATGTTTCGGTTAAGCTAGACTTGTAACGCAAGCTAGGGTTTTAGGCTTAGTCGGTTGGCTCTACTATTTATATCCCTTGTACCCCAAACAGTTTTGTATCAATTTGTGAGACATAATACAAACTTACATGGTATCAGACTAATCGATCCTGACCTATGGCGCCGCCGCCTAAGCCGCCGCCGCCTGGTTACTTCGACCAGCGCGCCAAGGCCGCCGCCGCCGCCGAGGCCTCGGCCTCTTCTACCCCTCCCACGGCTACTCCTCTCTCCTACACAGACACCATAGCCGATGTCACCCCCTTCATACCTATTACTTTAGATCTTGCCCAACACAACTACTACCATTGGCGCCACCTCTTTGAGGTTCACCTCGGGCGCTGCAACCTCCGTCACCACGTCGCCGCCGACGCCGCCCCTCGTCCTGACGACGCTCGCTGGATCACAGATGACCTCGCCATCATCCAATGGATCTACACACGTGTGTCCACGGAGATTTTCAATCTCGTTTTCCGTGAGGCCGCCACCGCCGCCGCCCTCTGGGCGTCCCTGCGCCAGCTCTTCCAGGACAACGCTGACGCCCGGATCAACAACCTCCACTCCGCGATCCGCAACACCCCTCAGGGGGACTCCTCGCTCAGCGTCTACTGTCAGCGCATCCAGACGATGGCGGATGAGCTCCGCGAACTAGGCGATCCTATGCCTGATCGCCAGCTTATCAACATCCTTCTCCAAGGGCTCGGCGACCGGTTCAAGACTCAAGCGGCCATGATTCCCTTCATGCGGCCTCGCCCTTCCTTCGTGGAGATCCGGTCCCTGCTGCAGAACGCCGATGATGACCTCACATGGCGGGAGGCGCGGCCTCATGTCTTCGCCGCCTCCACCCGGCCGCCCCTGCTGCCTACTCCTGCACCGGCAGGCCCGACGAGCCAGCCCACTGCCGCGGCAGGACCCCCGGTACCGTTTCCAGCCTCGGCCGGGCAGCCTCCTCCTGGCTGGCGTCCCAGCCCCAACTACAAGGGCAAGAATCCGATGTACTGGCCGCCGCGATCTGCCACTCCACCAGCCGCCTCGACGCCCGCGCCAGCGCCTGCCGCTCCTCCCGCTTGGCGCCCGCCACCGGCGGCACCGACGCCTGCGCCAGCACCTGCCGCGCCGCCTACCTGGCGCCCTCCTCATGATCCCTGGACCGGCATGGTTCAGGCTTGGTCCATGCCCTGGGCGGCCCCCTCTCCGATCGGCGCTCCTCCAGCTTACACGGGTGCCTGGGCGCCGGGTCTTCGCCCCCACACTGGTTCCCCTGGACTCCTCGGCCAGCGCGCCCCGCCGAACGCCTACCACGCCGCCCCGGCCTACTACGACGGGGGGATGCCATACATGCCATATCAGCACCCCCAGATGTTTCAGCCTTCGCCTGTCCTCATGCCGCCTGCTCCAACTGCACCGCTGCATCAACCGACCTCCGCTCCTTCACCGAGCTGGGACCAATCTGCGTTCTTGCAGGCCATGAACAACTTCGCTGCCCAGGGAAACTCAGGTATGGACTGGATTTTCGATTCCGGTGCTTCTAGTCACATGTCTGCTTCTAGTAATATGCTGTCAAATTTTTCCACCACACCACTTTCATCCATAGTCCTAGGAAACGGCACTACTATACCTATATATTGCACCGGCCAAACCACCATACCTACACCCACCAAACAACTCCTCCTACGTGATGTCCTTATTGCACCCGCGCTAATCAAAAACTTAATTTTTGTTCGTCAGTTCACCCGTGACAATCTTGTTTCTATGGAATTTGATCCGTTTGGTTTATCTGTGAAGGACTACCAGACCAAAGCGGAGATCGCTCGGTTCAATAGCTCCGGCGACCTCTACACTCTCCATGGCGCCGCCACCCACGACCCACCCACCTCCATGGCGGCGTCCGTCGACCTCTGGCATCACCGTCTCGGCCACCCCCACAACGCTACCTTGTCTTCTATACTTAGCGAATTTTCAATAAATTGTAATAAGGATAGTCATAATACCTCCATGTGTCCCTCTTGTCAGCAAGGAAAACATGTTCGCTTGCCCTTTAGTTCCTCTACTACTGTTAGTACCTTTCCTTTTGAACTTTTGCACTGCGATTTATGGACATCTCCCCATACTAGTGTCTCTGGCTTTAAATATTGTCTAGTCGTTCTAGACGATTTCACACACTTTGTCTGGACTTTTCCTTTACGCAACAAATCAGACGTACACACCATTTTCCTAAACTTTCACAAATATGTCGCCACACACTTCTTTCTTCCCATTAAATTTGTCCAATGTGACAACGGCAAAGAATTTCATAACTTTCAAAACCGAAACTTCTTTCTTCAACATGGCATTCTTCTCCGATTTTCATGCCCATACACTTCACCTCAAAACGGCAAGGCAGAACGCTCGCTTCGCACAATAAACGACATCATTCGCACCCTTTTAATCCACTCCTCAATGCCACCAAAATTTTGGGCCGAAGCCTTACGCACGGCCACCTACTTACTTAACATCCGGCCTCACAAGTCCAACCCAAACTCTACACCATTCTACTCTCTTTACCTTAGTCATCCCAACTACTTTGAACTTCGCGTCTTTGGTTGTCTTTGTTTTCCAAACACTGCCGCCATCTCCACCAACAAACTATCACCTCGCTCCATTCCCTGTGTCTTTCTAGGATACTCTGATGAACACAAGGGTTATCGCTGCCTGGATCTCGTCTCCGGCCACGTCCACATCTCTCGGCACGTTACTTTTTCCGAGCATATCTTCCATTTCTCCACACGGACACCCTCCCAAACTCCCATTGACCCATCGCCTACCCTACATCGTCCCATAGCTCACCCCGCTAGGTTTCCTCACCACTACACCGCTCCTACTACACCCATACATCCGCCTCCTACCGCCACCCCAGTGCCCTCCTCGCCTGCCGCGGCAGACCCTTCAGCCGACTCCACTGCCGCGACAGCGGGGTCGGCTGCTTCCTCTGCCGCGTCCGCAGCTCCACCCGATACACCCATCTCCCCCGCCGCTCCTTCTCCACCTATTCCACCATCTTCGACGTCTGACTCATCCGCTGCGCCTGACGTTGTTGTTCATCCCACTCCACCTCTACCACCCCATGTTGTTCCTACCCAAGCTCCCACAAATGATCACACAATGCGCACTCGGGCCAAAACGGGATTTCACGTTCCAACAAGGCCGCGTCTCAATCTTCATGTCACCACTTCTCCGATCTCCCCCATCCCTAAAACCTACAAAAGTGCTCTTCTCGATCCTAACTGGGCTGCCGCTATGCGTGATGAGTTTTCTGCTCTCATTCACAATGATACATGGCGCCTTGTTCCTCGCCCTGTCGGTGCAAATATTGTTTCCGGCAAATGGGTTTTCCGCCAAAAATTTCTCTCCGACGGAACTCTCTCTCGCTACAAGGCTCGCTGGGTTTGTCGTGGTTTCTCTCAGCAGCACGGCATCGACTACGACGAGACCTTCTCTCCTGTTGTCAAGCCTAGCACTATTCGCACTGTTCTTAGCATCGCCACTTCCTCTTCTTGGCCCATTCACCAACTCGATGTCAAAAATGCCTTTCTTCATGGTGCTCTCCAAGAAACTGTTTATTGTCAACAACCTTTAGGCTTCGAAGACTCCTCTGCTCCCGATCATGTTTGTCTCCTTCAAAAATCTCTTTATGGTCTCAAACAAGCCCCTAGGGCTTGGTTCCAACGTTTTTCAACTTACATTCAAACAATCGGTTTCACTCCCTCTCTCACCGACACCTCTCTTTTTGTCTATCACACTTCCACACACACAGCTTATCTTCTTCTTTATGTTGATGATATCATTCTCATGTTGGGGTTCGTAGCATAGAAAACAAAAATTTTCCTACCGCAAGACGAATAAATCCAAGATCTAATCTATGGAACACCCAAGATCTAATCTACAAGATCGGAGCAACGAGATTGATATGAGACTAACCCTCGAAGATTTCGAAAGCCTACGAGATTAGATCTCGTTGTTGGTGTAGACGATCGTCCCCGCGGCAATCCGGCAGACTTCCGTACTCGGTCGCGCGTACGGTGTCGATGAAGCCCTTCCTCTCCCCGTTCCAGCGGGCAGCGGAGGTGTGGTAGATCCCCTCGGAATCCCAGCAGACGGCGTGGTGGTGGAGGTGGAGGAGAAATTCCGCAGGGCTTCGCCAAGCCGCAGAAGAAGGAGGAGGGAGAGAGGGGCGGCTAGGGCTTGGGGAAATCATGTGCTGCGCCCCAGCCCTCCCCTCCCTCTTATATAGGCGTGGGGGGCTGCCTTGGCCCCTCCAAGCCTTTGGGTCGGCCAAAACAAGGGGGCAACTTCCCCCCAAGTTAAGTCCCTAATTTCAAGGGATTTGATCTTATCCACTTGATCCAGCCACATGGGCCTTGGGGGCTGGTGTGCCTGGCCCATGTGGGCCTATGTGACCCCCTCCGGTCCATGTTGGACGTTCGGGATAGGTGGGGCCCACTATGGTACCCTCCGGAACCTTCTAGAACCTCCGGTACAATACCGAAAAATCCTGAACTTTTCCGGTAACCCTGAAAATGACTTCCCATATATGAATCTTATTCTCCGGACCTCCTCGTGATGTCTTGGATCCCATCCGAGACTCCGAACAAAAACTTCGGACTCCATCTCATATTCCGAATCTACTTATGCGACATCGAACCTTAAGCGCGTCACCCTACGGTTCGCGAACTATGCAGACATGGTCGAGACTCCTCTCCGAGCAATAACCAATAGCGGGATCTGGAGATCCATAATGGCTCCCACATATTCAACGATGACTTAGTGATCGTGATGCGGGGTGGCTTTTGGACACCTCCGCTTCAAGACCGACAAGTGCATCCCCGCCTATCGTCGACGCTACACCATGGCCAAGGAGTCCCCCAAGTGGACCAACAACACAAAACCCCGCCATATACTTCAAGGTGAACTCCTTCCTCTCTATGGTCGATCTCAACACCAACTTGAATGGCATGCTACCTCATGCCTATCATGATGTCTATAGGTGCCGACGTCGACAAGGACCAAGAGAGAAGGAACCCCCATGGTGCATGGAAGAAGGAAGAAGAAGAAGGGAAGAAGAGGAGAAGGAAGATGAAGAAGAGGAGGGAGGAACAGGCCGGCCGAGAGGCCGGTCGACCGGGCCACGACCGGACAGGCGGCGCAGAGGCCGACGGGCCACAGACCGGCGCACCCAGCATCGCACCGGAAGCCAACCGGACGGAATCTGAGGATTCCGGTTTGCGGCGACGACCGGACCGGACCACCCGGTCCACAGCCCTGACCGGCCCCAAACCGGATCCGTCGGGTTTGACCCAACCACTTGTACCTTTTCGACCCGGTCGCCTTGTATGCCTATATAAGACCCCAGCTCGCCCCCATAGCTGGTTAGACAAGATTTAGGCTTAAACATGACTTTGAGCTTTGTCTCCCTAGGGTTTCATCCCCTTTGTATCAAGGCACCCCATGTTGGATGATTGGATCTATGTGAGTGAGATTCTAGTGTAGCCCACTCTCTCTCCCTCACCTACCTCCATCCTCAACACCGATCTCTCACTCCGGGATTCTACCTCGAGTCTCTCCCGTGGTGATTCTATTGGCGTGGTCCATCGAGCCACGAGGGTAAGTATCGATTGTATCGGGTTGGCGTGCGTTGTGTTCTTCGCGTTCTTCGTGTTCTTCCGCCTCTCCCTCTCTTTCCCCCTTTGATTCTTGGGTCATTCGCAAGATCGGGCCACACACGGGGTCTTAGACCTTAACATATGGTATCAGCAGCCTTTCCGCGAATTTGACCCCCCACCCACCCAATTTCGTCTCTAAAAATTTTCCCCAAAAATCCCCAAAAATAGCCCTAATTTGCCTTTGGATGGATCTGCGATTTGGTTGCGTTTTGAGTGGTTTTGGTCCATGGATTTGGTGTTGGAGTGCTTGATCTACTATTTCCCCCACTTTCTAGCCCCCAATTCCATCGTTTTCCTTCCATTTGGTCGATTTGGTCTTGGTTTGGGGAAGAACAGGAGAGAAAGCTCCAAATCGTGCAGCCCGGTTGAGAATCCGGTCAACCGCCCCAGACCGGACCAGCCGGGCGAACCCGGTCCGACCGGACCGCGACGAGACCGGGTCCGGCCGGTCAACCGGCCCGACCGAGCAGCGGCGCCACACCCGGTCCGACCGGACCAGTGACCGGCTCTCGTCTTCGACATCGTCTAACACCACCGCCGACCACCACCACCACCATCATCTCCACCATCGCAGGTATAACTTGCAGTAACCCTTGTAACCCCTCTTCTTTTGCGATCTATCCTATCGAGCATTGCTTATCTAGTGTTGCGAGACATTGCACGTGGCCCCGATTGTGAGGTGTGTGTGTAGTGTGGAGTCAAGCTTCTAAGCAAAACTCGTGTGGCAAGATAGCAAAAGCGAGCTAACGCTAACATAGTGCGAGAAAAAGCCGCCAAAACACAAAAAGAGTGCAAGTGCACCATAGAGCAAAAGTGTGCGAGTGCCATCATACATACATAGATACAAAAGAGTGCAAGTGCCACCAAATACAAAAGAGGAAAAAGCTTTTAAGCAAAAGAGAGAAAAGAGAAGAGAGGCCGCGTGTGAATCTTGTTGTCTCTCATGTTGCAACCAAAGCTTTGCCTCTCCTTGTGTTAGTGTGACACCGAGCAACCTTGCTTTCGGGCTTCATACACTTTTCCGCTCATTCCTTGGTCGCACTAACCCCGCTTATCCCGTGTGTGAGTTCCACATCTTTTCCGTGTTTATAGTGATCATCGCTTTGACATTTGAGTTTTTGGATCTTACCCACCCTTGACAATACACTTGATTTCGGATTTCATCTTTTGGCTTTCCACCATACTTACCTAACACCATATTTGCTAGCTTTTGCGTGTGTCTTTGTGTGAGTACCCGATACAATTGTTCTAACTCTTGGTTTGTTGGATCACCCCAATCTTGTCATACACGGTAAGATTGCGAGGTAGTGTTCTTCCACTAACATACACCATATAGATATTGTCTTGCTAACATGTATAGCGACGAAGAAGAGATGGAGGAGTACACGGAGCACTCCGAGGAGGATGCCTCTTCAAGCACCGCGGATGTGGAGGAACATGTGGAGCTCTACACCGACTATGGCTCCGCGAGCATCGCCAACATGACCGACTTCGAGGAGCTCTACACCGACTATGGCTCCGCGAGCATCGCCTACATGGACGACACCGACGAGCTCTACATCGACACTTGCTCAACAAGCATGGACGACATGGTGGAGCACCACCACGAGGACGACATCGACCCCACCATGTACACCGCCGATGCTCCCACATACCCCTACTTGGCGAATGGAGCTACATATGAAGATAGAGGACCTCCACGATGGCATCATCATGTGGATCATCAAGAGCGTCCCCAACATATTCGGCATCGACACACTTCTCCAAGCTCCACAAGGCGCCACCATGAGAGTGCTTATGCACAAGATCAAGGGCATCATATGGAGCATCAAGAGCGTCCCCAACATGATCGCCATCGACACGCTTCTCCAAGCTCCTCTAGACGCCGCAAGCAATATGCCAAGTCGCATGAGCCATCACCTAGGCATGGCAAGGACCGTCATCGACTCACACCATCTCATGATCGTCGTCGACCACCACCACCTCATGGTCCACATCGACATCCACCCACACATGATCTTCGACGACACCGCTCAAGACATGGTGATGAGACAAGAAGACGAGAGCCTCGACATGAAGCCCTTCCTCATAAGGCGACTTCTACCTCTTGCGCCACCACCACAATGGCCCCTACATCGTCATATGCCTACGGACTCCGATGCTACAAGTGCAAGCAACAAGGCCACCTTCCACGGGAATGTCCCAATCTCCTATGTGAGGTGTGCAAGGCCAAGGGTCACGTGGCATGGCAATGCACAACGCCAAGCGCCAAGAAGCTCTACTTCGACGAGCTCAATGCACAAGTCTCCAAGATGCCACCACTTGAGGACGACTTAGGAGGCGATGGAGTTGAGCATGGTGAGCATGGGATTCTCCCTTCACCTACGGAGGCGCATGGAGTTGAGATGGTTGAGCATGGGAATTTCCCTTCAACCAAGGAGGCGCATGGAGATGAGCAAGTCGAACCTACTCCTACATGCTTGATTGATGAGTTGGTACCAATCCCATGTGAGCAGGAGAGCCACTTAGCCCACTTGAGCGAGAGTGATAGTGAGTTGAGTGACTTCCACCCCATATGTGAGTTTGAGTGCTTCCATTTGGAGGACATGAGTGATACACAAAGTGAGTTGAGAGAGCTAGAGGATAGGTCCATGGAGGACATCGCATTTGCTAACACATTAACCTCTCCCTCGCTTGTGTCTTCTTATGTTGCACTAGGTTCCACGGAGGACGAGTTCCCGCTCATGGAGAAGATGTACATGGTGCATGAAGACGATGATATCTCACCATGCTTGCTCCAAGATGGACATGTCGACCACATGGATCCTCCTACTTCCACAACACCTACATCACATGAGTCGGCCTTCAAAGGTAACAACATAGGTGTTGATGATGCCATGATCCCACTAGTGGACATGATGACTTATGAGTGCATGCATGATCTTGATGATACATTTGCTATGTCACATGTTTCTTTCATGTTCCCATGTGATGCTTTGCTTGACCATGTGGAATTGATTGATTGTGATGCCATGACCATGCCATGCTATGAGAGCTTCATATTTGCTCCGCTTGCTTGCAATGATAATGATAATGCTCATGCTTGTGTTGTGACACCCTTGATGAACACTTGCTCTTTCCATAGGGTTGTCGACAACAATGATGACATTAGTTTTCAAATGCTTTGCCCACAATGTTTACACCATTCCATGATCCTTGCATCCAAGATTATGAACAATTGCTCTTTCTTATGCTTGGTATGCAAGAATGCTTATTTTATTGTTCACGAGATGGCCCCCATAGCCTTCTCAATTTTTGATGATCATGAGTTACCACATGCCATGAATGCACCTTCTTGCCATATGCACCATCGCCATGCATTTCATTCTATCTTGCTTGACACTAATGGTGATGTGCACAAGACATGGAACATCATGATGGATGATGTATTCATCTACCATGCACACACGCTTTTTGTCTTGTTTATTCCATGTGTAGGTACACGGCCGACCACTTCCACCGCTACGGAGCATGAGCTCACAAAACGCGCAATTGAGAGCTACCCATCAAGGACCTAACCCGCGGGACTCACACCAAAGGGTATGTCCCCAAAAACTTTCGCCCTCTTTTGCCATGTCTTGACGAGTTTCCGGTTTGGTCCAATTCCTCGTCACCTCTTTTGCTTCTTATGCAACATACCTTGACACATCTTGTTGGCACAATGGTTGTTGTATGTCTTGATGAGATCATCATACACTACGAGAATCTCAAGGACCATGTCATACATGTGAGAGACACCATATGCATCTTGTGCCACAAGTCACACAAAAAGTTGCCCTTCTTTGGATTTCTCATTTCATCTTTGGCATTTGCAATGGATTCTTTGACACTTGAGGATACCCATACTTGGCTCAAGCCAACCATACTCTCCCAAGTTCGAAGTCTCCATCGCTTTGCCATTGCACATAACAATTTTGCCCCAAATTTTGCCGCCGATACTTGCCTTTTGTTTGTTCCATTTGCTTGGGACAAGGCTACACCACACATTTTTGACACCATACAACTCTTACATGCACAAATTTTTCCCCTTCCACATGTTGGATACACCCACACTATTTTGGTTCCCATTTTTGCCAAATGCCTCTTGGAGCTTTCCCTTCGCAAGTGGTTTTTCCCCTTGTTCTTCTTCGACCGAGACTTGGCCCCTCAACCACTACATGGGAGACACGGTATGGACTACAACAAAGACGCCTGCACTACGACGAGCTTCCCTAAGGACACAAGGGCACCTATACAAGTCCTTCCCGTCTACCTCATCGGTGAGGAGGAGCAAGAGTCGAGGACGACTCTTCCCCAAGGGGGGAGATGATGCGGGGTGGCTTTTGGACACCTCCGCTTCAAGACCGACAAGTGCATCCCCGCCTATCGTCGACGCTACACCATGGCCAAGGAGTCCCCCAAGTGGACCAACAACACAAAACCCCGCCATATACTTCAAGGTGAACTCCTTCCTCTCTATGGTCGATCTCAACACCAACTTGAATGGCATGCTACCTCATGCCTATCATGATGTCTATAGGTGCCGACGTCGACAAGGACCAAGAGAGAAGGAACCCCATGGTGCATGGAAGAAGGAAGAAGAAGAAGGGAAGAAGAGGAGAAGGAAGATGAAGAAGAGGAGGGAGGAACAGCCGCCCCCAGAGGCGGTCGACCGGCCACAGACCGGACAGGCGGCGCAGAGCCCGGACCGGCCACGACGGGCGCACCCAGCATCGCACCGGCCAACCGGACGGAATCTGCGAGATTCCGGTTTGCGGCCGGGGACCCTGACCGGACCACCCGGTCCACAGCCCGGCCGACCGCCCCAAACCGATCCGTCGGGTTTGACCCAACCACTTGTACATTTTCGACCCAGGTCGCCTTGTATGCCTATATAAGACCCCAGCTCGCCCCCATAGCTGGTTAGACAAGATTTAGGCTTAAACATGACTTTGAGCTTTGTCTCCCTAGGGTTTCATCCCCTTTGTATCAAGGCACCCCATGTTGGATGATTGGATCTATGTGAGTGAGATTCTAGTGTAGCCCACTCTCTCTCCCTCACCTACCTCCATCCTCAACACCGATCTCTCACTCCGGGATTCTACCTCGAGTCTCTCCCGTGGTGATTCTATTGGCGTGGTCCATCGAGCCACGAGGGTAAGTATCGATTGTATCGGGTTGGTGTGCGTTGTGTTCTTCGCGTTCTTCGTGTTCTTCCGCCTCTCCCTCTCTTTCCCTTTGATTCTTGGGTCATTCGCAAGATCGGGCCACACACGGGGTCTTAGACCTTAACAGATCGATTGAACCATTTACATACGATGCCAATTCCCTTTGTCACGCGATATTTTACTTGTCCGAGGTTCGATCATCGGTATCTCCATACCTTGTTCAACCTCGTTACCGACAAGTACTCTTTACTCGTACCGTGGTATGTGATCTCTTATGAACCATTCATATGCTTGCAAGCTAATCGATGACATTCCACCGAGAGGGCCCAGTATATCTATCCGTCATCGGGATGGACAAATCCCACTATTGATCCATATGCCTCAACTCACACTTTCCGAATACTTAATCCCATCTTTATAACCACCCATTTACGCAATGGCGTTTGATGTAATCAAAGTACCCTTCCGGTGTAAGTGATTTACATGACCTCATGGTCGAAGGACTTGGGCAACTATGTATCGAAAGCTTATAGCAAATTGAACTTAATGACTTGATCTTATGCTACGCTTATTTGGGTGTGTGTCCATTATATCATTCACCTAATGACATAACCTTGTTATTAATAACATACAATGTTCATGATCACGAAACCATGATCATCCATTAATCAACAAGCTAGTTATACAAGAGGCTTACTAGGGACTCCTTGTTGTTTACATAACACACATGTATCAATGTTTCGGTTAATACAATTATAGCATGGTATGCAAACATTATCATAAACACAAAGATATATTATAATAACCATTTTATTATTGCCTCTTGGGCATATCTCCAACAGTCTCCCACTTGCACTAGAGTCAATAATCTAGTTTACATATGTAAAGATATAACACCTTGGCCTTCTGGTGTTTATCATGTTTTGCTCACGGGAGAGGTTTTAGTCAACGGATCTGACATGCTCAGAAACGTATGTATTTTGCAATTCATTTGCGTCTCAACGCATCACTCATTTTCCAAATGAGTCGGCATTAATTGTATATGCTTAGTCCTCTGGTGGAACCTTAATTCCGCGGTTTGAAATAAGTCACTAATATTGTCACACAATATAGCTTCAAAATTCTAACACTGTCGAAACTACACCAAGTTCTCGAAGAACTCTTCGACTTAACATCCTCAGTCATTGTCAAAACAATGACATACTCTGCCTTCGTTTGTAGAATCCGTCACAATATTTAGAACTCATCCAAATCTAGCATAGACTTGTTCTAGCTCATTGTGCTACCTTTTAAATAACTCTTAGCCTAATTGAGATTGAAATTTTATTTTTATATGTGACCAAACTAATATCGGTGCAACACCTTAAAGCGATTTGTTTGTCATTACCCCATATAAAAACTAATATCCTTGGTTCTTCTAAAGTACTCAGGGATATTCTTACTGTTGTCCAATGATCATTACATGAATCATTCTGGTACATGCTCGTAACACTTTAGAGCACAGGACATCTGACTTTGTACATATTATTCGTGATCTAAAATCACTCATGTGTATTTACTCATCGAGTGTCAAATACACTCAAGTCTTGTTAAACCTTCACATGAAAAGAACACCTTCTTAATTGAACTACTTCAATATCTATTCTATGTACTTAAACTTAAACTTATTATGTGTTTCTATCTATCTTCATAGATCTTGACACTAAATATGTTTCAATTCATATCCTTTCATTGATGTTAATTCTCAATGAAACCTTTTTAATCAATTATATAATTACACTATTTATAATCAACGATATGTCATCTACATAAAGTATTATAAATATGTCTCAGCGCTCCCACTTAATTTCTTGCAAATGCAAGCATCTTCATCGTTTCTGATGGAATCAAAACTCTTTGATTATTTCATCCGGTGAAGATTCCAACTCCGCGATACTCACTTCATCCAATTGAAGTTTGTATACCTATCTAGTATTCCACGGACCAGCAAAACTCTTGGTTGTATCTAGTATACATCCTTCATACACACTTCTGGTAAGGAATGTATTTCTGCCATCCTACTATCATATCTCATAAAAGAAATATGTAGCGATTACTAGAATAATCCACATAGACTATAAGCATTGCCACGGAAGATCTAATCTTATCGTAGTCAACTCTTTGAACTTTTTCGTAAACTGCTTTTCGATAAGTCGAGCTTCTTTAAGGATATTCCATCCAAGTCCATCTACTTTATAGATCCATTTACTTTCAAAAAGTATTCACCTATCTTGGATTTCATGGCGCATAGCCAATTTAACGGAGTCAGGGCCCATCATAACTTCTTTGTATGTAGTTGGTTTATCATTGTTCAAAAACAATCCTTTGTCCACAAATCATTTATTTGATCACAAAATAAACCACATCTACAAGATTCAATAAGTACATTGATCTCCATGACTAAAGCACTTTGTAGACATGGGAGCCATGATCTTCATAGCTGCTTCCGGAACCATTTCCGATGTTGCGCTACTCTAATCATCATGCTCAGGTTCATAAACCTTATCAAGTTCCATTGTCCTCCCACTCAAATACTTCGCTAGAAACAATTTCTTTGAAATAAGTAAGAAACATCGACAAACATTTTTGTCTTTGACTTTATAGTGGAAAGAATTCCCAATCAATTTCATGGGATAATCAACAAAGACATTTATCTGATTTTGGTTGTAAACTCATTTACATATGCTATGCATACCAAAATTTATGAAATGACTATTTAGGGTTTATACCCATGCCATAACTCGTATGGTGTCATTTCAATGGATCATGATGATGCTCTATTCAGTGTAAAAGCGATAGTCTCTAAAGCATAATCCACAAAAAATATAATGGCATCATTTTATATTATCTCATCATTAATCCAACAAGGTTTGGATACGTCTCTTGGATACTCCGTCATCATTATGATACTCCAAGAAACGTGAGGTTGTAGAACAATTTCATAACTCTCTTAGATGTTCGCTAAAACTCGTAATTCAAATATTTCCACCATGATCCAATCACAGATATTTGACTTTTCTATTACGATGATTTCCACTTCATGCTGAAATTTATTTGAATCCATTCAAATGTTTCAAACTTCTTCCTTATCGAATATATCCACATATATATACTCAATTCATTGTAAGAAGTTTTCATGAAGTAGAAGAATCTCCCGCACACAACTATGCCCAGTGAACCATATACATCACTATGTATGTTTCCACTAAGTTAGTTGCCCGTTCAACTCTTGGCCTATGAACGGTATTTAAGTCATTCTCTTTTAGAAGAGATTTGCAAGCGCCAAACGATTCCAAGTCGAATGACTCCAAAAATCCATTCAAATGGAGTTCCTTCATGCGTTCCTTTCTAACATGACCTAAATGGCGGTTCCACTAATGAGTGGAATTCACATTATTTGCCTTATGGCATTTTAGCGTCAGTGTTATGTATGTGTGCTTCACCATAAAGATTTATAATAACTTATCCATCGTACATGGAATGTTGTTACAATTTGAACAACTCATTGTTTTCATTTAACCAGAACAAGAATAACAATTATAAAGTTCTTTATTATAAATCTGAATGGCTAGACAGAATGCCAACGACGAACATAATAACACTTTATTTTTGTTCCAGACGTGCATTCCTATCACATTCCTTTTCAGTCACTTAGGCCAATGTATTCTTGTATTGCGTTGTTTTGTATGACATCTCATACCAACCAATATGGTACTAATACCCAAGAATTCCATTTTGTGACCAAACAAGGAATACATTCATAACATGTATATCATCTATATACACCTGAGCTAGACTTTCTAGTCTTTTCTTTCTTTCTGCCAAAATATCTTTGTAGTTTCTCTTTTAGTTTTCCTCATTCTCAGAAAACACTTCACTTTTAATGACTTCTAAGTCCATTGGTCAAATACCAATAACCTTGAGGTTCTTACTTTGAAGTTGATCATCATATGACAAGTGTTCCAGATTTCACTATTAGTAACTTTGTAATATGATGAACAATTTCACTCATAATTTTATCCATCATATCATGACGACTTTCCGAGACCATGTCTGTACATGCTAGGCTCGTAAAGTTTAACCTCAGTATTCGCATGTGCAAATCTGGCTTGTACCCGTTGTATGCACACGTAGAATCTATCACACCCGATCATCACGTGATGCTTCGAAACGACGAGTCTTAGCAACGGTGCATACTAAGGACGATTACTTCATGGATATCGTTAGTGCCCAACTAGTTGGAGGATTGGGACGCCTGGCGTCTTCAACCTTCGTACATTCCCATAAAACTTATGAGTTTATGTAGTCTCACTAGATTATATTCTATCATCTTGCAATAAGGTCTTAGATATCACATATATCTCATACCTTGCTTATTTCTGAAAACAAAATTTCCAGCTCCTTACTTTTCAAACAGATTTGAACTTCAAGTTTCACGGAGGCAAGATGATTCTAGGTACTAATTGAAACCATTGTTCTTTGAATCATTAATGAGAAGTTTACTAAAAGTTTGCAATAGAACTTAATCATTTCTTGATTCTTTAACAATACGGTACCAGCCCGTAGAGTTACTTGTCAGACTTAACAGTATGTCTATCTAAATTACAAGACTAGCGCATGGTACATAACGGATGCCAATTCTACAAATTTAATTCAAATACTATTCAGACTATGTTCATGATAATTAGTTCATGTTTTAATCTAATTACTAATGAACTCCCACTTAATACAACATCCCTCGTAGTTGTTAAGTGGCACACGATCCACATCCACTACACCAAAACCGATCATCACGTGAGATGATGTAGCTTCAATGGTGAACATCAACATGTTAATCATATCATCCATATGACTCGTGTTCAACCTTTCGGTTTCCGTTGTCCCGAGGCCATGTCTGTACATGCTAGGCTCGTCAAGCAAACCCAAGTATTCCGCGTGTGCAAACATGGCTTACACCCGTTGTATGTGAACGTAGAGTCTATCACATCCGATCATCACGAGATGCTTCAAAACGACGAACTGTAGCAACGGTGCATACGAGGGGAGAACACTTTATTATCTTGATATTTATGTGAGGGATCATCTTATAATGCTACCGTTGCGATCTAAGCAAGATAAGATGCATAAAGGATTAACATCACATGCAATTCATAATATGTGATATGATATGGCCTTTCTTCTTGTGCTTTTGATCTCCATCTCCAAAGCACATGATCATGATCTCCATCATCACCAGCATTGCACCAAGGTCCATGGCGCCGCTTCATGGTTGTCCATCACTTATAGCTACTATGACAACTACTTGAAATAAAGCTATTACATGATGAATAGACACGCAGGTCTTTAACAAAAATTAAAGACAACCATTAGGCTCCTGCCGGTTGCCATAATACAACAATGAACATCTCATACATCAAATATAATCATCATCACATCATGGCCATATCACATCACCAAACCCTGCAAAAACAAGTTAGACGCCTCTAATTTGGTTTGCATATTTTACGTGGTTTAGGGTTTTCGAGTAAGATCCAATCTACCTACGAACATGAACCACAACGGTGATACTAGTGTTGAAAATAGAAAGTGCAAATTGGAATCTTCACTATGGTGGGAGACACAGACACCCGCAAAGCCACTTATGCAATACAAGTTGCATGTCAAGCGTGGAGCAAGTCTCATGAGACGCGGTCATGTAAAGTTAGCCCGGGCCGCTTCATCCACCACCCGCAAGATGCAAAGTACACAAACTAAAGCAACAAAAGCATCAACGCCCACAAAACCATTGTGTTCTACTCGTGCAACAGATCTATGCATAGACATGGCTCTGATACCACTATTGGGGTTCGTAGCATAGAAAACAAAAATTTTCCTACCGCAAGACGAATAAATCCAAGATCTAATATATGGAACACCCAAGATCTAATCTACAAGATCGGAGCAACGAGATTGATATGAGACTAACCCTCGAAGATTTCCAAAGCCTACGAGATTAGATCTCGTTGTTGGTGTAGACGATCGTCCCCGGTGCTGCAATCCGGCAGCACTTCCGTACTCGGTCGCGCGTACGGTGTCGATGAAGCCCTTCCTCTCCCCGTTCCAGCGGGCAGCGGAGGTGTGGTAGATCCCCTCGGAATCCCAGCAGCACGACGGCGTGGTGGTGGAGGTGGAGGAGAAATTCCTGCAGGGCTTCGCCAAGCCTGCGCAGGAAGAAGGAGGAGGGAGAGAGGGGCGGCTAGGGCTTGGGGAAATCATGTGCTGCGCCCCAGCCCTCCCCTCCCTCTTATATAGGCGTGGGGGGCTGCCTTGGCCCCCTCCAAGCCTTTGGGTCGGCCAAAACAAGGGGGCAACTTCCCCCCAAGTTAAGTCCCTAATTTTAAGGGATTTGATCTTATCCACTTGATCCAGCCACATGGGCCTTGGGGGCTGGTGTGCCTGGCCCATGTGGGCCTATGTGACCCCCTCCGGTCCATGTTGGACGTTCGGGATAGGTGGGCCCCACTATGGTACCCTCCGGAACCTTCTAGAACCTCCGGTACAATACCGAAAAATCCTGAACTTTTCCGGTAACCCCGAAAATGACTTCCCATATATGAATCTTATTCTCCGGACCATTCCGGACCTCCTCGTGATGTCTTGGATCCCATCCGACTCCGAACAAAACTTCGGACTCCATCTCATATTCCGAATCTACTTATGCGACATCGAACCTTAAGCGCGTCACCCTACGGTTCGCGAACTATGCGACATGGTCGAGACTCCTCTCCGAGCAATAACCAATAGCGGGATCTGGAGATCCATAATGGCTCCCACATATTCAATGATGACTTAGTGATCGATTGAACCATTTACATACGATGCCAATTCCCTTTGTCACGCGATATTTTACTTGTCCGAGGTTCGATCATCGGTATCTCCATACCTTGTTCAACCTCGTTACCGACAAGTACTCTTTACTCGTACCGTGGTATGTGATCTCTTATGAACCATTCATATGCTTGCAAGCTAATCGATGACATTCCACCGAGAGGGCCCAGAGTATATCTATCCGTCATCGGGATGGACAAATCCCACTATTGATCCATATGCCTCAACTCACACTTTCCGAATACTTAATCCCATCTTTATAACCACCCATTTACGCAATGACGTTTGATGTAATCAAAGTACCCTTCCGGTGTAAGTGATTTACATGACCTCATGGTCGAAGGACTTGGGCAACTATGTATCGAAAGCTTATAGCAAATTGAACTTAATGACTTGATCTTATGCTACGCTTATTTGGGTGTGTGTCCATTATATCATTCACCTAATGACATAACCTTGTTATTAATAACATCCAATGTTCATGATCACGAAACCATGATCATCCATTAATCAACAAGCTAGTTATACAAGAGGCTTACTAGGGACTCCTTGTTGTTTACATAACACACATGTATCAATGTTTCGGTTAATACAATTATAGCATGGTATGCAAACATTATCATAAACACAAAGATATATTATAATAACCATTTTATTATTGCCTCTTGGGCATATCTCCAACACTCACTGCTTCCACTAAGACTTTTCTTGATCATATTATTACACTGCTTAACTCTGAATTCTCTATGACTGATCTTGGTGTGCTTCATCATTTTCTTGGCATCACTGTTACACGTGACTCTAATGGTCTTTTTCTTTCCCAACGTCAGTACATTCTAGATCTTCTCAACCGCGCAGGCATGATTGACTGTCAGCCTGCTCGTACACCTGTTGACACTAGCGCCAAACTCTCTGCTGATGGCAAACCATTCTCAGACCCAACTCTCTATCGTAGCATTGCGGGTGCACTACAATACCTTACTCTAACACGCCCAAAAATATCTTATTCTGTCCAACAAGCCTGCCTATATATGCATGATCCACGAGTTCCTCACTACAATCACATGAAACGCACTCTTAGATATCTAAAAGGAACATTAGATTATGGCCTTCACATAAACACCACTTCACCTACCAGTTTGACAGCATACTCTGATGCGGACTGGGCTGGATGCCCCGACACTCGTCGGTCCACGTCCGGATACTGTGTTTTTATGGGTAACAATTTGCTTTCATGGTCTTCTAAGCGACAGGTTACGGTTTCACGCTCGTCTGCAGAAGCTGAGTATCGAGCTGTTGCACATGCAGTTGCTGAGACAGTTTGGCTACGGCGGTTGTTGGCTGAACTTCATCGTCCCATCCAGCAGGCCACTATTATTTATTGTGATAATATTTCAGCGGTTTACATGTCCAGCAATCCAGTTCAGCATCGGAGGACAAAGCATATTGAGATAGATATTCACTTCGTCAGGGAGAAAGTTGCTTTGGGCCAAGTTCGAGTTCTTCATGTTCCCACTACAGCGCAGTTCGCCGACATCTTTACCAAGGGACTGCCGACACAGCCATTTCATGACATTCGTTTCAGTCTCAACGTGATTGAACCCCACGTTGACACTGCGGGGGATGTTAGATTATATGTTTCGGTTAAGCTAGACTTGTAACGCAAGCTAGGGTTTTAGGCTTAGTCGGTTGGCTCTACTATTTATATCCCTTGTACCCCAAACAGTTTTGTATCAATTTGTGAGACATAATACAAACTTACAAAATATTTGCATCTTGATGATTGTGTTCATGTCATAATTTAGATTTAATGAGATTCTAGAGGTCGGCAGACGTGACTTCCCTTTGTGCGACAAATCTGGTGGTATTCTACTTGGTTTTATGTCAAATTATATGTATGTCTTATCCTTTTTGGATGGTGGGCTTCATATTAAATTACATACTCCGTATATCCATAGTAAGTTTGACAATTTTACATGAAATTCAGTCGTGTATGGTCTTGCTCAGGATGAGCATAAAACTGCCTAGCACGGTTAATCTTTCTAAGATAATCCATGCCCTATTATTGTCGGGATGGTTTTAATATGCTAATATTTTAGCACGAAAAACACATGTCAATAGACATTGCCTTTCTTATTCAATGTCCTAATTGATAATTTGGATCTACAAGAGGTTCCAGGTTTCAATGACTGGAAAACAATTTGAGGGTACTGAACCGCCGAAGCCAAAGGAAGACCTAGTGGCACATGTCTGCTCGCTACCATGTCCAACATACGTGTCTTTTGCACTCCAAGTATGACATTTGGCCCAATTCTATCGCACTCGCACCACGGCAAGCTTTCCCTATTTTCTACCCACAATTCCTATTCACTGCTCAACGTGGTCCCTATCTGGGGCGCCGCACACCACTTGGCATATGGGCCGCGACCCACTATGACGTTTTCCTTTTATTTTCTACTTCCTGTTACTTTTGAATTATTTTTAGTTTCTATTTTCATTTTCACTTCCATTTCTTCCTTTTTTTTACTTTTTTCCTTTACTTTTTTTCTTTTATTATGCTTTTATGGTAAAAATATTTTCCCGTTGTGGAAAAGTATTCATAGTACTTAGGAAGTTGTTCAAGGTCTAAAAATTATTGTATTTATATTGCTTGAAAAAATTGATCACGTTAGTTTAGAAACAATTCCATTGGATTTTTTTGAAAGAAAATCATTATGTTTTTAAAAAAGATATTCACAGTGTGTTACCAAATGTCCGTGATATCTGAAAAAAAGTTCACATGTTAAAAATTCAAAGGTTTCAAAAAAAATCACTGTTTCGAAAAAAGTTCAAGCGTTTGATTTTCTTTTTACACAACTAAACAAAGAAAAAGAAAAAGAAAAAAAGAAGGGAAAATAAAAAACGAAAATCACGTACACTATAATGGGCCGCATCATTGCATATTTGCATCCCATTTTAGGTGGCGCCTAGATGCGGCCAGATCCTCCCACGCGCTTAAAGCGCTGAATAGTCCCACTGCCAGGTTCTCCGAGTACTACCATTTCGGCTTGATCAAGAACAGCTTGGACCGAAGGCCTATGTAGAACAATTCAGGTCCTTCTGAATGCAGGCCAATGGCCCTTTCCAAATTCCAAACCAACATTGATGGATGGGCAGGGTGGCTCCTCGAAACTACGCTGGGACATTTTTTTTTTTTGACAACTTGCTCATATCTATATCTATATCTATACCTACTAATAAAGAAAATAATGTTTCCTTTGTTTCGTCCGTGCGTTTCTGTCGTCTGTCCGCCTTTCCTTGGTCCGTCGTCGTGAGATCCCGTGAGCGTTATTTTCATCTGGTCTCCAGGCTTCGCACGAAAAAGAGTCCGCACCGAAACGACCCCTCTGTAAACGCTCGTGTATATATATGCAGTAATGCTACACGTACGGATACATTCTACAAAATTACTTACGAACTCACAGCAGAGCACAGCAGACAGGTTGAAAACAGAAATGTGGCCCGGATTTTCAGCAAACCAACCAACGATCAGCCAACCAATTGATCACACGTACTCCCTCCGTGCACAAATAAGTGTACATCTAGGTTTTTTTATAAGTCAAACTTTATTACATTTGACCATCTTTTTAGGAAAAAGTAGCAGCATTTATGACACTAGATTAGTATCACTAGATCCACCTTAAAATGTAGTTTCATAATATAGTAATCTAATGTCACATATGCGTATAATTTTTATAATAAGTTGGTCAAAATTAAACAAGTTTGACTTATCCAAAAACCTAGATGTACACTTATTTATGGACAGAGGGAGTATGTCCGTAGGAGTTTTCCGTAACCCATCAGTCCGTTGATCGCACACGATCAGGAGAGAGGTGGAGGGGACGTCCCGCAAAAAAGAACGCGTTCGTGCGCGATCGGCACGATCGGCAACGATTCCGAGATCTCAAATTGGGGGAGACGGAAGGGGAGCTCTTCTCCCACACCGGAGTCCCCGGTGATCGGAACGGCGGATCTGTTGAATCGGGCCTGAATCGGATGATCTTTTCGTTGGTGGAGTCTGCTATATATTCAACAGGGTCGTTCTGGAATCAACATGTCTCAGAGGAGCTCCGAAGGCGAGCGCGGTTGCGAGCTGAAGACAGAACGTTGACTTGGTGGCTGACGCAGGTTGCAGTGCGCATCGAGGATGCTCCCCCTTAGGTGGGATTAATGCCCACAAGCAAAGCAAAGCCTAACAGGGCAATAAGATCGTGGGCCTCTGCTCAAATTTTCTTGGTTCCGGCACGGAGCCTGTGGCCTCGGCGCTGTAGTGGATCATGCCAAACTTGGTGAAGAATCTGTACGTGCAGGAGGCCGTTCGGAAAGTGGTCGGCGCTACCGCCGGAGAGGATACAAAAGAGGTTGACGAGAAACCATGGTATTATTTGACCGAGTTCAGATAGACTCCCTACTTTCGGGCCTAAAGGTTCTGCAAAAGAGGTCGCATCCAATGTTCAAGGTCATGAGGCTTCCATAGATTTCCTGACATGCTTGACGTTTTGCTAGCTGAGAGAAGTCTGTCCTGGTAAAACGGGAACAACTGCAGAATGTCTTCAGATTTCAATTGCCTATTGTTTCTTGCTGCAAGCTCGCGGTTTGTCTCTGCTAAAGCAATTCAGGCCTTCTCTTGGGAAAAGATTAGATGAAAACTTCCATGAGGCCATGACATGATTCTCATCATCGCCAAGAAGCTTCTCATCATCAGCAAAAGGCAACTAACGAATATATGAAATTCTCACTACTCATGCAGACACCCTCCCAGTTTGAAGCTAAGCTAGCTGTTGATTCCATAAGATTTTTTTTTTACTTCATCTGTAGACAAGTGGTAGACTGGTATGAAAACCAGACGCAGTAGTGGTCAACAATTTTGATTGAGAATTATGCAATCAGAGAAGTCATTATATTTACTAAAGAAACTAAAATTGTAGCAATTTACAATCACCATATTCTTATGGTAAATAAACCCTATCATACAAATTGTATAACGATGGATCACCACAATTCAGCTTGCCAATATTTTCAAGTTGTTCATACTGAACTTTTAGTTCACCTGGATCGATGATCTTTTTACTAAATAAATTAGGGATCATTATTTGATTTCTTAGACATTGATTTTAGTCATATCTGACCTAATTATATATAAAAAAATATTTATTATACTTATCTAAATGAAGAGAATATCTTTAAGTTCACATGTTGTATCTCTAGACTCTAGAAAGTTAATGTTTTACTAGCACAATACCCGTGCGTTGCTACGGGTGGACCAGTTATTCAGCTTATGTACTTGACAAACTAATTATATTTCATTATTATTGAATAGAAAATGATTTGATTCCTCCAAAGGCTACAGGCGCGAGCAACCTCTCGGCCAGCCCCCATTGGATGCGTCTAATCGTCCTAGAGCCGCCACCGTTCTCCAACCCGTCGTCATGTATCTGGGGGCGTCGATGCCGACCTCCACCGTGTCGCTATGTGCCCCGAGGGGCTGTCCATGCACCGCCTAGGCGCACGCCGTTAACCGACACCCTCCAGCTCTGCATCCGTTCTCGTCATGTGCCTCCTCTTTCGTTGCCTACGCGCAGGCGAATGGAGCTGCAAGTATGTGACGTGGAGCTGCAAAGAAAGAGAGGCGATGCTGCAAATGGTAGGCGGGGGAGCTATAAAATGACAGCGGTGGTGCTGCAATCTGATACTTTTGGAACCATACTTCATGGCTGAAAATTTAGAGTCCAACAGGTAGCCCATTGGAAAAGATTTGACCAGCCTGCAAGAAGAGATTGCACCCCGGGCCAACTCTTATCCTAGGTTGGGCAGGTCGAGTTGTTTAGTCAGGTTACCCAATTGCATATGAAAAAAAAAGATGTATCATCCGTCTGCGTATCGAGCTAGCTTTGCTCTGCTTCTTCATGTGGAGAATCTGCCCTACATTGCGCATGCCAGCTTGGTTTCCTGTAGAAGCCGGAGAAGCTGCGCAGCATTGTGCCGGTGAGTGCATGCCGTCTGCCGTCGACGACACCAACGCACACGGCCGTTGGTGCCAGCCGAGATGTCCACGGCTGCTTGAGCCACGACGCGAATGCCATCTGCGGTCAACGGCACCTACGGCGGCCGTGGGCGGAGGCCACAACTGCCGGGCGATGCTTCTTGCTTACGCGCGCACAGGAAAAGCCGACCATATACGTATGCGCGTGTGCCTGCGCCTGCGCCTTTTAAGCACACGGATTATATCCGTGTCTCATGCCGTATCGAACAAGGACTCTCCTTCCGGTTCGTTTAGAGGAACGAACGATTTAGGACTGGTTTTCTTAGCGATCTGGAGCGGTTTTTCTGACGTACCACGATTTATTTACGTACGGACACCACCTGTTGCCGTTTAATAGTAAAGAAAGATACTAATAAAAGTGAACCCGTAGCAACATAGGCATTTGCATTATGTTTTTTCCGTTTTTTGTGTCATGATAATGTTTAAGCAATTTATCTCCCGTTGCAACGCACAAGCAATTTTCCTATATTGTATAAAGATGGATATTGTTCCTAGAACCTAATCTCCACCTCATTCCTTATGGAGAACGAATCAAAAGGAAAAAAAAGTGCTTCTTAGTTGCCATAATGCCATCGCAAAAGTGAGAATCTCCGGATTTCTAAAATACCTGAGATAACGCTTTTGAGCCCTCCGATACACGAAAGTTGTCTTAGATTTGTTAAAATTTGGATATATCTAAACACTATCTAAATGTAATGTGTCTAGATACATCTAATTTAGTCAAATCTTGACAAGTTTGATGAGATGGAGGGAGTACACGTTACCAGCTCTGCAACAGAAAGAAAGCTCACACAGGACAAGATTGGACAAGAGACCTCACGCACGAGCTGGGTCCCGACGCATTCCCTCGACCTCAATCTGTGCATGGATCAACTGCAGCCGGCAGCTGAGCGTGCCATCCCCAGCGAAGCTGATTCGACTTCTGCAGCCGGCAGGATAATGGAATTCGAGGTGGCTGCTTCAATCCCTGAAAGCCTGAAAGAGACGTGGAAACTGAGTATAATCATTTTATCGATTAACAAAACAGGCAACAAATGAAGCTGTAGTAGTAGTATACTAGGCTACTAGCACATTTTATTGCATCAAACAATACAATATGGCAGTACTGTTCTCCACAAACATACATCAACACACATGGCATACATACACACATACATCCTTCTTATTCAAACAGGGGCCAAGCGAAGGCGCCCTGCCTATGTATACTTCTTCCAATCTTCAGGCTTCAAAAATGTAGAAGTCCCGCGACGGACCACGAATCACTTGCTCTTCGTGGCCATAAAACCGACGATGCGCTACTACTTATCCTAGGCAGACTTCCCTTCAATCTATACCTAATAATAAAGGAGCTAACGTTTCCGTGGTTTGGTCCGTCGAAATACGTTTCGTCCAACCTACTCTACGCTTTCGTCCGTCGGCCCTTGTGCGACCCATGGTAGGCCTAGGATTCCGCGTCAGAATTTGTTTTTGATACGATCTCGTGCGTCGTAGTCCACCTTGACACGTACGTACCAATCCCAACTAAAGTAGTCGGAAACCTGTCGTCGTGCTTCTATATTTATATGTCCTGGCCCGATCAGCTTGTCGCATCGAATCTAGGAAGAGGATCGATTAATCAGTTATCGCGCCGCCAACTGAAGAAACATGTGGCTATGGTACAGGCGTTGGTTGCCTCCCGCTGACAGTCCCACGGCATGGCGTCGAGCTCGATCATCGGCGTCAAAACTGCTAGAAAGTTGGGGAAGAAGATATGCACCAGCACCACCACCGTACCGGTCCTGCCCCGTTCGAAAATCGTTCCCCAAATTCCCTTGTTCTGATCCCGTGGCGAGCGATTCCGATAGAACTTGCGTCGCGTCGGCCAAGGTGATCGAGGTGTCCTGCGCAATCTCAGCGGTTCGGGAAAGCTGGAGGGGCGTGAGAACGAGAGCAGTTCATCGGAGGCAGCGGTCGGAGCGACCACCGGAGCGAGGCACAGTGGCGGTGGTACTCCAAGACGGGCGGCCCCTGGAGAGTCGAGCAACCAGCGATGGGAAACCTTCCAGCTCCTCAGGTAAACAAGTATCTGATCTTTGGCGGTCGTGCGCACACTGATGTCGCTGCCAGCATTACCGTCTGGAGCACATGCATAACATGCATTGCTCAAAATCAATTCATGAGTGCAGTCAATCAAACACGCGACCGGCAGCTCGTCATGGTTTGCAACAATATGAGTGCTAAGATGTGGAAGGATTGAAGGAATAGAAGGATGACGTTGGGTGCTCGAGGAGGCCGAGCCGCCGCAGAAGCACCGCGCGAGCGGATCAATGGGTGAGCAGTCTTACAAAGCAACAAAAGAGCCAAGCCGAAACTGTCCACGATGACAGACACGGGTTATTACAGCTAATTTTCATCAGTACAAAACAGCGCCTCCAGTCCCGTCTCGCAAACTTGCCGAGCGGACAATGGAGTCCCGAACAATCTCGATCGATCATTGAGAGTTAGATAAGCCGTGGTCGAATTAAGGCACCACAATGGGAACGAAGGAAGCATCCTACGCGTTCTCGCGGCCGTCCAGCAGCATCGACAGCAACAACAGGTACAACCTGTATGGCCGCCTGGAGGAGAACAATATGTACTCGCCGGCCCAATTCACCGTGACTCCGAGAAACTAATGACCACCTCTGGCCGCGGCGGTCATCTTGGCTAGGCTCTGTATCGGAATGGCCGCTACTACTACGACATTGAGCTCGACAAGTTCGGCTGAGGACAACAACTCAGGTACAGCAGCTACAAAGATCCCAAGAGCAATACCACAGGCTTACATATCTTCATCCGGCCCTTTTTCAATTGCACGACACGTTTTTCTAATCCCATATCTCAAATAATTGTTCATTAATTGTAATTGCTATTTCAAAGTATAAAATAGTAAGGTCATATAGAAACTGATTTAATATAACTAAATAGTGATAAATCGGTTTGTATTTATTTTTTGGTAATGCCGCTCCTAGAACGGCCGTGGGTGATAATCGTAGCAAACAAAAGGTCATCGAGGAGACGACCGTGCGAGGTGCAAATAGTACATATGCGGAGGATAACCTTGATGTAATGATTACATCGTTATCACCTCCACCGCTCCACGTGACAACTGTTTGTCACCTGTACTACATTAAAACAGTATTTTCCCGGTGCAACGCACGGGTATATTTCCTAGTCATAGCTCAAGGAACACAAACTCCTCAACCGCCGGGATCGCACCAATCTTCTCGAGCGTTTCTTTGTCAGGCTCCTCATCGACGCCGATGGCCATGATCGCCTGCTTGCCACGGAAGGTCCGGCCGACGCTCATGAAGCTAACGTTCACGTTCTTCTGGCCGAGGATGTTCCCGACCTTGCCGATCATCCCAGGCTGGTCGATCTGCCGGCAGAGGATCAGGTTGCCCTCCATGCTAACATCAACCTCATACGGACCAACCACGGTCAGGTGAGGTACGCCATACTTCACCCTGCCTACAAGGACAATGTCCCCGCCGTCGCTGATTGCGCCGGCGAACTTGGACTTGACGTGCGACAGGCGGACCTGGATGGACTCCAGCGGTGCCTCAGCGGAGCCACTGTCGTGGGAGACCCGCTCCTCTGTGATGCGCAGGCCGCGCTGCTTTGCTGTGTAGTCAGCGTTCACGAGGTTGACGAATGTGCTAGACACGGGCTCCACGATGCCCTTGGTCACCATTGCGCGGAGGAGCCTAGTGTCGAAGTCGTCAGGGCCTCTGGCTGAGGTGTACACTACTTTGACACCCTTGATGCCACTCTCTCCGGCCACGAGCTGCACTGCCAGCCTCCCCAGCTTCTCTGCCAGTGAAACATAGGGAGCGAGCTCTGAAAGAACCTATAAAGGGAAGAAACAGAGTTACAGTTGTCCAAGAACATGCATAATTGCAGTGCGCCAGTGACATTTCAAGAAGCTTCGTACCTCTGCTGGGACCATGGGAGCATTCACAGCAGTCGCTGAGAGTTCACCTCTCAGTGCACCGGCGACAGCTTCGGCTATTTCGATTGCGACGCCTTCCTACAATGTGGTGAGTTCAGTAAAGTTAGAACATCAGCAACAGCAGCCAGCATCCATTAGGACAGGTATCAATATGGTTGTAGGTAAGATGCAGACCTGGGCCTCCACTGTGCTTGCTCCTAGATGAGGCGTAACAGTGACATTTTCATGAAGAACCAGCTTGCTGTCCTTTGGCGGGGGCTCCACTGTGAAGACATCAAGAGCCGCCTGATCCAGATTGGCAAATAAAATCTCTACATCTCAGACAAGTATTTTCACTAATGATTTAGAGAAAGTTGTGAAGCAGAAATTACTAATCACCTGAGCAACTTTGCCAGAGTCAAGTGCTCTAACCAGAGCATCTTCATCGATCACTCCACCCCTAGCCACATTGATGATCCGTACACCGGTCTTCATCTTTTTGAAGGACTCGTCGTTGAAGACCTTGGATGTCGTTGGGGTTAGCGGCATGTGGATGGAGATGAAGTCAGCTTTGGCTATGGCCTCCTCAAAAGATACCAGCTCAGCTCCAATGGCACGGGCCTTATCAGCCGGGGCATAGGGATCATGGGCAATCACATGCATCCCAAGCCCTTTAGCTCGCCTTGCTACCTCTGAGCCAACCTTTCCAAAGCCCATGATGGCAAGAGTCTTTCCAACTAGGGAAACTCCGACATACTTGGCTCTTTGCCATTTACCTGTATCAAATGAGTTCAATACATTTATTAACAAGAACGAACCTGTTCATTCGCATAACTAGTTGGTACATACTTTTGTATTGTGTAGTTAGAATTACAAGCAACTGTATAATTTACATGTCAGATAGGAATACAATTTATCCAAATGTCATTTGTGACATGAATGCCGTTGAACTCTATGGTGAAAACTGAAAATACCTACGGGATAGTTAAATAACATCATACCATCTTTTGGGGGCAAAAGATTAAGCAAAACATTAATATTTCAGCGACATAAGTGCCAGAAAGCAACAAGAGCTACCAAAACGTTCAACAGTGATTTTGCTTCAACAAGTGGCATTACTTTCCAGAGAACTTTGGCAAATAGGTAGCCCCTTTATAAAAAGATTTAAAAAAATGCTAAAGCTGTTGAGCAGGGATCCTATTCCCACTAAACTGAGGCATCATGCCCCGGACGAATCAAATTGTAGTACAAGCTAGGGATATATTACCAAAACTATATTGCATAGATTCCTCAATAAGCATTAAGCAGACACGGTCATGATTAGCAAAGATGTTGACAGAATAATCTGCTATGTCAACTACCAATAGAAATCTTAATACCCCTTACCTAGAGATTCGATGCATCTCTTTGGGCTACAGTAATAAGCTGTCATGATCTGATATAGACTTCAGAGAGCAAATGCAATAAAGTATACTCAATCAATCACAACAGCAAACAGGCCGTCAACATCACCGTAAAAAATGATATCTGTACGCTCCTGCCGAACCCATTGTTCATTTTCCTTTGTAACAGTTCAGCACACTGTTAGAGTTTTATTGGGTGTCATTTAACTCAAGTACGGTGAATACAGGCAAGTCTATTAGAGCAATTCCAATAGTGTAGCCAGCTGCTAGCTATAAGCCAAGTGCCATGTCATCTATAGCTAACTTAGAGCCAACATATACAATATTATAAAAGTATAATTTTACAACGAACCACCTTTCCTCACAAGGAGCACGTGCTAGAGCTGGCTACAAGATAAGAGCTCACTCCTCTTCTCTCTCCTAATCTCTCTCCTCCAACTAAGCAAACTTATAATATTTTATCTCTTCTAGCCAGCTGAGTGTACCTTATTGTACTTGCTCTTACTCTATTTGCGTCATATCTGCTACAAATGATGTTCCTAGCGGCCTGCCGGTGTTCATGGGGCGCAATAATGCACTATAGGGTCCCGAAGAGAGTCTCAATTGCGTCCAATAATTGCATCTGTCGCCCCCATGGCCAACTCGCAATTGTTGCACAAGCAAAATAGTGTCTGTTCTGTTTCTGTTACAGTTTTCCAAGTTCAGTAGACACAACCAGATTCATTGAACCTGCCCATCTTCAGTACAATCCGAGTATAGGGGTACTAGTAAAACATACTACTCCTCAATTTGGAGATCCGATCGAAACAGAATTAACTACTCCAACTGAAGGGGACCACTATAAAATGATAGTATCAGAGTTTTTTTTATCATTTGGCACAAAACGAGATTAGCTTGAAATGAATTTTGACTTGATCGCAACAAGCTTGATCACCATGTGAAATTGGTTAGCTGTACTAGTAATTTTTGGGGTGAGTCAATCATCAAAAGTTGCAATGTCGTCGTCCATGACGTGGGACGACCGAAGTTGGTATAGATTTACTTAAAATATTATAAGCCCGATTCTGAGGATCAGTAAGCAGCATAGATTATGCGTCCTTCAGAATCGGACGTCGACGTCAAATAGCCTGCTAGAATCTGAACTAATAGCACACCCTTACGTATTATTCAACCCATTTTAATGCTGTATTAAAAAGTTATACGGAAGCAGCAGAGATGAAGCACTCACCGGCCTTGAGCGCGGCGTCGGCCTGCGCGACGTTGCGCGCCATGGAGGCGAGCAGCGCGATGCCGTGCTCGGCGGCGGCGACGGTGTTGGCGGTGGGCGCGTTGACGACGAGGCAGCCCGCCTCGGTGGCCGCCTGGAGGTCGACGTTGTCGATCCCGACGCCGGCCCGGCCGACGACGCGCAGGCGCCCCCGGCCGGCCTCCAGCACCTCCCTGGTGACCTTGGTGCCGCTGCGCACGATGAGCGCGTCGAACTGCGCCACCTTGGCGAGGAGGTCGGCGGGGGACATGCCGTAGGCGCACTCCACGTCCGCGAACTGCCGCAGCACGGCCAGCCCGGCCTCGCCCAGCTTCTCCGCCACCAGCACCGCCGGCTTGGGCCGCAGCGACGCGTCCGACCCCGTGCGCGAGATCCGGCGCCTCGGCTCCGAGGCGGTGGCCACGGGCGCCGGCGACGACAGGATTGCGGATCGAATGCGGAGGCGCGCGAACGGGACCGTTGAAGGCGCGGAGAGGCGGGGCCGCGCCGCCCTCGACGCCGTCGGGCTCGCGACGGCGTGCGGGTTGGAGAGGAGCGCGCGGGAGGCGGACATGGTTCGATCAGGCTCGTGTCGTGTCCCGTGGTGAATTCGCGTGGAGGCGGAGGAGCAAGGGCACTTGGTTTATAAGCGCCAGGGTCTGGGGAGGTTGGTGGGAGTTTTTTTTGGCGGAAATTTATTTTCTGCCTGGGGGTGGGGCCGGCTATTATTGCTTCTGACTGATCACTGTTCACTGAGACAAAAATTTCAGGAGATATTTTGAGATTGACCGAGTACACTGACGCTGTGCCCTTTTTAGACATTGTCAGCTGAAATTGGTTTGGTTTTGCATAAGAACGGATAATGTAGCGATTTGCACGAGTATCTGGACGAGTTTACGTCTATTTTTTTTACAAGTAGCTGCCATACTTAATTTGAAATGAACGGAGTACTATCACCATTCCATATTAATTGTCATAGATTTGGCTGCACGAATCTAGACAATTTGTGAGAGTTAATATGAAATAGAGGTACTCCATCCTCTGGCCTAAAACATTTATCTCAGATTTAGGTAAAAAGTATAAGGTTAAAAAGTATCTAGATTCATTGAACATGAACAAGTATTCAGGACCGGAGGGTAGTAAATTAGTATTACCTCATTCCAAATTAATTAGTTATAGCTTTGTCTAGATAGAGATGTATCTATACACTGAAATACTTTTACATACACATGCATATGTATAAAACCGTGCCAATAATTTAGAACGGAGTATTTCCTCCGAACATGAATTGTCCCAGATTAAGGTAAATATGTATGCTAAAAAGTATATAGGTTCATTAAACCTGTGATAAGTATTTTGAACAACTCTAGCATATGAAAATAACCACCGGTTTCCAATTTTTTGCTAAAAAAATTACCTATGAAAATATAGAAAAATAGGCCGAACTAGATAAAATTTTCAACCTTCAACGAAACATAGTTTAGTTTTCGGCTGCCCAGATCCAATACCCCCCACCGCGTGGAAGTATTGGCACGACTAAAATTTCAGCTCCTTCCAAGCGCACGACTCCCCCCTCCTTCGCTACCACCACCACCTACACCGTAGATCCCCGTCGTTCCTGCCCGCTCTGAGCTATGGACAAACTCTATGTTGCTCCTCCCTCCCCCACCCTCTAGGTTTTGTTCTGCCCGCCCACATCAACCGTGTTGCCACCATGGATGTGTTGCCAACCTCGAGTGGAGCCACGAAAGCAGCCCGCAAGACATGAATCAAGGGGTCTGTCACCGCAACCTTCATCGTCGTCGTCGTCGTTGTTCTCAGCTTGAATTGAGTCGGTGAAGATTTGTCCACTTGTCTGCTGCCACATCTCTCCTATTCGTTGTCAGCGCTCGTCGAACCCCACTCCGCCCCAGAGGTAATTTTATGCTATTCTAGGCCTCTTCTAAGAATCGCCCGAATTTTGTGGACATAGAATTTTTGAGTAGATGGATTCATACACAGCTTGATTTTTCCTCGAGGACTCGTCATCGACGTCGTCATCGTACGATTCCAATATCGAAGAATTTCTTTAGGACTGACGACATCGAGAATCTCATCTTGGTCACCACCATGAAGGACACACATGCATGGAGGGCAAGAAATAGAAGAGCTTTGGCTCGACGGTCGTCCGCTTTTGCATTTCTCGTAATCGATATTGTGGCCACGCCATGCTCATGAAAGTTTACTTTGTCGAGGTTTGCACCTACCCATCTCATCTCTTTCATATGCATTATCGAATGCGTAGAGATCTTTTTCTCAAAATAGTGGAAGATTGTGAGGAAAACTCATGTTATTTCAGTCGCTGGAGAAATGATGTCGGTCTCCTAATATTTAGTCCATACCAAAGGTACATACTGCAATGAAAATGATTTCGACATTCTGGATGATTACATCGATGAGTATATTCGCATTGGAAAAGATACCTCGCTTAAGTGGTTGAGGTTGTTTGACGCAATGAGAATGATGACATACCACATTCCGGCTGCACAGATGAGTATCTTTGCATTGGAGAAGATGCCCCACTCAAGTGTGTGTGGTTGTTTTCCAATGAAGAAATATGTTTTTTCGAAGGCTCAAGAATCATGTCAGAAGTACATTGAGAGAAATTTTAGTGTGTTGCAAGCTTGGATTGCAACTGTTTGAGGTCTGGCTTGTTTTTTGGGACAAGAAGTCCTTCCATAGGATCATGAAAACATATGTGATTCTACACAAAACGATCATCGGGGATGAGGGGGGCACGGACTTGTAATTTTTCTTCGACAAATGTTGGTAAACGAATGAGGGGGCTTGCGGTCGAGGATTTTCCACCGATTCCGACACCCGCCGCCACCGCTGGTAGACGAACGAGCTCAGGGTGTTTTGTAGGAGAATTTTGGGTGGTCTTGCTGGTGCTGGAGAAGCTCGGCCGCTAACCCTTTTCATTTGTATCATCCCTCCCCCCCTCCTCTCGCCACCACCACCATCTCAACCATCGTTGTCGCTGGAAGAGGTCCCACTAGTAGGAAAACCCTTATAGGTGGAGCTTAGTTTTGTGGCGCACCATTAAAAATGCGCCACAGAAAGTTATTTTGTGGCGCACCAGGCAATCTGCGCCACAGAAATAGCTTAATTTTGTGGCGCATCAGGGAACCGTGCGCCACAAAAATTTAGTGGGGCCCACACCCTGTCACCACCAATTATTAGAGTAGGTATTTCTGTGGCGCGCTGCGCCACAGAAATTACTGTTTCTGTGGCGCACTTGCTTCGGTGCGCCACAAAAGTAGTTGATTCTGTGGCGCACTTGTTCTGTGCGCCACATAACTAAGGGAACCTATCATCCCGTGCCCTCCCCCGCCCACGCCGTTCACCTCGATCCGTACCGCCTCTCCCTCTCCCCTCTCCTCACCGCGCGCCGCCATGGTCGTCGCCATCGCCGTCGCCGCCGCCTTCCTACGCGAGGGCCGCTGTCGCCACGCTCCTCCCATCCCTGCCACCTGCAGCACAAGCTGCCGCTACGGCGAGGAGGCCGCCGTCGCGTCAAGGTGGAGGAGCCGCCGCGACCTCCACCCTTGCCGTCGTCGTCGTGAGCTCCACAACTGTTGTTGTCGTCGGTGAGCTCCCTCCCTCTTCCTCCCCTCCCCTCTGATACGTCTCCAACGTATCGATAATTTCTTATGTTCCATGGTACTTTATTGATGATACCTACATGTTTTATGCACATTATATGTCATATTTATGCATTTTCCGAACTAACTTATTAACAAGATGCCGAAGAGCCACGTTTTCTGCTGTTTTTGGTTTCAGAAATCCTAGTAAGGAAATATTCTCGTAATTGGACGAAATCACCGCCTGGGTCCTATTTTTGCACGGAGCTTCCGAAGACCGAAGAGGGAAGGAAGTGGGGCCACGAGGCGCCGACACCATAGGGCGGCGCGCCCAGGCCCTGCCGTGCCGCCTGTGGTGTGGGACCCTCGCCCCGACCTACCCTTTCGCCTACTTAAAGCCTCCGTCGCGAAACCCCCAGCACGAGAGCCACGATACGGAAACCTTCCAGAGACGCCGCCGCCGCGAATCCCATCTCGGGGATTCAGGAGATCACCTCCGGCACCCTGCCGGAGAGGGGATTCATCTCCCGGAGGACTCTTTATCGCCATGATCGCCTCCGGAGTGATGAGTGAGTAGTTCACCCTGGACTATGGGTCCATAGCAGTAGCTAGATGGTCGTCTTCTCCTTGTTGTGCTTCATTGTTGGATCTTGTGAGCTGCCTAACATGATCAAGATCATCTATATGTAATACTATATGTTGTGTTTGTCGGATCCGATGGATAGAGAATACTATGTTATGGTGATTATCAATCTATTGTTTATGTGTTGTTTATGATCTTGCATGCTCTCCGTTATTAGTAGAGGCTCTGGCCAAGTTTGTACTCTTAACTCCAAGAGGAGTATTTATGCTCGATAGTGGGTTCATGCCTTCATTGACACCTGGGACAGTGACAAAAGTTCTAAGGTTGTGATGTGTGTTGCCACTAGGGATAAAACATTGATTCTATGTCTAAGGATGTAGTTGTCGATTACATTACGCACCATACTTAATGCAATTGTCTGTTGCTTAGCAACTTAATACTGAATGGGGTTCGGATGATAACCTGAAGGTGGACTTTTTAGGCATAGATGCAGTTGGATGGCGGTCTATGTACTTTGTCGTAATGCCCGGATTAAATCTCACTATATTTATCATATCATGTATATGCATTGTTATGCCTTTCTCTATTTGTCAATTGCCCGACTGTAATTTGTTCACCCAACATGCTTTTATCTTATGGGAGAGACACCTCTAGTGAACTGTGGACCCCGGTCCTATTCTTTACATAGCATACAATCTCTGCAATTGTGTTTTACTGTTTTCTTGCAAACAATCATCTTCCACTCGATACGCTTAATCCTTTGTTACAGCAAGCCGGTGAGATTGACAACCTCACGTTCGTTGGGGCAAAGTACTTTGGTTTTGTTGTGCAGATTCCACGTTGGCGCCGAATCCGTTGTTGCGCCGCATCACATTTCGCCACCATCAACCTTCAACGTGCTTCTTGGCTCCTACTGGTTCGATTAAACCTTGGTTTCATACTGAGGGAAACTTGCTTCTATACGCATCATACCTTCCACTTGGGGTTCCCAACGGACGTGTGCATCTACGCGTATCACCCTCCCTCTTCCTCCCCCGCGCGAGCACAACGTGCTCGACGAAATGCTCGCTTTGGATGTATTGCTGCTGTTGCTCTGGATGCATTGCCCCTAATCGTTTTGCTTCATATGGTGTTCATATGCATTGCTGCTGCTGCTGCTAGTTAGGGGTGGGCATTCGGTCATGACCGAAAATTCGGTTTTTGTATTTCGGTCTATTTCAAATTCGGTCAGAAAAAAATGAAGACCGAAATATACTTGTTATTTTTACTACCCGACAAATTCGGGTACCCAATAATTCGGGTTCGGGTTCGGTCATGACCGAATAGTGTGGCCGATATTGTCAACGCAAAACTTAGACATTATTTAGTAAAACGTTGGCAACATTTTAGATGTATTTTGGATGTTTTTTCATTGCATATATTGTTATCAATTGGCATGAATAAATATTCAACAATCTAAACAAAAATGTAAAAACGCTAGAGAAGTTTATGAACATTCAACAATATTATATCTCACGCATATCACAAAATCTAAAGATTGGGACAGTCTTACGTAAAATTCGGTCTGTTCGGTCTATTCGGTTACTTAGAACAAAATGACCGAATTGACCAAACTTAATTCGGTCTATAAAATTTTCTACCCAATATTTTATCGGTCATTTCGGTCTCGGTCTTTTCGGGTTCGGTCTCGGTCTTTTCGGTTTCGGTCTTCGGTCATCGGTTTTTTTGCCCACCGTGACTGCTAGTGATGCTTATTGGAGTGTTCTATATGTTGTTCTGGACCTGTACAATGTGACAATGAAATTGTTCTGAACCTGTATATGGTGTTCATATGCATTACTGTTGCTGCTAGTGATGCTTATAGAAAGATGTGACAATGAAATTGTCTATGCTTATAGAAATTGGAGTGTTCTATATGCTTATAGAAATTGTCTATGCCTCTGCCTCTCTGTACTTGTTCTATAAATCCATGTCTGAACCTGTACAAGGTAATGAAGACTTGCTCACTTGGTATTGCTTGCTAGTTGGACATTTGGTTGGTTTTGATGCTACTGGTTCATTTAAATGCATGAAATGCTACTATGGTATGCTACTGTGGTATCCTTGTGAAGAAAATGATGGATTCTTGTGAGCTTATGGTATGCTACTATGCTACTGTGGTATCCTTGTGAAGATTTACTTGATGGATTGTTGTGAGCTTATGGTATGCTACTATGCTTATAGAAAGATGTGACAATGAAATTGTCTATGCTTATAGAAAGATGTGACAATGAAATTGTCTATGCTTATAGAAATTGGAGTGTTCTATATGCTTATAGAAATTGTCTATGCCTCTCTGCCTCTCTGTACTTGTTCTACAAATCCATGTCTGAACCTGTACAAGGTAATGAAGACTTGCTCACTTGGTATTGCTTGCTAGTTGGACATTTGGTTGGTTTTGATGCTACTGGTTCATTTAAATGCATGAAATGCTACTATGGTATGCTACTGTGGTATCCTTGTGAAGAAAATGATGGATTCTTTTGAGCTTATGGTATGCTACTATGCTACTGTGGTATCCTTGTGAAGATTTACTTGATGCTACTGTGGTATCCTTGTGAAGATTTACTTGATGGATTGTGTGATTTAAATGGAATGCTTATGATGGTATACTAAAATAGAGATATTCACAATAGGGGATCATGTAAATGAATTCCACTGTTGACATAGGCATCCCCAATGGGCCTGCCAAAGGTGGTACCCGGGGTTTATTCAAGGCCCAAGACTCGAAGAATACGAAGACTCGGGCTCGCGCCGGCGTGCGGGCTGGAGAGGAGCGCGCGTGAGGGCGAGGCGGACATGGTTCGATCAGGCTCGTGTCGTGGTGGTGATTTCGCGTGGTGGCGGAGGAGCAAGGGCAGTTGGTTTATATTATAAGCGCCAGGGTCTGGGGAGGTTGGTGGGAGTTTTTTTTGGCGGAAATTTATTTTCTGCCTGGGGGTGGGGCCGGCTATTATTGCTTCTGACTGATCACTGTTCACTGAGACAAAAATTTCAGGAGATATTTTGAGATTGACCGAGTACACTGACGCTGTGCCCTTTTTAGACATTGTCAGCTGAAATTGGTTTGGTTTTGCATAAGAACGGATAATGTAGCGATTTGCACGAGGATAACTGGATAAGGTTCTGCCATCGGAGTAAGGGCATGCTTTTTGGAGAGAGAAAGACATACTAGTACATAGTGTCATATTTGTGGGGTCCCCTTCTCTCTTTTTCTAACAAAAGTTGTAGCTTCCATTGAAGAGATAAAATTCACCATAACAATTTTTTTTACATGGAGCAGCTAGTTGTGTATGCCACCATTACTCATGCCTTAAATATGGCCAAGGGAATTATGTGCCCAAAGGAGCACGTGGGACATCGGAGCCACACTCGTATGGACAAGAGATGCAAAACAGTTCCTCGGTCACAGCTGCGATAAAATTTGGTCTACATACATTATGTAAAGTATCTGGACGAGTTTACGTCTATTTTTTTTACAAGTAGCTGCCATACTTAATTTGAAATGAACGGAGTACTATCACCATTCCATATTAATTGTCATAGATTTGGCTGCACGAATCTAGACAATTTGTGAGAGTTAATATGAAATAGAGGTACTCCATCCTCTGGCCTAAAACATTTATCTCAGATTTAGGTAAAAAGTATAAGGTTAAAAAGTATCTAGATTCATTGAACATGAACAAGTATTCAGGACCGGAGGGTAGTAAATTAGTATTACCTCATTCCAAATTAATTAGTTATAGCTTTGTCTAGATAGAGATGTATCTATACACTGAAATACTTTTACATACACATGCATATGTATAAAACCGTGCCAATAATTTAGAACGGAGTATTTCCTCCAAACATGAATTGTCCCAGATTAAGGTAAATATGTATGCTAAAAAGTATATAGGTTCATTAAACCTGTGATAAGTATTTTGAACAACTCTAGCATATGAAAATAACCACCGGTTTCCAATTTTTTGCTAAAAAAATTACCTATGAAAATATAGAAAAATAGGCCGAACTAGATAAAATTTTCAACCTTCAACGAAACATAGTTTAGTTTTCGGCTGCCCAGATCCAATACCCCCCACCGCGTGGAAGTATTGGCACGACTAAAATTTCAGCTCCTTCCAAGCGCACGACTCCCCCCTCCTTCGCTACCACCACCACCTACACCGTAGATCCCCGTCGTTCCTGCCCGCTCTGAGCTATGGACAAACTCTATGTTGCTCCTCCCTCCCCCACCCTCTAGGTTTTGTTCTGCCCGCCCACATCAACCGTGTTGCCACCATGGATGTGTTGCCAACCTCGAGTGGAGCCACGAAAGCAGCCCGCAAGACATGAATCAAGGGGTCTGTCACCGCAACCTTCATCGTCGTCGTCGTCGTTGTTCTCAGCTTGAATTGAGTCGGTGAAGATTTGTCCACTTGTCTGCTGCCACATCTCTCCTATTCGTTGTCAGCGCTCGTCGAACCCCACTCCGCCCCAGAGGTAATTTTATGCTATTCTAGGCCTCTTCTAAGAATCGCCCGAATTTTGTGGACATAGAATTTTTGAGTAGATGGATTCATACACAGCTTGATTTTTCCTCGAGGACTCGTCATCGACGTCGTCATCGTACGATTCCAATATCGAAGAATTTCTTTAGGACTGACGACATCGAGAATCTCATCTTGGTCACCACCATGAAGGACACACATGCATGGAGGGCAAGAAATAGAAGAGCTTTGGCTCGACGGTCGTCCGCTTTTGCATTTCTCGTAATCGATATTGTGGCCACGCCATGCTCATGAAAGTTTACTTTGTCGAGGTTTGCACCTACCCATCTCATCTCTTTCATATGCATTATCGAATGCGTAGAGATCTTTTTCTCAAAATAGTGGAAGATTGTGAGGAAAACTCATGTTATTTCAGTCGCTGGAGAAATGATGTCGGTCTCCTAATATTTAGTCCATACCAAAGGTACATACTGCAATGAAAATGATTTCGACATTCTGGATGATTACATCGATGAGTATATTCGCATTGGAAAAGATACCTCGCTTAAGTGGTTGAGGTTGTTTGACGCAATGAGAATGATGACATACCACATTCCGGCTGCACAGATGAGTATCTTTGCATTGGAGAAGATGCCCCACTCAAGTGTGTGTGGTTGTTTTCCAATGAAGAAATATGTTTTTTCGAAGGCTCAAGAATCATGTCAGAAGTACATTGAGAGAAATTTTAGTGTGTTGCAAGCTTGGATTGCAACTGTTTGAGGTCTGGCTTGTTTTTTGGGACAAGAAGTCCTTCCATAGGATCATGAAAACATATGTGATTCTACACAAAACGATCATCGGGGATGAGGGGGGCACGGACTTGTAATTTTTCTTCGACAAATGTTGGTAAACGAATGAGGGGGCTTGCGGTCGAGGATTTTCCACCGATTCCGACACCCGCCGCCACCGCTGGTAGACGAACGAGCTCAGGGTGTTTTGTAGGAGAATTTTGGGTGGTCTTGCTGGTGCTGGAGAAGCTCGGCCGCTAACCCTTTTCATTTGTATCATCCCTCCCCCCCTCCTCTCGCCACCACCACCATCTCAACCATCGTTGTCGCTGGAAGAGGTCCCACTAGTAGGAAAACCCTTATAGGTGGAGCTTAGTTTTGTGGCGCACCATTAAAAATGCGCCACAGAAAGTTATTTTGTGGCGCACCAGGCAATCTGCGCCACAGAAATAGCTTAATTTTGTGGCGCATCAGGGAACCGTGCGCCACAAAAATTTAGTGGGGCCCACACCCTGTCACCACCAATTATTAGTGTAGGTATTTCTGTGGCGCACGTGGCGCACTTGCTTCGGTGCGCCACAGAAGTAGTTGATTCTGTGGCGCACTTGTTCTGGTGCGCCACAGAACTAAGGGAACCTATATCATCCCGTGCCCTCCCCCGCCCACGCCTGTTCACCTCTGATCCGTACCGCCTCTCCCTCTCCCCCTCTCCCGCGCCGCCATGGTCGTCGCCATCGCCGCCGCCCCTACGCGAGGGCCGCCGTCGCCACGCTCCTCCCATCCCCGCCACCTGCAGCACAAGCTGCCGCTACGGCGAGGAGGGGCCGCCGTCGCGTCAAAGTGGAGGAGCCGCCGCGACCTCCACCCTTGCCGCCGTCGTCGGTGAGCTCCTCCACAACTTGTTGTCGCGGTGAGCTCCCTCCCTCTTCCTCCCCTCTCGTCGAACGTATCGATAATTTCTTATGTTCCATGCTACTTTATTGATGATACCTACATGTTTTATGCACATTATATGTCATATTTATGCATTTTCTGGAACTAACTTATTAACAAGATGCCGAAGAGCCAGTTGCTGTTCTGTTTTTGGTTTCAGAAATCCTAGTAAGGAAATATTCTCGTAATTGGACGAAATCACCGCCAGGGTCCTATTTTTGCACGGAGCTTCCAGAAGACCGAAGAGGGAAGGAAGTGGGGCCACGAGGCGCCGACACCATAGGGCGGCGCGGCCCAGCCCGGCCGTGCCGGCCTGGGACCCTCGCGCCGCCCCGACCTACCCTTTCGCCTACTTAAAGCCTCCGTCGCGAAACCCCCCAGAGAGCCACGAAAACCTTCCAGAGACGCCGCCGCCGCGAGTACCATCTCGGGGATTCAGAGATCGCCTCCGGCACCCGCCGGAGAGGGGATCATCTCCCGAGGACTCTTCATCGCCATGATCGCCTCCGGAGTGATGAGTGAGTAGTTCACCCTGGACTATGGGTCCATAGCAGTAGCTAGATGGTCGTCTTCTCCTTGTTGTGCTTCATTGTTGGATCTTGTGAGCTGCCTAACATGATCAAGATCATCTATATGTAATACTATATGTTGTGTTTGTCGGGATCCGATGGATAGAGAATACTATGTTATGGTGATTATCAATCTATTGTTTATGTGTTGTTTATGATCTTGCATGCTCTCCGTTATTAGTAGAGGCTCTGGCCAAGTTTGTACTCTTAACTCCAAGAGGGAGTATTTATGCTCGATAGTGGGTTCATGCCTTCATTGACACCTGGGACAGTGACAAAGTTCTAAGGTTGTGATGTGCTGTTGCCACTAGGGATAAAACATTGATTCTATGTCTAAGGATGTAGTTGTCGATTACATTACGCACCATACTTAATGCAATTGTCTCGTTGCTTAGCAACTTAATACTGAATGGGGTTCGGATGATAACCTGAAGGTGGACTTTTTAGGCATAGATGCAGTTGGATGGCGGTCTATGTACTTTGTCGTAATGCCCGGATTAAATCTCACTATATTTATCATATCATGTATATGCATTGTTATGCCTTTCTCTATTTGTCAATTGCCCGACTGTAATTTGTTCACCCAACATGCTTTTATCTTATGGGAGAGACACCTCTAGTGAACTGTGGACCCCGGTCCTATTCTTTACATAGCATACAATCTACTGCAATTGTGTTTTACTGTTTTCTTGCAAACAATCATCTTCCACTCGATACGCTTAATCCTTTGTTACAGCAAGCCGGTGAGATTGACAACCTCACTTTTTAAAGTACTTTGGTTTTGTTGTGCAGATTCCACGTTGGCGCCGGAATCCCTTGTTGCGCCGCATCACATTTCGCCACCATCAACCTTCAACGTGCTTCTTGGCTCCTACTGGTTCGATTAAACCTTGGTTTCATACTGAGGGAAACTTGCTTCTATACGCATCATACCTTCCACTTGGGGTTCCCAACGGACGTGTGCATCTACGCGTATCACCCTCCCTCTTCCTCCCCCGCGCGAGCACAACGTGCTCGACGAAATGCTCGCTTTGGATGTATTGCTGCTGTTGCTCTGGATGCATTGCCCCTAATCGTTTTGCTTCATATGGTGTTCATATGCATTGCTGCTGCTGCTTAGTTAGTGGTCATTTCGGTCATGACCGAAAATTCGGTTTTTGTATTTCGGTCTATTTCAAATTCGGTCAGAAAAAATGAAGACCGAAATATACTTGTGAGTTTTACTACCCGACAAATTCGGGTACCCAATAATTCGGGTTCGGGTTCGGTCATGACCGAATAGTGTGGCCGATATTGTCAACGCAAAACTTAGACATTATTTAGTAAAACGTTGGCAACATTTTAGATGTATTTTGGATGTTTTTTCATTGCATATATTGTTATCAATTGGCATGAATAAATATTCAACAATCTAAACAAAAATGTAAAAACGCTAGAGAAGTTTATGAACATTCAACAATATTATATCTCACGCATATCACAAAATCTAAAGATTGGGACAGTCTTACGTAAAATTCGGTCTGTTCGGTCTATTCGGTTACTTAGAACAAAATGACCGAATTGACCAAACTTAATTCGGTCTATAAAATTTTCTACCCAATATTTTATCGGTCATTTCGGTCTCGGTCTTTTCGGGTTCGGTCTCGGTCTTTTCGGTTTCGGTCTTCGGTCATCGGTTTTTTTGCCCACCGTGACTGCTAGTGATGCTTATTGGAGTGTTCTATATGTTGTTCTGGACCTGTACAATGTGACAATGAAATTGTTCTGAACCTGTATATGGTGTTCATATGCATTACTGTTGCTGCTAGTGATGCTTATAGAAAGATGTGACAATGAAATTGTCTATGCTTATAGAAATTGGAGTGTTCTATATGCTTATAGAAATTGTCTATGCCTCTGCCTCTGCCTCTCTGTACTTGTTCTATAAATCCATGTCTGAACCTGTACAAGGTAATGAAGACTTGCTCACTTGGTATTGCTTGCTAGTTGGACATTTGGTTGGTTTTGATGCTACTGGTTCATTTAAATGCATGAAATGCTACTATGGTATGCTACTGTGGTATCCTTGTGAAGAAAATGATGGATTCTTGTGAGCTTATGGTATGCTACTATGCTACTGTGGTATCCTTGTGAAGATTTACTTGATGGATTGTTGTGAGCTTATGGTATGCTACTATGCTTATAGAAAGATGTGACAATGAAATTGTCTATGCTTATAGAAAGATGTGACAATGAAATTGTCTATGCTTATAGAAATTGGAGTGTTCTATATGCTTATAGAAATTGTCTATGCCTCTCTGCCTCTCTGTACTTGTTCTACAAATCCATGTCTGAACCTGTACAAGGTAATGAAGACTTGCTCACTTGGTATTGCTTGCTAGTTGGACATTTGGTTGGTTTTGATGCTACTGGTTCATTTAAATGCATGAAATGCTACTATGGTATGCTACTGTCGTATCCTTGTGAAGAAAATGATGGATTCTTTTGAGCTTATGGTATGCTACTATGCTACTGTGGTATCCTTGTGAAGATTTACTTGATGCTACTGTGGTATCCTTGTGAAGATTTACTTGATGGATTGTGTGATTTAAATGGAATGCTTATGATGGTATACTAAAATAGAGATATTCACAATAGGGGATCATGTAAATGAATTCCACTGTTGACATAGGCATCCCCAATGGGCCTGCCAAAGGTGGTACCCGGGGTTTATTCAAGGCCCAAGACTCGAAGAATACGAAGACTCGGGCTCGCGCCGGCGTGCGGGCTGGAGAGGAGCGCGCGTGAGGGCGAGGCGGACATGGTTCGATCAGGCTCGTGTCGTGGTGGTGATTTCGCGTGGTGGCGGAGGAGCAAGGGCAGTTGGTTTATATTATAAGCGCCAGGGTCTGGGGAGGTTGGTGGGAGTTTTTTTTGGCGGAAATTTATTTTCTGCCTGGGGGTGGGGCCGGCTATTATTGCTTCTGACTGATCACTGTTCACTGAGACAAAAATTTCAGGAGATATTTTGAGATTGACCGAGTACACTGACGCTGTGCCCTTTTTAGACATTGTCAGCTGAAATTGGTTTGGTTTTGCATAAGAACGGATAATGTAGCGATTTGCACGAGGATAACTGGATAAGGTTCTGCCATCGGAGTAAGGGCATGCTTTTTGGAGAGAGAAAGACATACTAGTACATAGTGTCATATTTGTGGGGTCCCCTTCTCTCTTTTTCTAACAAAAGTTGTAGCTTCCATTGAAGAGATAAAATTCACCATAACAATTTTTTTTACATGGAGCAGCTAGTTGTGTATGCCACCATTACTCATGCCTTAAATATGGCCAAGGGAATTATGTGCCCAAAGGAGCACGTGGGACATCGGAGCCACACTCGTATGGACAAGAGATGCAAAACAGTTCCTCGGTCACAGCTGCGATAAAATTTGGTCTACATACATTATGTAAAGTATCTGGACGAGTTTACGTCTATTTTTTTTACAAGTAGCTGCCATACTTAATTTGAAATGAACGGAGTACTATCACCATTCCATATTAATTGTCATAGATTTGGCTGCACGAATCTAGACAATTTGTGAGAGTTAATATGAAATAGAGGTACTCCATCCTCTGGCCTAAAACATTTATCTCAGATTTAGGTAAAAAGTATAAGGTTAAAAAGTATCTAGATTCATTGAACATGAACAAGTATTCAGGACCGGAGGGTAGTAAATTAGTATTACCTCATTCCAAATTAATTAGTTATAGCTTTGTCTAGATAGAGATGTATCTATACACTGAAATACTTTTACATACACATGCATATGTATAAAACCGTGCCAATAATTTAGAACGGAGTATTTCCTCCAAACATGAATTGTCCCAGATTAAGGTAAATATGTATGCTAAAAAGTATATAGGTTCATTAAACCTGTGATAAGTATTTTGAACAACTCTAGCATATGAAAATAACCACCGGTTTCCAATTTTTTGCTAAAAAAATTACCTATGAAAATATAGAAAAATAGGCCGAACTAGATAAAATTTTCAACCTTCAACGAAACATAGTTTAGTTTTCGGCTGCCCAGATCCAATACCCCCCACCGCGTGGAAGTATTGGCACGACTAAAATTTCAGCTCCTTCCAAGCGCACGACTCCCCCCTCCTTCGCTACCACCACCACCTACACCGTAGATCCCCGTCGTTCCTGCCCGCTCTGAGCTATGGACAAACTCTATGTTGCTCCTCCCTCCCCCACCCTCTAGGTTTTGTTCTGCCCGCCCACATCAACCGTGTTGCCACCATGGATGTGTTGCCAACCTCGAGTGGAGCCACGAAAGCAGCCCGCAAGACATGAATCAAGGGGTCTGTCACCGCAACCTTCATCGTCGTCGTCGTCGTTGTTCTCAGCTTGAATTGAGTCGGTGAAGATTTGTCCACTTGTCTGCTGCCACATCTCTCCTATTCGTTGTCAGCGCTCGTCGAACCCCACTCCGCCCCAGAGGTAATTTTATGCTATTCTAGGCCTCTTCTAAGAATCGCCCGAATTTTGTGGACATAGAATTTTTGAGTAGATGGATTCATACACAGCTTGATTTTTCCTCGAGGACTCGTCATCGACGTCGTCATCGTACGATTCCAATATCGAAGAATTTCTTTAGGACTGACGACATCGAGAATCTCATCTTGGTCACCACCATGAAGGACACACATGCATGGAGGGCAAGAAATAGAAGAGCTTTGGCTCGACGGTCGTCCGCTTTTGCATTTCTCGTAATCGATATTGTGGCCACGCCATGCTCATGAAAGTTTACTTTGTCGAGGTTTGCACCTACCCATCTCATCTCTTTCATATGCATTATCGAATGCGTAGAGATCTTTTTCTCAAAATAGTGGAAGATTGTGAGGAAAACTCATGTTATTTCAGTCGCTGGAGAAATGATGTCGGTCTCCTAATATTTAGTCCATACCAAAGGTACATACTGCAATGAAAATGATTTCGACATTCTGGATGATTACATCGATGAGTATATTCGCATTGGAAAAGATACCTCGCTTAAGTGGTTGAGGTTGTTTGACGCAATGAGAATGATGACATACCACATTCCGGCTGCACAGATGAGTATCTTTGCATTGGAGAAGATGCCCCACTCAAGTGTGTGTGGTTGTTTTCCAATGAAGAAATATGTTTTTTCGAAGGCTCAAGAATCATGTCAGAAGTACATTGAGAGAAATTTTAGTGTGTTGCAAGCTTGGATTGCAACTGTTTGAGGTCTGGCTTGTTTTTTGGGACAAGAAGTCCTTCCATAGGATCATGAAAACATATGTGATTCTACACAAAACGATCATCGGGGATGAGGGGGGCACGGACTTGTAATTTTTCTTCGACAAATGTTGGTAAACGAATGAGGGGGCTTGCGGTCGAGGATTTTCCACCGATTCCGACACCCGCCGCCACCGCTGGTAGACGAACGAGCTCAGGGTGTTTTGTAGGAGAATTTTGGGTGGTCTTGCTGGTGCTGGAGAAGCTCGGCCGCTAACCCTTTTCATTTGTATCATCCCTCCCCCCCTCCTCTCGCCACCACCACCATCTCAACCATCGTTGTCGCTGGAAGAGGTCCCACTAGTAGGAAAACCCTTATAGGTGGAGCTTAGTTTTGTGGCGCACCATTAAAAATGCGCCACAGAAAGTTATTTTGTGGCGCACCAGGCAATCTGCGCCACAGAAATAGCTTAATTTTGTGGCGCATCAGGGAACCGTGCGCCACAAAAATTTAGTGGGGCCCACACCCTGTCACCACCAATTATTAGTGTAGGTATTTTGTGGCGCATGGCGCGCGCCACAGAAATTACTGTTTCGTGGCGCACTTGCTTCGGTGCGCCACGTAGTTGATTCTGTGGCGCACTTGTTCTCGTGCGCCACAGAACTAAGGGAACCTATATCATCCCGTGCCCTCCCCCGCCCACGCCTGTTCACCTCTGATCCGTACCGCCTCTCCCTCTCCCCCTCTCTCACCGCGCGCCGCCATGGTCGTCGCCATCGCCGTCGCCGCCGCCTTCCTACGCGAGGGCCGCCTGTCGCCACGCTCCTCCCATCCCCGCCACCTGCAGCACAAGCTGCCGCTACGGCGAGGAGGGGCCGCCGTCGCGTCAAGGTGGAGGAGCCGCCGCGACCTCCACCCTTGCCGTCGTCGTCGGTGAGCTCCTCCACAACTGTTGTTGTCGTCGGTGAGCTCCCTCCCTCTTCCTCCTCCCCTACGTCTCCAACGTATCGATAATTTCTTATGTTCCATGCTACTTTATTGATGATACCTACATGTTTTATGCACATTATATGTCATATTTATGCATTTTCTGAACTAACTTATTAACAAGATGCCGAAGAGCCATGCTGTTTTCTGCTGTTTTTGGTTTCAGAAATCCTAGTAAGGAAATATTCTCGTAATTGGACGAAATCACCGCCCAGGGTCCTATTTTTGCACGGAGCTTCCGAAGACCGAAGAGGAAGGAAGTGGGGCCACGAGGCGCCGACACCATAGGCGGCGCGGCCCAGGCCCTGGCCGTGCCGGCCTGTGGTGTGGGACCCGCCGCCCCCGACCTACCCTTTCGCCTACTTAAAGCCTCCGTCGCGAAACCCCCACCGAGAGCCACGATACGGAAAACCTTCCGAGACGCGCGCCGCGAGTACCATCTCGGGGATTCAGGAGATCGCCTCCGGCACCCTGCCGAGGGGATTCATCTCCGGAGGACTCTTCATCGCCATGATCGCCTCCGAGTGATGAGTGAGTAGTTCACCCTGGACTATGGGTCCATAGCAGTAGCTAGATGGTCGTCTTCTCCTTGTTGTGCTTCATTGTTGGATCTTGTGAGCTGCCTAACATGATCAAGATCATCTATATGTAATACTATATGTTGTGTTTGTCGGGATCCGATGGATAGAGAATACTATGTTATGGTGATTATCAATCTATTGTTTATGTGTTGTTTATGATCTTGCATGCTCTCCGTTATTAGTAGAGGCTCTGGCCAAGTTTGTACTCTTAACTCCAAGAGGGAGTATTTATGCTCGATAGTGGGTTCATGCCTTCATTGACACCTGGGACAGTGAGAAAGTTCTAAGGTTGTGATGTGCTGTTGCCACTAGGGATAAAACATTGATTCTATGTCTAAGGATGTAGTTGTCGATTACATTACGCACCATACTTAATGCAATTGTCTGTTGCTTAGCAACTTAATACTGAATGGGGTTCGGATGATAACCTGAAGGTGGACTTTTTAGGCATAGATGCAGTTGGATGGCGGTCTATGTACTTTGTCGTAATGCCCGGATTAAATCTCACTATATTTATCATATCATGTATATGCATTGTTATGCCTTTCTCTATTTGTCAATTGCCCGACCGTAATTTGTTCACCCAACATGCTTTTATCTTATGGGAGAGACACCTCTAGTGAACTGTGGACCCCGGTCCTATTCTTTACATAGCATACAATCTACTGCAATTGTGTTTTACTGTTTTCTTGCAAACAATCATCTTCCACTCGATACGCTTAATCCTTTGTTACAGCAAGCCGGTGAGATTGACAACCTCACTGTTTCGTTGGGGCAAAGTACTTTGGTTTTGTTGTGCAGATTCCACGTTGGCGCCGGAATCCCTGTTGTTGCGCCGCATCACATTTCGCCACCATCAACCTTCAACGTGCTTCTTGGCTCCTACTGGTTCGATTAAACCTTGGTTTCATACTGAGGAAACTTGCTTCTATACGCATCATACCTTCCACTTGGGGTTCCCAACGGACGTGTGCATCTACGCGTATCACCCTCCCTCTTCTCCCCGCGAGCACAACGTGCTCGACGAAATGCTCGCTTTGGATGTATTGCTGCTGTTGCTCTGGATGCATTGCCCCTAATCGTTTTGCTTCATATGGTGTTCATATGCATTGCTGCTGCTGCTGCTAGTGATGCTTATTGGAGTGTTCTATATGTTGTTCTGGACCTGTACAATGTGACAATGAAATTGTTCTGAACCTGTATATGGTGTTCATATGCATTACTGCTGCTGCTAGTGATGCTTATAGAAAGATGTGACAATGAAATTGTCTATGCTTATAGAAATTGGAGTGTTCTATATGCTTATAGAAATTGTCTATGCCTGCCTCTGCCTCTCTGTACTTGTTCTATAAATCCATGGCTGAACCTGTACAAGGTAATGAAGACTTGCTCACTTGGTATTGCTTGCTAGTTGGACATTTGGTTGGTTTTGATGCTACTGGTTCATTTAAATGCATGAAATGCTACTATGGTATGCTACTGTGGTATCCTTGTGAAGAAAATGATGGATTCTTGTGAGCTTATGGTATGCTACTATGCTACTGTGGTATCCTTGTGAAGATTTACTTGATGGATTGTTGTGAGCTTATGGTATGCTACTATGCTTATAGAAAGATGTGACAATGAAATTGTCTATGCTTATAGAAAGATGTGACAATGAAATTGTCTATGCTTATAGAAATTGGAGTGTTCTATATGCTTATAGAAATTGTCTATGCCTCTCTGCCTCTCTGTACTTGTTCTACAAATCCATGTCTGAACCTGTACAAGGTAATGAAGACTTGCTCACTTGGTATTGCTTGCTAGTTGGACATTTGGTTGGTTTTGATGCTACTGGTTCATTTAAATGCATGAAATGCTACTATGGTATGCTACTGTGGTATCCTTGTGAAGAAAATGATGGATTCTTTTGAGCTTATGGTATGCTACTATGCTACTGTGGTATCCTTGTGAAGATTTACTTGATGCTACTGTGGTATCCTTGTGAAGATTTACTTGATGGATTGTGTGATTTAAATGGAATGCTTATGATGGTATACTAAAATAGAGATATTCACAATAGGGGATCATGTAAATGAATTCCACTGTTGACATAGGCATCCCCAATGGGCCTGCCAAAGGTGGTACCCGGGTTTATTCAAGGCCCAAGACTCGAAGAATACGAAGACTTGGAAGCCCATTTAGTGTTAAGGAAAAATAGTTTGTATTAGGAAAGATAGAAACTTGTAATCTTACGAGTTGGGTACGAAACCCTCTCGAACACTGTAACTTGTGTATTACGGAATCCTCGGCTCAGCCTCCTATATAAGGGGGAGTCGAGGAACGAAGAGAGGATCGAATCTACTGTCAACATAACCCTAGTTTTCATAATTGTCGAGTACTTTTCGCCTGAACCTTCGAGATCTACTTGCCCTCTACTTCTAGCAAAACCCTAGTCTACAATCTGTAGGCATTGACAAGTTAATACTTTGTCAATTGGCGCCGTCTGTGGGAATTAGAGGTTGCAAGGAGCTGATCTCGATGGCACGTTCAAGATCTTCGACTTCTCGCAAGCAATGCGATGGATCGAGGTAACAAGGGAAAAAATGATCTACTCAATTTTATTCCTCACCCGCCCTCCCGTATGGATGCATGTGCCTATCTGGAGGAGCCCATCATCATGACGATCGGAGAATTCCGATTTGGCGTCAACAAAGAAGGATCCTACCGTCTCGAAGTTCCGATCTCGTCGGAATTTTCAGCGGTCGATTCTAACTTTTCGTCGAGTGACGAGGAGTTTTCGTCGCCACGCTTCGTCGACAGCAAGGCAAGCGGAAAGCTCGCCAAGATCTTCAGCAACACATCCTTCGAGTCGTCTGCGGACTCCTTTATAAGCAGCGACTCCGACAGCGTCGACAGCTTCAACTTCATCGACAAATCTGCTGCCATCGGAAAGGTCTTCACCACTCTATATGATGGTGTCACCAATCCTGACAAAAATCAATGCGCAAAATATCATCAGATTTACGCGATAGAAGGGGCAGGCCGATCAGAGCCAGAAACGTCGGAGGCTTTCGATGATTTGGGAAATCCATACGTCGATCCCGCTGATCTCGGACATGGCCTAGGCACTAAATACGTCGGGTCCTCACCTCGAGAAAGAGTACAGCTCCCGCAAGAAGCGTGGGATAGGGCTGCAAAAGCCATGGATGGTTCAGAACCTATGACCACCACCGCTACTGTACAAGAACTTCAAGCATATCAATATAGACTTGCTCGGGTGAGCAGAGTTGGAAAACAGACAGATCCGTGAATAGGAGAAAAGAAGCAGCTTCGCATCAAGCACGCAGAGTTAAGTCGCCTTTCAGAACTTCGGAGATAGTCACGAGAAGCTCGGAGGAGAGCAATGTCTCGGTTACAAAACATACCGGAAGCGGAGAGAGGAAACATAATCCAAAATCTCGACATGTCTTTTATGTCGATTGATGAAAGAGGAAATATCATCCCAAAAACGCCAGAAGCAGGTTACATGGCAACACAAGCTTACATCCTAGCGTCTAGACCACCTCCTGGGACCCGAGAGAACCATTGTTCAATATGGCGATGGCTGGAGTAGGAGTAATGGGAACAGCGTTTGCAACAACGCCTCCCGAAGAAAATCCTAGGCAAAATAGTCCACGACCCAACACAGCAGTTCAAGACCCCCCAAGAACAAGTGGAGCAAGAGACACAGCAGCCCAAGTAAGGGTGGACAGAGCGCGACAAGAAAGAAGGGAGCGTCAGCACTCACTAGAACTTGCCGACGAAGATATGTGTGGGCTCCCGTGTTTTACGAGAAGAGTTCGAAAGACACGAGTCCCAAAAGGGTTCAAGCTACCCGAAAATTTCAAGAAATTCGACGGCCTGCAAGATATCGAGGATTGGCTCGTGGATTATCTCGAGATGGTGAAACTGGTAGGAGGAACTAGAGCAACAGCTATGCAAAGTATCCAAGTTCACCTGAGCGGTGCCGCGAGATCTTGGATAAAGAAACTCCCCCAAATTCCATCGACAGCTGGGATAACTTTGAGGATATATTCGTGAAAAACTTCCGATCCACTTGCAAGAAACCTGCGTCATTGGAAGAGTTGAGGGCGTGTCGACAAAAACACGACGAGTCGATGAGGAAATACATACAGCGGTGGAACATCATAAAGAACTCGAAGATATATCTGACGAGAGGGCAATAGATGCGTTCGTGGCAGGAATTCGCCGTGGAGATTTTGTCGAGGACTTAGGGAGAACTAACCCTAAGACAGAAGGAAATGAAGTGAATGATCATCAGTTGATGGCTAGCATGCTTCTTAAAGAATATAAAGGAAGATTGGGACAGTCTGAACCAATTAATATGCAATTTGATTTGGGTGTGTTGCTTCATAAAGTAGATGGTTTGGATTCATTGACAAGGCCTTTTGAGGAAAAGGAAATGGACGATGTCATTAAATATATGCCAGCTGACCGTGCTCCTGGTCCTGATGGATTCAATGGTTTGTTCTTGAAGAAATGTTGGCCAATAATTAAAGCAGAGTTTTACAAATTAGCAGCTGATTTCCATAGTGAATCTGTTCAGTTGAAGAACATAAATGGGTCCTATATCACTTTGGTGCCAAAGAAGCAAGTACCTCTGTATGTGAATGATTTCAGGCCTATTTCATTGACAAATGTCTGTGTCAAGTTCCTTACCAAGCTAGCTGCTAATAGATTGCAAGATGTAATCTTGTCTTGTATCCATAAGAATCAGTATGGATTTCTCAGAGGTAGATCCATTCAAGATTGTCTGGCTTGGGCTTTTGAATACCTTTATCTATGCCATGCATCTAGGAAACCAATTATTATACTCAAGCTTGATTTTGCTAAGGCATTTGATACTATTGAGCATGAGGCTATTTTGCAAGTGATGCATCATAAGGGGTTTAACAGTAAATGGCTGAATTGGGCAAAGGAAATTCTCTCTACTGGCACCTCAGCTATCTTACTGAATGGAATTCCTGGTAAACAGTTTGAATGCAAAAGGGGGGTTAGGCAGGGTGATCCTATCTCCCCTCTATTCTACTTGTTTGGCTCTGATTTGTTGCAATCTGCTGTTAATGAGTTAGTAGTCCAGGGGTTGTTGAATACACCTATTAACACAAATGAGGAGGACTTTCCTATAGTGCAATATGCTGATGATACATTGTTGATCTTGCCAGCTGATAAGCAACAATTGTTGGCCCTGAAGGAAACTCTGAATAAGTTCACCTTGTCCACAGGTTTAAAAATAAACTATGATAAGTCTCAGATGGTGCCAATTAATGTTCCTCCTGAGCTTCTTGCTGATCTTGCTGAGGTGTTTGGTTGTCAAATTGGCACTATGCCATTCACATATTTGGGACTGCCTCTGGGAACTACTAAGCCTACTATTACAGAGTTGTCACCTTTAGTGTGCAGATTGGAGAGAAAGCTTACTGCTAGTTCTAGTTTCCTTTCACAAGGTGCAAGGCTTCAACTGATTAATTCTGCTCTGGCTTCAATGCCTTTGCATTTTCTATGTACTCTGCAGCTACCTCCTGGACTCACTAAGCAACTGGATAGGATCTTGAGGCAATGTTTATGGAGGGATCAAGAGGGACATCCTAAGCAATCCTTGGCGGCATGGGAGATGATTTGCAAGCCTAAATTGAAGGGGGGGCTTGGTATTATCAATTTTCAGAAACAAAATGCTGCCTTGTTGCTAAAATTTCTGGATAAGTTTTACAATAAAAGGGACACTCCCTGGGTTCAGTTGGTTTGGTTTGCTCATTATCAGGGTAAAGTCCCACATGAAGAGAAGTTGTGTGGCTCTTTTTGGCGGAAGGATGTAATGAAACAGGTGGATAATTTTAGAGGTATATCTGTTATTTCCATGGGCACTGGGGATACTTTTATGTTCTGGCAGGATAATTGGAAGGTGGATGGACTTGCTAGACCATTTATGCTCAGATTTCCAAGATTATTTTCATATGTGCTTAATGATAAAATGTCTGCAAAGGAGGTGTACGGTGTAGAGGATTTATCAGAATTGTTCTATAGACCTTTGTATACTCAAGCATTTCAAGAGCTTCAGGCTTTGCAGAGTTTAATAGACCAAAATCAGTTGTCAGGGACAAAGGATGAGTGGCATTACTGTTGGGGTGAGACCTACTCTGCTAAACAGTTTTATGACCATATTCATGCACACATTATGGTTCCTAAGGTATACGCATGGCTCTGGAAATCCTCTTGTGTGATGAAGACAAAGGTGTTTGCATGGTTATTGTTGGTGGATAGATTGAATACTAGAGACCTGCTCAGGAGAAGACATTGGAATGTCTCTGGGGATAATACTTGTGTGCTTTGTTCAGCCAGGGCATATGAAGATAGGATTCACTTATTTTTCCACTGCAATTTCAGTGCTAGAATATGGAGTTATTTGCAGATTGATTGGCAGCAGCATGATGATTTGCAGGTAGTAATAAGTGAGGCCAAAAGAAGTTTTCGGCAGCCTTTTTTCATGGAGGTTATTATTACTGCTTGCTGGAATATTTGGCTTATAAGAAATGGAAGAGTTTTTAGGCAAGAGATTGTTTCCTTTGCTAGATGGAAGGCCAAATTTGTACAGGATATGTCTTGGCTGCAGTATAGAATTAAGGCCAAGCATAAGGATAGTCTTCTTAGTTGGCTTAAGTCCCTACCTTAGAGACTGTTTTAGTTTAGCCTTCTTTAGTTTTAGGTGTTTGTACATATTCTTTTTATAATATTTAATAAAATTTGCTGTGGGGCTTTTTGCCTCACAGTCTTGCTTCCAAAAAAAAAAATATCAGCACTCATGGAGATAGCCAATAAATGGGCAGATGGAGAAGACGCAATATACAACAAACGACACAGGTCGCCAGAGGAGGATCGTGGTCGAAATTATCAAAATAGAAGGCGATTTTCTCGCCAGTTCTACAACAACGATGCTCCCGGCCATATATCGACTGGTTTTCGAGGAAATCCTGGAGGAAACAGTTGAGACGACTATCAAAGGAGTAACGAGCATCAAGGCGACAATAGAGGTGATTCTCGCGGCAACAGACAAAACAATGGACCAAGGTTTCAAAGACCTTATGTGTCCCCGAAGAGATGATGAACGGTCCGTGCCAGATGCATTTTTATCTTGACAACAATGGAAAGAGGCAGTCAGGGCATCTCCAGATTGCCGAAACTTTCAGGCAATGTTGCGAGCCGCAGGAATCGTAAATGCCCAGGCCACGAACGAACCCCCAGGCCAAGGAGCGAAATCCATCTTCCACCTCCTCCCGCAATTACGGACGAAAATCGGCACCAGCTCAGAATAGCGGCAGCACCACATCCACCTCCACAGACCCCAACTCTAACGGTGCGGTCTCGATGATTCAGAAAGCTAGGCCATCAAACAGGCAAGGGTAATCTCGCGACAGTGTTCATGGCGAGAAGATGCCTCCACCAACATCGAGTACTTAAATTGGTCGGGGCAAGACATCGGCTTCACAATCGCAGACCATCCGCAGCAAGTTCCTCGGGACAATCAACACTCATCTTACCCGCAGTAATCGCTGGTTTTGACGTGTCGAGAGTTTTCATAGATGGCGGCAGCAGCTTAAACCTCATGTATGCAGATACATTGAGGAAGATGAACATATCCCTAGCAAACTTGAAACCAACCGACACACGTTCCACGAGATTACACCAGAGAAGCCAAGTTACCCATTGGGCAAAATCAACCTCGACGTTCAGTTTGGAACCCGAAAACTACATGATAGAGAATTTGGAGTTCGAAGTTGTGGATTTCCCGTCGCAATATCATGCATTGTTGGGACGACCAGCATATGCCAGATTCATGGCAGTGCCGCATTATACATATTGTGGAGGTTGCCTGGACCCAAGGGACCTATCACAATCAAAGGAAGTTTCGCGTTATGATAAATGCGACAAGGATTTTCATCGACTATCAGAAACTTTCGGGATGCAAGCAGAATATGCGGCGCCAAGGTTCACCGATTATGATGTGCTGCCAGAGGTAGGGAGATCTTCCAAGGAGTCAACTTTCAGTACAACCAAGGATTCAAAAGAGGTACAGATCCACCCGACATCCAAAGAAAACGACGTCCATTGCCGCAAACATGGATGTCGCATAGGAAAACGCGCTCGAGTTCCTCCGTGAGCACTGGAAAATCTTCGCATGGTGTCCAGTGACATGCCAGGAGTACCCAGGGAACTTGCCGAGCACCACCTCAATTTGGATCCTCTCGTAAGACCAAAAGCAACCTTTGCGGCGTTTTTCGGAGCCTAGCCGCAAAGGCATGTTATCTGAAATACATCGACTCAAAGATGCTGGTTTCATCAGGGAAATATCTATCGAAGCCACGTGGGTAGCTAACCCAGTAATGGTGCCGAAAAAACACACAATAGTCCTTCGCATGTGCGTCGACTTTACGTGTCTAAATAAACATTGTCCCAAGGATCACTTTCCCCTCCCAAGGATCGATCAAATCATCGACTCCACAGCAGGATGCGAACGTCTTTCCTTTTTGGACGCATACTCTGGTTATAACCAGATCAGGTTAAAAGAAGAAGATGAAGCCAAGACGTTCATCACACCTTACGTGTTCTGCTACAAAACAATGCCCTTTGGTTTGAAAAACGGGAGCAACGTATCAGCGGATGATGCAATGCCTAGCAACACAGATTGGTAAAAATGTACAAGTCTACATCGATGATGTCGTAATAACATCAAAGAAGGTCAACTCTGATCGAAGATTTGAAGGAAACCTTCGACAACCTCGACAAGTTTTGTCTCAAGCTGAACCCGACAAAGTGCTCTTTTGGAGTTCCCAGGAGAACTCCTCGGGTTCTTAGTATCCAAGAGGGATCGCCAACCCTGAAAAATCCAGGCCATAGTGACTATGCGAAAGCCAACAAAGTTGAAAGAAATACAACAGCTAACGGGGCGAGTCGCAGCTTTAAGATTCGTCGCAGGCTAGGAGAAAAGGCGCTACCGTTCTATGCATTGATCAAACAGGGAAAAATTTCAATGGAACGAAGAAGCGATAGAGCCTTCGAGAACCTCAGCGGGCAATTTCGACACCACCGATATTAGTGGCACCGAAGAGAAAGAACCTCTCCTCTTGTACATCGCAGCCACACCTCGGTGGTCAGCACGGCCCTAGTAGTCGAGAGAGAAGAAGAAGGCAAGCTTCATGGAGTTCAGAGGCCGTATATTTCATCAGCAAGTCACGCCTTCAAAACAGCGGTACCCGCAATATCGAAACCGGGCATATGGAGTATTCACGACAGCAAGAAAATTGCGACACTATTTTTTGGTGCACCCGATAATAGTGGTTAACGAGGCTCCCTTATCAAATATACTAAACAACCCAGACGGGTCGTGTCTCCCTTTGGGGAATAGAACTTTCTCCTCTCATGAAAAAAGAAAAGCAATATAATCACAGGTTTTACCAGATTTCATTGCAGAGTGGATGGAGCTACAAAACACGGGACCCCCAGATTTATCGAGAACTTGGACCATGAACTTCGACGGGTCCAAAAGACTAGAAGGTGCCGGAGCAGGCGTGATATTGGTGTCACCTGAAGGCGACAAGTTGAAGTATGTTTTACGGATGACATTCCCAAATGCGTCTAACAATGAAGCAGAATATGAAGCTCTCATACACGGATGAAGATGGCGAAAGCTTGGTGCAACCCGACTAAAAATTTTCGCGACTCACAATTGGTGGCACAAGAAGTCATGAACCAATGTGATGCGGTCAACGAAAGTATGATAGCATACAAAGAGGTGTACAATGAGCTGGAGAAATTATTTGATGGTTGTGAGGTAAACCACATCAGCAGGATGAGTAATGATGAAGCCGATGTTCTTGCAAACATCGGGTCACGTTGTCTCGCAATTCCTCCAGGCGTATTTTGGAAGAGATAAGCGAGAGATCAACAAAGCCAGCAAAAACAAAGAAGGAGAAGAAAGAGAAACCCTCGAGTATCACCAAAGACGCAGCGAAGAAGAAGAAGAGCAAGATCTAGTCATGATGGTGCAAATTCCATGGATGCAAGCTTACATATCATATATCCTAAGGAAAACGATACCCGACGACCCATTGAAGCAAGGCGAATAATCGAGATCAAAAGCTTTACCGTGGTAAAAGGGAGTTGTAAAACGAAGTATTTCGGGCGTTCTACAGAGATGCGTTACACAAGAAGGAAGAATTATCCTGAAAGACGTGCACGAAGGAATATGCGGGCATCACGCGAGCAGCCGGGCTATCGCGGCTAAGGCTTTCGAGAGCAGGATTTTATTGGTTAACGGCAATCGAGGACGCGAAGGAAATAGTGAGAACTTGCGACGCGTGTCAAAGATTTGCCGCCAAACCTCACTCTCCTGCAGCAGAGCTCATGCCAATCCCATTATCTTGGCCCTTTGCTCAATGGGGTCTCGATATGGTGGGAAAACTACACAAAGCTTCGCCAGGAGGTTATGAGTATATGCTTGTTGCTGTCGACAAATTTACAAAATGGATCAAGCAAAGCCGATAAATTCACCGGACGGTGCGTCGTCAATTAAGTTCGTGAAAAGCATCGTCTTCAGATTTGGAGTCCCTCATAGCATCGTCACAGACAACGGCAGCAACTTTACGTCCAAGGAGTTCAAGGCATACTACGCAGAAGTAGGCATTAAGTTGAGTTTTGCGTCTGTCGCACATCCACAGACCAATGGACAAGTCGAGAAAGCCAATGGCATCATTTGCAATGGCATTAAGAAACGCCTGCTAGGACCACTAGAAAAAGCTCGGCATACTTGGCCGGAGGAGCTGCCAAGTGTGTTGTGGAGTATCCGAACAACACCAAATACGGCGACACATGAAACGCCGTTTTTCTGGTCCATGGAGCCGAAGCAGTCCTGCCGATAGAAATCGAGCATGATTCCCCAATAGTTACAGAATATAATGAAGAAATCTAGAAAAGCCTTGGAGGACGACGTCGATGCACTTGACGAAGCTCGAGACGAAGTTCTATCGCGAGTCGCTAAATATCAGACCTGAAGAATTACCACGTCGAAGATTGCGGCCAAGATCTTTTCAAGTTGGTGATCTAGTTTTGCGACTCAATCAAAAAGTCATGAAAAACTCGAGTCACCATGGCTTGGACCCTACATCGTCACAGAAGTCATCGAAGGAGGAGCATACAGGATCAAGGACAAGAAGACGGGGAACGTTGAGCCAAATCCTTGGAATGTGGCGCAGCTCAGGCGTTTTTACGCCTAGATAGAGAAATATAGTCTCTTCTGTAAACATACAATGTACTGAAACGCCCGCGAGTTTTCAGACGCACTCTTTTCCTTTTTCGGGGCACCGAGTGGGGCCGGGAAAGGTTTTTAATGAGGCGGGCTCGCGGTGCTGCAATATAATAAAAATAGTAAAGATATACTTCTTATTCGTCGACATACTCGGGGGCTCTGCACCTTTAAATATCAAAACAGGCAAACTCGATTTACTGAAAAATATTTCGCCTTGGTACAATACTACCTCGCCAAATACATAAATCGGACGCTGGTAATGATTAAATATAGTACACACATCAGAAAATCTCATCACTTTGGTCCAAAATCCAGACAAACAAAAATATAGAACTTCGACACCAAGATCCTGCAGTCCATCAAGGTGTTTTATTACGGCGCAAGAAGAAATCTTGGGAAGAGAAAAATAGTACAAACTCTAGCCAAAAGGCTCGGGGGCTCCAACAATATAGAGCATTCTGTGATATACAACAAATGTTTTCGACCAAGTTTTACAAATCAGTCCGAACCTAAAATAGTATCTATTGACAAGCCTCTGGTTGTTTTATGCTCGGCATAAGATCCCTTGACGAAGAATTCTGAATCCATCTGAAGAAGCTCGTCTATCATCGACTCGGCCACAGGAGTCACCATCTCGTTGATTGCATTAATATTATTCTTCCGCCGCGTTTTCTTCGCCATGCAATCAACGACAATCGTCGACAGGTCTAACTTTGGATGGAAAATATGTATCATAATCATGGCAAATCTTGCTCCGGCGGTCAGCTGAGCTCGCACAAAATTATGAATACGAGGAGCATCTCTGAAGGCCTCCAGTAAATTGGGAAGAGTTGTCGGTACTTCATTTCCAGGAAACAAAGTCTTGAAAACAAGGGTCAATGTGGTCGTGCAAAAACTGAGAAATTCGCACTTGGCAAGCACGATCTTGGAACCTGACAATTTGTTGGGTTCGTTCAGGAGTGGCCCAAAATAAACAGCCATGGTTAAGGAAAAGATTGACAAGAAGATTCGTCCTTTCATTCACTCTTTGATCCTCGGCGGCAGCATCAAGAACAGAGGCTATTAGGCAGCAAAGCAAGAAATTTGGAAGGCAGCACAGAAAAATAAAGAAAAGGTACCATAAGGTTGGAGGTACATACCTAACATATCAGTGCTAGCTTCCAACATTAGTTCGAGCATGCTATTTTCTCGGGTAGCAGCTCTTTCTGCTTCCAATACAGCAGCATCTTTGGCAGCCATAACCTCTTTGGCTTGACGAAGAGCAAGCTCTTCTTGTTCAGATGCTTTCCGAGCTTTTTCCATCATTGCTAAAGTTTGTTTCTTCATGGATTGAAGTTGTTGTCGAAGTTCTTGTAAATCTTCCGACACAGGTTTGCTTGAAGAACCTTCAAGCAGATTATCATCGGTTTTTACCTTCTTCGAGAAGGAAGACGCAGGCACAACGTCGGGAGAGCAAGGGTTGGTTGAATAATTATCAAATATCAACTGAAAAAGAAAATCCCAGGATCAATGATAGTACCAAGAGGAATTTCATTGCTTTCTAGAAAGTTTACATGGTCATTACAAATGGAGTTCTCCAAAAGGTCTAACAGAATAATTGTCGCCAAGGCTAGAATGGCGACAACAGCAAAAGAAATAAAGAAAGCAAAAAGTAGAAAAGGCAAAGGCATTCAATTAGACCTCCGGCTTTGACGAGCTGGGAGTCAAGATGGCTTGATCCCGAGATAGGCCAGGATTTTCTTGGTGTTCAGCTTTGCCGTCTTGATCAATGATCGCCACTGCTTGCTCTATCTGCTCCGTGTCGCCAACTTTGGCCCAGTCAATAGTCTGTTGACTGTCAGCAACTAGGGCAACGGTGCTTTCAACGGCAACCTTCATGTTCTCATGGCGCATCTTCAGCCCAAGATCTTCGGGAGGATTAAAGCACTTGGCAAGACCAAGGAAAGTCGCGGGCTCCTCTTTCTTCGGGAAGAAGTAGGGAAAAGCTTCGACAACCCCGCCCTGGCTTCATCCATGCCTTCACGCGCTCCGTCCCATGAAACTCAAGGAATGAAACGGCGTCAAGAAGAGAATCATTGTCGGGATTTTCAAGTTCAAATTCTTGAGAGGTCCTATCTGTCAAAATAAAAATAGAAAATTTGGTCAACAAACAAGTGCAAAAAAGAAAAATCCAAAGGATATGAAATGGTGCAAATACTTACTGACAAAGCGACGATTTTGTGTCCATATACGTTTGGTGATCGCGTCGCGAGCAGATTGCGCAGTTATGTGCTCGCTTAGCAAAGTCTCGGCATCATGCACGTTTCCGAAGATCTTCGACACCAGCAACATCAGCCTTAGCTTTGTCAGCTTCTTGCCTAGCTTCAGCAGCATCCGACTCGGCCTCCTTACGAGCCTCCTCACATTGCTCCAATTTTTGAGCAAGCGTGTCAGCACGTTCATTGGCTTCTGCCAGTTTCTCAAAAAGGAAGACAAGATTAGTTACAAACGTCGACAATAAAGCAGAAAGGAAGCAGAAGCAAAAAGTAGCCAGGCATTACCTTCGGTTTTACTGGCGTAATCACGGTACCCAACGAATTGGGCACCGATGCGAAGAAGCTCTTTGATCATAGGCTATCAAGGAAAGACAAAGAAAGAAAATGTCGGTATGGGAAAAATGACGACACATAGGAGCAAACGGAGAAAATATAAACAGCGACAAGAGCATTAAGAACTTACGTCAACCAAGAGAGGGTTAGAAGAGCTACTCGATTGAAGAGTAAGCTCTGGGATTGTTTCAACCCTTGCCCTTTTTGGTGAAGGGACAAGGGGGCTTGACGGAGGAGTAGCAGCGCCGACGTTCTGTCGAGGAGGCGACGTTTCTTCTCCTTCAACTGGCGTCTCCGAGGCGACTAATGTATGTGACGTACTCGTTCGAGCAGCCACATCAGCAGTTGGTACTTCTTCTTCATCATCACTACGAGTAAATGTCGACAATATAAAAAGCAAGATAGACAAAAATCTTCAAGTACAAATAAACAGAGAAAGGGTACTTACGAACTGATGAGAGCCTCGAGGTATGGATCATAGCCTGCCTTCTGGTGAGAAGGGACAGCTTCTTCGACCTTGGAGGTGCCGGAATCTTCGGCATCATCCCTTTTCCTTTTGTTCCTTGGAGAAACAGCAGGAGGAGGAGATTGTGCCGACGCAGTGGCTTCAGAGACATCCTCTTTTTCGTCGGATCCCGCAGATTTTGAGATTCTGCGGGTTCATTTGCAAAAGAGGGAGCATCTTGGTTATCATCGGAGATAACGGCCCTTTCTTCGACTTCCCAGGTAGAGGAGGAAGTGAAACAAGATTTGGGTGGTCCTATATAAAAAGGAAGGATGTCAGAAAGGAGTAACAACACAAATAGTGAGGCAATAACAATTTACAGCGACAATTTTTACCTTAGGAAGCGGATTGGCGGCGCTGTATGGTGTTACGCGACAAGTGGAAGGGATAGAATCTTTCTTCTTCAGAGATGAAATTTTTCGGATAAGCCTATCCAAATCCTTGACCTCCAAATTCGTCGACAAGCGATCTGTGTCCTCGTCGCCAGCATAATTCCAGAAAGGGTTTTTTGAGCCTGATAAATATAAAAATATCGAGAAGGATTATAAATGTAGCGGCAAGGAATACTAATCAGGAGCCTACACCCAAGCACAAGTCCTTGGCTGTAGCCTCGGGGCTACTCCCATCGGGAACGCTGTTCGCGTGCCGATGAATTTTTATCAAAAGAAAGAAGTACAGTGAGTATATTTCGAGTTATATAACTCTACATATACTCCCATCGGAACAAAAAAGTCATCAAATATGACTCGATAAAATGTGCTATTCCAGCAGTCGAAAAGCACTCGACAAAATATTCTCAGAGCGCTAAAAGTCGCGAATAAAACTCTGAATGCCGCAAAACAGCGAAGGTAAGACCCCGATCCGTTCTGAGGCGTGGCACCGTCTCGACGGCGGATTGCTACTATTTTCCGTATCAACAGATACGAAGAAAAATCCTAACGGACGCGTTAGGCACCCGATAAAATATGACTGGGACTCGACGTAATGGTAAGACCTTAAGCGGCACCGTTGAAGTTTACACCGTATCCCGAGATCATGTCCGGGGACGTGATCTTGAAGTAGGTTTTTGCGGATTGCCACTAGAGCAGTTAACTAGTACCTGATCCGTCGATGAACTAGCCCCAACTACCAATATCCCTGTACAACATAATATTTACATATCGAAAGATTTTATAATGAGTAAAATTGGAGATTTCCTTGATTCTTCGATTCAAGAAAAATCTCGGGGGCTACTGACATAGGCATCCCCAATGGGCCTGCCAAAGGTGGTACCCGGGTTTATTCAAGGCCCAAGACTCGAAGAATACGAAGACTTGGAAGCCCATTTACTGTTAAGGAAAAATAGTTTGTATTAGGAAAGATAGAAACTTGTAATCTTACGAGTTGGGTACGAAACCCTCTCGAACACTGTAACTTGTGTATTACGGAATCCTCGGCTCCGCCTCCTATATAAGGGGAGTCGAGGAACGAAGAGAGGATCGAATCTACTGTCAACATAACCCTAGTTTTCATAATCGTCGAGTACTTTTCGCCCGAACCTTCGAGATCTACTTGCCCTCTACTTCTAGCAAAACCCTAGTCTACAATCTGTAGGCATTGACAAGTTAATCCTTTGTCAACTGTGGTATCCTTTGAAGAAAAAGGACTGTTTCTGATGGTTTTAAAAGGCTAGGTGGTGCTAGGTGATTAAGTTGGCTACCAAGACTTGTCTCATCTGGTTAGCTGGGATATGCTATGTGTTGTTGCTTGTTTAGGCATATCTATCACTTACTGGATTTACTGGTTCTTGATTGGCCTCTCTTTTGCCAGCATCACTTGGTCTATATACCAAGTGATGAATAATCCCTTTGGAGCATCTGCTCCATGCATGCTATGTGTGTTTGAGCATCTTGACTTATGTCACCATGGTTGCTGGTTTGGTGGTGTTTTGAACTCAACTGAGTAATGATAAATTTCTATTTCTTGTTGGCTTTGATGAAAATAGAGATATCCACAGTAGGGGATCATGTAAATGAATGCCACTGTGGTATCCTTTGAAGAAAAAGGACTGTTTCTGATGGTTTTAAAAGGCTAGGTGGTGCTAGGTGATTCAGTTGGCTACCAAGACTTGTCTCATCTGGTTAGCTGGGATATGCTATGTGTTGTTGCTTGTTTAGGCATATCTATCACTTACTGGATTTACTGGTTCTTGATTGGCCTCTCTTTTGCCAGCATCACTTGGTCTATATACCAAGTGATGAATAATCCCTTTGGAGCATCTGCTCCATGCATGCTATGTGTGTTTGAGCATCTTGACTTATGTCACCATGGTTGCTGGTTTGGTGGTGTTTTTGTACTTGTCGATGATTAGATGGTTGGTTGATCACTCGTACACTCGGGGTGTCGCTAGTGAGCCTGGTGTGATGGCACAAATATCAATCTCTTGTGCATCCTACCTGGCCTCACTAACGCCATCCCGGGATGTTCATATTTGTTTCGACCAACAAAGTATGAGGCATTCCATTTAGTTCATACTAGCTACTTCTTAATTGCATTGGCCTTTCTTCCATTCTAGTGCCGATGATTAAATTGTTTGGTCACTTGTACACTCTGGGGTGGCGAGCCTGGTGCGATGGCACAACTATCAATCTCTCTTGTGCATCCTACCCGGCCTCGCTGACCCCATCCCTGAATGTTAATATTTCTTTCGACCAACAAAGTATGAGGCATATGATATCTAGTTGAGATACCACTTGGCTCTTTCTTCCATTTTAGTGCCGATGATTAGAATGTTTGGTCACCTATACGCCGCAATATACTTTGTAGACGGGCCCCTTTTCGGCCGCTGTTCGTTGAACGAGTCCTTGACGAGACAACAACGCCGACATGTCTCTTCGGTGCAGAACCACGCCAGTCCCAGCCGTCTCCCTGTGGCCGTGTCTAGTGGGCTCGCGCTTCGGCCGACCACGATTGGACTCACCGGGGAATCGCCATCACCACTATCGCCGAGTCCACAGTGTAGAGTACTTTGCAGCAGATGCCGCTTTTCTTCTCGCCGTCCAGTGAACGAGTCCTGATGCAAAGACCGTGCCGGCTGGGGCAGGCCGGCACGGTCTTTGCATCAAAGACTCGTTCACTGCACGGCGAGGGAAGAAAAGTGGCATCTGCTGCAAACTGCTATGCTCCTGTGGAGTCTGGCGATAGTGTTGATGGCGATTATCATTATTCCCCCGGTGAGTCCAATCGTGGTCCGGCCATGCAGAAGAGCGCAGGAGACGCGGCCACAAGGGAGGCGGCTGGGACTGCCGTGGTTCTGCGCCGGAGATGCAGATCAGCGTTGTTGTCGTTAAGGACCCGTTCACGGAACGGCGGCCGGGGAAAGGGGGCCCTTCTGCAAAGTATACTGCGGTGTATACTGCAACTATGGTTTCTGATCATAGTATTTGTGTTGACCAATAATGTATGAGGCACTTATTCCATTTTGTCATTCCATTTGCTTTGAGATTTTCAAAATGCCGATGATTAAAATGTTTGGTCCCCGTACACTTGGGGGTGGCGTAAGTGAGCCTGGTAAGATAGCACAAATATCAATCTCTTGTGCATCGGACTTGGTCTCACTTACGCCATCCCTAAATGTTAATATTTGTGTTGACCAACAATGTATGAGGCATTTATTCCATTTCTCTTGTGCATCGGACTTGTTGGTCTCACTTTCTTCCATTTTCATCATAGTACGAACTGGATATGAAGACCCCGATGCAAGCGAGCCTGGTGGGTAGAGATGAGGGAGCAAAGGAGGAACCGGATCGAGCCTGGTGGGTAGAGAAGAGGGAGCAAAGGAGGAACCGGATGAAGACTACTTTGTATCTCGAAATTGTGAAATTTGTATGAATTAAGAGTTGTATGCAAAACATTTGACACTTAATTGCCACTATATATGTATCTCGATCGGGCTCTAAGTAATGTGATGATGATGTCTATGTTATATCTGTGCAATGTACATGATATTTATATTATATCTGAATGTTGCTGTATATAACATGTATCTCTGTATATTGTTGTGTATAAACTGCATGTGTATAGCAGGCAGCACAAAATTGAGTATAATACAAGCAATTTCTGTGGCGCACTGAAAACCAATTCTGTGGCGCACTCTTTTCTGTGGCACACCTAGGAACACGTGCGCCATAGAAACCTTAATTCTGTGGCGCATGGTAAGGTGCGCCACAGAAACCTTATTTTTGTGGCGACGTTTCTGTGGCGCACCTCCCATGCGCCACAGAATCCAATTTTGGTGTGCCACTGATGAGGCTTTTCCTACTAGTGTCCTCTTTACTCGCCTGCTACGCTTTCTGGACAAAACAAGTTGCCCTCTTCGTCTACATGCCTCTTCCACATTCATGAACTACGCCCGCGCTCAAGGATTTTTGGCCATTTTCCCCGCCTCGTCTATGTTAAGCTTCATGCACTAGCCACTTGAACCAAAAGTCCGAACTGATGGAAAGGGCTAGGCAATCTACTTATACACTTCACAACACCCCCACTCGCGTGTGACGGGAGAAGAGAAAGTCAACACGTGTAGAGAGAGAAAGAGGCAGCGCCGGGACCACACGCCACACGGCAAGAGGCAGAGAGGGGGCAACAGCAATTTTTAGGCTTAATTGCCAGGATTTGAACTCGAGACCTGGGGCTCGATACCATGTTAAGATTCATGCACTAGCCACTTGAACCAAAAGTCCGAACTGATGGAAAGGGCTAGGCAATCTACTTATACACTTCACAACAGCCCCACTCGCGTGTGACGGGAGAAGAGAAAGTCAACACGTGAAAGAAGAAGAGCACACCGAAACAGGGCATCAGCGGTGGCTAAAGAGGGACAACAACAATTTTTAGGCTTAATTGTGAAAACCATGCCATGTTAAGCTTCATGCACTAGCCACTTGAACCAAAAGTCCGAACTGATGGAAAGGGCTAGGCAATCTACTTATACACTTCACAACAGTCTAGAGGTATTATGCTATTGCCCTTTGCCTCCTAGAAGTTCTCTAGTGACATATTTGTGATGTTTAGTTATATATTTGAGCTTGCATAGACCATGGACGATAGGGGAGACGGATTCTTTGACAACCATGTCATTGATATGTCGGTGGATGACGACTCTGACGATGATAACGAATTGTTGATGATGGTGACCCTTCTCATGCATGCCCACACTGAAAAAAGCGTCCAAGGCCCCAAGGCTCGTTCAAGGAACATGGCACGGTGTTGGGTCATAAAAGAGAAGTTGGCCATGTGCAACTTTTCGGCAACTACTTCCATTGTACCAACCATCTATATAGTGCCGCTTTGTTCCGATGCCGGTTCCGGATGTCAAGGCCGGTGTTCCTCTGCCTTATGAACGGAGTGAAGAGATATGACAATTGCTTCATATGCAAGACAGATACTCTTGGTAAGGTTAGCTTTTCTTCTTATTAGAAATGCATTTGCAAGTGTTCCGATGCTTGCCTATTGTACCGTCGGTGATGATGATTACATGCGGATGAGCGTGTTCACATGCCTAGAATCAATATACGAGTTGTGATTTATATGTTTGTTTAACAATATCTGAGACAACTAAATGCTCCAGACACATCCCGGTTGTCGTTAATTGACGCTTGAAGAGACTTTTCTGGGTGCTTAGAAGCCTAGAGTGCATTCAGTGAGAGTAGAAGAACTGCTTATTTTGTTGGTAGGGGCAATATAAGGGACATGTTGGAGAGTGCACAGTCATACCCGATCTATAAATTTAGCACTTTTTTATAGGCATGGCTAGTAAACATAATGACGTCGTACTTTAACGCTCTCTAGTGTTCAATTTTTTCGTGGAATGGCTCTGAAAGTCTAATATCACATCAATGGCCACCGATAGGACAAGAGCTACGGTGCCTAGTTGATTGTGTCTATCTATATTTGGCTATATTTGGAAATAGTGGTCCAAATATCAGCCGAGATTTTTCAAATAAAATTAAAATTTATCCATAATTTACTAAAACTTGTTAAATTTAAATAAGTTGTATAAATTTCAGAAAATACTAACTGGTATTTTGTTATATAGGTAGGTAGCGAGAAAACCGATTAACCAACGCGATCTCAGAAATATCGGCCAAGATAAACTAGGACTAAACCAAACACAATTTATGCACGAAATACGTGACCGCTTTGGAGTTGGGCTAGCTTACCCTTCTCGTACCGATAATGCTCATGGGAAAACCGAGAATGAAACATGAATGCGATTCAGAGCTTCGCACGACAAGCTATGAAGCATCAGAGCGCGCTAGGTGCTACCACCACCAAAGGGGAATGCCAGAGTTAGGCATTCAGCGGATTGATGCATTTCACTCCTAAAAAGGTGATCGTCTACATCTATTTGGATCGAGCCGTGGAGATGAAATAGGCTGTTCGGGCACGATCGACGACCTTTTGCGTGAACTAGCCCTAGCGGCCCGACGATGAGAATTTTTAGATTATTTCTCACCTTATTGTTCTCAAATTGTTACATAGATATGTAATAAAACAAATATTTCAATGTGATGTTTAACAAACTTATTACATCTAAATAAATAACAAAGTTTGCATGTATTGACATACATAAAAAAGGAGAGAGTACAGTTCATAATTCACAAATAAAATGAGATGAGATTGACGGCTCATTCTCTTCATGGCATGTCAATGCCCAATGAAATGTGTCTGCCTGAGACTTCAACGTTCATACGCAGAAACTCCTCATGTTATTGCCACAAGCTCTGGCTTAACCAAGTTATCCTAAAATTCCTATTGTGGTCATTGAGGCCATTAGGACGCTATGTCTCAATGAGCATGTTGTGCATGATCACACAAAAGGTCATCACCTCATATATGATCTTCAAAGACCACATTCTAGCTGGGTGACGAACAATAGCCACCGAGATTGAAGCACACCAAATGTCTGCTCGACATCTTTCCTGCAAGTCTCTTGCCTCGTTGATCGACAACAACCGTGATGTGTCATCAACGGTTGGCTCTCCCAAATAAAGTTTCTCGAATACCGCAATCATGGCTCGGCAAAACGTGTACATGTATTCAAGGAAGGTGTTCCTACTCATTCACATGTACTCGTCGAAGCTATCACCAGACACTCCGTACGAAAGCATGCGAATAGCCGTGAAACACCTCCGACAAGAGGTGAAGCCTAACTAGCTCACCGGTGGCATCAGACCTGCATCAGAAGTAGGGCCAGTAGTCTCTGGCGCCCCGTAAAATTATCAACAACAGGTTTCTTGACATCCAATAGCAGCGTCAGAACATGAGTACCTTGTAGACCGGATCGGTGTGGTGGAAGTAGTCTTTATAGAGCCAGTTGTGGCCACCCACTCGTTTGCGCTTGACGTTGATCGAGTGGCCCCTCGTTGAGCCCCTGTACATCGACATCTGCTTGGCATTGTTCTCGTGGATGAGGGAGGTCGCGAGAGCTGCGATGTCTCGTCGGATGAGGTGTCCACGACTTCCCTGCACAGCATCTCGAGCGACTGCCTGAGTTCCATCTCGGGGTAACAGCAATAGATAAAGGTCAGCATAGTTGGGGCAAATGGCCATTAATTCGCCGAAAAGTTCATCGGTATCGTATCGTGCAATTGATCGAACTGCCTTGCGCGTCGAGTCTAGTGGGGGCTCCAAGCATATGGGCGGCCAACAAGGACACGAGCGATACGGTCAAGGGCTTTCGCCTACACAGAACGTGGACGTCGGCGAGTCGTGGCCTAAACAGAGCTTGGCTACAACAACGAGAGGTAGCGTAGGGCTACAAAGAAGGGGAGGGGTACGCTTTCGGTTTCAGCAAACAAATTTGATCAGTTTGGGTCGAGCCGCTGGACTGGAGTCAGACCCAATTCTTGACCGTTTGCGTTCAATGGTTGAACCATGGATCCAGCGGTTGTTTTATCCTCGCGCGTTTTGTCTTTATCGACAGGTTACCGAACGGAGCAGTAGCCGGTTTTCCGTAGCCGCGGCGAGAACGTCATTTCTTTTTCCAAGCCTGTCTCTGTTGCCGCGAAGAATTTCTCGCCCGGGCGAAGCTTCGCCCCGAGCTTCGATTCCATTCCGCACGTGCAGTGGTGAGCTACCAGTGGCAGTGGTGTAGAAAATTTACTGAGCTCGCGAATTGGCTCTTCGCTCGGCCTAGGATTGGTGCGATCCCATCGAATCTCGTCGGGATGAAAAATCTCCGGGAGACGCGCCGCCGGCGTGCGGAAACGTGGCTCCGTGGAGCCGGGAGGAAAACGACGGGGACGCAAAGACCGGAACACAACAGCTGCGATTTCCCGGCACCGTTTCCTTTTTGCGTTGGAGTCCGTTGCATCCAGATTCCATAAAAAAAATAGAAGACAAATAAATGTGGGGTAGATGCCTTGTGCCACGTTGCGAGGAGATGATTGGAGTGCGGATGCATCACTCGGAATCACTGCCATCAGAAGCAACGGCTCACCTACCTACCTACACGAGCGGTTGGTAGCTTGCATTGCTTCTCACTAGCCTTGGTTGGAACGAAGAACGGGTGTTTAGATTTTTAAGAGGATGTGCGTTATGTCTAACATAGGTCAGAGAACACTCACGGATCAGGTTTGGGAGGAACACTTGAATCGATAGTTTTTTCTAGGGTAAGACCTAAGCACGACGAAAATCAAGAATGTTGTGCGGGGGTCCTCGACGCGAGATGGCGGGAGAAGGCGAAATTCCAACGGCGTTGCGCAGCAAAGTTGGAGGTCACCTCCTGCTTTCGGTTACCTCCTCCATTAATCCCCACCTAAAATTCTCATTTCCCCCCTTCCGACACCGGCGGCAGGGAGACGTAGCTATACCACTTCGGTAGATTCCTTGTACTCCCGCACCGTACCCTAGCCGTACTCTAGAGGAGGAGCTCGTCTTCTTGGTCTCCGACATCGGACCCGCGTCGTCGTGTGCAGCGAAGACCGAGGCTGGTCTCCTTCTTCTCCGACTCCGGCTCCTCACCATCGTCTGTCATGGCGTAGGTAAACAACACCGTTCTACTAAACTGTATCGCCTAGTGGTACATCCATTTATCTAAAACTTCGTAGGGTTGATTTGGCTGTTCCTAATCGTAGATCGATTTGATTACGACGACCACATCCAGCTTTTGCATCACGCCGCATCACTCATCGCTATCATTCAGGCATGGATCATGCTATTGCACAAAGGAGCAGTTAGATGTGATGCCTTTCCTCGTCTCAGATACGGTCCAATGTTACCACCAGAGGACAACAAAGTTTAACTATATCTACAATCAATATTGCAATGATGTAGAGGCAACCCAAATGCTTTGGATGTGACGAGCCTTTTCTATGCTTAAGATGTTAAGGGAGAGAGAACTCCTTCAAGATAGCATCCACACCTCTGTAGAAGAGCAAATACCTATGTTTATTCATGTTTGGGTCATAACTGGAGGATTAGAGTGATCCATAGCATATTCAAGCGATCAATGGAAACTATTTCTCGCTACTTCTAGGTGATGTTATTTGCAATTGGAGCTAAGAGGCGAAATAATCAAGTTACCATCCAAGAACAGACCTCCCAAAAACAAAAACAGCTGCAGGTGATGGCCATATTTCAGAGTGAGCACTATTTATGCACTTTAGTAGGAGTAGTTTTGTTTGAAAAGTCATAAATGACATTTTTAATCATCATTTGGAAATCTATAAAAGAAAAATATACACGCACGTATTTGCATAAAGCATATCTTTTGAGTTGTGATCTACACATACAAGATACATCTGTGGAGCAAATTAATATAGATGTGTCTATATCTGTATTTGTTGTTGCTGATAATACGCCAACAACTTTTTTAGACCTGTAAATATCATTACATGCATGCATATAGCACACATCTATATGTACCTGTGGAGAGATGCTTAACTTGTGTATGCATACGTGAGCACCGACGAGATGTTCGTATAATCGTATATATATTTTTTAGTACTGCAGCCTCTGGCGGCGGAGTGGTAATTTTGTTGTTTCGAAGTTCTCTTGTCTTCTGATGTTTTGGGATCTTTTGGAGCACTAAGATAAATGGAACAAGATTAGGCTTATTTTTCTCCCATCTCTTTTGGGGGTTGAGTTGACGATCGGTGCCTGCTGCTTTGTAAAATAGTGGGAGGCATCCTTCTGACGCGTCCAAATGGCAAAAAGTTCACCGCAATTATTCAGTCCCCCCGCCCCCTTTTTCTGTGCTCTGGGTGTGATGTTTCTTAATCTTTGTCCGATTTCCTGCGTTCCATGGTCGCACCACAAGTCCACAACGCACTGACAATGTTTGCAGTTGGCAGTACCAAATCCTCTTGGAATTTCACAACCCATTTCACATAACTTGCATGCTAAAAAGTTTTTTTTTTATAAAAGGAATATATTAATATCGAAATATATCAATTACATTTAGCATCTGCAACAACGCAATACTCTAATGGTATTACGGATGCACACAAGCAAAAAGAAAAAGAAAAACTAAGAAAAGAAATTCCCGCTACGGTATTTTCAGCCCTAGTAGCAACAGTACATTCACCACCAAGACAACACTTGAACTTCTGGCTCTGCAAAAGAGACTCCTCCAAGAAAGTAACAGTGCACACGCGTCGTCATCGCTCAATCAAAAGATCTTAGGTTTTCACACCCTGAAGATAGTCCCCGCTCTCAAAACAATACCTTCAACAAGGCCATTGCCAGGCACAGTCAATTAAGGCTAGACCTTCGATTTTCACCCTAAAAGTGTGACTTTGAATTTCATCTTTGTTGTCGCCCACTTGCATACTGATGCTGCAAAATCCAGAATACCAAACAAGTGCCTCAACAACACAGAGACTCGAGCCTCCATCGCTAGTCCCCTAATCTAGCCTTCGTGATACTATCCGCCTCTGATTTCACCATGGACCAGAATGTCATCTGATGGCAACACGGAACAGAGCTTCGCGCCGCTCCCTCCCGAACCATACGGTCGAAATACAAGCACGGATGTGCACGACAAAATACCACCCGATCCAGCAAACTCCAGGCATGAGGTACACTGTTACATTCTCCGGTTGTGCCTTCCGGAACTCATCACTCGAGCCAAATCCAGAAGGACATGCATCAAGTAGAACTTCGTCTTGGCGCGAGAGAAACCCTAGGACCGCCGCCTTTATTCAAACCGCGCGAGCAGCCCCCACAGCCCCACACCACCCGCCGGCAACCTGTAAGATGCTGCACGAACCCAACCAACAGCCCAAAGGCTAGGCCAGCAATGAGAATGGTGATGGCAGAGCAGGGTCGGTCCCTGCCGGATCCGTCCCTACCACACAGTGTAGAGGACCGGGGAGGCGGCAAAGGAGAACCCAAATCAAGATCTAGGGTTTCCACCACCACCCAGCCTAGCCATGAACCCACCGCCGGTCATGGCGCCGCCGAAGAGAACCTCCACCACCTCCTCGACCATGGACGTGTTGAATATATAAGAAAATATCCATATGAAATAATCCGTACAAGTAATTGATAAATCATGACTATGTAAACGAATAAACTAAACGTGCAGTCTAGTAAGATAGATGAACAGATCACATCTAAAGTAGACAAACCGATCGCATCTACCAACTACACTAGAAGAAGAAACTCTAACAGAAACTGAAAGAGAAATGACAGGATCACATACTTCACAGCAGCGTCGTTGTCGCCCATGTTGAGGTTGTCGAAGAAGTTGCTCGATCCGGGAAGAAGTTGTCGGTGTGGAGGAACTCGTCGTTCGAAGACGACGTCGTGCTGCTAGTCGCGCCGGAGCGCTCCCCAAAAACCTGATTGCCCCTCACCCGTACAGGTTCACGAGAGGCAGGGTTCCGGAGGCCTACTGTCCCGGCAGTCGGTGCACGCCGACGGACGGGATGAGGAAGACGACGGCGGCGCAAAGAACTGGAAACATGTAGTCGCATATGTGGCACATCTAGGATAGGGTTCTCGTCCGCGCTTATATAGTGCGGCTCGGGAAGGTCGTGGGACGCAGCCCACGTACGAGTTCACGATCCAGAAAACCAGAACGAAAACGGCTGAGTTAACGCGTCCGTTAATGGCTCATAATTGTGATTGATTACACAATTAATTTCCCCAACAACAAAAAGACAAGCTCGGCTCGGCGAGATTCCCGCAACCCGCGGCGCGTCGGGCGAGGCGAGGCGGGCGGCGGAGGAGGAGGAGTGCGCGAGGGCTCTCTCTCTTCTCACTCACTTACTAGGACTAGAACAGTCCACCTTATATACCACTCCAACTCTCTCCCAACTAGCAATGTGGGACTAAACTTTAGCCCCCACTAGTGCTGCCACTGATTTATGATATGGGCCATGTGAGTTTCAGAATTTGATAATGGGCCATGGGCCAAAGGCCAAATGCCCACAAATTCCAGCAATCCCCCACAAACTCTCATTGGCACATCTCATCTATAAGTTTTCAGAACATTGTTTTGTATACCGGTATGTCGTGGAGACTGTTAAGTTGAACTTCCACTTAAAACTTCATATTACACTAGATTGCAACTTGGATAGTGGACTATGCCTTGAACTACAAGTTTTATGCGCACTAGCTTCATACAAAGCCTAGACCGATACTAGGCTGCCGCGAGGCTTCCTCGCGGTTTGGAGCTTATACGTCATACTCCAGGGCCTTTCATGAGTTTACTAGAGAGCACCCAACTCTCATAGATTGCGACGTTTAACAATCGGACTCATATAGGTGTGTTCTTCAAAAGATGTTTTGCAGGACAACATCTCTGCTAAAATAAGCCACTTAGAACACATTAAGATAATTATCAACCTGCCATGCAGATTAGGAGAGTATTGCATCTTACGGAGTGGTAAAATTGCTATAGGGATATATACTCTCCTCCAGCTGACCAACAGCTTGTCTCCCAGTTCTAATTCACGGGATCTCCGATCACATAGAGTGGGTTACCACCGTGGACAACTCATAGTGTGGGTCTCATACCCATCTCCCTCGATGCATTTTCTATCACATTTCGTGATAGTCCCTTTGTGAAGGGGTCTGCCAGGTTTCTAGACGTATGGATATAATCCAACGCTATAACTCCGGAGTTTCTCATTTTCCGACAGTTTTCAGTCTCCTCTTCACATGCCTTGATGACTTCATATTATCCTTAGAACTGTTTACTTTGACGATCACAGTTTGATTATCATAGTTCATAGGAATAGCGGGTATTGGTTTCTCAACCACAGGTAAGTCCATCAAGAGCTCACGAAGCCACTCTGCTTCAACAGTGTCTAATGCTGTGAGTTCTGCTTCCATAGTTGACCTCGTAATGATGGTCTGCTTGCAAGACTTCCAGGAAACAGCGCCACCTCCAAGTGTAAACAAATAACCACTTGTGGCCTTAGTCTCATCAGCATCAGATATCCAATTTGCATCACTATAACCCTCAAGTACCCTTGGATACCCAGTATAGTGAATGCCATAGCTCGCAGTGCCTTTTAGATAGCGCAAAACTCTCTCAAGAGCATGCCAATGAACATCTCCAGGTCTAGACACAAAACGGCTGAGTTTACTTACAGCAAAGGAGATGTCAGGCCTTGTGGCGCTGACTAAATACATAAGCGAGCCAATAATCTGCGAATATCGCAATTGATCTCTAGCAATTCTTTTATTCTTACGAATAATCACACTAGGATCATAAGGCGTTGGAGAAGATTTACACGCTATACCCAAAGCGACTCAGGATCTTTTCCACATAGTGGGACTGAAGCAATGTAATCCCACCATCGTCATCCTTAAGCAACTTGATGTTTAAGATCACATCAGCTACTCCCAAGTCCTTCATTTCAAAACAACGAGATAGGAACTCCTTGACCTCCTTAATCACATTAAGGTTGGTCCCAAATATCAATATGTCATCGACATAGAGACAAAGAATAACTCCCTCGCCCCCACCATGGCGATAGTATACACACTTGTCAGCTTCGTTTACAACAAATCCTTCAGCGGTTAAAGTTCTTTCAAACTTCTCATGCCACTGCTTAGGCGCTTGCTTAAGCCCATACAAAGACTTCAGTAGTTTACACACCTTTCCTTCTTGACAATCTACTACAAATCCATCAGGCTGCTCCATATAAATTTCCTCTTCAAGCTCTCCATTTAGAAAAGCAGTCTTAACATCCATTTGATGAACGAGAAGACCATGTGAGTCAGCCAAGGATAGTAGCACTCGAATGGTGGTCAATCTGGCAACAGGTGAGTATGTATCAAAGAAATCTGCACCTTCTTTCTGGGTATAACCCTTAGCCACAAGACGTGCCTTGTACTTTTCAATAGTACCATCAGGCCTAAGCTTTTTCTTGAACACCCACTTGCATCCTACAGGTTTGCACCCATAAGGACGATCAGTCACCTCCCAAGTTCCATTAGCTAAGATGGAATCCATCTCGCTACGGACAGCTTCCTTCCAGTAGTCAGCATCCAGAGATGCATAGGCTTCTGAAATAGAAGTGGGAGTGACGTCCACGAGGTACACAATGAAATCATGTCCAAAGGACTTTGCAGTCCTCTGTCTCTTGCTCCTTTTGGGAGCTTCATTGTCATCCTCCACAGGATTTTCAAAGTGTTCTATAGCCATGGTAGGTTCAGGAAATAATTCCTGAGTAGATGAACTGGGCATCTCCTGAGTTGATGAGCTAGAAGTTTCTTTCATAGGAAAGATGTCCTCAAATAAAGACGCATCATTCGACTCCATAATTGTACCAACATGCATGTCGGATACCTCAGATTTTACTATCAAAAATCTGTAGCCAATGCTATGAAATGCATATCCCAGAAGAACACAATCCACGGTCTTTGGTCCAAGCTTGCGCTTCTTGGGTATCGGCACATTTACTTTCGCCATACAACCCCAAGTTCGTAGGTAAGAGAGTTTCAGCCTTTTCCTTTCCCATTCCTCAAAAGGAGTAATGTTTTTGTTCTTTGTGGGGACACGGTTCAGGACATGACATGCAGTCAATATCGCCTCCCCCCACCATGCCTTGGCGCTGCCTGTGGCGCACAAGTTACCCGCCCGAAGCTCTCGTTGCCATTGTCGGCTTCCCTGCTCGCAACCAATGCTCCATCTGATGACAGCCCAGGTAGTCATGTGCGTGCTCTGATTCCCCTGGCCGACGGCCGGCTGCTCCTGCATATTCCAGGTATTATAGGCGCGCCCGGCGAGTTGACCGGCAGCCACAGCGCGTGCCCGCCCGCTGCTGCCGCTTTCATGCTGTTCCTGTTCCGGTTGCTCTCTCTCTATTGTTTATGGTCTGCCGCTGCTTCATGTGATGTGCCATTATTTTGTGCTGCTCAAGATGGCCTATTCTCTGTTTCTATCCACGGCAGATCTACTTTGTTTGTACAGGCAGTACAACTGTGTTCCTAGTAAAAGTACGCGTAGATAAATTTGTGGATTTCGTCCGCCAGTAGTATGTGTTCTTCATGGTCGAGACATTTGCTTTCTTTTCTTGTCCAACGAAGAGAATTTGAGGCATCCTTTGTTCAACTCCTTCCAGCTCGGTGCTATATCTGAACAAAAAGTTGTTTCTTGCCCTGGGCAGTATAGGCAAGTTCAGAAGAAAAGTGCAATCGCACCGTGGCAGGAAGTGCAAGTAGATGTTTTCGGTTTTTGAGAGGGTACTGATTCAGGGGATTTAAGTATTTTAACTCAAGAAATACACATATTAACAGGGGATTTAAGTATTTTAACTCAAGAAATACACATATTAAGCGCTGAAGCTCACACTTCATGTTTCTGGAAGTATATACACCAATGACAACTCTGGATGATTATCACCCGTATACTGCTTGTCCTGAAATATTTTCAGCAGTACAACTCTTCGATGTTGAAAGTCCAATCGATGATTTTTGAAAGCTGACATTTTCCAGACGCTGTTAGTTACGATAGGAAATACAGAGGTTTGGAGTGTATATGAAGACATCAGGCTAGCATCATTTGAACCACGAATGCAAGTTGCGCCACCGAGACTGTCTAAGTTTTAGTGTGTATATAAAGACATCAGGCTAGCAAGTTATGTTTTCCTAACTGTTTAATACCAAGATTGGAAGAGGCGTCAGTAAAGATTCCCAGAGCTTGGATAGATTAACTGATTTGGGAAGTTGGTGCGGTGCACTTCTTCAGTAGTTTTCTTCAGTAGTTCAGATCGATGGATTTGCCGGAAAAAAAAAAGATGGTGCGGTACAGCAGCAATTTACTTGGGCACTGCACGCTGCAATATTGTGTTTCTGGTAGATGTACTTCTGTTTTATCTTTACTACAGTAATACTGTAGTTTGCAATCTGTGGCGTCCGTGCGTCAAAAAACCCTCGTACGTAAAAAAAAAATCGGAGTTTCTCTTACTTCGATTGAAATAAAAACTGCTCGCCCGGTCGTCCCTTCGCTGCTCCCGCTTACCTTTCGTAAGAGAAAAAAACCAGTACACCCGCTGTACACCCGCTTAATATAGGAAGTACAAGAAAACCGACAAAATTCAAAAGTACAAAAACAAAAATAATCCCATCACCCGCGAGGAAGTTCATATACTTGAAAACGAGAAGCACAACCATTCGGCACGATCAGTACACCCACTTAATATAGAAAAGTACAAGAAACCCGACAAAGTCCAAATGTAGAAAAAACAAAATAATCCCGTCATCTGCGAGGAAGTACGTGCAGCGATTTTGAGAAGTACAGGCGGAGACAACATGAAGTACAAGCGGTAATTACATGAATTAAAAGTGTTCAAAGAAAAATACTCCCACCTAAGTTCACATAGAAAAAAACAATAATAATCCCATCACCCGTAAAGAAGTTCATATACTTGACAATGAGAAGTACAACCATTCAACACGAGCAATACACCCACTTAATATAGGAAGTATAAGAAACCCGACAAAGCCCAAATGTAGAAAAAACAAAATAATCCCGCCATCTGCAAGGAAGTATTCTGAGAAGTACAGGCGGAGACAACAGAAGTACAAGCGGTAATTACATGAACAAAATACCCCCACATAAGTTCACATAGCAACATTGTGAAGTTCAAATATTAAGATCCGGAAGTGCAGAATCTCTTAAAATAGAATATAGGGACAATCTAACATTATCATTTTGAACCACACATGCTAGTTTTTGTAAAACACACTAGTATCAAAAAATTTCCAGGAAGTATAACCACGAAGGCCAAGCAGTACAAGGACATGTCGTGGGAAGTTCAGATGCCCGTGGTTGTGCTGAGCATTTTGTGTGGCCATGGACCTCAAACGAACACCATATGAGAAACTTATAGTCATTTTACTGAACACTTTCATGAAACAGCGCCGAGAAGTACAACCGCATTTCCCTAGAAGTGCAAGTTCGTGTCGAGGGAAGTTCAACGCTCTGTTTTTACGGGGCGGAAATCTATTGTTCAAATCTCATCGATTTGATCACCAACCACTTAAATCATTGTCACCAAAAGCTTTATATGGTAGAGTATATGTCTAAATTCAGTACCTACAACATTTTATAACAAATAAATGGATCTAATCTATTAAATTCAAATTGTTATCCCACAAAATATACCGAAAACATGATTTCAAAACATGTAAAATTAGTTTTAAACCATTCGGATTTGGCAAAAATGGTAAATACGAAAAAGATGCGCCATTTTGACACCTTTCCAACCGTATATCATTTCCATTATTTAAATATACAGCGTGGAAATCACGGGGAAATCATTCGGTGCCCGTCACATAAAACAGGCGGACAGTAATTCGAGTTATTTTCTTAAAATGTAAGGAATTAGAGAAAACAATTGGAATATGAAAGTTACGCCTAGTCCATAGCTTTCCAACGCCATATCATTTGCATCATTCCGACATACGGTTGAAACAAATCATCCAAATTACTGTCCGCTCGTTTTTGAGTACGTCCGAATTTTGGTATTTTCAAAATTGTTCAAAAACTGTGAGGATTTAGAAAAAACGTAAAACATGAAAAAGTTGCGCAATTTCATTATCTTTCCAACGGTATATCATTTGCATAGTTTCGATAAGCGATTCAAAAATCGAACTAAAAGTTCGTTTTCTGGCCATATAGAAGCGTTTTCGTATTTTCAAAATTAAATTTAAACCATGCAAAATCTGTGAAAAGTGTGAACATGAAAAAGTTGCGGTTTTTCATTATCTATCCAACGGTATATCATTTGCATAGTTCCGACAAATGGTTGAGAAACTCAAGGTATAATCAGTACCTCTGAAGAAAACGGGAAGTTCAGGTAAGTTCGACAGAAAGTTGAACCGTGTTATCCGGGAAGTACAACCTTGTGTCCAGGAAAGTTCAAATCGGTGCTCAGAATATTATTCTGCAACCGGTTAATAGTATATATATATATATATATATATATATATATATATATATATATATATATATATATATATATATATATAGTCCTAACTATCTTGTTGTGTGTACGCTATTATGCATAATGAAGAAGCGGGAAATGCGAATAAGGAGCATCCATGATGTTGGGTTCATTGACCCACACATCGTTAATTCATATGTGTTAGAACATTTTCCCGCCGACGTGGAGGAAGACCTGTGGCGGTTTTTTACAAAACAGGAACTCAAAAGTGATATTCCATTTCCTTACCATTTTGGGTGAGTGTTTCTGTCTTGAGCACATTCTCTTTTGTTTACTCCATGCATGGTATGTGGCTAATCGATGAGTTAATTATGCATGACTGTGCATGTATCGTGTCCACAGGTTCCACTGGATTCTGCTAGTAATTCAATTTGACGACTCCACAGTTCTCGTCCACGACTCTCTAAATCTGGATGCAAAACTTTGGGCCGACATGAGAAAAATGATGCAGAAGTAATTATTTTCATTCATTTGCGCTCTATATCGATCGGCCTATTTCGTTCATTTCCTAATATCAAGTAACTAATAACTCTCTTGTTCATTTAATTTTCTTTGCCTCGTAGGGTTTGGAGACGGTTCGTAGACACAAAGGTCGGTGAATTCAAAAAAGAGCTACAATTTAAAAGGTCAGTGGCTGGGACTGGGGATATTCAGCCAAAGGGGACCAATCTATGTGGATACTATGTTTGTGAGATGATCCGGAGATACACCTCTGAGCGGGTTTCGTCTGAGAACAACATCATGAGGAATAACCTCCGGAAGACGCTTAGTCCAGAAGCTCGCTTTCGACCACTTCAAGAGGAACTAGCTGGATGGCTCGCGAGGGAAGTCATCGATCCCTAGAGGAGAACACTATGTAGAGGACGTAGAACTTCATATGCACTAAATTATGTATGGAAACTTGTTCAAAATTGTATATGGTCATCCGATATTGAATATATATTGTATATTCCTCTTGAATTCTTTTTGGTTCTAATTTTAAATTTGTTTGAAATTGTACATTCATATGCATGTATGTAGTACCGTAGAATATGTGAAACTCCTTCAAAATTAAAATAAAACACAAAAGAAATAAAACAATACAAATTAAAAAGAAACCAGGTTTGGGGGGGGGGGCTAAAACCCTAAACCTGCGGCGGCCTTTAGTCGCGGTTGGCCAGAGAACCGCGACTAAAGGTCCTCCGCCCCGAAGGACTGCTGGCGGCCACGTGGAGGCGCCTTTAGTCGCGGTTCATAAGGAACCGCGACTAAGGGGGGCCTTTAGTCGCGCTTAGTTGGTCGCGGTTGCGCAACCGCGACCAATGGCCGTTGCGAACCGCGACCGAAGCCCTTTTTCTACCAGTGAATGAGGAAGACACATGCATGTTTCCCGCTTCGATCTGCTGAAATTAAATTTCCTTTTCTTTAAAATCGTGCTCTTGAGATCATCACCTTGTTTCTCTACTCATGATATGCAAAATAGGATTGTACCTTTGTTGTGGTGAATATCATCACGCTTAATGACCATACTGTACTCTACTATTAGAAAATAAATAATGAGGTATCCTTCTTTCTTTTGGCGAAAGGGCATGCATTCTAGCCAATTCATTCAGGTAGAGAAAAAAAACAGAGTCGAAGCCCACCATTCCTTAACCAAATATATCTACTATACTTCGGTTACATTTCTTCACAATCATTTTGCCAATAACTGTACTCCATAACATCTGAGCTGATAAAGTTGAATTGCACTCCGTAAATCCATAACACATCTAATAGTACTCTAGTCTGTATTCATCTTCCTTTGCATGTTTTTCCCATTTTATTCTGGCCGAGGACTTTTGGTGTGTGAATCAATCCGTCATCCCGACTACGGTGGTACACAAAGAGATTGCCTAGATATCAGACATGGCCTCTGAGCCTACTGTAAAAAATTACCCGCGTGATAAAAAAAATGAAAACAAAATTTGGTACTACTAACTTCATTTTACAAATTCGATGTACTGAAATAACATGCACGGTGCTAACTATCTACAAACACGCGGTACTGAACTGTACGAAGAAAAAGTTGTACAAGCTTATTTTGCTGATAAAGATGCACGCAAAGTAGGAAAGTGCGTAATATGGTTCAATGCTTGTTTGCTTCTCGGGCAAAACGTGTTGCACCTGGGTTGTAGGCCTTGGCTAGCAGGCATAGGCATGTAGGACGCGCGGTGTCGTCGGAAAAAGAAAGCATGGAGATGGAAGTATGAAGCCTGGCATGCACTACGTCGAGACAAGATATGGATCTAGCCGGATGACCAACCGCGCGTGATCTCTCAAGAAAAGGAAAATATCTCAAACTCGGTCCCATATTATTCTCACGTGATCATACATACATCATGCTTGGGCAAATTCTTTCTCCTCCCCTTGTGTCGCTCTCTCAGAGCATCTCCACCGGCACGTCCCATATAGTCGCCGGCAGGAGCGTGGCCACTGTCGTGTGAGGTGCGCCGGCATCCTCTATTTGGGGGAGCTGCTCCCACGACGGCGTGCCCCATACGACAGCCCCGATAGATGATTTGGATTGAAAACTCAAACAAAAGCGTAGAAATTCGAATAAGTTTTCGAATTTAAAGTTTGAGCCAACATACGGCCACCAAATATGAATATGTTTTCGAATATGAAGTTTGGGCCAACATACGGTCATCGAATCACCGTCTCCAGCCGCAAAAAACAACTTCGGATTCCAAACCAACTGATTAGATGAACGGGGTCAGGGGCGGCTCGACCTCGATGACTTCCTCATCGTCGGCGAGCCCCGGTGGCAGCTCCGCCGCTGCAACATGATCCACGGTCGCTGGGGGAGGCATGAACGTCGACGGTGCCAGCGGAGACATGAACGTGGAGGCTGCAGGCGGAGACTGAACGTGGAGGCTGCTGGCGGAGACATGAACATGGAGGGTGCCGGGGGAGATGCCGACATAGCTCGTGCCGCCATCACATCTTGGCCGATGCGCTTGCGGCACATCTTGTGCCACGCCCACGCCAACGGGTCCATCTTCTCTATGTCGGCCATCAAGATCTTGGATTCTTGAGACATCTTGGCCAACGAAAGCTGCGTCGCTTCGTTGGTGGCCATCATGGCAGCGGTGCGAGCTTCCATCTTCGCCGCCTCCACCTTCTCCCTCTCTAGCTCGATCTTCATGTCTTGCTTGTCGAGGATTGCCTTCCACACGACGGCGACCCTATCCGCCGCTTCCTTGTTCTCCACTGAGAATGAGGTTATAATCTTATCGAGGGAGGCATCCATGGCGGCCAATGTTGGCGCTGCATTCCTCTCGGCCTTGGCCTTCTTGTTTCCAATGGGGCGCCCGGTGGAGGCGTCGGCTGGATCGACCGGCCGTTCTACCCCGTCCTCGTTTAGAGTGCGGCGGAGGTCGTCCCATTTCTTGCAACCTTGGAGCTTGTTGAAGCAATGCATGAAGGGGAAGTCTTTGTCCTCGTTTTTATACTTGTACATCTCGAGGGCGTTGAGCATCTAACAATACATGATGCAAAACAAGATATGAAACAAGATATGAAACAAGATGGATCATCTAATAGATACACTATAATGCATTATGAAGAAGATATGGAACAAGATGGATCATCTAATGGGCGTAGATCATACCCAATCCACCATCGTCTTGCCACTCTCCTTCCTGTTCTTAATCTTCTCATAGTAGCCATGGAACTTGCTACACGACGCCTTGATGACGTTCCAACGGTGGGAGAGGGCGCCTCGTTCCGGTTCATGTTGATGGTGGCGTACTCACCATAGTTCTTCTTCTCGTTGAAGGAATCGAGGATGCGCTTGTAGTACTTGCCTCCGGTTTGGTTGGCTCCGGTGATGGGGCAAAAGCTCACTTGCTTCCACGCCTCGATGAGACATTTATCCTCCAAAGATCTCCATCTCGGACCACGAGTGCCGCCGGAACGCCTGCGCGTCGTCGTCCTCGTCGTGGTCACGCCAGTGTCGGCATCGGTCAGCTCTGATACGTCGCAAACGTCTCTATAATTTTTGATGCTCCATGCTTGTTTTACACCAAATTATATATGTTTTGTTCATACTTCGTTGCACTTTTATACATTTTCCGGCACTAAACTATTATCAAGATGCCATAGTGTCAGTTCCTGTTTTCTGTTGTTTTGTATTTCAGAAAAGTTGTACAAGAAGTATTCTCGGAATTGAACGAAACATAAGCCAAAGTTAATATTTTTCTGTAACGAAGATAGAGTCCAGAGGGGGGTCAAAGAAGTGGTGCAGGGCGGCTAGAACACACCTAGGCGCGTCCTGGGCTTGGCCCGTGTCAACACCCGGATTTTTAAGTCCAGATGCCTTTTATGCCATACATCGCAATCCCAGGAATATTGTTGTTGCGAGACATAACAGTTGAATATCATAAGTCATCATTCATTACATACCATAGTCGTCTTACAAATAGATCACATGATCCAATATTACATAAATAGTTGATCTACTGATCAACGAACATATTACATGGCGGAAGCGTAACGGAAGTGGACTATCTAATCCACAGGCCAACGCTTGACGTTAGAAGAACTCCTAGTTGTTGTAGACGTCCTGCTGACCGTCATCCTTGTACTGCTGCTCCTCTTCATAGTCTGGCCATTTGAATAGCCAGGGACACAGCCGTGAGTACTTTGTAAAGTACGCAAACTAATACTATTGTAGTTACTATCCATTTTATTAAGTGAATGCTAAGCTCTAGGGTTATTTGCATAAAGCCAATTTTAGTTTATAAACATTTAGAAAAAGACTTCTCATGTGCTAACTAACTCAAGTGGGAACATTAGTGTCATTCCCACAACTCTGTTCTGATTCAAAATCAAGTCACATTTCAAATTCAACTGTCATTTTCAAGACAAAATCTGATGACGGAACAATATGGCCTTTCCAATTGTCCGTAACCGTGGACACGGCTATTCGAATAGGTTTACACTCTGCAGAGGTTGCACACTTGTGCCACAACATTTGATCACATCCGTCAGGGATAACCCTGAATAATCGTAACTCCGTACGCGGATCATCAACCCTAACCTTTCACTTACATATCCTAGTATAGGCACCTCTCCCCATGAGCTTGGCCTCCCAGTGAAGACAAACCGTCAACTGCACAGGGCTTGGGCCGGACAATTCACCTCATTCACATCATTTCACATCCTTTCACATGTACGGAGGCAGCCTCGGCATAACCCCTATGATGCTTGTTTAGAGGGAACCCACACTAAGATATATAAACTTCTAGTTAGACCCTACCCATAATCAGGTATTATGGGGGTACTTGTATATTGGAATGGTATCGCATCCGAACCCAACCATCAGTTTTTATCAAGTTCATCCATTCATTCATGTCATATTCACTTTCAAAATCATTCAATGTCATTTCACTTCACAATGTTCCCATCTAGAGTAGTCAATTTTATGTATTAGCACTAGCAACTAGTCATGAGGGGTGCTATCTAGCTTTCATTGCTCTAGGCTAATTTTGATGCTCTTGTTCTATTCTAGACCAAGTGAATCATGAATCAAAAAAAGTGAACTTTGGTGAAACAAAACTTGTAAAGCTTTGTAAAGTAAAACTTCGGATGAAAGCAATTAAGCATGAAGTAAAATGTGGTGGTGCCTTGCTCTTGGAGAGCTTTGCACTTTAGCAAGAATATTAGCTTGCCTTGGTTGGGGAATTGGTTAAAGTGGTGTTCTTCTCCTTGGAAGTAGACCTCCTCCTCCTCTTGGTACTCCTCGGTACTAGCGTCTAAAATACGAATACGGGGTATACAATCATCATAGAAAACTTATGTACTAAACTATGCACACACATGATTCACACAATTTAAGCTAGCATCACACATTACTATTAAGTTGGTGGATGTGTTTTCTTATTTAAGAAAAAATAATTTCCTCTCACTATCTTATTAAGATTTAATTTCTCTCATGAATGATATATGACCTAGGTTGACCAAAATCAACCTCTTCATACTTATCATTCAAGAAAATGAGTTAAATGAGGTGAAGCACCTCATACAATTTAATCCTAACATGGTAAAGATTTAATATCATCAAACAATTCATATGAGACCTAAATGACCAGAGTCTCTACCTCATTTTGAAATGTTTGTGACGAGATTTAAATGAGAGAAAACTCCCATGTGATTTATTAATAGTTTTGGACATATCTTTGATTAGAAATAGCCATATAGTCCTTTAATTAAACTAAGCCATGATCATTCAAAGTAAGAATGGCATATTTTTGCAGAAAAAATTAGTGCAAGTGAAATTTGAATTATAGGAGTTGGAATCAACTCAAAAGAATTTTTGGTTGATTTTTAATAATTATTCTAAGTCAGAAAAGTCCCTGTATTGTTTATTTTTCTAATTTATTTCTATAACAGATCTAGGGTTCAATCCAGTGGCATTGTGTAGATAAAACTTTAATATTTCCAAATATATAAAATTTGTAAAATTTGGCCAAGTAGATTTGTCCCTATTAAATTTTAAAGTTGACATCAGATTGCAATATTTCTCTATTCTGTATTTTCGAATTTGAATTACGTGGGCTGGCGGGAAACTAATGGGCTGTGTAGAGAGAGAAAGGATTGGGCCGGCCCAGCTTCGCAGCAGGCCAGCTGACAGCGTGGGGGCCACCTGTTTGTGGGTTAAAACGAGCGAAGCGGTACGACGAATGCGAGCCGTGCGATTAGAAGCGCATCGCACGGTCGAGGGGGGGTCTTCTTCTCCGGCGAGAGGAGGACTTACTGGCGGCGGAGGTAGGGGGTCGGCGAGCTCGTCGGAGCTCCGGCGGTCGTCGGAGGTGTGCGCAGGGACGTTGTCGTCGATGAGGAAGCCGACGGTAGCAGTTGCGTCGTCTGGGGCGGCTTCCTTCTCCGGCGATTGTTGGCGACGGTGAGCGGCGGTGATCTTGCAATTGGAGGTCTCCGGTGGCTAATCGAGCAGGTGTGGTGGTCGAGATGAGTCAGTGTGAGGAGGGGAAGCAGATGGTGTGCTTGGATTGAGGAGAGGGGTGCCCTTTTTATAGCTGCGGGAGGTGGCCGTGGTGCTCAAATGAGGTCAGCCATGGCGTCGGCGGTAGGGGGTTGCAGGGGCACTGGCGATGATGCTCAATTGCAGGCGACGTCCTTGCGGTGCTGTAGCGCGTGATTGTGGGGAAAACGAGGGACGGACGCGACGGTGAGGTTGACGAGAGCTTGCAGGTCCGTGGCGAGTCGTGTCGACGGTGACGATGGCCACGGCGTTCCTGCGGTCAAACGATGATGTCTGCGAGTCTCCTGGAGGTCTGGCGCGTCTACTGGCGTGCGGAGCAGGCAAGTGGAGGCGAGACACGTCGACGGTCGTTACGCTCTAGCGTGTCCAGGGTGCTTGCCGTGCATGCGTGTGCATGCCTGGGCGCGTCTGGCCACGTCGGGTTCTACCTGTTGCGATGCGATTTTTCGTCGAGGCAGGGCCTGGTCGTGCTCAGGAGAGTGAGAGGGAGTCGCTGGACATGGCAGGACAAGCTGGAGAGGAAGGGTGAGGGCGATGGCACGAGCTGGCCATACCATGCCACGACATGGTCATGCTCTTGTCAATGTGAGCCAGCAGAGGTGATGGCAAGTGATGGAGATGGTGCAGGGAGGTGAGGTGATGCTCCAGGGCTGCAGAGAGGGCACGGTTGGACTTGGTCCAACTCCAATTCTCAGCATGGGCCTCAATTTTAACCCTGCCTGCCAAGTGTTTGATCAAATGCCCGAAAGAAAAATAATTTTGAAATTTGAAAAGATTTTTGGTGGAGTGTAATCATATAATAAGAGAAGTAGAATGGAGGTGGTGGTGGTCAAAATGGTGTTGATTTGCAAAATCACATATTGCATATGATCTTACATGTGTTTCATGGTCCCTACTTTGCTTGCTTACTATTTGAAATTGGGACAGAATTTGGGATGATGGTTTTGGGAAAAGTTGTTCTCCTTGATGTTGTCTTGGATGAGGTGCCAAGAGTTGGCAAAGTCTAGTTTAAAAATCTTCCAAACCAGGGGCTCAAAGTGGGCATCAGGCTAAAAATGTCACATGTGACCATATTGCATGTAACTTGGAATTTGCATTTGATTTCCATTTGATTTGAGTTTCTTTGATTTCAAAGGTGTTTAAAAGTGTTTAGTAACCATATCCAACCAATGGTGCAAGCCAAAGTGGTATAGGTTAAGAATTTGCAAAAATGGCATAAGCCCTATGTGAGGGTTTTGTGATTTTCTACTTTTTATTCCTTTCTTTTTCTTTGCTTCGCTTTGACAAGGTTGAGGTTTATTTGGTGTTAGATGGAGTTGGGTAAAAGGTTCAAACCATTTTGGAGCAATGTGGGTGCCTAGGTCAAGATTTGAGATTTTGGCTAAGTGCCACATATGCCTCTATGCATATGTTTTAATTCATTTTTGTTTTCTTTTTGGTTTCACCAAGATTTGAGTGGTAAGCCTTAATTTAGGTTTGTTGAGGTATTTTCAAACCATCTACCAAGGTAGACAAAGCAAAGGTTAGCATTTGCAAAAAGTAGCCATAGGCTTGCATATGCCTTTTTCTTATCATTTCTTTTTATTTGGTTTTTCAAAGGTTGGTGACAAGGGAGAGGGGGTTTAGGGTTTAGTGGGGTTTACCATAGTCCACCACCATTTAGTAAAGTAAGAAAGGTAGGGTTCAAGATTTACCTATTAGGGCTATATGCCCACATATGTCTTTTTCTTTTATTTTGGTTTCTCAAATTTGACCCACTTTGTTTTAGGGTTTAGGGTTTTGGAAATAGGTTCAAAGTAATAAACAAACAATCATGGAAAAAACACAAGTATTAGGTATGAGCACTATGCATAGCACTCTATGTAAGAAAAGTTTTTGTTGGTTCTCATTTTTGGAAAAAGGAAATTCATTTTCTCTTTGTTTTAAAATTTGGGATGTTACAACCCCTTCCCCTTAACAAATCTCGTCCCGAGATTTTAAGAAAAGTTAGGTTCCTAAGAGAGATTGGGCGATATGATTTAACAGAAAACATACTTGGCATGGCCTGAGGTGCTTCTTGGGCTTCTGTTGCAGTCATGTTGTAGAGGCGGCGTTGTTGTTGTTCTGGTTCCTTCTTGCAAAGCGGCGCTGGTTCTGAGCAGTGCAGCAGTGTTGGCGCAATCTTGGCTAACCTTTTGGGGCACTCGTTGGAGTAATGCCCAACCACTCCACACTCATAACAAGTGATGGTGGCCTTGTCCTTGGTGGCGACGGGGATGGCGTTACTTCCAGTCCTAGGGCCAATGTTGTTGTTGTTCCCGTTGTTGTTGTTGCTGTTGGGGTTGGTGGTGTTGTTGTTGTTGCCTCCGGGCTTCGGGGTCCTCCTTGGTTATTGGTGTAGTTTGGGTAAAGTCTGGGCAGTGGGCTTGTTGTATTGGGAGTAAATCCTCCAGATGAGTTGTTGCGGTACTTCTGGGTATTGCTGGACCCATGCTGGTTCATCATCCGACGTTCTCGTTGGCTTGGTGAAGCTTCCCTTCCATCTGGATGGCTGAGTCCACCAGGGCTTCTAAGTCAGCAAAGGGAATGTTGACCAGACACTGCATTTCGTCGTGGAGTCCGTTCGAAATCTCTCCTTCCGCTTCTCATTGGTGTCGGTTTCTCGGGCGTACCTTGACAGAGTAAGGAATCTGTCGCGGTATTCTACCACGGACATTCTGCCCTGCTTGAGTTCGCGGAACTCGTCTCTCATCTTCTTAATCAGTCCCTGGGGCACATGGTATTTGCTAAACTTCAGCTTGAAGTCTTCCCAGGTCATCATCTGTCCCGCATTCGTTGCGCGGCGCTTGTCCACCAGGCTCGTGCAGGTCCTGACAGGTAGTGGGTGGCGAACAGTACTTTCTCTGCGGCTTCTACTCCCGCAACTTCTAGGTTGTTCTCCATTGTCTGGAGCCAATCATCAGCATCTAGTGGCTCTTCTGTCTTGCTAAACATGGGTGGGTTGGTGTTCTGAAAGTTCTTCAGCTTCGACCCAGGGTGGTCGTGGTTTCCATGGCCGTGATTGTTCTGAGCGATCTGTTGCAGTGCAGCTAGGTTGGCCTGTCTTTCAGCTCTTTCATTCTCGCGGTCTGCCATCAAGGTCTGCAACAGTTGCATCATTGCGTCTTGATTCGCACCGCGGTTGGGACGGGCCATCTGAACATGGAAGTAGATGATAAGATAAGAGGGAAATTTCTATGGTTGGTTTGGTTTAAAGTTTAAAAAGTTCATAACTTGAAATCTTGAGTAGTGTTGAGGGGGTAAAAACCAGCAACACTTTTTCATTCTTACCATGCATCACACATTACAAAACTAACACACCGTTGGTTTGAAGAACCATTCATTCGTTCTACGATACAAGGGGATCCTGATACAAACTCACACCTACGAAAGTGCTTTAATGATACTACTCTTCAGGGGGAAATTCTTCGTCTTCACGGGTAATGTGCTTGGCGAAAGGCGAGGGCGTTGTCCAAATCCTTGTGGGTTTTGTACAGCATGAAGTCGAGGTGTGCTACATAGTGGTTCATCTTCGTGTGCGGCGGCATGATCATTGGTCTTCCCATGGGGTCATGTCTTGGGTAGTAGATGAAGCGAGTGTTCGATCTTGTTCTCATTTTGTCCACACAGACGGGAAATTGCTTCTTGCATAGCTCTGACTAGTCCTTTCTTCCAAGTGTTTCCCGTCACGGAAAACCAAAAGGTTTCCCATATTGGGGCTCCAGGCTTTCTTCGCAGATCTGCAGTAACTTCCCACCGAGGTGGTTCTCCTGAGTGATCATTGAGAGGTATTCCGAAGAACTCGGGATATGGGCGTCCTAGATATTCAACTAGCTGCTTCAAATCCTTCTCGAACATCAGGTTTCCTCCGTGGCCAAGCTGATAGGACTTGCAGGTGTACTCCATCTGTGAGCAAGGAGGATGAGTAAGTTAAAGACGTGGTCAAGTGTGCAAAGTTTTATGTAGTTCTACAAGGAAAAAGTAGAGCATGAATTTCTCATTTTGAAAAAGATCTCCAGGATAAGAGTGAGAATAAGTTTTTCACAAATATTCACTTCTTTGGTTTTGAAACTAAGTTTTGCAGACGTCCATTCTAACTAGGGTCCTCTAAGGTCAAACAATGGCTCTGATACCAACTTGTCAACACCCGGATTTTTAAGTCCAGATGCCTGTTATGCCATACATCGCAATCCCAGGAATATTGTTGTTGCGAGACATAACAGTTGAATATCATAAGTCATCATTCATTACATACCATAGTCGTCTAACAAATAGGTCACATGATCCAATATTACACAAATAGTTGATCTACTGATCAACGAACATATTACATGGCGGAAGCGTAACGGAAGTGGACTATCTAATCCACAGGCCAACGCTTGACGTTAGAAGAACTCCTAGTTGTTGTAGACGTCCTGCTGACCGTCATCCTCGTACTGCTGCTCCTCTTCATAGTCTGGCCATTTGAATAGCCAGGGACACAGCCGTGAGTACTTTGTAAAGTACTCGCAAACTAATACTATTGTAGTTACTATCTATTTTATTAAGTGAATGCTAAGCTCTAGGGTTATTTGCATAAAGCCAATTTTAGTTTATAAACATTTAGTAAAAGACTTCTCATGTGCTAACTAACTCAAGTGGGAACATTAGTGTCATTCCCACAACTCTGTTGTGATTCAAAATCAAGTCACATTTCAAATTCAACTGTCATTTTCAAGACAAAATCTGATGACGGAACAGTATGGCCTTTCCAATTGTCCGTAACCGTGGACACGGCTATTCGAATAGGTTTACACTCTGCAGAGGTTGCACACTTGTGCCACAACATTTGATCACATCCGTCGGGATAACCCTGAATAATCGTAACTCCGTACGCGGATCATCAACCCTAACCTTTCACTTACATATCCTAGTATAGGCACCTCTCCCCATGAGCTTGGCCTCCCAGTGAAGACAAACCGTCTGAACTGCACAGGGCTTGGGCCGGACAATTCACCTCATTCACATCATTTCACATCCTTTCACATGTACGGAGGCAGCCTCGGCATAACCCCTAAGATGCTTGTTTAGAGGGAACCCACACTAAGATATATAAATTTCTAGTTAGACCCTACCCATAATCAGGTATTGTGGGGGTACTTGTATATTGGAATGGTATCGCATCCAAACCCAACCATCTGTTTTTATCAAGTTCATCCATTCATTCATGTCATATTCACCTTCAAAATCATTCAATGTCATTTCACTTCACAATGTTCCCATCTAGAGTAGTCAATTTTATGTATTAGCACTAGCAACTAGTCATGAGGGGTGCTATCTAGCTTTCATTGCTCTAGGCTAATTTTGATGCTCTTGTTCTATTCTAGACCAAGTGAATCATGAATCAAAAAAAGTAAACTTTGGTAAAACAAAACTCGTAAAGCTTTGTAAAGTAAAACTTCGGATGGAAGCAATTAAGCATGAAGTAAAATGTGGTGATGCCTTGCTCTTGGAGAGCTTTGCACTTTAGCAAGAATATTAGCTTGCCTTGGTTGGGGAATTGGTCAAAGTGGTCTTCTTCTCCTTGGAAGTAGTCCTCCTCCTCCTCCTCTTGGTACTAGCGTCTAAAATACGAATACGGGGTATACAATCATCATACCAAACTTATGTACTAAACTATGCACACACATGATTCACACAATTTAAGCTAGCATCACACATTACTATTAAGTTGGTGGATGTGTTTTCTTATTTAAGAAAAATAATTTCCTCTCACTATCTTATTAAGATTTAATTTCTCTCATGAATGATATATGACCTAGGTTGACCAAAGTCAACCTCTTCATACTTATCATTTAAGAAAATGATTTAAATGAGGTGAAGCACCTCATACAATTTAATCCTAACATGGTAAAGATTTAATATCATCAAACAATTCATATGAGACCTAAATGACCAGAGTCTCTACCTCATTTTGAAATGTTTGTGACAAGATTTAAATGAGAGAAAAACTCCCATGTGATTTATTAATAGTTTTGGACAATATCTTTGACTAGAAATAGCCATATAGTCCTTTAATTAAACTAGGCCATGATCATTCAAAGTAAGCATGGCATATTTTTGCAGAAACAATTAGTGCAAGTGAAATTTGAATTATAGGAGTTGGAATCAACTCAAAAGCATTTTTGGTTGATTTTTAATAATTATTCTAAGTCAGAAAAGTCCCTGTCTTCTTTATTTTTCTACTTTATTTCTATAACAGATGTAGGGTTCAATCCAGTGGCATTGTGTAAATAAAACTCTAAGCTTTCCAAATATATAAAATTTGTAAAATTTGTCCAAGTAGATTTGTCCCTATTAAATTTTAAAGTTGACATCAGATTGCAATATTTCTCTATTCTGTATTTTCGAATTTGAATTACGTGGGCTGGCGGGAAACTAATGGGCTGTGTAGAGAGAGAAAGGATTGGGCCGGCCCAGCTTCGCAGCAGGCCAGCTGACAGCGTGGGGGCCACCTGTCTGTGGGTTAAAACGAGCGAAGCGGTACGACGAATGCGAGCCGTGCGATTAGAAGCGCATCGCACGGTCGAGGGGGGGTCTTCTTCTCCGGCGAGAGGAGGACTTACTGGCGGCGGAGGTAGGGGGTCGGCGAGCTCGTCGGAGCTCCGGCGGTCGTCGGAGGTGTGCGCAGGGACGTTGTCGTCGATGAGGAAGCCGACGGTAGCAGTTGCGTCGTCTGGGGCGGCTTCCTTCTCCGGCGATTGTTGGCGACGGTGAGCGGCGGTGATCTTGCAATTGGAGGTCTCCGGTGGCTAATCGAGCAGGTGTGGTGGTCGAGATGAGTCAGTGTGAGGAGGGGAAGCAGATGGTGTGCTCGGATTGAGGAGAGGGTTGCCCTTTTTATAGCTGCGGGAGGTGGCCGTTGTGCTCAAATGAGGTCAGCCATGGCGTCGGCGGCAGGGGGTCGCAGGGGCACTGGCGATGATGCTCGCTTGCAGGCGACGTCCTTGCGGTGCTGTAGCGCGTGATTGTGGGGAAAACGAGAGACGGACGCGACGGTGAGGTTGACGAGAGCTTGCAGGTCCATGGCGAGTCGTGTCGACGGTGACGATGGCCACGGCGTTCCTGCGGTCAAACGACGATGTCGCGAGTCTCCTGGAGGTCTGGCGCGTCTACTGGCGAGCGTAGCAGGCAAGTGGAGGCGAGACGCGTCGACGGTCGTCACGCTCTGGCGTGTCCAGGGTGCTCGCCGTGCGTGCACTGGCGCGTGCGTGTGCATGCCTGGGCGCGTCTGGCCACGTCGGGTTCTACCTGTTGCGATGTGATTTTTCGTCGAGGCAGGGCCTGGTCGTGCTCAGGAGAGTGAGAGGGAGTCGCTGGACATGGCAGGACAGGCTGGAGAGGAAGGGTGAGGGCGATGGCACGAGCTGGCCATGCCATGCCACGGCATGGTCATGCTCTTGTCAATGTGAGCCAGCAGAGGTGATGGCAAGTGATGGAGATGCTGCAGAGAGGGCACGGTTGGACTTGGTCCAACTCCAATTCTCAGCATGGGCCTCAATTTTAACCCTGCCTGCCAAGTGTTTGATCAAATGCCCGAAAGAAAAATAATTTTGAAATTTGAAAAGATTTTTGGTGGAGTGTAATCATATAATAAGAGAAGTAGAATGGAGGTGGTGGTGGTCAAAATGGTGTTGATTTGCAAAATCACATATTGCATATGATCTTACATGTGTTTCATGGTCCCTACTTTGCTTGCTTACTATGTGAAATTGGGACAGAATTTGGGATGATGGTTTTGGGGAAAGTTGTTCTCCTTGATGTTGTCTTGGATGAGGTGCCAAGAGTTGGCAAAGTCTAGTTTAGAAATCTTCCAAACCAGGGGCTCAAAGTGGGCATCAGGGTAAAAATGTCACATGTGACCATATTGCATGTAACTTGGAATTTGCATTTGATTTCCATTTGATTTGAGTTTCTTTGATTTCAAAGGTGTTTAAAAGTGTTTAGTAACCATATCCAACCAATGGTGCAAGCCAAAGTGGTCTAGGTTAAGAATTTGCAAAAATGGCATAAGCCCTATGTGAGGGTTTTGTGATTTTCTACTTTTTATTCCTTTCATTTTCTTTGCTTCACTTTGACAAGGTTGAGGTTTATTTGGTGTTAGATGGAGTTGGGTAAAAGGTTCAAACCATTTTGGGGCAATGTGGGTGCCTAGGTCAAGATTTGAGATTTTGGCTAAGTGCCACATATGCCTCTATGCATATGTTTTAATTCATTTTTGTTTTCTTTTTGGTTTCACCAAGATTTGAGTGGTAAGCCTTAATTTAGGTTTGTTGAGGTATTTTCAAACTATCTACCAAGGTAGACAAAGCAAAGGTTAGCATCTGCAAAAAGTAGCCATAGGCTTGCATATGCCTTTTTCTTATCATTTCTTTTTTATTTGGTTTTTCAAAGGTTGGTGACAAGGGAGAGGGGGTTTAGGGTTTAGTGGGGTTTACCATAGTCCACCAAGATTTACCTATTAGGGCTATATGCCCACATATGTCTTTTTCTTTTATTTTGGTTTCTCAAATTTGACCCACTTTGTTTTAGGGTTTAGGGTTTTGGAAATAGGTTCAAAGTAATAAACAAACAATCATGGTAAAAACACAAGTATTAGGTATGGGCACTATGCATAGCACTCTATGTAAGAAAAGTTTTTGTTGGTTCTCATTTTTGGAAAAAGGAAATTCATTTTTTCTCTGTTTTAAAATTTGGGATGTTACAGCCCGCGCCTAGGGGTGGTGTGGGCCCCCCCTCCACCGACATCGCCCTCTGCCTATTTATTCACAATCTTGGGAAAAACCTAAAGACCCGAGCATCCATCCACGAAAAGTTCCGTCGCGGCCGCCATTGCAAACCCTAGCTCGGGAGGGTTCTGAAGCTATTCCTGGCACCCTGCCGGAGGGGGAAATCATCGCCGGACGCATCTACATCGCCATGCCCGCCTCTGAAGTGATGCATGAGTAGTTCATCTCTGGACTGTGGGTCCATAGCAGTAGATAGATGGTTGTCTTCTCCAATTTGTGCCTCATGTTTAGATCTTGTGAGCTGCCCTACATGATCAAGATCATCCTTATGTAATGCTACATGTTGTGTTTGCTGAGATCTGATGAATATTGAATATTATGTTGAGATCGATTATATATTATTTTCATATGTTATTTGTGATCTTGCATGCTCTCCGTTGCTAGTAGATAGTCTAGCCAAGTAGATGCTTGTGACTCCAAGAGGGGATATTTATGCTCGATAGTAGGTTCATGCCTCTAGTTTTTTGGAAGAGTGACAATAACTTCTAAGATTGTAGATGTGATGTTGCTACTAGGAAGAAAACAACAATGTTTTATCCAAGGGTAATTTTATTATTTACTTTACACACATTGCTTAATGAGATAATCTGTTGCTTGCAACTTAATACTGGAAGGGGTTCGGACGTTTACTGGAAGGTGGATTATTAGTCATAGACGCAGTTGGATTACGGTCTATGTATTATGTTGTAATGCCAAAACGAATCTTATAGTTATCATATTGTCATGTATGGTATTTATTCTGTCAATTGCCCAGCTGTAATTTGTTCACCCAGCATGTTATTTATCATGGAGAGACACCTCTAGTGAACTGTGCACCCCGGTTCTTTACTTTACACTGATAAATTCAACCACTGCAATCCTGCTCTGTTTACTTACTGTAAGCTTTGTTCTCTTTAATTACTGCAAACATCTCTTTCCACTCGATACATTTAATCCTTTGTGTTCAGCGAAACCAATGAGATTGACAACCTCACTGTAAGTTGGGGCAAAGTATTTTGGTTGTGTTGTGTAAAGGTTCCACATTGTTCCTGATGCTGATAGTGCGCCCTGCCACTAGTCGCCTAGCAACACCTTTAGAAGTCACACCTTTCTCCTACGGCTGATTAAACCTTGGTTTTTTACTGGGGGAAAACTTGCTGTTGTTCTCATCATACCTTGCTCTTGGGGTTCCCCAATGGAGTGCAATCTGCGCTCATCAAGCTCCTACTGGACCTCCTCCTCACCTTCATCCTCCTTGAGATCATCGATCAAGGTTGACCCTTTCTCTGTTGTTATGACGACATCGTCAATGTATACTTGAACGTTCTTGCCAATCTGAGCGGCAAGGCATTTCTGCATCATCCGCTGATATGTTGCTCCCGCGTTTTTCAACCCGAAGGGCATTGTTCTATAGCAGAACATGCCATAGGGTGTTATAAAAGTTGTTTTGACCTCGTCTTCTTCTTTTAATCGGATCTGGTTGTAACCAAAGTATGCGTCAAGGAAGGAAAGATGTTCACAGCCTGCCGTGGAGTCGATAATTTGATCAATCCTTGGGAGGGGGAAGTGATCCTTTGGACAATGTTTACTGAGACACGTGAAGTCGACGCACATGCGAAGGACCTCTGTGTTTTTCGGGACCAACACCGGGTTAGCTACCCACGTGGCCTCCGTATGTAGCTCTTTGATAAATCCAGCTTCTCTGAGTCGATTAATTTCCGACAGCATAGCTTTGCGGTTTGGTTCCAAAAAAATGTCGCAAAGGTTGTCTGATTGGCCTAGCCAATGGATCCAAATTAAGGGGGTGCTCGGCAAGTTCCCTGGGTACTCCTGGCATGTCTGCTGGACACCATGCGAAGATTTTCCAGCGCTCACGGAGGAACTCGACGAGCGCTTTCCTATGCGAGATCCATGTTTGTTGCGATAGCTGTCGTCTTCTTGGGATCTGTCGGGTGAATCTGCACTTCCTTTGAGTTTTTGGTTGTATCAAAGGTTGGCTCCTTTAGCGGCCTCCCTCCATCTGGGAACACATCATAATCAGTTGTTAGCCTTGACGCCATATACTCTGCCTGCATCCCGAAAGTTTCTGACAGTCAATGAAAATCCTTGTCGCACTTATTCGCTAGCGCGAAACTGCCTTTTACCGTGATTGGGCCTTTGGGTCCAGGGAGTCTCCATAACAAGTATGTGTAATGTGGTACCGCCATAAACCTAGGATACGCGGGTCGTCCCAATAGAGCATGGTACTGTGATGGGAAATCCACGACTTCGAACTCCAGCCTTTCTATCCTGTAATTCTCTCGGGTTCCAAACTGAACGTCGAGATTGATTTTTCCCAGCGGATAACTTGGCTTGTCTGGTGTGATGCCATGGAAACGTGTGTCGGTTGGTTTTAAGTTCGCCAGGGATATATTCATCTTCCTCAATGTATCTACGTACATGAGGTTTAAACTGCTGCCTCCATCTATGAATACTCGTGAAACGTCGAATCCTACGATCACCGCTGGTAATATCAAAGTTGATTGCCTGGTCGAGGGACTTGCTGCGGGTGGTCCGCTATGGTGAAGCCAATGTCCTGCCCCGACCAGTTCAGGTACTCGATTTTTGGTGGAGGCATCTTTTCTGCCATGAAGACTTGTCGAGAGATTACTTTTTGAGCTCTGTTGGATGGCCTGGCTTTCTGAATCATCGAGACCGCACCATTGGTGTTGATATAAGGTGGGGGTGTGGAGCTGCCGCCAACTGTAACTGGTGTCGATTTTCGTCCGTGATTACGGGAGGAGGTGGAAGGTGGATCTCACTCCTTGGCCCATGAGGGTTTCTATTTGCTGCCTGTGCATTGGCATGCCCCGCAAACCTGTTCAGCGCCTGGAACGTTTGGCAATCCTTCTGCATATGCCCCGACTGCCTCTTCACGTTGTTGTCGAGATAAAAGTGCATCTGGCATGGCCCGTTCATCATATCTTCGGGAGATATGTACGGCCTCTGGAACCTTGGACCATTATTTTGCCTATTGGGACGTGGACTGTCCCTGTAGTCATTGTGTTGTTCACCACTCTTTTGATAGTCATCTCGATTATTACTTCCGCTATTTCCTCGGAAGCCAGCCGATATTTGGCCGGGACCGTCATAGTCGGAGTATTGGCGAGAGAATCGTCGTCTATTTTGAATATTTCGATTTCGATCATCCTCAGGCGACCTATGCCGCTTATTGTGAACAACATCTTCTCCATCTGCCCATTGATTCGCTATTTCCATCAATGCCGCTATGGTTTTTGGATTAGTCCTTCCCAAATCCTCGACTAGATCCTTCCTTCGAATCCCAGCGACAAACGCATCTATCGATCTTTCATCAGATATGTTTTCTGCCGAGTTTTTGATGATGTTCCACCTCTGGATGTACGTCCTCATCGACTCATCGTACTTTTGTCTACAGGCGCGTAGCTGCTCTATCGACGCAGGTTTCTTGCATGTAGATAGGAAACTTTTCACAAACATGTCCTCGAAAGTTTCCCAACTGTCGATGGATCCAGGTGGTAACTTTTTTATCCATGACCGTGCTGCACCACTTAGGTGCACTTGGATGCTCTGCATGGCGGTTGCTTTGGTTCCTCCCGTGAATTTCACTGTTTCCAAATAATCGACTAGCCAATCCTCTGGATCTTGTAGGCCATCGAACTTCTTGTAGTTGTCGGGTAGTTTGAAACCAGATGGGACCCACGTTTTGCGAACTCATCGAGTGAAACAAGGGAGTCCGCACATCTCCTCCTCGTCAACCTCTGGTGACTGCCGACGCTCTCTCCTTTCTTGACGCGCCCTGTCGACCCACGCCTGTGTCGTCGTATCTCTTGCCGATGTTCTTGGAGGATCCTGCACTGCTCCTGTAGGTCATGGACTATTTTGTCTTGCAGTACCTTCGGGAGGTGTGCTTGTTCCTGCAAAAGTTGTCCCCATGACTCCAACTCGTGCCATAACCATGTTATACAATGCTTCTCTTTGATCTCCCGGGGGTGGTCTATTTGCCAGTATAAAGGCATGTGTCTCCATATATCCAGCTTCCGGTGTTTTAGGGATAATGTTCCCTCTTGTGTCTATTGACATTAAAGACATGTCGAGGTTCTGGATTAGATGCTCCCTCTCGCCTTCAGGTATGTTCTGCAGCCGCGATCTTCCCCTATTGCAAGCGTCTCTGTGATTATCTCCCGAAGTTCCTGATTGTCGAATCAACTCAGCTCGTCGCCTACTTGATGCGGAAGCGACGGCTTTCCTCTTTTCAAGCTCAATTCTTTGTTTTTCGAGTTCTTGTCCAGCACGGGCGAGTTTATATTGGTACGCTTGCAACTCTTCGGCTGTTGCAGTCGTACTGATCGGCTTTGTGCCGTTCATGGCTCTTGCCGCTCTGTTCCAGGCTGCTTGCGGAAGTTGCACCATCTGTCGCGTTGAGGCCCGACATACTTGGTGCCCAAACCTCGCATGAGATCAGCGGGATCAATGTATGGATTTCCCACATCATCGAAAGCCTCTGACGTCTCCTCCTGTGGGCGACTTGCTTCTCCAATTACATAGATTTGATGATATTTTGGAGTTTGACTTTCGTCGGGGTTGGTGACACCGTCGCTTAGATCGGCGAAGACCTCCCGAACAGAAGTAGATTTGTCGATGAAGTCAAAGCTGTCGATGCAGTCTGAGTCGCTGCTTATATTGGAGTCCGCAGACGACCCAACGGACATGCTGCCGACGATCTTGACGAGTTTTCCGCTTGAGGCAGACTCGACGAAGCGTGGCGGCGAGATCTCTTCGGCTCCCAGCTCGAACGATGACGATGATTCCGAGAGATCGGAGTTGGCCACCGACGATCCCGACGAAATCGGAATCTCGAGACGATGTGATCCCTCTTTTCCGACGCGGAAGTGGAACCTCCCGAACGTCATCTCCATAGGCTCCTCCAGATATGCATATGCATCCACACGGGGGGCGGGTGAGGAACAAAATCGACTAGACCAGTTTCGATCTGTTTACCTCTATCCATCGCGTTGCTTGCCACCGAAGACGTCGACGATGTTGAGCGTGCATTCGAGATCAGTTCCTTGTCGCCTTCAATCCCCACGGTCGGCGCCAATTGACAAGGTATCGACTTGTCAATGCCTACAGATTGTAGACTAGGGTTTTTAGGGAAGTAAAGGGCAAGTAGATCCCGAAGGTTCAGCCGGAAAAGTACTCGACTACTAAAAATTAGGGTTGTGTTGGCAATGAAATCGATCCTCTCTTTGTCCCTCGACTCCCCCTTATATAGGAGGCGGAGCCGAGGGTTTCGTAATGCACAAGTTACAAAGTCCGGGAGACTCTTTGAGTTCGCCCCGTAATAGTTACAAGTCATTATTCCTAATACAACTCTATATTTCCAAACTACTTCATAACTGGGCTTCCGGGATTCATAAACTTCGGGTCGTGGGGTGGGCCTTCAGTAAACCCCGGGTACCTTCTTTAGCAGGCCCATTGGGGATGCCTATGTCACTGTTTACTTACTGTAAGCTTTGTTCTCTTTAATTACTGTAAACATCTCTTTCCACTCGATACATTTAATCCTTTGTGTTCAGCGAAACCAATGAGATTGACAACCTCACTGTAAGTTGGGGCAAAGTATTTTGGTTGTGTTGTGTGTAGGTTCCACATTGTTGCTGACGCCGATAGTGCGCCCTGCCACTAGTCAGCTAGCAACACCTTTAGAAGTCACACCTTTCTCCTACTGGCCGATTAAACCTTGGTTTCTTACTGGGGGAAAACTTGCTAATGTGCTCATCATACCTTCCACTTGGGGTTCCCCAATGGTGTGCAATCTGCGCTCATCAAGCTCCTACTGGACCTCCTCCTCACCTTCGTCCTCCTCGGCCTCTTCTTCATACTCATCGACTGGGGGTTCGTAGGCTTGGCCGCGTATGAAGCCGGTGAGGATCTCGTCCTCGGCGGCAATCTACGCAAAAATTTACCTACTTTCACTCACCGCCGGTGTCTACGATGCACATAAAACATAAAAAGTAAGGAAAATCACCTCGTCCTCGCCCATGGACACGCCGGACGGGCTGCCGAACACCTGGTGGGTGCTCCTGCCCTCATTTGGGAAGAGGTGGTGGGGAAGCCGGTGCCGTCTGTCACGTGGCCATCGATGCGGCGCAGGTCAGGCGACGAGTTCAGGTCGACGGGGAAGCGAAAGGCGCCGCTGCCCCTCTGTGCCGAATACGGCGAGAACGGCGCGTTGGGATCGAAGGTCATGTTGTTGTCCGCGTACTCGGGGGATTAGCGGGCGTGGCCGTCCATTTGCGACAGCCGCAACTGCGAGAGCGATGGCACCTCCGCGTTGTTGGATCCATTCGGGCTGGCCGCTGATACGTCTCAAACGTATCTATAATTTCTTATGTTCCATGCTACTTTTATGACAATACTTGAATGTTTTATACATACTTTACAGCATTATTTTACATTTTCCGGCACTAACCTATTAACAAGATGCCGAAGCGCCAGTTGCTGTTTTCTGCTGTTTTTGGTTTCAGAAATCCTAGTATGGAAATATTCTCGGAATTGGACGAAATCAACGCCCAGGGTCCTATTTTTCCACGAAGCTTCCAGAAGACCGAAGGGATAACGAAGTGGGGCCACGAGGTGGCCAGACCATAGGCGGCGCGGCCCAGGCCCCCGGCCGCGGCCGTGGTCCGCCCCTCGTCGCCCTGACCTACCCTTCCGCCTACAAATAGCCTTCGTCGAAACCCCCGTACCGAGAGCCATGATACGAAAAACCTTCCAGAGACGCCGCCGTCGCGAATCCCATCTCGGGGGATTCAGGAGATCGCCTCCGGCCCCTGAGAGGGGAATCATCACCGGAGGGGCTCTACATCATCATGCCCGCCTCCGGATTGATGCGTGAGTAGTTCATCCTTGGACTATGGGTCCATAGCAGTAGCTAGATGGTTGTCTTCTCCGCATGTGCTATCATTGTTTAGATCTTGTGAGCTGCCTAACATGATCAAGATCATCTATTTGTAATGCTACATGTTGTGTTTGGCGGGATCCGATGAATATAGAATATTATGTCAAGTTGATTATCAATCTATCATATATGTGTTGTTTATGTTCTTGCATGCTCTCCGTTGCTAGTAGAGGCTCTGGCCAAGTTGATACTTGTAACTCCAAGAGGGAGTAATTATGCTCGATAGTGGGTTCACGCCTCCATTGAATCTGGGATCGTGACAGTAGGTTCTAAGGTTGTGGATGTGCTGTTGCTACTAGGGATAAAACATTGATGCTTTGTCTAACGATATTTGTGTTGATTACATTACGCACCATACTTAATGCAATTATCTGTTGTTTACAACTTAATACTGGAAGGGGTTCGGATGATAACTGAAGGTGGATTATTTAGGCATAGATGCATGTGGATAGCGGTCTATGTACTTTGTCGTAATGCCCTGATTAAATCACATAGTAATCATCGTTGGTATGTATTGAATCTTTATTTGTCATTTGCCCGCCTGTAATTTGTTCACCCAGCATGTTAGTTATCTTATTGGAGAGACACCACTAGTGAACTATGGACCCCGGTACATTCTTTTACATCTGAATACATTCTACTGTTTTTACTGTTCTTGCAAACAAACACCATCTTCCACTCGATACGCTTAATCCTTTGTTTTCAGCAAGCCGGTGAGATTGACAACCCCACTGTTACGTTGGGGAAAAGTACTTTGATTGTGTTGTGCAGGTTCCACGTTGGCGCCGGTTTCACTGGTGTTGCGCCGCACTACATTCCTCCACCAACAACCTTCACGTGCTTCTTGGCTCCTGGTTCGATAACCTTGGTTTCTTTCTGAGGGAAAACTTGTGTGTATCACACCTTCCTCTTGGGGTTCCCAACGGACGTGTACATCTACACGCGCATCTTTTTCCGCGCCGTTGCCGGGGAGATCAAGACACGCTGCAAGGGGAGATACGTCTCCAACGTATCTATAATTTCTGATGTTCCATGCTTGTTTTATGACAATACCTACATGTTTTGTTCACACTTTATATCGTTTTGATGCGTTTTCCGAACTAACCTATTGACGAGATGCCGAAGTGCCAGTTCCTGTTTTCTGCTGTTTTTGGTTTCAGAAATCCTAGTAAGGAAATATTCTCGGAATCGGACGAAATCAACGCCCAGTACCCTATTTTCACCGGAAGCTTCCAGAGAGTCGGCCAGAGGAGGGCCACAAGCCCACCACACATGGTGGCGGCGCGGCCCGGGGGGCGCCCCGTTGTCTGGCCCCACCAGGGCCCCTCCGAGGCTCCCCTTCGCCTATATAGCCCCTGACCTAAAACCTCGATACGAATAAGCCACGGCACGCGAAACCTTCCAGAGCCGTGATACGTCTCCAACGTATCTATAATTTCTTATGTTCCATGCTACTTTATTGATGATATCTACATGTTTTACGCATACTTTATGTCATATTTATGCGTTTTCCGGAACTAACCTATTGACGAGATGCCGAAGTGCCAGTTCCTGTTTTCTGCTGTTTTGGTTTCAGAAATCCTAGTAAGGAAATATTCTCGGAATCGGACGAAATCAACGCCCAGTACCCTATTTTCACCGGAAGCTTCCAGAACACCCGAGGCACCAGAGGGGGCCTGGGCCCCACACATGGTGGCGGCGCGGCCAGGGGGCGCCGTTGTCTGGTAGCTCTAGGCCCCTCCGAGGCTCCCCTTTCGCCTATAAAGCCTCCCTGACCTAAAACCCCGATACGAATAAGCCACGGTACGAAACCTTCCAGAGCCGCCGCCATCGCGAAGCCAAGATCTGGGGGACAGGAGTCTCTGTTCCGCACGCCGCCGGGACGGGGGTGCCCCCGGAAGGCTTCTCCATCGACACCACCGCCATCTTCATCACCGCTGCTGTCTCCCATGAGGAGGGAGTAGTTCTCCATCGGGGCTGAGGGCTCCGCTGTAGCTATGTGGTTCATCTCTCTCTTTATGTGATCTAGTTGAATATCATCTATGTGCTACTCTAGTGATGTTATTAAAGTACTCTATTCCTCCTGCACGGTGTAATGGTGATAGTGTGTGCATCGTGTAGTACTTGGCATAGGCTATGATTGTAATCTCTTGTAGATTATGAAGTTAACTATTGCTATGATAGTATTGATGTGATCTATGCCTCCTTCATAGTGTGATGGTGACAGTGTGCATGCTATGTTAGTTCTCGGTGCAATTGTGTTGATCTATCTTGCACTCTAAGGTTATTTAAATATGAATATCGAATATTGTGGAGCTTGTTAACTCCGACATTGAGGGTTCGTGTAATCCTACACAATTAGTGGTGTTCATCATCCAACAAAAGGGTGTAGAGTAGTCCTATTATGTGATCATTGTTGAGTGTCCACTAGTGAAAGCAGGATCCCTAGGCCTTGCTTCCAAGCATCGAATCTCCATTTGTTTACTGTTCTGTTGCATGTTTACTCGCTGCCATATTTTATTCAGATTACTATTACCACTCATATACATCCATACTACTTGTATTTCACTATCTCTTCGCCGAACTAGTGCACCTATACATCTGACAAGTGTATTAGGTGTGTTGGGGACACAAGAGACTTCTTGTATCGTGATTGCAGGGTTGCTTGAGAGGGATATCTTTGACCTCTTCCTCCCTGAGTTCGATAAACCTTGGGTAATCCACTTCAGGGAAACTTGCTGCTGTTCTACAAACCTCTGCTCTTGGAGGCCCAACACTGTCTACAAGAATAGAAGCACCCGTAGACATCAAGCTATTTTCTGGCGCCGTTGCCGGGGAGGAAAGGTAAAAGGTACTCACACTCCGGATCTCGGCTACTAAGCTATTTTCCGGCGCCGTTGTAAGTACTCGAAGCTATTTCCTTTAGATCCTGCAATTGCATCTTTTTGTTTCTTGTTTACACTAGTTAGGCATAATGGAAAGTAACAATGAGCTTCTTATTCTATTTCCTGAGTTAAGACATGGATTGTTTGCTGCGAAAATTAAAAAACCTATGGAATCTTATTTGCATGCTAGTAGCAATGATATTAGTATGAACGCTTTGAACACCATTGTTGTTAATGATATGGAAAATTCTAAGCTTGGGAAGCTGGTTTTGATGAGCATGATCTTTTAGTCCCCCAAGCATTGAGGAGAAAATTTTCTTTGATGATACTTTGCCTCCTATTTATGATGATTATAATGATAGTGGTCTTTTGGTGCCGCCTACTATGGAGAGTAAATTTTATTATGATTATACTATGCCTCCTACACTTGATGAGAATAATAATGATAGCTACTTTGTTGAATTTGCTCCCACTACAACTAATAAAATTGATTATGCTTATGTGGAGAGTAATAATTTTATGCATATGGCTCATGACAAGAATGTTTTATGTGATACTTATATTGTTGAGTTTGTTCATGATGCTACTGAAAGTTATTATGAGAGAGGGAAACATGGTTATATGCATCTTAAAAATATTTCCCCTCTTTATGTTGAGAATCTTGGAATTGCGCTTGTGTTGCCTTCCTATGCTTGTCACTTTGTTCTTCATGAATTTATTTGTGTACAAGATTCCTTTTCATAGGAAGTGGGTTAGGCTTAAATGTGTTTTGAATTTGCTTCTTGATGCTCTCTTTTGCTTCAACTCTTATTTCTTGCGAGTATCATTAAAATTGCTGAGCCCATCTTAATGGCTATAAAGAAAGAACTTCTTGGGAGATAACCCATGTGTTTATTTTACTACAGCAATTTTTGTTTTGTTGAGTCTTGGAAGTTGTTTACTACTGTAGCAACCTCTCCTTATCATGTTTTTGTGCCAAGTAAAGTCTCTATGGTAAAGTTGATGCTAGATTTGGATTACTGCGCAGAAACAGATTTTTGTCTGTCACGAATTTGAGCAGAAGTCTCTGTAAAAAAATCAAAAAAATCTGCAAATTTACGTGTGTGATCCACAGATATGTACGCAACTTTCATTAGTTTTGAGTTTTTCCCTTGCAGGTTCGTCTTTACGGACTGTTCTGTTTTTGACAGATTCTGCCTTTTATTTCGCATTGCCGCTTTTGTTAAGTTGAATGAGTTTCTTTGTTCCATTAACTTTCAGAAGTTTTGTGCAATGTCCAGAAGTGTTAAGAATGATTGTGTCACCTCTGAACATGTGAATTTTGATTGTGCACTGCGCGTAGATGTACACGTCCGTTGGGAACCCCAAGAGGAAGGTATGATGCGCACAGTGGCAAGTTTTCCCTCAGAAAGAAACCAAGGTTTAATCGAACCAGGAGCCAAGAAGCACGTTGAAGGTTGATGGTGGCGAAATGTGATGCGGCGCAACACCAGGGATTCCGGCGCCAACGTGGAACCTGCACAACACAACCAAAGTACTTTGCCCCAACGAAACAGAGGTTGTCAATCTCACCGGCTTGCTGTAACAAAGGATTAACCGTATTGTGTGGAAGATGATTGTTTGCAAGAAAACAGTAAAACAATTATTGCAGTAGTATGCTATGTAAATAATAGGACCGGGGTCCACAGTTCACTAGAGGTGTCTCTCCCATAAGATAAAAGCATGTTGGGTGAACAAATTACAGTCGGGCAATTGACAAATAGAGAAGAGCATAACAATGCATATACATGATATGATAAATATAGTGAGATTTAATCCGGGCATTACGACAAAGTACATAGACCGCCATCCAACTGCATCTATGCCTAAAAAGTCCACCTTCAGGTTATCATCCGAACCCCATTCAGTATTAAGTTGCAAAGCAACAGACAATTGCATTAAGTATGGTGCGTAATGTAATCGACAACTACATCCTTAGACATAGAATCAATGTTTTATCCCTAGTGGCAACAACACATCACAACCTTAGAACCTACTGTCACGATCCCAGGTGTCAATGAAGGCATGAACCCACTATCGAGCATAAATACCCCTCTTGGAGTTAAGAGCAAAAACTTGGCCAGAGCCTCTACTAATAACGGAGAGCATGCAAGATCATAAACAACACATAAACAATAGATTGATAATCACCATAACATAGTATTCTCTATCCATCGGATCCCGACAAACACAACATATAGTATTACGTATAGATGATCTTGATCATGTTAGGCAGCTCACAAGATCCAACAATGAAGCACAATTAGGAGAAGACGACCATCTAGCTACCGCTATGGACCCATAGTCCAGGGGTGAACTACTCACTCATCACTCCGGAGGCGATCATGGCGATGAAGAGTCCTCCGGGAGATGA